>CM053573.1:125427062-125456656 GCA_028646485.1 Cryptoprocta ferox | reverse complement strand
TTTTTTTAATGGTTCTAGGTTGAGGTTACTGTCTTAGCAGGAAGCTTTAAGGTTACCTGCTCATTTAGTAGGTAGACAAGGTTGATTTTGCCTCCCTGGCCAGCTGAACTCTGCCTGGGATGTGGTATCCTAGAGGCCTGGGGCTGCTTTAAAGACTGAGGTCCCTTGATCACGGGCTGTGGTTCTGAAAGCCTAGGAAGTCATCCTAACCATGGCTCAAAGAAAATGAGGTAGATGACCTGAAGAACTATAAGTACAGGGAGAAAGTCAGGGATGGAGAAAAGGGATTCGACTGCATACCAAGTTGTCCAGGTTCCTCCCCTAGGCACCCTAGGCATGGTGGCCAGGGCCTGGGGGTATCTTAAAACCCTATGCAAAATTCGGAAGGCTTAAAAATATGTGTAATGACTCCAAAAGGCAAAACAGAAAATTATATGATCAAAATTAATAATTAAATGTCTACAAAACATAACATTATGTAAAGTAATTCAGTGTTTCTCAAACATTAATGAGCATACAAAACCTCTGGGGATCTTGCTTGAACTCAGGTTCGGATTCAGTAGGTCTGGGATGGAGCCTGAGACTCTGCATTTCTAACAAGCTCCCAGGTGATGCCAACGCTTCTAGTCCATGGACCACACTGAATATCAAAGAAATAGTCAACTGCAGCTCAACCAACTGTTACACAGTTGTAAATACAATAGATACAAAAACTACAAAATATGAAACTCAAAATGATAATTTTTATTGTCATAAAAACATAATGTAAAATTTTTTTAAGTTTATTTATTATTTTTGAGAGAGAGAGCATAAGTGAGCAGGGGAGGGGAAGAGGCAGAGGACAGAGGATCTGAAGTGGGCTCTGTGCTCACAGTAGAGAGCCTGATGCAGGGCTTGAACTCACCAACCATGAGATCATGAGATCAAGTCAGACAGTCAGCTGACTGAGCCACCTGGTGCCCCACAATAATAATTATTTTAAGAATTCTGGTACACTGTCACTGTGGTGACCCAGATAAACATATCTACCCATATTTATGCCCTTGTGCAATTCCCTCCCACATTAACTGTGGGCTTGGCCTGTCACTGCTTTGAGTAAAAAAAAAAAATGTAGAGAAAGCAATGCTAAGCCAATTTCTAGACTAGACTTTAATTGGTCTGGCAGCTTCTGCTTCCTCCCTCTTGGAATGCTTACTCTTGGAACAGTCCTTGGAACTCAGCCACCATGCTATGAGGCAGTCCAAGTAGCCACGTGGAAAGGCCCACACGGAGAAGAACCAAGGCCCCCAGCTGACAGCCCCAACTGAACTCCCAGTCAAGCTCCATCTGACTCCAGAGGCCCAGGCATTCCAGACATTTCGATTAAGCTGAGCTCCTGGTCAAGCCTTCAGACAGTTACAGTTACCCACTGTTCCAGCTAACCCCATTTGGAGGAGAACCGCAGCTGAAAGGTGATACATTGTTGTTTTAAGCCACTAAGTTTTGAGGTGATTTGTTACATAGCATTAGCTAACTGAAACAAAACCCTTTCAAATGTTTTAGAGCAAGAACAAAATGCATTTTATCTAATTACATGTTATCAAATATAAGATACTTGATATAGAGTGAAACCGGTCCAGAATCCTCAAAGACCTTAAATATCCCAGGTCCTAACAAAAGGAAAGATGCGAGGCAGCTGATGGAAGAAGGGCTTCTGAATAGCCCGGTCCCTAGAACCAGCAGCTGCAGCAGGATTTTTGTAGTTGCTGTGGCTGCTGTTGTTTTGTTTGAATTAAAGGCCTGGCTGGCCCAGATCAGCCTGCCAGTTAGCTGCTATCATCCTTATGGCAAAGAAGGCAGCTGGGGATCTTTCCACCTATGTTGGCTTGGCATATGGCTTCTGGGGGATTTGAACTCTTAATTAGAAGCTTCCTTTTGCCCAGAAATTATTGTGCAGCTGAGTGATAAGAATGAAATCCGCCAAGTCTGATCTCAGATTCCCATAAGCACAGCAAAGAAGCAGACTGGACAGGAAGCCTTGAAAGCAGTGGCTGAGATGTGACGCTCACTCGCCCTGTCCCTGAGTCCCTGAGCCCTCTCGTGCTGCCACACACTACAGGGAAAGCAGCTTCTTCTTTGCTCTGTTCTACCAGGTGGGGGTCCCCTGGCCCATACCTGCGGGAACCTCCCTGACCTTAAGCAAAAAGAATGGTGGACAGTGGTTCCCTCATTATTCAATAATACTACTGTGTGCCAGGCAAGCACTGTGCTGGGCATATGTTGGTAAATAGAATAGACATAGTCCTTCCTGTCATGGAGGCCACAGCTCAGTGGTAAACAGGTAAGCACACAAATACCATAGAAATGTGGCATCCATTCCTGCCTTGGAGTCTGTTTGCATGATTTCTCCTTCTGATGTCACTCTTTATTCTCATACATTTGTTGTTAGATGTCAGCTTAAACATAACCTCCTGGCCAAGGCCTTCCCTGCCACCCAGTCAGGTCCATTTCTCTGATTTTATTCTCTGAGTAGCACTTACTATGATCAGTTATTTTGAGTGTTTTTTGGTTTATCATCTCTTTCTCATCCAGCAAAAGTAAGCTCCAAGAGGACAGGATCTCTTGTTCGCTGCTCTGTCTGGAGCCCCTAACACAGTGCCCAGAATGTAGTAGGTGCTCAGTAAATAAGGAATCAATGAATGAACGATGACATAAAGTTGGCATCTCACCTTTACATCACCAAAAGTTTTACTTTTTATCATATGCAAGTTAGCTGTTTATTTTACTTACTTTTTCCCACAAAAGAAGAAAGAAAGAAAATTGTGATAACTTGCACATCTTTTAAAAGGTCAAGTAGGTACTGACAGCCAATTTTATCTTCCATTCCTCATGAAAAACCTGGGGTCATCAGAGAGAATGGACAGAATTCTAGCCAGAAACAATGCAAGTGGACCTTTTAGTCGGGGTGGGGGGAGGGTTCTTAACCTGGGTAAATGTGTTACATCCCATGGGCCTTTAGAAATCTTGAATTGTGCTCAGGTCCTCATTACGATTGTCACAATGTCCAGGTGGGCATGACTGACTTGAGAAGCTCCAGCCACAACACCAGAACTCATTGTCAAGTATTTCAAGATCATTGTCCATCCACCCCTCTGCTGAGCACCTGCCTGCCCGATGCAGAACAGGCGCTGTGCTACACATGAGAGTATAAAGATGAGCACAACACAGTCTCTGACCTCAAGGTGCGCAGACATCGTGGAGGAGACTGAGACCAAAAGCAACAGGTCTTGTATGCTGTGATTCCTGCAGTGAAGGAGCTGGGCCGAGGAACACACTCATAGGACACTTAACACAACCTGGGAGGGTCAGGGTCAGGGGATGCCTGCAGGAGGCATTTCCCAAACTGAATGCTAAAAAAAACCAGAAATGGAATGGGCAGGGCGGACAGAAGGGACAGAGGGTATGGGCACAGAGGGGAGAAACAGTCTGAGAAGTCAGAGCACAAGGAGGAATTGCTAAAGGGTGCCGGAGCAGAGGACGGGAAGGAGGAAGAGGTGGAAGATGAGGTTAGCCAGATGGCAGGAAATGTTTGGCACCATGCTGGACTCTGGTTCTGATGATGAGATGTTATCTTGTTCCTTCTCGCCTCTCTGCCTTAGCATCACACCTGGGACCTAGTAACCTGCCGTGTGAGAACAGGATCCAGATTTATGAAGAGCAGTGTGAGCATTTTTGTCATTGTTGTTCATTTCTTTAGGAAGACCTTTTTGCCTACATTAGAGTCTGAAGGTAAGCATTTTTCCCTTGTACTTCTTCTTGCTCCTAGTAACAGCTAGCTTTTAAAAAGTCAGCATATGTCCATTAACTTTGAAAAACTGCAGCAAAGAATCCAGGAAATTTCCATTGTTTGGACAACTGGCAAAGGGAATAGCTTTCTCCCAGCAGCAGGCCACAGTTTCGCCCGCACTGCAGTCAGAGGGGACAGACAGCAAACTGGAGGGAGAGATTAGCACTTAATGGAACCTGATTTTTTCTAGTTTCTTAGAAAACCTTAGAGACCTGAATTTTGTTTTCCTCTTCCATAATGAAAACGTGAATATTTCCTGTAGTTCCTTCTGCTTTGTTAATCAGCAATTTTGGCCACTAAAACAGGAGCTATGGTGCCATTCAACCAGAACGGGCAATCTGGGAAGACACCATACAGGGATAGATTGAGGGGCAAATGAAACTCCTTTTAACCTGGACTGCTCAGCAATAAATGTTTTGCCCACATTTAAACCGATAGCCAGAGACCCCTTGTCATCTTCAAATCTGTTGTGCTGGATTTATACACACTCACCTCATGAGACTTGGAGGGGTGGGGGCCAAGTGCTATTGGTCCCTTGAGAGAGAGGGGCAGAGGGACCTCAGAGGAGTGTGTGGCATCTCCTGCAACATGCTGCCACTGCAGGTGCCCGGGGCTGGTAGCACAGTGGCTTTGGGGCCTGAGGGACTGGGGACAGGAGGCAGGGAGCAGCAGGAAAGGGCAGTATTAATGCCAGGATCATGGCCACTGGAAAGGGCATGAAGTCCCTTTAGCTCCAGAGCAACATGACCCTCAGAGATGATGACAGGGAAGGTGAGAGATTGATCTTGGAGTACGATTGCCAGATTTAGCAAATAAAAATGGAAGATGCTCAGTTAAATTAGAATTTCAGATAACAAAGAATGAAAAATAAAATTTTAATGTATAAGACTATCCCATGTAATACTTGGGATAGACTTACACTAAAAATTATTTATTTGGTTTTTCTTTAATCTGAAATTCTAATTTACCAAGCTGTCCTCTATTTTACCTGGCAACTCCACCTCATAGATCTGTAGCCCACCAGACCCTCCCCCCTTTTCTGTCCCCTTTCCTCCTCTTCTGGCCCTCCTTCTTCCCCATCCGTATATGAAAGGATCTGACAGGGGCACCTGGGTGGCTCGGTCGGATGAATGCGTCCGGCTTCGGCTCAGGTCATGATCTTGCGTTTCGTAGGTTCGAGCCCCCCATCGGGCTCTGTGATGACAGCTCAGAGCCTGGAGCCTGTCTTCAGATTCTGTGTCTCCCTCTCTCTCTCTCTCTGACCCTCCCCCTGCTCATGCTGTCTCTCTCTCTCTCGAAAAATAAATAAAACATTTAAAAAAAAAAAAGGGGGATCTGACAACAGGTCCCAAATAACTGAAGCTCATTCAATACCAGTATATTCTCTTGCCTCAATTTGGATGCTCTCTTTTTGGCGGTTGTCAAACATTTAAAGACTTTGTTCCCCGCTGAAGTTACCTAAGCAATATGCAGCTGATGAGGGGACCGACGGAAGCAAATTCAGGTAGAAATGTTGGAGGCTTGGAGCTGTTCTCACCAGGCTCTCTGCAATGTCAGCACCTCTCCCTGAGACACCCAGTTCACAGCCTGTGGACCCAGCTGTTGCTAATGAAGCTTGTTGCCGCTCAGGACTTTACATTTGCGGAGCAGGGAGAAAGGAACACTCTGGGAAGAAGGAGGCCGAGACCAACAGCCAGCTATTGCATGGTAAGATCTAGGATCTCTGTTATTTAGTTTGAGTGTCGGAGTCTGCATGTGGGGTGATAATTAAGTGGTAGGTGGCATCGGGGGAAAACTATCAACATAGAGGCTGATGAAAGACACCGGCGACCTAAACAAATCAGCAAAGTTAAATGGATTTGCCTGTGTAGAAGTAATACTAATGACAGTCATTTTGGCGTGCCGTCTACCACGATGCCTAACTGGTGATATAACACTATGGGTCTCATTATATATGCCTTCCACTGACTTCGTTATATGCCCAATGTGAGTATGCACATACTCAACACGTATGCAACCGAGCCCGTACAGTTTGTCACTCGCGCAGAATGGATATCTGCTACTCTTGAGACCTTAGTGCAACCGGGGCCTTGGGTCACGGTGAGGAAAGCAGCTGTGGCGGGCAGCCTCTGAAATGGCTCCAACAATCCCCTACGTCCCAGGACTCGGGCCTTCACGTCATCTCTTCACCTCCAGCACGGCCCGGACCCGACTCCCTCCCAACACACGGAATACTACAGAAGTGATGGATGTCACTTCCGAGATCAGAAAAATGCCTGTGACTTCTGTCCTTCCTTCTCGCCTTCTCTCCGGCTCGCTGGCTCGCTGGCTCTGGGAAAAGCCAGCTGTCATGTTGTCACTCTGGAAAGGCTCACGTGGCAAGGAACTGTGAGGCAGGCCGCTGGCCAACAGCCAGAGAGAACCTGAGACTTGCCAACAAGCCGCACGTGTGGGCTCAGACGATCTTCCGCGAGCTGAGCTGTGAGGTACAGACAGCCCTGCTGGACACCTTACCACAACCTCGTGAGAAGCTCTGGGCTACAGGCAGACTGCCCCACAGAAACTGTAAGATAATAACAATAATTAGTAGTATTAACTTAGTAATAATAAATGTGGGTTGTTTTACACTGCTAAAATTTGGGGTCATTTATTAGGTAGCCACAGATAACAAATACAGTCACTTATTCAAGGCAGTACTTATGGGGTGCTTGGGTGGCTCAGTTGGGTGGTAGAGTATGCGACTCTTGATCTCACGGTCATGAGTTCAAGCTCTACACGGGGCCTAGAACTTGAGGGGAAAAAAAATGACCATACTCATGTGGTAGGTAGGCATATCCTTGAGAGAGGTGGTCGAAAGTGTAACCATTGTATTCTATAGTGCAGACATGGCAGTAAATGAGGCATCTACACCACCGTGTGTGTGTGTGTGTGTGTGTGTGTGTGTGTGTGGTGGGTGGGGACTGGGTAGAAAGACATGGAAACTGGTAGTTTACTGCATCATCAACATTGCCAAGTTCTTGTAGCTCTAGCAGTGCTTTCACCTGTCAGTGAACAATCTTCAAGTCTTGTTATCAACTCGGACCTGCTGTTTCCTGTTTGCAGACTGAATCTCCAGTCACTGGCTGGGCCCCAAATTGCTATCTTTCTTCTCCCTTTGATTTGTGTTCTTGGGTCAGTCTGTGCCGACCAGGTCACAGGCCACTTCTTTCTGTGACTCCTTGGATATTAATTAACTCTTTGGGAAGGCATTGCTAGTTATTCAAAGCTCTTGTCTCTTGACTTCAAACCTACCCTCTGTACTCCGCTTGGCTACCTGGGCCTGGAACTCCACAAGCCAAATTCCTGCTTTGTCAGCAGCTCCTTGCCAGATTCTGCCAAAAGGGGGCGTTAGAGGACGCTTGCAAGGCTGAAGGACTTGTTCTCTCTAGCTTGCTTCCCCTTTACTTCCTGTTCCTCTAAGCTTGGCCCAGCTGTAGCAGGTCCTGTGGCAGCAGCCGAACACATTTTGCAATGTCTTCAAAACTGTACAGCCAACCTCACCGGGCCCTTAGAGACGCTAGCATGCCCTGAGTCGCACTCACTTCTTGGAGGTTGGGGTACCAGCCCCCAGGACGTCCTCTGAGTTCCTAAGTTTTAATAATGTCAATCTCTTCCTCAAGGCCCCCGAGTCTGAGGAGCGGTGGCTGCTTCCCACAGCTGCTACCTCCACCATACCTTAGAGTTCTTGCCTTTCCAGTTACCTAATTGTCTATCGAATCCTCTCTTATAGAAACAAACTGATGCAATTTCTGTCTCCCGATTGTACTCTGGCTGTTACAGGGGCTCCTCCTCTACTCCCAGCCTCTGAGCAGGCTCGGTGCCAGCTTCCCATCTTATCGCTCCAAAGAGAGCTGCCCTCCCTGCTGGGGCACACCCCCACCAGGGACGCTTCCGGAAGTTGCCTGCTTTAGGCTTCTGCCGGCCTCACATTCGTTCCAGCCTGGCCTTTCGGAGAGAGCCAGGAAGTTGGGACCACTGACACCAGCCGACCTCAGAGCCAGGCACAGCGACAGTGGTGGAGGAGGAGAGAAGTTAGTATAAAGAAGCCAGAGCCCAGCTCAGGGATCGCTGGTGCCTTATACAGATGGTCCCTGACTTAAGATGGGACTTAACGACTTAGATTTTTCGACTCTACGGTGGTGCAAAAGCAATATGCATTCAGTAGAAACAGCACTTAGAATTTTGAATTTTGATCTCTGGGCTAGTGCTAAGGAGTCCAATCCTCTGTCATGAGTCTGGACCAGGCCGGAGCCACAGCTCCCTGGCAGTCACGTGATCAGAGGGTAAACAATCACTATACTTCCAACCATTCTGTGTTTCACTCTCCGCTCAGTGTTCAATAAATTATGTGGGTTATTCAACACTTTATTATCAAATGGGCTTTGTGTCAAATGAATTTGCCCAACTATAGGCTAATTAAGCGTTCTGAGCGTGTTCAAATTAGGCAAGGCTAAGCTATGAGGTTAGGTATATTAGATGCATTTTCTCTTTTATTTTTTTTTAAGTTTTATTTATTTTGAGAGAGAGAGAGAGAGAGAAAGAGAGAGAGAGAGAGAGAGCCCACATGCACACAAGTAGAGGAGCAGCAGAGAGAAGGAGAGACAGAATCCCAAGTAGGCTCCGGCACAGTCAGCACAGGGCCCCATGTGGGGCTCCTGAGCTGAGATCAAGAGTCGGAGGCTTAACTGACTGAGCCACCCAGGCGCCCCTACGTTTTCAATTTACCGTATTTTCAACTTATGATTGAAAGGACTGTATTTTTAAATATTTTTGTTTAAGTTAGGGGGTCCTTTAAAACACAATTGCTTAAGAGAGGAGGCCAGAATATAAACTTAAATTTGCATGTGAAACTCAGTATATCAGGCAGAGTCTAACCAGAAAAACTGAACTCAATTTGTGTCTAAGCAGATGGGGGTGTAATGCAGTGAATTGGTTACACAGGCAATGGAAAAATGTAAGTGTCCACACAGGGCATGGTGGGGCCACCCAGAGATTAGCACCATAGGAAGCAAGTAGGCTTCAAGGCAGGAAGGACAGAGGGAAGAAGTGGTATTGGACGTTGGGTTTTCCAAAAGCGGACTTAAGCATAGTTTGGGGTGTAAGACACTTACTAGGGGTCAACCCCTGGGAAGGGAGAGGAGAAGCAGCGGGATGTCAGGGGCAGGAGGTGCACAGGGGTGCAGACTAAACTAAACCTCAGCCACGGCTGGAGGGTCGCTCACCACAGCGTCCTGCATCAAGCCAACATGGTGATGCATTTACTACCATACTCCCCTCGGTCACCAGATGTGGGTGGTTGGAGAGGCATGACCTCCAGCAAGACTGACCCTGCAGGAGCTGACAGCTGAAGGCTGGCTGCTGTCTTCACGACCTGCTGTTGGGCAGCAAGTCCTTCTCTGAAGGAGATTGGAGCATTTTGTGTTTGCCACAGTACTTTTACTGGAGCCCAGGGGCTCAGCTTCCCTGACGGATGCAGGAAAACACTGGGCCTGAACAGGAGAGGTAGAGCCAGGAGACATGGCTGCTAATGGAGATTCCTGCCCAAGGCAGAAAGGGAGGAAAGAAATACCTGCCCTCCCCCTTCCTCCTCCTTATAATGTCTGATCCATAGCTCCTACTGGCCTGGCCAGAAACAGCTAACAGGGAGCTTGAGAAGCTCCAAAGGATGCTTGAGAAATGCACCCTGCAGGGATCAGCACGCTTGAGCAGAGCTGGGGAAGGGAAAGGACTCTGCAAGCAAACAGGCCCAGGAAATCAACTTTTCTTCTTTCCAAAAGCCACCTGTCTCGCCTGAGGTGAGCCCTACGCTGCCCCCACCCTGCACATCCTGCAGAAACAAAGGACTCACCCCCTCAGGTGCTGGGAGTGCCGCCGGCAGACAGCCCTTCAGCTGTGACCCTCTTTGGGGATGGTGATGTCTAAGAGCACCATTGTGCCCAACCAAGGTTGTACCCCTTCCAAGGTGGTGGCCGATACCTAATGACTGAGGTGAGGCAGAAAGATCCAGCCCAATTCAGGACCACTCTGAAGGGCCATCTGGCTTCAGAACTCCCAAGAGTTGATAGACACCGTCTCTGAGACTGCATCGTAGCTCAGCTTTTCCCTCTGTCCAATCTTGCTGTCTTTCTTTCCTCCCAAGCCCCTTCCTTTCTCCCTCATAAACCTCCTACACACTAATCGCCCCGGAGGCTTCTTCCTGGGAACCCATGCGGGGACATTTGTGTTAGGTTTCATAATTGAGTTAACTTTGTTTTGATCCTTTCAGCCTTTGGGGTATCCTCCTGTCATACTAGGGAGTGAGGAAACCCCTACCTGGACTCCATTTGGTGACTCATACATTCACTGCTCAAATGTCATCCACCTGTGAATAATAGTTTTCTCTAGCACCAGACTCCTCCTTACCTTTCTTTACAGCACTTATTGTCAGCTGACCAATTATTTACAATTATTTGTTTATCATGTTTCCACTCAAGTACAGGGAGTTTGGTCTTGTTAATAGCTGTTTAGCACACAGTATGAGCTCAGTTAAATTGACTAATGAATTCATTCGTTCATTTAGTGAGTGCCAAGCCCTGTGCCAGACACTGATGATGCCTTTGGAAATTTCTGGTCTAGGGGGGAAATTAGACAAGTGGGAAAATCGTGACAACACAACATGGCAAGTGCAGTAACCGAGGCATACTTGTCAACTGATGAGCTCAGGCGGCCAGGGCAGAGCTCCAGAGAGCAGGTGATAAGGGATTGGTTCTCCAAGGAAGGGCAAGGAATCTCCAGGGTCCTGGAATGGGTGAACTGTAGAGTGGTCTGGGCACACCGGTGGGTGACAGCCGAGGTCTCTAGGACATCAGGGTCAAAGGGGCAATGAGACAGGGAAGGCCAGGCATGCCCTAAGATCCAGCCAGCATTGCCTTTTCTGGAATTCCTCATACATTCGCGTGAATGTGCAAAAATTCACATACACGGGGGATCACTGCCACACTGGTTACAATGGCAGGAAATAAGGAGCAACCTAAACGTTGATCAAGAGGGAAATGGCTAAATCAATAAAGGAACCTGTGTACTGCAGCTCTTAAAAGGAGATATATCAGTCTTTATGCACCAACGTGCAAAGACTATATGTACACGATAAAATAGTAAGTGGAAGGAGAGATCATGGAAGTATATCAACATGTTCATACCCCTTTTGTTCAGATATACACACATGCACGCTATGTGTATTTGCGTAAACAGAGAATCACCTAGAAGGAAACTTAGCGGTTGACGGGACAGTGGAACGGGAACAGACAAGCGGAGGCTTTTGTCTTGGGGTATTGGTTTGACTTTATTAAAACTGGCATGGATTAACCTTTGCAGTAAATGAAAGGAAGAGAGAGAAGCAAGTCCTAGGAGCTTATGGTCACCAGGCCGAAAGGACAAACTGAAGCTCCACAAATACAAAGAGGTCAGGATAACTGATCAAAGCAGGTCAGAGGGGTTAAAGCAAATGAGAGATAGGAGTCAGGAAGATGAGCTAATTCAAGACCAGGGCAGGGCAGGGCAGCGGGGAGGGGCTGGGACCTAGGTGACCTGATTCCAGGAGCAGCGTTGTTGTCTCTCTGGCCTCAAGGCCACTTCCCACAGGCCTTATAGGTGAGGCTGTCAGAAAGAGCCGCCCGCAGTTACACTGTCCTTTGAAGGAGCAGGAGTAGCAGAGTTCAGATGATGACCCCCAGCCTTTGAGCTTCCTCTAACCCAGTCCTGTCTTCCTATATCCCTGAGGACAGAGAAGAGGGAACACTTCTGCCTCCTTCTCTCACCAGCTCCTTTCACCAAAGGTCTTTTCTTCTTTGCTCCTTGTGAGACTTCTCAAAGCCTTTAGCAAGCTTTTTTTTTTTTTTTTTTTTTTGCATTATGAATCTCTAGTATGCAGCATTTCCAAAAACTACCTGGCCACAGAGCACTCTTTAATTAGGTAATATATTTTAATTGCCATTAAGTTTTAATTACACAAGTATTGTGTGGGTGTTTTCTCCTTGTAAAGCATATCCAGGCTACTCTGCTGGAGGGAAAGGCCATGTGGAAAAAGAGGCCCTGGAAGATGAGACACCACACAGTGAGAGAAATCAAGTAGAAAAGGTCCGAGGCATAGCAGCCTCGAGGGTGGGGCCATCTTGACCATCCAGCCCAGCCCAGCTGAATGCATTCGCATGAGAGAGAGACAGATGGTTCCGTGTGGAACACAGACAAGCCAGCCCCGCAGAACCCTGCGGGAAGTCTTGACCCAGAGAATCATGAGCAATAATTGTTTTTTGTTTTAAGCCAGTAAGTTTCAGTGTGGTCCGTTATGCAGCAATAGATAACAGATACATTCTCTCATCCTATGCCCAATGTCAATCTCCCTCTTCCCCAAGGAAACATTAGCTTGAAATTTGTTTTTATCATTACTTGGCTTTTTAAAAATAGTTCTATCAAGTATTGTTTTGCAATCTATTATATGATCTGTAGCTGTTTTTGAGCATTATAAGTATAGATTCATGCTACATGTATTTTGGGGAGACTAGAATTATAGAATACTCACCCAATGAAACATTACCACACTAGTGAAAATGAATATTGCCACACACAATACCATGGGTGGATGAAAAACTTAGAGTCATAGTGTTGTATTGAAAACAGCAAGCCGCAGAAGACTATTATACAGATCATTCATCTTTTCATATGATTATTGGCCATTTCTTCTTCTTTGATTTTCTGGTTCATTTCTTTTGTCCATTTTTCTTTGGGGTTGTTTGTCTTTTTCTTATTGATTTGTTGGAATTCTTTATAAATTTTTAGAAGTGTCTCGCCAAAGGTAGAGTACTAGGAATTACTTGAATCTGGAGAAACATTTCCAAGAATAGAGTTTAAAATTACCAAATCATACCAACCAACAAAAAAGTACCCTGGAAGGTATTTGGGGAAAAATTGGACAAAATTAATAACAAATTGCCAGGCTCTTCGACTTCTGGGCTAAAAATTCCAAGGATCAAAGACCCAAAAGAGTTTTGGGCTCTATTGCCAGATAAGAGGCTAATTATATAAATCCACAGTGCACAGAGGTTCTATTTCATATTTCCTTTGCTACCAATGGGAAATGCATCATTTAACTTGAGATATGGCCCTCCTTTTAAACATTTCTTAGGATAGACCAATGAATTACTGTTCTTCCTAGCAGTGAATTTATATTGCACTAAGGAAAAATAGACTCCTTTAACCCCTAAAGAGTCACATTTCTTTCATTTAGGTCACTTGATAGGGCCATTATAGATGCCGATAAGACATGTGGGACTCTGTTTAATATCAGGCAATTTTCTTGTGCCTCTTCATTTATTAAAAGAATGTGTCCATTAGCAGTCATTAGTACATTCTGTCAAAATGGAGGCTAAATTATCCTCGATGGCTTAAGAGAAAATGCTTTTTGAAGAAAAATAATGGCATTAATTGCTCAGTGGAATAGATAGGGCTTTCTTTGTCATAACCTCTCCCTCCTCCCCCCAGCGCAATCGGACACTGCTTACCTCTGTGAAAGATCCAGGCCATTTTCTCCTTGCCCTATGAGCCAGCTCCGTGCTCCAGCCTGTGGCCTCTCCGGTGGCAGGCCACCATCCACAGGGAATACACAGAGCTCCTCAGCCCATCACAGTGAGGAAACTTCACTGATTCCTCTTGCTCCCTAATTCATCCAAGGGTGAAAGAGGAAGAGGACGCCTCACTTAGCAAACAATCTCATTGGAAGGAACTCCGTTTTAGCAACAGGAAGCAAAACAACATTAGAGAAATAATTGCCCTCCTATAGCTCCAAACTGAAACACATCTCCTTTTTGACCCTTCATTTGGAACATATGCTCTCTGGAATGTGTGGTTGGAGGAAGGAGGTTGTAGGAGTGTATGTTTGTAGTGTGGTATGTTTTCATAATTAAAAACAAGTTTCCTGTGTACCTTTTTTATTAATAATTTCAGGTTTAATTAGTGAAAAGCTTCCATCTCCTAAATATGGGTATATCTCCAGGTTTTGCCTTTCTCTTACTCCCTCCTTCTCAGGTTACGTCAATTCTCACAGGCATTAGTAATTGCATCTGTTTTAGTTAAGATATGTTCAGGGGAAAGTAATAAAATACCAACTAACAGTAACGTAAGTAACAAAGACATTTAATAAACGTGTGTAACAAGGAATCTGGAGGTAGGCAATTCCAGACTTGGTTCAGCAGATCAACAAGGACACCAATGACCGACCAAAGGTTCTCACCGTCTTTCTGCTTTGTCACCATCACTGTGACATATGTGTCAGCCATATCTCTCAACATGGCAAGCCATATCTCTCCAACAATCCCATTCTCTCCTGACAGGGTCGCAAGCAGGAAGGAAAGAGATGGAAGCAAAACAACCTTCTCCTCATGGAGGTCTGTTTTATCAGGAAGAAAATCCTTCCCAGAAGTCCCTTGGCCATTGACTAGAATTGGATCACATGCTCACCCCTTGACCAACAAAAAGAAAATAAGTTTATCATATTTGGACCTTGGCCAATCATGATTTATCCTCCCCAACTGAGCCATTGCAACCCAAACACAGGTGGGATTCCACTCGGAAGAAAAGAGGAATTGAGGAGGCAACGACTCCCAGATCTTATTTCCAGCCCTGACTGTTCTTCTCACCTCTAGTTACATCTTTCCAACTGCCCAATGGGCAGCACTAACTCTTGTCCTACTATCATCCCAAACTCAGTTGTTCGGGGAACAGATTCCTTTTTCTTATCTCCTAATACTGTCTCCCCTTTTTGCATTTCCTGACATCTCCAGTGGTAATTTCATTCACACATTATGGAGTCTTCAAAACTTAGGATCACTTTTGATGTCCTCTCTGTCTGGACTTCCTTATTTGGTTGGTCCCCAAGGGAAGTCAATTCTTTGTCTTGCTAACATCTTCTACCCTGGTTCATCGTTCCCACTCTTCTTGCCACTCCCACAGTCATGGTGTCCCAGTTGCACATGGACCCCTTCATGTCATCTGAAATGGACTACAGCCTAAGGGTCGTGTACTCTGCAACCACATTCACCTTCTTAAAGCCTGCAGTCCTCATTCCTCCCACATCTGGAACCATACGCTTATGGGAGAAAACTTTTTAGTTTGAGTTTTAAGATTTTCTACGTTATCTTTTAAAAATGATTCCCCATTATTCTCTGCTCCAGCCATACTGGTCGGTTCACTGTTCCCTGAAATATGCTTTATGCATCCCATTTGTCCACACCATTCCCTTTAAGAAGAAATTTCAGGATTAAATAACTAGGCAAGTGTAACTCTGCAATGGCCATATTACCAGTGCTTTACGATATGCCAAAATAATAGTTGCATGGTAAATAATGATATAATACCCATTGTCAAATATTGAGGAAAATTTTAAAAATATTTCATCCTAATTATTAAACTTTGGAGAGTTCAGAATCCTTTTAAAAGATAAAAGGAGTAGCACTCTAGACCAGGATTGTAATAGATTCTTCAAAAGAGTAGCAATAGGGTAGGGGTGCCTGGGGGGGTTTCAGTCGATTAAACATCTGATTCTTGGTTTCAGTTCAGGTCATGATCTCACAGTGAGATGGAGCCCCAAGTAGGGGCACTATTAGCACAAAGCCTGCTTGGGATTCTCTCTCTCTCTCTCTCTCTCTCTCTCCACCCTGCCCCCTCAAAATAAATATACTTAAAAAAAAAGAAAGAAAGAGTAGCAGTAAATCTATATAGTATGATGTCATCTCTTGGTGGAAGGGCCATTCATTTATTCATTCATTGGTAATCAGGAGATTGCAATTTCATTGCCTGACAACTGCCAGACAGAATTCTTGGCAGGAGAACTCTCTACATTTAGGAAAATATCTTGACAAATTACTTGGGGGTAGAAAGTGAGGTTCAGACAGAATTTGACACTATTTTTATCAGGGTGCCATGCTCGTGTCTAGGTAAGCGAAGGACTTAACTTCTCAAGCATTTCTTCAGAAAGAAAAAAAAATCACTTAAAGAAAAATGGCAAGGTGATCAAGACAGAACCTTGTGTAGAAAACCAGGATATACATGAACTATTTTCTGTTCAAATATTTAATAAGATCTACAACAAAAAAGTAGGAGGCTTTGGACTTAGCTGTTAAGCTTAGGTGAAGGTAGAGTCCGGTATCAAGTTGGCCATAGGACTTCTCTGAAGGAATTTGTTAAAGTACAGCTTTTTGTTAATATCTAGGGTGTATAAGCCTAGCAAGAATTCTGCTCTGTCACTTCAAAGCTTTGTCGAAACTCTACAAACTCATGTCTTCATTTGGAAGATAGAGGTGGGGGTGGGGGTGGGGAGACACTGTACTCCTCCCAGGCCTGCTTTGTGTTTCCTATATGCATCCACACATTTATGTTAATCTGACTTCTCACTTTCTGATTCACATTTCTTTGGTAAAATTGTCTGTATCAGTAGTGATGCTTTTGGCTAAAAGTAACAGAAACTCCATTTCAACTGGCTCATACCTTAAAGGGGATTTACTGGCTCATGTAACTAAAAGATTCCAGATGTAGAATAGCCATCAAGTGTGGTTCCATCAGCCTCCAAGCTGCCTCTCTATCATCTGCTTGGTCCCTCCCTCTTTTGTGGGTTCACAGCATACTCCAGCTGACGGCAAGGTGACGGTAGCAATTGCTGGCTTTGCAGTCTGGCCATAACAATGTACGAAGAAAAGGGACCACTCCACTCAGTAACATGGCTCTTAAGAGTGAGACCTCTTACCCTGAAACTCCTGCCAAACCTTCCACTTCATCATCTCATTGGCAAGAATTTGGTCAGATGTGCACTCCTGAATCAATCCCCTTGGCCTGAGGAATGTCATGCACTAAATTGTCTAAGGTCTGGATTCCTAGACTAATCTCTGCGGCAAGGAGGCAGGATTATTCAGACCAATCAAGCCCACACTGCAACTGGAGACAGAGTCAATTTCCCTAAACCTCAGGGCTGCATGGGCCCAACAAAACTCCCTGAACAAATCAGGGGACCGCCAGAAACAGGCAAAAGGAAATGGATGCTGGGTAAGCATCTTCAAAGTTCCTTCTGTACAAAATTATAGAATTCCTATCTCATCTCATACCGCTAAACAGGATACAGGCATGTCTGATAACCAGAGGCTGTAATGTTCACAGAGTTCAAGTCTGCCAGATCTTTATCTAACAAGGTCTAAAAATTTCCACAAGGAAATGGGAAACATGTAAACAGTTACAGCTCTGTGGGTAAGTGGCCACCAGGATACGTGAAGCCAATTGTTTCCACTCCATATGGGATACTAATCAGCTTAATTACATGGAAAAAAAAACAACTCAAGAACCTAAACGGCTCCAATGTTTCATCAGAGGAAAACAAAAAAATTTGAAAAATATGCTTTCTTCAAACAGAAGAACAGGTAAAATGTTTGGAAGGATTGATCGAAAGTGAAATATTCTTTAATTGCTGGGTTTTGTTTTCACCAGAGGAACATAAAAGATATTGGAAAATATACTCTGTTCAGATAGAAAAATAGGGTGTTAGAAAAGATCAATCAGAGAATGAACAGTTTTTAATTATCAGTCATTAATATCCATTTTTCTTCTGCCACCAAATTTTACTCAGCATTTACATAATATTTGCAAGATGCTGTGTTTATCAGTTTTGTGAGTGTGGTGAGCAGTCTGTCAATCCCACCCTGCTTTTGGTCTCAAATTGACATAGAAGAACAGTTGATCCATTCTTCCAACAAAACGTCTATTGAGGGCCTCTGACGTACCAGCCTGCCCCGTGCCGGCTGCATAGTCACGTGGTCAGCCAGCTGCCTTCCTTCCCTTTCATAGGAAGAGGGTGCCTTGGAGACCATCGTCCAAGGCCCTTCTTTTGAGCACCCTGATCCTTCCTCTGATGACCGCTCAGATGGGCCAACCAACTTATGAAGCTCCCACTGCCAAGAAAGAACAGGACAAAATGCTATGTGGGAAGATAAAGAGAAATCATTAACATAGCTCATATTCCTGGCACCTTCACAACCTTTCTGGAGATATAGCACCACCAGGAAAGAAAGAAGAGCCCGTCTTCTTTCAGAGTTGGGGAACTGACACCGGCAGGGTAGGTAGTGCAGGAGTGAAAAATGTCCAGGTTAACGTAGTATGTATGCAGGGTGGGAAGGGAGACTGACTGGCACGAATGGAGAACAGTGGGAATGAACCAGGAAAGCCTAACGTGTGGAAGGTTTGGAAGTCAGAGATAGAGTTAGACTCCGTGGGCTAAGGAAAAGGGAAACGGTTTACATCTCAAAAGCAAGGCTGTGATCCAGTGCTTCCTCCCCAACCCACCCCCCAAAAAAGTCCCGCCTGTTGAAGCAGCCAATGTGGTACAGTAGAAAGAGTAAAGACTTTGGTGTCCAGCTAACCTAAGGTTGAATCCTGGCTCAACCACTTACCAGTCATGTGATCTCGGGAAAACTACTTATGCTCTCTGAGCCTCAGTTTTCTCATGTAAATAAAGAAATGGAGCCTGTGTTCTAAAGTTGTGCTCTCTAGTGCCATAGACAATAGCCCTATGTAGCTATTGCACTTGAAATGCAGCTGATCCAAATTCAGATGTACTCTTAGTATGAAACGTACACCAGATTTGGAAAATTGAGTATGAAAAAGCAAAAAGAAGAAAAATATCTCATAATTCTTTACATTGATTATATGTTGAAATGATAATGTTGGATATATTGGGTTAAATAAAATACATTATGGAAATTCATTTTATCTGTTTCTTTTTACTTCTTGTAATGTAGCTATTAGAAAATTGAAAATTACATAGCTACAATGTTAGGCAAGGTAAGAAACAGGTTTTTTTTCTCTAGTAGAAACTGGAAGTAGAATTTTGTTCCCTAATGTCTTTAAAATCAGTAAGCATAGTAATTTGTAAACATGGCCACAATTTCTGTCAATACCAGTTGGCCGTGTCCTCCTCCTCAGACTCTGGGCTGAACTTGCTCCTTGCTTTGCTGATGGGACTTGAGAAAACAGGGTGCAAACAGAGGCTGTCAAAGGGCTTGTGCCTCAGGGCTAACTTCTTGTGTTCTTGGGAACCTCACGCTAAATGAATAAACCCAAGCTAGTCTGCTGAATGACAAAACTTACATGGTCAAGTTTCCCCACTGCCCCAGCTGTCATGGAGCCAACCACCAGACATGTAAGTAAGGCAATCATTCTAGGTCATCCAGCCCCAACTGAGCTGATCTAGCTGACTCATTGAATCATGAGAAATAATAAATGTTTATTGTTTTAACATAAGTTTTTGGGCATCTTGTGCAGCAAAGTTAGGTAGAGTGTGGATGGGTCCGTGACAACCATGATACTAGTAGAATCTTCACCAGAGTCTGGGGAAGAATGGAGACTGAAAAATTCCAGTTAAGCCAGTCTCTATTTGGGGGGTGAACTTCCAACTGCATTCATACACACACATACACTGACATACACACACACACACACAAAACTGAGAGGAGAATTGGAACTGTGGGTGCAAACAGATTGAAGATCTCACACAGGATTTTCCAACACTTTGAGGCATAAAGATTTCTTTTTCTGAGGGCAAAACCCTTGGACACCTGTATTCTGGTAGTTGTTTATTAATATCTATCTATTGACAGAGAACATATATAATGCCATAGAGTCCCTGCTGGTACTTACATGCATTTATGAAATTGAGGTAAAAGAAGGCTTTCTAGATGGATCAATTAAAATATGGTGCCACTTGGGGGTGACTCAGCCCCAAAATAGGACAAATGCCTCATGGAAAGGAATTGGGGCTAGTTTTTAACCTTTGTATGAGCCCCCTCAAGTTGGGCACTTTGGGCCAGGGAACAATCCATGTAACCATAGGGAAGTCATGATGACCCAAAGACTCTATGGATTCAGTAAAGCTTTGAAATAAAATTGTGACTCATAAGAACAGTATCTGGATGGATTTGAAAAATAGTTATTATTTTACAGAAAAGACAAAAAAAAGCTTTGAGGTTTGAATTCACACTCCTTGCCATAAACTTATACTTCCCCAAGTCTCTGTAGTCCAGAGCTGGGTTCAGACCACTCCAGATTGTGTCTAATGACCACAGTGGGTCAAGAATGAGAGTGACATTGTCCATCTCTGGCCCAAACTCAGTTGACAGCTGCAGATCAAGAATCGGCACAGGAAGTACAGTGACAACTTACCACTTTGCCCCACATTGAAATCACAAGATATGGTGCTAAATGAATCCTTTTACATTTTGTTCACACGTATTTTTCTGTGAAAAAATATGCCTACAAGCGAATAATTTTAACATAAAATTCTGAGTTATTAATAGCACTTAGTTTGAGCCATGAGTTAATTTAGCTACTCAAGTGTCCCAGCATAACCAAAATGTGCCATCTTAAAAACTGCTTCGGTGTATCAAGTTTCCCCCAAAAGGGCACAGATTTCAGACATGGACATTGGAACATTATTCTATCACTCCTTACATCCAGCCAAACACGAAATTCAATATAAAAATATGTCTTCGTATCCGTTGACTATTCTCTTGAGACTGTGTGATCCTCTGTAACAATGCCTTGTGTTTATATGAGGCATTTGCTTTTTTAGAGCCCATTCATTAAACCACAAATCATAAACCACAGAACTACTTTAGACAGTTAAAAATAAATTTTTCATTTCACAATGATCTTGTGGGATGACAGGGGCAAGCATTGCACTTTTGCTTGCTTCAGAGATGGGGGGACTTGAGCAACAGAGACCGTATTCTCAAAAGTATTAGCAGAACTAGTCAGGACACAGCTCTCTCCACTATATGCAGCTACTTCATAAGTGGCAATAGGAAATTACATGTACCATATTTTTCAACTCATTAGTGAACCCAAGCCTGTGGCGTACTGGCAAATGTATAACAACTGGATCTCCAAGTGACAAAGCCGTGATTCTCACAACTTGCCAATTTTCATGGTATGAATATGCCTCTTGCAGCTGATTTCCAGCTACCGTGTGATATCACCAAATGCAGCTGGGGAGAGGTGCTCAGCAATACTCCATTATTTAGTATTTCTGTACAGTAGACCTAAGTAACCTCAAGAACGTGATAGCAGTAAAATGGAGTCAAATAATTAGTACATGATGCATGTTGAATATTTATTACCTCCATCTTTAAATAGAATTTATTTAATTGTAAGTTTTTAATAAGTTAATTTTTAATGATGCTGTATCCCCCAATTCCTTAAAATTTAACAATTGGCTCTTGTCAGGAGGCGCTAACTCTGCATGCCCCACCCCCACCCCCATAAGCCTTCTTTTCAGGTTATTTGAGTTTTAAAATAAAATACATACCACCCCTAGGGGGCACAGCCAAGTATACACTTAACTCCATCCTCTCTAACAAACAAACGTATTTTGAGAATTTTTAGGTTGCACAAGCGAACGCATAGCAATTTGCAGATGGCCTGGGCTAAAAGTGGAAGACAAGTGTTAGAGACGGTGGGCTGAGGACTGTTGATAGGATTAAGGTATATGCATTGAGTAGTGTTCATACAACCTTCCCGAAGACCAGAACAAAGAAAATCTGCCTTCCTGTTGCAAAGAAGACAGTATCTTTTGTCCGAAATTATTCTGCTTTGGCTACTGACGGAACTAAACAGGATAATTATACAAATTTCACTTTTCTTCTATCTTGGTCCAAGGTTTATGTTTGGGGCATAAAATACTAGCACTGGGAAAGATCGTAGTCAAGCTCACCTCATCATTTTACAGATGAGAAACCCAGAAGATGAGGAAATAGAGTAAGGCAAATAAGGTACTGGGGGTGCAAAATTCAAGGCGGCTCTCGTTCTCAGGCTTAAGTGCAGTGAGGATCGAGTGTCTCCTTAAATTTTGCACTTGAAGAACCTCACTCCCTTCACCCTTCTCCTGGTCCTGAAACAAATGCCCAAAGAGGCCCAGTTTACCCTGCTACTTGGCATCAGACCTGGAACTAACATAGGTCCTCTAACCTCTGCTCTAGAATCTTCCGCCTACAGTAGCCTACCTCCAGCTCTGGCCAGCCTTCAGAGGGAAGACCTTCAAAACCAAGCCGGAAGTTTTGTGTACAGCTAGAGCAGTGGTTTTCAATTGAGGTGGCATAATAGAATATCCCCAGGGACCCTCAACCATTTCTGATTCCCAAGTGCTACTCAGATTTTAATTTCAGACTTGTTCTGAGATGGGCCCTGGCATCATATTTGTTTATTTGTTTTTAAAGCTCCTCTGTGACTATGATATGCAGCCAACGTTGAGAACCATTGCATAATAAAAACAACAATAATAATAACTGTCCAAGTAAAAGCCCAGATTAGTTAAGAAAAGGCAGGTTTTGTTTAAGCCACGGCATCGAACATCATTGTTTGTGTCCTTTCCCAGTTATTGTTAATTCAGTGTATTATCTGCATCCATAAAGAACTACTTTGTTTAAGAAAAAATGAAAATCAGGGGTGCCTGGGTGACTCAGTCGGTTAAGCGTCTGACTTCAGCTCAGGCCATGATCTTGTAGCTCGGGGGTTCAGGCCCCGCGTCGGGCTCTGTGCTGATCTCTCAGAGCCTGGAGCCTGCTTCAGATTCTGTGTCTCCCTCTCTCTCTGACCCTCCCCTGCTCACCTCTGTCTCTCTCTGTCTCAGAAATAAATAAACATTAAAAAAAAAAAATTTTTTTAAAGAAAAAATGAAAATCAAACAAGCAGGTAGCCCCTTGGCCTGGATTAAGACTCTGCACCGATTTGGTTATGGTGCAAAGCCTCACCCACCACAAGGCAGTCACAGTGTTCCAGCAGGTGGACTTTTGCACTCTCATTGGGAAAAACGCTTGTAAGGCAAAGTAGTATATAAACAAGGGTGGGGTGCCTGGGTGGCTCAGTCAGATTAAGTATCTGACCTCTGCTCAGGTCATGATCTCACTGTTCCTGAGTTCGAGCCCCACCTTGGGCTCTGTGCTGACAGCTTGGAGCCTGCTTCAGATTCTGTGTCTCCTTCTCTCTCTGCCTCTCCCCTGCTTACTCTCTGTCTCTTGAAAGTAAATAAATGTAAAAAAATATTTAAAAATAAATAAACATTTAAAAAATTAAAAATACACATAAACAAGAGAAATGTTTATTATTCTTAAGAAGGAAAGCTACAAACTATTTCTGAGTACGGGTAAAATTATTTTGAATAGAACCATTTGACCAAACAATGATTTTGCTAATTTATAAATCACTCCTCTTATTGACTAAGACACAGAGGATCCTCCAAAAGGAAGAGTGATTTTACTGGTTTCATCAGCATTTCTCAGGGATTTGAGAGTCAGAGTTCTGCATTTATTCAGAAATATTCTAAACTATAGGCTTTTCAGTAACACGGGTATACCTAGAAATCCCTATTTCACTCAAGAGAAAATGTAAACTCTATCAATCAATTTGTGGTGGTGGTTCCCTGATTACATACATTTGTCAAAACTCATAGAACTGTACACACTAAAAGTGAATTTCACTGTAAGTAAATAACATCTCAATTTCTTAAAATGAACACAGGGAGGGGCACCTGGGTGGCTCAGTTGGCTGAGTGTCTGACTCTTGACTTGGGCTCAGCCCCATGTGGTTCATGAGTTCCAGCCCTGCATTGGGCTCTACACTGACAGTGCAGAGCCTGTTTGGGATTCTCTCTCTCTCCTTCTGTCTTTGCCCCTCTTGTATATTCTCTCTCTCTCTCTCTCTCTCTCTAAAAATGGATGAATAAACTTTAAAAAATAAAATAAAATTGCTCTTTTGAAGGCACTGTTTGTATTGCAGGCCAGCATCTCCTCTGCCCTGAGACTAAAGACCTACTCAGCTGCCTGAGTAATCGTGGGTGTCCTATGTAAGCACAAGCTATTCATCTTTGAGAACCAACAAAATCAAGTATTAGAAATCAGGGTATCACTGAGTAGAATAAATTGTCTGTGAATTTAAATGCAATAATAGTAAAATGTTCGCCATATGTCAGGCACTGTAATGAAAGGATCAAACTTTTCCTTCCAAAAGGACCACTCTGGCTTCTATGTTGAGAAGTGATGGAGGTGAAAGGAGGAAGAGGTGTGAGCAGAGGGAAGCAGGGAGGCTCATTAGGAGGGTATTGCAACATTCAGGTGACAGATGGTGATGGCTTGGTCCATAGTGAAGGTGGTGGAAGTGGTGGGACAAGGTTGCTTTTTGGATATTTTAAAAACAGAATTTTGCCAATTAATTGGATCTTGGCCACGATCTTTGCCAATTAATTGGATGTGAGGTGTTAGAGAAAAAGAAGAGTCAAGAATGCCCTATAGATTGAGCTCCTGAATAGCTAGAAGGATGGAGTTGCCATTTCCTGGGATAGGGAAGATAGAAGAGAAGCAAGTCGCAAAGGACAGAAGGTCAGATGTTCAGCATGTTAAGTGTGAGATATTTGCTAGCTGTCCAGTAGGGTTTTCAAATGGGCAGTTGGAGAAATGAGTCTGGAGTTCAGAGGAAGGGTCAGTGCTGGAGGTGGTAAGCTACAACTGTGACGCTAGAAAACTTGCCACTGGGTGAAGGAGGTGAGAAAGAGAAGAGGTCCAAGGACTGACATCTGGGACACCGGAACATTAGGAGGTTGTGGAGGTAAGGAGGAACGAGCAAAAGAGACTGAGCAGAAGCAGCTAACAATGTAGGAAGAGTGGTATCCTGGAAGACGAGGGAAGAGAGTGTATCAATAGGGGGAAAGATCTACTGCATCAAAAAGATCTCGGAGGTCAAATCTTTAGTGAGGCAACCTGAAGGCTGAGTGGCCAGTAGACGTCCCTGGATCTCAGTCCAAGAGGCCACCCTTCCTTCCTCACTGTCACCTTGCCCATTTCTATCCCTGTCACAGGTATTACTCTCCCCTGTAATCAGCTCCATTCTCTATCTTGGACTCTCCTCTTGGTCATTTCACTATTTCCGGTGCCCTGCATATGCTCAATAAATGGTTATTGCCTAACAAAAGATGAGTGAGTGAGAAAATGGTCAAGGATGGGGACGGAACGGAAGAGAGGTTTATATGCCTCCTGTCCCCAATATCTAAGGAAAATGAGTTCTTTGTCTTCAAGTGCCACAAGAGTCAGGGTTGAGCTGGAATGTCTCATATTGGCCCACATGCACTGTTATATTTTCAGGAATTCTGAGAGCTGGCTATTAAAAAACAGCTATAATTAAAAACTACACTCTGCAAACTTACACCCAAATAAATACATTCAATACAAAGGTAATAAATACTCAAAAACCTCCACTTCCTAATGATTTCACTACATTTTACTATTCTCTGTGCTCTTGAGTTTACCACTTCTATTGTATCTGGACGGTGGAAGGGCTATAAAATGGCGTGCTGCTGGATTCTTCTTCCCAACATCACATTCAGTGACATCATGTCGGTAGCTTGAAACAGAAACAGACTATGGTGAAAATGTTTGCACCACAGGAACAAGCACTTTCTTTCTTTCTTTTTTTTTAATGTTTTTATTTATTTTTGAGAGAGAGAGAGAGAGAGACAGCGTGAACAGGGGAGGGTCAGAGACAGAGGGAGACACAGAGTCTGAAGATAAGCTCCAGGCTCTGAGCTGTCAGCACAGAGCCCAACGCGGGGCTCGAACCCACGAGCTGTGAGATCATGACCTGAGCCGAAGGCAGATGCTTAACTGACTGAGCCACGCAGGCACCCCAGGAACAAGCACTTTCTACAAATCAGGGCTCCCTCCCCCCACTCTGTTGTTAAACATTTGCCATCTTACCCTTAGTTATTCTTTTATTATTATTTTTTTTTATTTGAGAGAAGAGAGGGTGAACACATACACCCACGAAGGGGGAGCAGAGAGAGAATCTTTTTTTAACATATATATTTTTTTAATGTTTATTTATTTTGGGGGGTGGGAGGGGCGGAGAGAAAGGGAGAGAGAGAGAATCCCAAGCAAACCCCATGCCCAGCACAGAGCCGGACTCAGGGCTTGATCTCATGACTCTGAGATCATGACCTGAGCTGAAATCAAGAGTTGGATGCTTAATCAACTGAGCCACCCAGGTGCCCCAGCCACGGTTATTCTATATTTCCTATAACAACCTCCAATAGGCAACCTTTCTTCAACGGGGGAGAAAATCACTGAATTCCCTGAGAAAGCAACATTTTCTTCTTTTAGTTTCTATCTTTTACTTGTGTGGATTACAGGTGGACAAAACAACCAGTGGATTAACTGAATTCTTTTTCTCCCACCAGTGGTTTGATGGTTTGCAGGCAGCTAGTGTTTAGAGCCATCAGTCAAACGGGTTTCGACATCCCCACTGATGACTCCTCCCCCAACCACCACCCTGCAGCCTCTTCTGCTGGATTCTTATGAGGGAAAGTTTAGATTTATAAAAATCACTCATTATTATTTAACTGGGTCAGCAGCTGAGCTGGTTATGAAACATGTGTCTGGATCGGAAATGTGGGTATAAACTGCCAGACTTTAGGGAATTTTTTTAAAAAACATATATGGTGAATGTGGAGGAGAGTAGGATTATTCCCTTTGAAAGCTAAAATTCCAGCCCGATTCCTCTCCAGGTCTCCTTCCAGCTCCCGGATGATGCAATTCATCTCCCCACTGGAATGCATTATGCTCTCTTTAAAGACCCAGAGCTAATGGAATGCTGAGAAAATCAATCCTTTCTTATTATGCAGGCCTGCTGTTTGGTAAATGGAAAGCAAATTCTCTCTTCTTCTAAGTAGGAAAAAAAAAAAAAAAGCCCTGGGAGACACCTTGATTATACCCTCTGCATGTCCTGAATGAGAGTCTACACACAATATCTGTGCTTAACATACATCTAATTCAAAAAGGCCAGGTGCATATCCACTTACAATTCAATGGAGAGACAGCACACACACACTCTATTTATCTCTTTCTCTCTCTCCTCTGAAGAGGTCACATATCATAATGCAATGCTTTGGAGGAGATATATTCAATTGACATTTCACACACATAATAATTTTTTACCATTTATTAAGCATTTCCATGTGCCAAGAATCATGCTTTAAACATTTTTTTAGTTTATTTATTTATTTTGAGAGAGAGAGAGAGAGAGAGAGAGAGAGAGAGCACAAGTGGGGGAGGGACAGAGAGAGAGGGAGAGAGAGGATCCTAAGCAGGTTCCATGCTGTTAGCAAGGATCCCAAAGCCGGGCTCAAGCCCATGAGCCGTGAGATCATGACCTGAGCTGAAATCAAGAGTCAGACACCCAACCAACAGAGCCACCAGGTACCCCTAAACATTTCCTTTAAACAACATCCTCAGTAAGTATATTCTATTTTTACCCCCATTTTACATTGAGCAAACTAGGTGAGAAAGATGTCTGACTCCAAAACCAGGGCTACTAAACTTAGTTCCATGCTGATGATCATGCCTCACTTAGAACTAACAAAGTGAAAAGCTATGGGCAGTTTCAGATTTAATATAAAGATCTCTGCTAAGAATGAGAATACATTGCCTTGCAAGAAGATAATGAGCTCCCTGATATTGGAGGTATTCAAGGAAAAGTTGAAAGAACACTTCCTAGTGGAGGCTTCACCATTTGGTAGGTTTCTTGTTCTAGGAAGAATGGTTGGTCAAATCTGCTATTTCCCAAAGTGGATTTTTCACCAGGGAAACAGAGAACATATTTTTGGTAAGAAAGTTGACTGTTCTACAAAACCAGACTAGAAATGAAAGACAAAATGCAATGATTTGGGCCATGATGAGAAAGGACTTCTTTTTAGTCCATGCAGGGAATAAGGCTTCTCTGGGAATGATGACCTCTCCGTGAGGTTGTTTATGGAAAAGCTGGTGACCAACACCACATAGAGTTCCTTTTGCCTCTACCCTTGTCGGGGACTTTATTTTCTCTCACCTGTAGTTTTGCCCCATTTTCCTAACCAATCCCTCCTCCAGTCTCTCCGCAACCTAGCAATCCTCACACTGATCTGAGTTATCACTACCACCACCCAAGGCAATCTTACTTTTCACTCTCTTGCTTAAAGACTTCTTAGCTCACATTGGCAGGCTGAGTTCCCAGGGAAGCAGAATGAGACAGAGCCCAGCAGGTCCGATGTTTATTCAGGAGAGCTCTTGAAATGAACACCTGTGGCCGAGAGGAAAGGAGGCAGGACTGGGCACACGGAGAAGTCATCACAACAGAGCTGCAACTAATCCCAAGGGGGACTTTTGATCCTGGGATGGCCCTTCAGAGTTCTCCTGAAGTGGGGCAAGACCAACAGACTCTTTCTACTCCCATGTAGACCAGTCATCTGATGTAGGCTGCTCCAGGAAGCTGGCACGAGCTCAGGCAAGGCGGCTGGCTTCAGGAAAGAGTGCAAGAGAACTGAGACAAAGGGCCATCTACTAGCAGCACTCCATGAAGCTTAAGCTCACCAGTCCTGAAAGGGGATCTGGGCAACACAACACTGCCTCACCCTACTATCCTATGCCAACGGAACACACTCTATTCCTCAGTCTGACCTGTAAGGCCCTTCACAATCTAGCCCCTGCTACCTCTCCAGCCCCATCTTTCTCCATTCCCTATTGCTGAGCACAGATATGTTCAGCTTCTCAGGGGATTCATCAATGTGCTGCCACTTTCATGATTTATACATACAATTCTCTCTTTCTAGGATGCTCTTACCTGCTGTATTAGCTTCCTATGGCTGCTGTAACAAATTGCCACAAACGAAGTGCCTTAAAACAGCACACATTTATTTCCTCACAGTACTGGAGGTCAAAGGTCTGATCTTCAGTTCTCTCAAGTCGAAATGAAGGTGTCAGCAGAGCCATGCTCCCTGAGAAAGCTCTGGGGAAAAATCCAACTGTCTATTCCAACCTCTAGAGCTACATTCTTCGCATTCCTTGGCTCCAAGTTCCTTCCTTTGTCTTCAAAGCCAGCAGCAAAGTAAGTATCTTGCTTCATTGTCACCTTCACTTCTGCTACTGTTATACCTACCTTTGTCTCCCTCTTATAATGGTATTTGTGATTGGATTTGGGGTCCACCAGGATAATATCGGATAACCTCTCCCACCTCAAGATACTTAATCACACCTGGAAGTCTCTTTTGTCATATAAGGTAATGTTTGCATGCTCCAGGGATAAGGACCTGGATATCTTTGGGGGCCATTATTCCACCTACCACATCTGCCTTGACCCACGTCCCTCTCTTTCAAGTCCCAGATCAAGTGTCACTTCTGTGAAACTTACACTGACATTCTCAGGTAGATTGAATTAGCACCAAATTGTCATCCCTCAGCACTCAGTCTATGTCTTTATTCAGTCAGTTGTGCTGTCATGTGTACTTCATTCATGAAACAATGAATTCATTCATTCATTCATTGAGCACTTCCTATGTGCCAGGCACTGTTCTTCATTCTTGAGGTTTGAGCAGTGAACAAATGGGACAAAAAGCCCTGCCGCTGTCTAGCTTCCATTCAAATGAAGGTAGACAGACAACTTAAAGTTAAGATAAATACTGTGTTAGAAAGAAACAAGTAGGCAAAAAAAAAAAAAAGCAAGAGCGTGAGCACGAGCAACAGCCAGGTATAGGAGATTAGGAATGTAGCAAAGGAAGACGGAGATAGTTGTAATTTAAAACACGTGGCCAAGGAAGGCCTCAAGGAAATGGTGACATTAGAGCAAAGCCTTGAAGGAGATCTGGATG
>CM053573.1:125356906-125426962 GCA_028646485.1 Cryptoprocta ferox | reverse complement strand
AAGTACCAGCACCAAGGTTCTGAGGCTAGAATATAGCTCAGCTGTTTGGGGGAGCAGAGAAGAGTTCCTGGAGCATTTTGTGCAGAGGGGTAATGTGATCTGGCTTTTAACAGGATCCCTTTCCCAGGGCTGCCACATTAGCCCCATGGGTGTACCTTCCACAGCACAGTCAAGGGAGTTCCTTTTACATTTAGTCCATGTACATGGACTGTATGTGTAACCGAGCAACTATAATGGCTACTGGCTGAGAAAAACTGAAGGAGATGCCAGGGTGGAAGCAAGAAGACCATTTAAAAGTCCTTTATAATAATCCAGGCAATCTATCTACTGCTAGGACTGTTGCATCTCCAATGCCCAGAATAGTGCCTGGAACATGGTAGGCAGATAAGAATAAAATGACGATCATGTTTTGTATCACAGTGTAAGCTAGACTTGAGGACTCACTCACTGGTTACTTCTTGGATTCATACTCCTGTTTCAAGCCAGGATTCAAGTTCCTCCTGGCTTTCCTCATCTGTTGATGGAGGCATGATTTTCCCACTTAGCTTTGAAATCTGTTATCTTAACCAACTGTGTCCAGGTCCAAGTCCTGGGACTTCTCTTCTTTTAAATCCACTACCCATAACCCAATCCTGCCTTCATTGCATCTCCCCAGGAGTCCATAGTGGCATCTCATTCTCTATCTGCCACAAAGTTTCTGCATCTTGCCATCCCTCTGCACTCTTCAAATGCTCTCCTGTCCTTTGCTCTACCTCCAGGACCTCCATCCAAGCTCAAGTCCTTTATGGTCCTTTGTTAGTCCTTATTAGCCCTATCCCTCTATGATCCCATCCTCCTCAAAATTCCTCTGCCCTTTGTGGCCTGGCATTTGGCAATATCTAGGGAGGAGGTGTTGAGTAGGGGAAAGAATGAAAGCTTTGGAGGAAGTCAGTTGGGAATAAAATCCCAGTTCAGCCACCTCCTAGTGTGGGGTCTTGGGAAGTCATCCACACTCTCTGGGCCATAGTTTCTTCATATTAAAACTTTTTTAAAAGATTAAAACTTTAGGGGCGCCTGGGTGGCTCAGTCGGTTAAGCGTCCGACGTCGGCTCAGGTCATGATCTCACGGTTCCTGAGATCCGCCTCGGGCTCTGTGCTGACAGCTCGGAGCCTGGAGCCTGCTTCAGATTCTGTGTCTCCCTCTCTCTCTGTCCCGCCCCCCCCCCTCTGCCCCCGGCTCATGCTCTGTCTCTCACTGTCTCAAAAATAATTAAAACACTAAAATAAATAAATAAATAAGATTAAAAATTTTTTAAAGTCTACTTTATAGACCTGTGTGAGCATCCAAAGATAATGTTCACAAAGCATCTCATACACATTAGGCACTCGGTAAATACTGGTTCCTTCTTCCCTGCCTGCTGTCCTTGCCCACAGTTCCAGTGCTTGTATTTGACATTTTGATTCCTTTCCCTAGCACTTATTGAATTCAGTTAAATTCTTATTTATAAATACATGTTAATAACACATTTATTTCATACCGGCTTAGAACACAAGATTTTGGGAACCCCTTTCTCAGTAATTACCTACTACATCAAAATCACCTTACAATTGTCACTGTCAATGTTTTAAACTTATTTGGATATTTTCAAATGCACTCTACAATAGAAGAGAATAGTGTAGTGAACCTCCATGTACCTGTTACCCAGCTCCAAAAATTGTCCATTCTTAGCCAGTCTTGTTTCATCTATCCCTTACTCTAAATTTTTATTTCCAAAGCATTTTTCCCCCAGAGTGTTTTACAGCAAATATCAGACATCATATTATTCTACTCATAAATAATTCAGTGGTATCTCTACTATGTAAAGACTAGTCTTAGTTTGCTAGACCTGCCATAACAAAATACCATAGATTCAGTGACTTAAACAACAGAAATTTATTTTCTAACAGTTCTAGAAGCTAGAAGTACAAGATCAAAGGCGTCAGCACGTTTGGTTTCTCCTGAGGCCTCTCTCCTTAGCTTACAGATAGCCACCTTTTCTCTGTAACCCCACGTGGCCTTTTCTCTGTGCCCATGCACTCACGATGTCACTTCCTTTTCTTATAAGGACACCAGGCCTACTGGATCAGAGCTCTACCCTTATGATCTCATTTAATCTTAATTATTTCTTTAAAGGCCCTGTCTCCACATATAGTCACTTTGGGGGGGTAGGGCTTCAACATTTAAATTTGGGGGGAACACAATTCAGTCCATAATAGGACTTCTCAAAAACATGATTGTAACATCATTATTATACCTAAAAAATAATAATAATTGCTTAATATTATCTAATATCCTGTCCATGCTCAAACTTTCCTAGTTACCCCAAGAATATTTTTTAATGTTTATTTATTTTTGAGAGAGAAAGAGAGACAGAGTGTGAGCGGGGGAAGGGCATAGAGAGAGGGAGAAACAAAATCCGAAGCAGGATCCAGGCTCTGAGCTGTCAGCACAGAGCCCAACGTGGACTGGAGCTCACAAACCACGAGATCATGACCTGAGCCAAAGTCAGATGCTTAATCAACTAAGCCACCTAGGTGCCCCGTCCCAAAAACATTTTAAAATAGTTTAAATTAAGATTCAAAAGGTGGCATGTTGTTTTAGAAATACAGATACCCAGGTCTTTACCCTGGAGTTGTGATTTAGCTTCCACTTAGCTGCCTCTTCAGAAAGCAGCCTCTGTGGAGTCATAAAGATTTTTGACTATAATTTTACCCCAATGGAAGTTTGATCATAAATACATTAATCAAAATTATGCCAACATTGATAGATTTCCAACAAGAAAGTAATTTCTACAATAAGTGTTTATTTTGTTTTGCTTTTTGAAAGAGAAAGAGAATGACCGAGCAGGGGAGGGGTAGAGCAAGAGGGGGAAAGAGAATCTTCCGCAGGCTCCATGCCCAGCTTGGAGACCAATACGGGGCTTGATCTCACAACCGTGAGATCATGACCTAAGCCGAAATCAAGAGTCTGAGGCTTCGGAGAAGGACAGATACCATACGTTTTCACTCAGGTCAAATAGGAGAAACCTAACAGAGAACCATGGGGAGGGGAAGGGGGAAAAAGAGTTAGGGAGAGGGAGGCAAATCATGAGAGACTCTTGAATACTGAAAACAAACTGAGGGCTGAAGGGGGAGGGGGAAAGGGGAAGGGGGGTGATGGTCATGGAGGAGGGCACTTGTGAGGAAGAGCACTGAGTGTTATATGGAAACCAACTTGACAAAAAACTATATATAAAACAAAAAGAGTCTGAGGCTTAGACTGAGCCACCCAGGTGCCCCTAGAATAGGTGTTTTCTTTAATGAAGTATAATTGACATACACTATCATATTAGTTTCAGATTAAAGCATAGTGATTGACAATTAGATACATTATGCAGTGCTCACCATAATAAGTGTAGTTACCATCTGTCACCATACAGTGTTATTACAATATTAATGACTATATTTCCTATGCTGTACTTTTCATTTGTGTGACTTATTTATTTTATAAATGTGTACCTCTTAATCTCCTTCACCTATTTCACCCACTCCCCAACCTCTTCCCTTTCTGGCAATTACCAGTTTGTTCTCTCTATTTATGAATCTGTTTCTGGTTTTTTTGTTTGTTCATTTGTTTTGTTTTGTTTAAATTCCACATATAAGTGTAATCATATAGTATTTTTCTTTGTCTCACTTACTTCACTCAGCAAATCCTCTACGTTCATCCATGTTTTCACAAATGGCAAGATTTCTTTTCTTTTTTATGGCTGAGTAATATTCCATTGTATATATGTATATATGACATCTTTCTTCATTCAGAGGGGTTGCTTCCTTATCTTGGCTGTTGTAAATAATGCTGCAATAAACATAGGGCTGCATGCATCTTTTTGAATTAGTTTTTTTGTTTTCTTTGGTGAATATTCAGAAGTAAAATTACAAGATCATATGGTATTTCTATTTTTAATTTTTTGAGGGACCTCACACTGTTTTCCATAATGGCTGTCCCAATTTATGTTCCTACCAACTGTGCATGAAGGTTCCCAGAACTAATGTTATTAAGTAATAAAATTCATTGATCCCTGAGTACGATTCATTTCCAGTTTTACCACTTTTATTATAGTTTATGGGAATGATTTTCATCAACATTAATTCTTTTTCTGTTTAAATTTTACAATGAAAATTGATTCAGGTTTTCATCCATGTCAAATTTTACCAGTTATAACATCTGCCTTTTATTTCATGGCCATTATTTCTACCAAATCCAATTTTCCCCAGTCGGATTTGGGTGTCTACATTTTTGTCAAGATTTGATTCTTCAGGCCATTTTTTCCCCTGTATGTAGTTTTAGCTGTTGTTACTCTTATTTTGTGTTGGTTATTTCCATCAGGAATATTCATTATTACTTGGTAATAGGCTGAGAGCTTAGATTTATTTCTTTACTTATCCATGAAAAGATGCTATGTATCTAAGACATAGCAAGGGAGGTAAAGTGTAGGAGTCAGAAAATGATGAAAAGAGACCCACACAGGGGAGACAGATTGAGACAGAAGCTGCAGCTATCTTGAGATACTGTTTGCTAAGCTCTCTGAGGGGTCCAAATGTCTTGAGGGTCAAAATGGCAAGATTAAAACAATATGGAGGCCGCAATATGGTTGTTGAGCGTGGGCTGGGCAAATAGTTCCAAGACTTTAAATCCTAAGAAGTTAAACACACACTGTTACTCGCCCTGCCTCCTCCCCCTTTTATGGCTCTTTTTATTTCTTTCTTATCCTTGCCTTGGGACTGAATTTTAGCCCTTTGCTCTTCCTGATCTTCAGACTGACCACAGTCTCCCCCGAACCTCTGATCCTTCCCTTCCATTGCTCATAAAGCACCTTTATCAGTGGTGACCTCCCACGTGGTTTTATCAATGTCTAGCACAGTGCAGTGAGCGCCCAGTAATTACCTGTTACTGGTTTATCTTAAAGTATCATCCTTCTGATTTAAACTCCCATAAGCGAGGCCACTGTTAACAAAATCCAAACACATCTAACTCGACCTACCACTTCCTGGGGCTTAAGTGGGTGGATGGAGCCAGATTCGGCAATTCTGAACTGTTGGGGGGCCTCTCAATCTGTCTGCAGAATTGAAGCTTGAAAAGTTTTATTTTTTGCTGACGTTCCCTAGCAAATGCCTGCTGCACACCCACACACTTAGCCGGCAAGAAGAGAAGAGCTGTTGCAAGAATTATTCCCTCTGGGACCAATCATCACAGGAGCAGCCCTCCCTGAAGATTCGTCCAGCGGGGGCCTCCAGTCCCGCTAGTCCAGCCCCCCAGCTGTCATCCACAGAAGCTCAGAAGGAGGAGGTGTTGAGAGGAGGTGCAGAGAAGGGCTACAAATGGCAGCCCCTCGGGGGAGAGTGAGGCCCTGGGGGAGTGACCTTGTGGAGGCCAGGAGGAGGGACACAGAGACCAAGCCAACAGAGAGACAAGTAGATAAGGAGACTACAGGGCTAGGTTTTTGCATATGTCTTAAATGACTTGGAATGGCAGCACCCATAATGTAAACTGTGTGATTACAGTGTTAAAACCTGAGGATTAGCAAAAGAAAACAGTAGGAACAAGACAGGTCTGCTGGCATTTAAGGAAATAGGAGAAACAAGACAGAGATGGGCTAGACTCGATGTTTCTCAAAACTGGCTACAGGTTGGGATCACCTAGGGAGCTTTAAAAAGACTGAGGCATGGGTCCCACCCCCAGAGACTTAGTTAATTGGTCTAGGGTGGGTTCTGGGCATCCAGAGTTTGTAAACGCTCCCCAAGGGGTTCTAAAGTACAGCCAGCTGAGATCAACTGAGCTACGCTGAAGAAGGAAAAGGAAATACGATCTGCTGCGTTTCCAGCAATGCAAGAGAGAAGGACCTTGGGCCAGACCCCCTTTGGTGTCTATGGCAAGCTGTGGGTCTCAGTAGAGAGAGCTGAGCAAGCGCATCTCAAAGTCTTGGTTCTGGTTTGGGATTGATCACTAGCCACAGTGCAACCTTGGATGATGGGAATTCTGGCCAGAGAAGACCTGAGCTCACCCTGTGCTGGGCTGGTCACTTCTCCCTGCCTGCAGTTCCCTCATGTAATCTCCAGCTCTGAAACATTCCGAATCTCTACTTTCATTAAAATAGCCAAGTCACTTCTAGTTCAACAGATTTTTTTTTCCCATGAATTATTCAAACTTGGGAGTCGAATGTTGAAAATAACATGTTCGAGTTGTCCTCATTAGGAAGCTTTTAGCTGCGGATCTCCTGTCTTCCACTATATTTACAAAGCCCGGTATCTGCAGAGTTTTGGGGATGAATGCAATCAATCATTTACAAAGTGTCTAGAGAATTCCACGTGGAAATAAAGTAATAAAACCCACACAATAAACAGAAATGGTGCAACAAAGGGAGCAATAAGGAGCAGCTGTGGGCACCCACAGCCTTCAGTTAGCTTCTCGGCCTCGCTGGGCTTCCGTTTCACTTATGTTCATGAATGTCTATTTCATGCCTACCTTGTAGAAGGGGAATTAAACAGATGTCAGTTGCCCTTGAAAGACCCCTAATCTGGGGGATTGTGGCAGGCACATAAATAGCCAATGATAAGGGAATATGAATAAGAGGCAGAATGTGGCACAGGCTTTTAACATCTGACTTTCTCCTTGACTTTTAACCATGAAGCAGTAAATCAGAGGAAGCAGAAGGTGGGACTGAGTGATGACACCCCTCGGAGGGGCCCAGAGTCTCTGCCTGTGGGACACCACGATATCATCACAGACGTCACCACATTCCAGACAACACAGGGCTTCATTGCAATTGCATCTTTAGATGGAATTGCTAAAGTGTGGAAATGAAAACCTAGTGGTCTGTATAATTAGTAATACAGTTATAAATATACTGTAACTCTAGAGGAAAGGTATTTCTAGAGAACAGAAGCGAGATAAGATTCATTTGCTTGGTTTTCAAGATCATTCCCCTTATTATTACTTCATGATTAAATAATCCCCACCCAAGGCGGTGGAGAAAGTTATATCTGGTGACTGTGTTCATGCGTATCTCTGCAAGAATCAGCAGACAATAATATCTGGAATTCTCACAGTGTATGTCAAGGAGGTGAGGAAATTAAAATGCTAAGAAAATCCATCATAAAATTTATATCATTTTACTTTGCATTGGAAAAGATGGTTGTAAATCAGTAATTCCTGACTTCTAGTGTGCACTGGAATCACATGTCAGCTTGGCCAAAACACTGCTGGTCCCACCCCCAGGGTTTCTGATTCAGTAGGCCTGGGCGGGAGCCGGAGTATTTGCATTTCTAACAATTTCCCAGGTGCTGCTGCTGCTTACAGACCACACTTTGAAAACTGCTAATAGAGGTATATATTTTCACTATCAAAATGCCGTGAAAAGTGGCAAAAAACAAAAAACAAAACAAACTGTATTTGAGGACTCTCATTGCTGTGCTTCTTCTCTACTGAGTTATCTCTCTTGTCTATTCATGTTCTGACTTATGTCTCGTGACCTATAGCACTGATCTGTGGTTGATCAGCTGTAGAGAAATGTGTCTCTTCTTGGTCACCATCATCTTAAAGTATAATTGGCACATGAGCGCTATTGTAAAATCTGAAATTTGGCTCATCAGTGCAGATTAGTTTTCCGCCAATATCTTCACGAGTGAATGAGATGATTTTTAAGAATTTGCCCTGGCCCAGGATCCCGTGATTTTATGAAGCAATGATTTTTAAGAAGCACTGTTCATTTGCTTTAGAAGGAGGAGGAAATCACTTACATCCATTCATCTACTTATGTGCTAAGCCTCACCTAACCTCTTGTGGCCCTTTGAGTTGCTGGCCATCTTAGAGACAGAGACATGGAAGTTCAGAGAGTTTAAGTAACTGGTCTGCACCCCCCAGCTAATGAATGATGGAGCACATTTTGAACTCTGAGCAGTCCTTGCTCTGTCCAGCATACTGTGGGCTTTTCTGCTGCAGAGGCAAAGTGAGAACGATGTTGGGGAAATGCTTCTTCCCACGGACTTCTGCTTCCAAACACCACTGCCCCTTGGGTGTCTGCACCCAAGTGGGAAGGTTTGGCGCCAGGCCCCCTTGTTTAGAGATCTGGAATCCTACACACACTCAGAGTGAACATGGGGCCAGGAGGGAGAGCGGAGGGCTAGGCCAAGCTCACATGGCACAACTGTCAACACAGCAAAACTACAGAGAAAGGCAAAAACATTTCAAAAATACAAGAAGAAAATGGTTGTGGTTGTTAGAGCCAGTAGCTTTTGACCCTCGATTTGAATGGGCTTTTATTTTTTGTAAAAAAAAAAAAAAAAAAAAAAAAAAAGCTGTTCTATTTGTAGCTCTCCTAATGACAATGTTCACAGGGATGATGGGAGGGGAGGAACCCTCTCTGTGACACAGGCGGGTCTTGCCAGTCTTAACATCAAGTGATTCAAAATCACAGGCTGGAATGACACTCAGCGAGGAAAACAGATCTACCCAAATCTGACCATTAGTGAGAAGGAAGTAAGAGCGATCAGCTACCACTTACCACGGGTCCCCTAGGGGCCATCTAGGCTTACATAAGCAGCTTTTCAAATTATTTGTAATCAGAAAGCCCAGCTCAGCCAGTCCCTTAGCTGCTAGAAACCGAACCAGGGGATTTCTTGGAGAACTGAAGCCAAGAGCATTAGCAGCAGACGCTGAAGAGGTATTTAAATGATAGCCTGCCTACCCTAGGAAGGAGCCCATGCGGGGGCCACGGCCAGATTCCAGGCTATGAAGCCAGGTACTGCCAGGAGGGGAGTGGCGGTGGTCCAGCTCAGTGTTTCTCAAACTTGAATGTGCTTGCAAATCACCCTGAGATTCCATTAAATGCATATTCTGATTCCGTAGGTCTGGAGTAGGCCTGAGAGTCTGCATTTCTACCCAACTCCCAGCCGATGCCGAAGCTGCCCATCCACAGACCACACTCCAATTGCAAGAACCTGGAGAACTTTCCATGTGAGTCTTGAGTTGTCTTACGGGAATCAATTTTCAGATCCTCAAAGCCCGTTTTTCCTCTTTTCTAAAATCTACCTAAGAAACAGTGAGGTCAAAGTTGTACGTTCCCCTTTTGAAATGGACTTCTTTCCACCTTATAGAGCAAAGGCCCTCCTCACCTCCATCTCACATCTTAGGGAATACATTGCCTCCGGGTGCAAACCCACCAGGTTCCCTAGTAAAGCAACAATGAGAAACATTGGTGTTATGGCTGAGAAACTAACTCACTCTAATAACTGGTTACAAATATTTTCACAAGTCAAAGAGTATTGATTCACTGCTTGCAACAAAGTTGAAGGCGATGTCAATTATCCACTGAGAGTTATTTTAAAATAATTTTGAGGGGCGCCTGGGTGGCTGGGGTGGATTAAGTGTCAGACTCTTCCTTTCAGCTCAGGTTTGTGAGTTTGAGCCCCAAATCAGGCTCTGCACTGACACTCAGCACGGAGTAGGCTTGGGATTCTCTCTCTCTCTCTCTCTCTCTCTCTGCCCCTCCCCCACTTGTGTGCGCGCACTCTCTCTCTCTCTCTCAAAATAAATAAATTAATAAAAAAATATAAAAAATAATTTTGAGAAAAAACCACCAAGTGATTTTGAGCATTTACCTCAAAAAAATTCAAACAATTAAATGATATTTCTATAACAAAACTTCCAATCCCACTGCTTAAATATGAACAAAATGTCTCAACATTTACATCTATTAAAAAACAAAAAAACTTGGGGTACCTGGATGGCTCAGTCGGTTGACTGTCCGACTTTGGCTCAGGTCATGATCTTACAGCTCATGAGTTCAAGCCCTGCATCAGGCTCTGTGCTGACAGCTCAGAACCTGGACCCTGTTTTAGATTCTGTCTCCCCCTCTCTCTGCCCTTCCCCCACTCGCTCTCCATCTCTCTCTCTCTCTCTCTCTCTCTCTCTCTCTCTCTCTCAAATATAAATAAAAATTTTTTTAAATGAAAAATATTAAAATGAAAAAAATAGGGTGAGTACTGATTGCTGAAACCTATTCTCTTTTAGCAATTTTATTAATAGTCAACATGGAAATATTACTTAATTTGTTTTAAAAAGCAGAGCAATGTAAATAAAGAAAAAATACCTATCTCATGAAGAGATCTGTTTCCAACATTTTGTTTAAAAATAATAATTACCCAAACACATTTATGTTGTTTTCATCAATTCTATACCAGTGATGAGTGTATGACTCAACCCAGAGGAAATGTGTTAATACTTGGAGGCTTATGGGCTGAGTTTATATATATTATTTTGTTATAGAAAAAGATGACACAAATGATGTTTCATAAGGATAAGGTTTTATGAGGTAAAGGAAGGGAAATATGAATCAAAGAGAAGAGAGAATGATGCAATATTTAAGAACCTGTTCTATTTCTAAAATGATGCTGATATCAAATCACCATGGCATATAGATTCCATTGGAAGCATTTTTAAAAATCATAAAAAAGTCTGGCTTTAAATGTCAATTCTTTGTGAAGAGTTTGCTCTTGTATATTTTTATCAGATGATTATATATCAAATTACTGTAGAATATAGGTTCCATTGGAAACAGTTTTTGATTTGTATAAGAGGCTTGTTTCAAAATATCAGCATTTAGGGGCACCTCGGTGGCTCAGTTGGTCGAGTATCCAATTCTTGAGTTTGGCTCAGGTCATGGTCTCACAGTTCACGGGATTGAGCCCCACTTCGGGCTCCAAGCTGACAGTGGGGAGCCTACTTGGGATTCTCTTTCTCCCTCTCTCTCTGCCCCTCCACCACTCATGCTCAATCTCTCTTTCAAAATAAATAAATAAACTTAAAAAATTTAAAAATAAAATGTTGGCATTCACAATAAGCAGAGAAATTTCATTCTTTGCAACTACTTAAACTTATAACAAAATGTAAACAAAAATGACGAGCTGTACATAGCTTTTCAGATTTTCTCTGAGAAGTTCATAGCAAAACAAACAAAAAGTTTGAAGACTGTATGTCTGAAAGCTTTTCCTCTGACCTTCAAGGCACATCAAGATGTATCAAGACACAGAGTCATCTTGTCTGTGATGAAGCCCTCTCAGGCAAACAGAGCAAACCACTTGTGACCTAGTGCCCCCAAGTCTGCCCAAGACCTGATTCCAACCTCACACCATCATCCTGCAGTGTGATTACCTCTAACTCCTCTTGGCATCGTCGCCAGCAGTTCCTTAGTGCAGGCATGAAGGAGGAACTCAATGCTGGAGGACAGATGAAGGGTGGATGCATGCATGCATACATGGACAGATTGCAGCCTACATAGTCAGGCATTCTAGATTATTCAGGACAAAATTGTTGATTTTTAAGGTTAAAAACAGCCCTTTGAGACCCTGATTCCAAGTGGCTCTCTATATAATAGCATTCCACCGATTATCACCACCTCCTGGTCATATCATATGGTAAAGGGTGCACCTGACTGGGAGGAATCAATGTCATGGCAGAACAGTCTTCTTAGCCTATAGGAGGACTGTCTTTAGTATCTTGGTTTTACTGATCAGTTTTTTATTTTGTTTACTTTTTAAATAACTGTATTCAAATTATGGGTCATTTATTTGGTTTTGTTTGTTTCCTTTATTTGCAAGTGAGGAGGTAGGAGGAATGGGGAAGGTTGATAGAGAAGATAAAAGAGAATATAGATTGCTATCTCTAAACAATATCATCACTTCGTTGAATTATTTAATACATTTAAGCCATCCATTCCAGTCATCTTCCCATTTCTGATCTCCATTTTTCTTCCTTATTTCATACTTTAAAAAAATGTATAGTATTAGTAATAATAGTATGAACTGGGGCACCTGGGTGGCTCAGTTAGTTAAGCATCTGGCTCTTGACTTTGGCTCAGGTCATGATCTCATGGTTCATGAATTTGAGCCCCACGCTGGGCTCTGCACTGACAGTGCAGAGCCTGCTTGGGATTCTCTCTCTCTCTGCACCACCCCCCGGATCGTGTGCTCTTTCTCTCTCTCAAAATAAATCAATATACTTAAAAAAATTTTTAAATATGAACTTTCATGAGTCTACCACTCTGTTCAAGAAAGAGAACATTATCAGTTCTAAGTCCCCTCTGTGCCCCACTTTCATGGCTTTCTCCTGACGTCCCGTTCCCCAAAAGTAAGCACTGCTCTAAGTTGTGTGTATATCATCCCATCACTTTTTTAAAAGTAGATTTTCACACATGCCTTAACAATATATGGTTCAGTTCTGCCTGTTTTTGCACTTTGTATGTTATCATAGTGCATATATTTTTTCTACATGATTTTTTTCACTTGACATTTTGTTTGAAAAAAGCATCCATCTTGATGTACGTAGCTGAAGTTTATTAATTTTCATTGCAGCAAGGTACTCATTGTAGAAGTATGGCAAAGATGATCCATTCTCCTATTAATAGTCATTTAAATTGTATTTTATTGTTTTGGCTACAAAAGAAATGCTGCTATGTGCATATTTGTACACCTCAGTTGCACATGTGTAAGAGTTAGTGGGGGGGATACACACATTCCTAGGAATTTCTGTGTTACAGAACACTTTATGTGTATGTTCAACTTTATTAGGTAATTCCAAATTGTTTCTTTAAAAAATTTTTTAATGTTTTTTTAAATTTACTTTTGAGAGATGGAGAGACAATGTGAGCAGGGGAGGGTCAGAGAGAGAGGGAGACACAGAATCTGAAGACAGGCTCTAGGCTCTGAGCTAGCTGTCAGCCCAGAGCCCGGTGCAGGGCTCGAACCCACAAACTGTAAGATTATGACCTGAGCCAAACTCGGACGCTTAACTAACTGAGCCAACTGAGCCACCTGGGCAGCCCTAAAAATATTTTTTTTAATGCTTATTTATTTTTGAGAGAGAGATCAGAGCATGAGTTGGGGAGGGGCAGAGAGCGAGAGAGCAAGCCTATGTTGCTTAATAAAATGCCTGGCCCAGAGTTAGCCCCTCAGTAAACTGTAATTATCATTACCATGATACCTTATAGTGTTCATAATTTACTTTCTTTAGTGTCACAGTGGCTACATTCCTTAAAAAATAAATTATCTAAGGATCTTTAGGGAGGGAGCAGGCCATGTAGCATAAACTGCCTGTTTTATACCAATAAAATTAATTAAAAGAAAAGAGGAATTAAGTCATGAAAAATTATGCGTATGTATCATGAGGAAGGATATTAAAAGGAGAGATGGGCTCTTTGGCCAATGACAAGCCCAGGCCAGATCTGAGTGTTTGAAGATTTCATCAAGATTTTAATTTAAGGACTACTTGGCAATGAGAAAGAATGAAATCCTGCCATTTGCAGCAACATGGATGGAACTGGAGGGTATTACGCTAAGTGAAATAAGTCAGTCAGAGAAAGACTGATACCATATGTTTTCACTCATATGTAGATCTTGAGAAACTTAACAGAAGACCATGGGGGAAGGGAATGATAAAGAAAATAGTTACAGAGAGGGAGGGAGGCAAACCACAAGAGACTCTTAAATACTGAGAACAAACTGAGGGTTGATAGGGGGTGGGGGAGAGGGGAAAGTGGGTGATGGGCATTGAGGAGGGCACTTGTTGGGATGAGCACTGGGTGTTATATGGAAATCAATTTGACAATAAATTATATTTTTAAAAAAAGATTTAAATTTAAAGCATCTTATGGATTGTAGTGATGTTAAAATATATCCACAAATTCTTTTTAAAAAAATTTTTTTCATTTTACTTATTTGAGAGAGAGAGAATCTCAAGCAGGCTTCACACTCAGCATGAAATCCAGTGTAGGGCTCGATCCCACGACCCTGGGATCATGACCTGAGCCAAAATCAAGAGTTGGGTGCTCAACCAACTGAGCCACCCCGGTGCGCCTGTCCACAAATGCTTTCACATTCCTCTTCTCAAAAAGTGGAGCCTAAATCCCCTCCCCTCCAGCATGGGCTATACTTAATGGCTTACTCCTAGTAACTAATATATTGTGGTGGAAGTGATATTTATGTGACTTCCAAGATCAGGATCCAAGGCATATGGCTTCCTTTTTGCTCTCTTGAAAAATTTACAGTGGAGGAAACCAAGTGATATGTTGTGAGGACACTCAGGTATCCCTAGAGAGAGGTCCATGTGGTGAGGAACTGAGACTCCTGCTAGTAGTCATGTGAGGGAGCCATCTTGGCAACAGATCATCCAGACCCAGTCAAGCCTTGCGATGACTGCAGCCCTAGCAAAATCTTGACTGCAACCTCATGACAGACCTTGCGTCAGAACCATTTAGCTAAGCTGCTTTCTAATTCTAAGCCCCAGAAACTGTTGAAATAATAAATGTTTGTTGTTTTAAGCCACTGAGTTTTGAGTTATTCTACTACACAGCAATAGATAACTCATGTATGGGTCTTCTACAGTTGATAAAAAATACAAAACAAAAAATATGATCAAAATAAATAATTAAAAATTAAATTTAAAAATAAATTGAAAATTAAAATTAAATTAATTAAAAATTAAAATTAAAAAATAAAGAATAAGAAGCTGAGATGGAAAAGACAGTGATGGATGTGAGGAAACAACTTGATGTTTGGATCTTGATAATGACCAGAGTGGCTAGAGGTTTCCATAGTCCAATGATATTTGCTAAAAAGTAGGAGAGATACTCTCTCATTTGTTAATTTGCTTATTTTAATGAGAAAGGAATATTAAGATGAAGAGCATCATTTTAAGTACGTCATGTGTCTTCATCTTTATCAATGAACAGCTCCACTTTACAGGTGAAGAAATACAGCTCAGAGTTACACAAACAGTAAGTAGGAAAGTCTGCCCAACTCCAGAGCCCATTCCCTTAAAATTTATGTTATACTGGAATCTTCTAGGATACCATAGTTGGTTTTACTATAGAATATCTAAGTTCTACTATCTGATTTCATAAACACTTATTGAACACCCACAGTGTAAGCATCTCACTACCCACGTGATACCAAGTTAAATCTGGGCCTGTCCCTATCCTTGAATTGTACACAATCTCAAAATATATCTAAAAGCTGTACACTTCCCTCCACCTCTGCTGGCACACCCTACCGGAAGGCACCATCCTTCTTCACCTAGACCCTTACAAAGAGCCTTCCCTGACTGGTTGCCTGGGTGTATTCCTGCCCTATTCCCTCTGTTCTCCACGTATCCAAAATGATCTTGTTAAAATACCATTTCAGTCATGCCACTCGCCTGTTAATACCCACCAGTGGCTTTGCATAGTGCTCAGAATAAAATCCAATCCCTTACCAAAACCTGCACAACCCCACAGAGTCTGGTCTCTGCCTGTCCCTGATCCCTCTTTCTTTCCCATTGGCCTCATTCTCCAGCCACACAGGCCTCTTCTCCAGTCCTCAGTCCTATTGGGCCTCCTTCTTCCTGGAAAATTTGTCCTGCTCTTCCCATACTTCAGATCTCAGTTTAAATATCACCTCCTCAAGGGAGACTTCCCAGACCACCCTCCTGGTTGCCCCTCCCCTTACTCTACCCACCTTCTGTCTCCCAGCACATCATGGGTTTTCTTATGGCAATTATCACAATTTTATGCATTAATACATTTGCTTATTTTTCTGTCTTCCCCACTGGAACGTAAACCTCTTGAAGGCAAAAGCCATGTTTATCTAGATTACACTTTTTTTTATGTCCATCCTAGTTCTGTGGCTGCATAGTGTGGATGTTAAATAACTATTTATTGAATGAATCAACCAATCATCTGAGAGGGGGAGAGAATTAACAAATAATTACAACATAGGTGTCAATCATAATGGTTACCATTTCTCAAATGCTCCTGATAAGTGAGGCAATGTATTCATACACTTAAAATCTTGTTTTGTTGAGTTCCTTTATTGTTCCAAGTCCTTGCAAATACCATTTCTTATTTCTACAAGACTCTACAGAGCAAATACTATCATCTTCATTATTACAGATGAGGAAACTGAGGCCGTACACAATTTATAGCATAGTTTATAGAAGGCCACTAAATCAGAAAGTGGCAAAGTCAAGATGTAACAGAACAGTCTTGCTACCAAGACTATGTCTTTGCCTTTTTAAAAATATGTTTATTTATTTTTGAGAAAGAAAACGTGAGCAGGGAAGGGGCAGAGAGAAAGGGGAAGAGAGGATCCGAGGAGGCTTCTGCGCTGACAGTGGTGAGCCCAATGCAGGGCTTGAACTCATAAACCATGAGATCATGACCTGAGCCAAAGTTGGACACTCAGCTGAGTAAGCTACCCAGGCGCCCCTCTATCTTTGCCTTATATCACATCATCTCTCTAAAACTTGGTACCTCACACAAAACATGAGTTAAGTTCAAATCCTTATATCTCCATCACCCTATTCTAACCAATAAAGAACCAGCTATAACCAAGAGATGTACCAAGTGCTATAGAACTCCTTGCACTTACTAAATAAAATATAATTATATACATTAATGCATTTATGTATATGAAGTGCTTAGCCTAGTGCCAGGCACAAAATAGTCACTCAACAAACAGTTGCCATAACTGGGAGGTTGACTCTCATGGTAGTTAATGGCATGGACTTTGGAGCCAGGTTAAATCTGAAGTTAAATCTGGTCTCTTCACTTACTGGTTAATGTGACCTTGGGTAAGTTCACTCACATCTCTGCACCTCGATATCTTCTTAGGTTTGCTGTAAGATTAAATGCATTTCAAATGCTTGGCACAGTACCTGGCGCATGATAAACAGCTGATAATCAATAATTTTCATTGTGTTGGCTATGGAGGTATCACAGAGAAAGTGTTTAACTCTCCTTGGTGCAGCTGCATGCTGTGTTACCTGATGTTAGCACCTTTGCATTTCAGGGGGCCGTGCAAGCATGGAGCCCGTCAACACTGCCCCATTTATTTGGTCGTAGGGCTGACCCTGTCTTCTCTTGGACTGTCTCCTGTCCAATGTGGAGTATTTGGAGTTCTTAACTCGCGGTCATTGTTTACCAAGTGAAGAAAAAAATTTACAGTTAGAGTGATGCAAGAATTTTAATGATAGAAAAGGGAATATTGATTTATTTAATAGTGTCATATTATGACATGAAAAAGAATGTCGAAGCAAGGGAAAACTGACCTCTAATATCAGCTCTGTCTAGCTGTGCATGCTTGGGTTGACTAAGTGACTTTTCTGAGTTTCTGCTTCTTCATCTATAAAATGAATACAATAAAACTTACTTGCTAGGTTATTAGGATTATTTGAATGTATATGAATCATGTGGGACAGTGAATTATGCATAGTAGGTCCTCAGTCCATAGCAAATAAACACATTTTCTGATCCAAAGAGACCCAGACCCTAAGTTAGCTATCAAAACTAAAAAACAAAAAAAGGTATCTTTCTGCATTATAGATTCTAACACATCAATTATAAGGAGGTGGTTTCATTTGGATCACATGGTGGTATTGAAACATTTAGAATCTGTTGCCAACATTTAAATATTGGCAGATACATTGACACTGTTGGATAACTTCCATCGTCTTCAAGGTATGTTTTCACTAGAAGCATCAGAAGAGGCAGTAGGTGTTGTCTCCCATAAATTAAACACTATGTTAATAATTCATTAATTTATGATGAAAAACATTAACAACTTTAGGAATCAGGACTTAAGCCTTCTCTATTTAACACATTCTCTTCGGAAGGAGATGTACATGGATGGCCAGGTGGTAGACAGAGGATTCCTTGGTGAAGAGGAAATCAGAATATGGGGTGTGTTCAACCATCCCAATGGCCAGTGACATCAATCCATAATGAGCTCGACCAGTAATCCCCTCCACTAGGACAGAGCTCCAATGGGCAGTTACCTGAGTCTACTCTCTCTAAAGGACAGCCCTGGAGAACACCATCAATTTGTTATTCTTTTGCACCCCTGACTACTCTCCTTTGGTTAGGCTCCATGCAGACATAGTTCAGTTCAAGCCCTCCTATCTAATAAAATTGATGCGTAGTGTGTTAGTAAAATTTTTTTTAAGTAAATAGGGAAAAAGTTCACTGGAAAAAATGAGGAAATTATTTTTAAAAATAATGCATTCAACATTTTATTCCAAAATTTAAATGCACCCTTTTAGGCCAATCTTTTGATCTAGGACTAAGACCTATTCTCTAAGATTTACCTCATTTCCCTTGCATAAAGGGAGTCATCTACAATTTCCTTTTATGTTTCTTTAAAGTGGAGGAAGAACATAAAGTCCCCTATAAAACAATCTGAGAGCAGAATTCTTCTAGATTTTTACAATTTCAACCCAAAGTTGTCTCATTTAGATATCATTCAATGACAACTTTAATAAAAAGTACCTTTGTCCAGTTTTTGACAGCACCTAACTTAATTTTCATCAATACAAGAGCTCATCATCTATTTGTACTCATTATTTCATAGATTAACATAGTATTTTATTTAAGTATATAATTACAAAAGGCACAACTGGCATAAACAGATTTGGGAACAAACCCAGCTGAGTCTAGGAAAGTCTATAACATAATTAGGAGACATACATCAGACTGTACTTCCAGTCAGAGGTTTTTAGTGAGATGTGGGCATTCATCAGAATGTCTTACAGAGAAAACAGCACATCAGCTAACCTAGCTAGTCTGTTTGATGGGAGTCAGTTAAAAAAATACAATCTATAAGCATTTTTTTTCAGATCATGCCTTCTATAACTGGTTGGATCTATGCTCTCTTAGATACAGTTACAATCCTCTCTTGCCTCCCTGAGAATATACCCACTATTTAGCCACCCAATGAGTGATTATTATAAGTCAGGGAGATTTCCTTCTCGTTTATCACAAGTTCATTTTGTAGCTCCAAGTTTGGAACTTACCTTGCTATAGCCACTATGTGGTACTTCCAGGATCCGTTGTTAGGATCAAATGAAACTGTATCTGTGAGAGGCGACCTGTTGGCTCAGTTGGTTAAGTGGCCCACTTCAGCTCAGGTCATGATCTCGTGGTCTGTGGGTTTGAGCCCTACTTCAGGTTCTGAGCTGACAGCTCAGAGCCTGGAGCCTGCTTTGGATTCTGTCTCCTTCTCTCTCTCCCCCTCCCCTGCTTGTGCTCTGTCTCTCTCACTCTCAAAAATAAATAATAAAACATTTTTTCAATGTTAAAAAAAAAAAGAAACTGTATCTGTGAGAACACTTTGTTAACTCAAAAGCCTTAATCTAAAGGCAGTCATTCATTCTGTGTACATTTATCACACCATCCTATTAGATTGTGGGTTCCATAAGGACAGGAAAAAAAACATTCCATACAAAGCTAGCAGAGTACTCACCACACAGTGAGGACCAAGATTACTTGGGAATTGATTTTCTATGGACATATGTGAATCATCCTTGTTATTATCTGCCAGGTATAAGCACATGCTGGAAAGAAGATCCCGTCAATTCTGTCTGTCCTACAAGTACTGTATTGTCAGTGATCAAGAAAATAAGGAATTTTACAGGATCCTTCACTCCAGAAGGAATCAGCTGGTAGCAGCTCCTAGGAATTATCTATGATGACAAAGGAGATTGACAAGGAAGATGAGCAGGTGGTTTTGCCTGAAAAGAGTGGCACTTTCACATAAAACCACACTCAATTTTTTTTGACATTTTTCTTTGCTCTCTTCCTATGCTATAAAAAGTCTGTTTTTGAAACCATTGAATGTATTTTTTAACAGGCAAAGTTTCTGCTTTTTCAGGAAGGATAGCAACCTGCCATTACTGATTTATTTCTTCCTGGTCACTGGTGATATCTTTGTGGTGTTTCTTTTCTTTATCCTCTTCTTTTCTTTCTTTCCTTTTTTTCCTTTTTTTCTTTTTTCTTTTCTTTTTTTTTGCAAAGATGGTGGGTGGTAATAGAATAGTGTAAAGAAGTATCTGTTACAGAGAAAAAGCATCTGAGTTCTTGATGTCCCAAAGCCAAAGCAAGTCATCTAGGCTCAAATATTCTACAACAATGGTTCTGAAACTTTAACCTGCATCAGAATCTCCTGGAGGGCTTTTTAAAACAGATTACTGGAGGGGCACCTGGGTGACTCAGTCAGTGGAACGTCCGGCTTTGGCTTAGATCATGATCTCACGGTTCGTGGGTTAGAGCCCCGCTTCAGGCTCTGTGCTGAGGGCTAGCTCAGAGCCTGGAGCCTGTCTTCAGATTCTGTCTCCCTCTCTCTCTGACCCTCCCCTGCTCACGCTGTCTCTCTCTCTCTCTTTCAAAAATAAATAAAATATTTTTTAAAAAATAAAAAAATAAAACAGATTACTGGACTCCACCTCCAGAGTTTCTGATTCGGTAGGTCTAGGATGAGGCCTCAAGAGTTTACATTTCCAACAAGTCCTCAGCAGATGCTGACACTCTAGGTCTGGTACTATACACTGAGCACCACTGCCCTAGCCCTAGAATGCTAGTTCAGTTACCATATATTGAACCTACAATGGGCTAAGCTCTGTGCTGGGGACACCAAGATGGGTGAGACTCATCTCATGCCTTTGAGGAGCTCATAGTCAAAGTGGAGCAACAAATAGACATGAATTCATTTACTCATTGAACACTGTTAAGGGAATACAGCATCAAAGTTCTTTCTCTGGGCTTCAGTTTCCCTCCTCACATCCCAGGCTTCTGGTGTACCATCCCACTGCTCTTCTCGACACTAGCTCTTCCCTTCTCTGACTGGGTGACCAGAGAGCCAGCTCCAGAAGGTCACAGTTGAAAAGGAACCTTGGGATCTTGAAGAGTGGGTAGAGAAGATAAGGGCTGGTTTCTTTTAATTAGCATGTCAGTGCAGCTCCCTTCTGGGCCAAGAAAGCACTGAGGAAGGATCCAGAGGGGCTTGGACACAGGTCAGCAGCACGTTGGTGTGGAAGCCCGAGTGAGCATGTCAGAAATTATCCCCTTACCCAATCTCTACCCCTCAAATCCTTATTTCTTCACGTCCAAATGTCACCCTTAATTAAAAGCTTGGCTTAGATGCCATCATGTGTGTGAAACCTTTCTTGGCCCTCTACCCTTTACTGTCTCTGCTGAACCGGCCTCCCTCACTGTGAATAGTTACAGCATTTTATTCTTGCCTCTTCTGGGGCAGCTGTTTCCTCCTGCCTTTTAGAATAGCCCAGTCTTTTCTCTCTTGCTGACCATGAATTCCATCTTTTCTTAGAATCCTCCATTGCACATGGTGCCAGGCCTCCCACAGCATTCAACACACACAGAGAAATGAATGAATAAACTAAGAGTTCATGCTACAGAAATCACTTCAGTCCCCAAATCCACAATATGAAGCAAATGAAAGTGGGAATGGAAGGAAATGGGAAATGGAGTAGGTAAGCTGGCCAGTTCCAGAATTTGGCTAGAGAGTGGGCTGAAGAGATTATAGACCTTGCCAGAGATTATGGTTTAGTGGAGAATCATGGGAACTCTAGGATTCACATATTCGCTCAGTTGTTTGCTTAGTTTTTCCTTTCTTTAGTGTTCCCAGTGTAACCAGGCTCCCTTGGGCACCACCTACTCTCACCCTGAACCCTTCTGGAAACAGAACTCACCATTTGATGTGTCCCTCAAAACAGATCCACAGTGCACTCACAGAAGAGACAATTTACTAAAGATTTTGTTGGAGAGAGGGAGAGGGGATTGACCTTACACACCACAATGCAAGACTTCTTCAATTCCTAAGGGATATCTTGGTTGCCTTCTGAATCCTCTTCCAGTCAGCTCCCTCACTGCTCCCTGTTGCCTTCCCCAAACAGCCTCCAAAGCCCAGTTTGCTGCCCCAAGCACTTCGGATCTTCTCAGAGAGAATACTTCACTCTGCAAAATGGAAGCCTAAGAGTTAGCAAACTGCAATAACATATGGCTCCTGAGCAGGTCCCTTGGAGGCCTCAGAACAGCCCTTTGGCACATTCAGTCCACACAGATGTATGAGCACTTATTAGCCGGTCTCTACGCTGCTCCCCACTCAGTGAGCGTGTCCTTATGGAGTCCCCTCCCAAATGCATTAGAGCTGGCCTGTGTGACAAATAGACTCTGGTGCTAGTAGACTGCATGGCTGCTGGACTTAGAGCAAAATGGCCTCCAAACCTCTGCTTTATTCTTCCTGAATACCTGCTCCTAGTGCCTTGAACTTCATGTAAGATGTACGGCTATCCTGAGGCCACGAGCTGGAAGTATCACATGAGAAATCTCATAGAGCATCTTGGCAGTGTGCAAAGAAAGAATGAAATACCCAGCCAGCCTTCGGCCAATCCAGCCCCAGCCACTTGAGTCACTCCAGCTGGAGGCCCGGATGTAACATGGAGCAGAGACAAGCTCTGCCCCAATTGCAGATTCCTGATAGATTACTGTTGCATTAGGCCAGTAACTGTGGGGATGATTTGTTAAACAGCAACAGATAACAAAGGTGGGTATTTTTATTATTCTTATTGTATAGGTGAGAAAAATGTGGGTCAGAGAAGTGAAGTAGCCTGCCTGAGGTCACCCAGCCAGTAAGCGGTGGCATCTAGATTTGGATGCAAGCAATCTGGCTCCTGAGTCTGTTCTCACAATGTCAAAGGCTTTACATAAACTCAGAGCCTTCTTCAACATTCAAATGTCAAAGGTGTGGACCTCACAGACTGTTGTTCTTTATGGGGCCGTGATGCCTCAGGCACCATGATGCAACTTCTGGCTCACCACTGCCTCTCTCAGTCTGTAAGTTCTTGTTCTCTGTCAGCCAGGCATGGCATACACTCAGTTTCACACCAGAGCAATTCAAATTCCTGAAAACCAGCTTACACATCCAGTAAATTCACTCTCATGCATACCAGGACCCTCCTGTTGGCCAGTCTTCCATTTTCCTCATAGCAGGGGAGCCTCTTTGGAAAAAGAACTTTGGGTCAGAAAACTCAGAGCCAAAGGAGTGAATGATGTATGATAGGAAAGTTCAGCCCAACACGTGGAACTGAAGTGGAGAAGAGTTGGGTCTGCCTAGTGTTTCGGTTGTGAGGTAGAGAACTGATGTGGTCGTGTGCTGGCCATTCTCTGCCTGGCCCCTCTCTCCTGCATGCGCTCTCCACCTTCCTCTGCCCTGCTCTGTGCTCAGGGAAGCTGATCCCAGGGGACTGCATCCATCCGTCCACTGGGATCCCTTGCCGGGTGGATACTGATTGGGCTCAGCAATGAGAGGACTGGCCGGAGACTGGAAAGTGGGAGGAGAGAGGATTCAGCTTTGCCCCACATCTGTGGCCTTGGCTGTACCCCTCCATAGCCACAGCTCCTCAATAGCTCCAGCTCACAGGAGGTCTGGTAAAACTGTCTTTTCCCCATTCCCCTTTCAAGCCTGAAAGGGCGGTAACATCTTCCCGCCAGTCTCTGGGTGCCTCAATATACTGTTTGTTCCCTTGACTTGAATCACACCTCTGTAAGCAGATCCCTCTTTAGGGTCTCTTCAGTTGTACCATCTGGGTGAAGTTGATTTCATGCTGAGACTCTGATTCAGACACCCAAGTGTGCACAGGGGCTGAGCAACGGTGAGTCAGAAGAACAAGGAAGGGGTCACCTGGGGTGGGAGTATTTGGAAGCTGGCCCTGCACCAAAGCATAAATGTCAGATACCCTCAGACACAGTGCTGGCTGGGCCCAACAGATGCTTTTCAGAGGACTTATTAACCATCCACTTATTTGGGGAGCCCTTCCTTCTATAGGAGAATGATAATCCAAGCCTCTTATGGTCTTCACTGTGGCCGGCCAGGACACCATTACTCTAGGACAGAGCTGGAGAAATCCTCATAAATGCTTTTGCTTTTGCTTTTGCAAACATTGCAATATTCTGTTTCTAGCACAGAACTTAGATGGACCTTCAGTTCAGACCTTGGCTCTACCCCTTGGTGCCTGTGTGACCTTGAATAAATAGGTAATCCCTCTAGGCCTTTGTGTTTTCATCTGTAAAATGGGGGATAAAAATGGGTTTGGGGCAAGGACTAAATGACCTACTACATATAAACTCAGCACAGTGCCTGACACCAGCAAATGTTCAGAAAGTGTTATTACCTCCACCGTTTATGTAGCCACGTGACCCTAGGCAGTTCACCTCACCTTTCTGTGCCTTCATTTCCTCCTCAATAAACTGGAATAGTAACACAGATCTCCTGGGTAGCAAGGAGATCAAAATGAAGAAAATATCAATGAAAGCATTCTAGAAGCTATAAGCATCTATGAATGCAAGGCCTTTTTAAAAAATATATATGTAATAATAATTATCACAATTAAAAAACTAGCAGGGGCCCTTAAGACATGTTTCAATAAGTCTTCATACCATTATCTATAATGAGATGGAGGAGGAAATTTAATAATAAGACCCATGAGAAGGTTAGGTAAAGAACAAATCATTAAAAAAAAAGGTTAAGAAAACTTCTGAGAAATGGATTTAGTTTTATTTCTAAGCCGAACAACTTAAATGCACTTCCTGAAAATGAATTTCTGCTGCAATATATTATCCAAATTCACTGATCATTAAGCCAAGTATGAACAATGACTAAAACACACTGGATCAGATGCCTTGAAATGAGCGAGTCACCCCAGGAGAAGACCTAGAGGAGCTCCCCCACCTCCCCAGGCATCCAGAGTGGACCACTCCCCTCCTCAGGGCAGCATACCTCCCTGTCCACACCCAGCAGGAAAGACAGCCACAGGCCAGGGCCCATGGCCCGGGGCCATAACTGAGTTTTTGGGAAATTAGACTCTCAAACTAGACTATTTTTGTTTTCCTGCCTTTCATGATCTGCCTTTCCCTTCGTAATAATGAAAGCATTGACTTTGCGGTAAGGGTTTTAACATCTTCATACTCAGAGTGTGGTCTGTGGACCAGCAGTATCAGCATTACCAGGAACTTGTTAGAAATGTATAATCTTAGCCCCACCTCAGACCTGTTGAATCAGAATCTGCATTTTAACATGATCCTCAGTTGATCTATAGGCTCATTAAAGTTTAAGAAGCACTGTTTTAATCTTTCTGAACCTCATACTTACCTTGCAAGATTATTGTGAGGATTAAAAATATTCAAAGTGACTGGCAAGAACTAAGTGCTAAATAACATTTTTATCATCTTCTTTACTCGGCAGCCTGTACTGCCATGCCTCTGTGCCCAGTCTCCATCTGCCTGAGCCCTTCTCCTTGGCCTGGGTTTCTGAAAGCTGACCTTAACTTGCTTACTCAGACCCTGCCATTTGGCCAGTGCCCTAGACTGACCTCAACTCTTTCCTTAGAGTCCCTGGCAGACTCTCTGGGGCCTGGTGCTATACTTCTCAGCACTCCCTGCTGACCTAGACTGTCCTAGACTTATCCTTGCTCTCCCCAAGCCCCACCTCTCTTGGCTCATCCCTACCTTTGGACACCAAAAACTCTACCACAGCACTTATTGTAATCATGTTGCCATTGCTCAAAATGGCCTTCGAACTGCTCCTTGGAATTTGCCTTTACAACCTCACACGGTGCCTGGGCCAGCATAGTCACTAAATATTCCTGAGGGGAAGGAATGAAGCACAAGTCTTCATACTGGGCCACAGTCTTAGGGTTTATATCTCCTTTTGGGGATTCAGTCTCTTTGCTTTTCCTTTTCCTCACTTTTCTTTGCCTTCCAAAAAGTGTGATGCAGAAAGCTGAGATTCAATGTCGACCCAGGAAGAAAGGGCCAATGAGAACGCCTGCCTTGTTAGGATTCTAGACCTCAATTCTCTACACAAGGGAGCCCTTGTGGCCCCCAGGGTTCAGCCCTGCTTACTCTGATTCCATACTGGGGCTTGAGGCCAAATTGCCAGAAAGTAATGGTCCTAGCCTGGTCTTCTGTACTTAGGTGGCTATGGGCTATCAGTATCCTGTCCAAATCTCCTTCACTAGCTAGTACACACATCACCCACTGCTGCAAGTGCTAGGGCCTGAAGCTCCACCTGTGACCTTCTTTGGACAATTGCTATTGAATGAGCCATCTCACCTAGAAAGTTTGGGGATATGTCATCCTCACTCTCACCCCAAGGAACCAATGACTGACAGATATAGGGGTATAAAAACCAGTCCCCTTGTCTCCAGGTGAGACAACTCTGTAGTGCAGTTCACATTGCAGAGTCCCCACAGATCAAGCCAACGCTAAAATTTACCTGAGACCACATCCCTGACCAGCTCATTCCTCTGCTTCCCTCACTTACAAGTTTCTTTCTAGGCCATCCCTTAATAAATAGTGTGCACCTAAATCTCTTTCTCAGGCTCTGCTTCCAGGAAAACGTACCTAAAACAGTGCTCTTGGGATTGAATGGCAGAACAAGGTTTCTGTGTTCAGGATCCTGAGGGCTTAGCAGACACCATCTTGACACCAGCCCAACATGACTTATGCTGGCCTCTCCTCCCCACTCCCATCAGCCCATGGAGGCCCCAGAGCCAAGTCTAAGGGAGAAGGATGAGAATCTAGAGCTGTGTTGTCCAAAATGGCAGCCACTAGCTACAGGTGACTGTTGAACATTTGAAATGTGGCTCACACAATTAAAACATCTAATAGTTAATTTCACTTAATTTTAATTTAAAAAATCAGCACTCAATTCAGTTATTAGAAAACTATTAAGCATATTTGTAACAACTTGGGTGTATAAATCTACATCTTTTCAGGAACAGCTTGGGTGTGTAAATCTACATCTTTTCAGGTTGCAAATCTTTTTTTTTTAAATTTACATCCAAGTTAGCATATAGTTCAATAATGATTTCAGTAGAATCCAGTGATTCATTTCCCACATGTAACATCCAATGCTCATCCCAATGAGTGTCCTCCTTAATGCCCCTTGCCCATTTAGTCCATCCCTCCTCCCACAAACCCTCCAGCAACCCTGTTTGTTCTCTATTTTTAAGAGTCTCTTATATCTTGCCCCCCTCCCTGTTTTTATATTATTTTTGCTTCCCTTCCCTTATGTTTATCTGCTTTGTATCTTAAATTCCACATATGAGTGAAGTCATGTGATATTTATCTTTCTCTGACTGACTAATTTCAGTTAGGATAATGCCCTCTAGTTCCATCCACATAGTCGCAAATGACAAGATTTCATTCTTTTTGATTGCCAAGTAATACTCCATTATGTATATATATATCTTCTTTATCCATTCATCTGTCAATAGATATTTGGGCTCTTTCCATACTTTGGCTATTTGTCACTACTGCTGCTATAAGCATTGGGGTGCTTATAGCACTCTTTGCTATAAGAGTGCCTCTTATAAACAGCACACCTGGATCCTTTGGATAAATTTCAGGTTGCAAATCTTGTGAAATCCAAATACAGGTCAAGAATTTTTCCAATGAAAATTTACAATCCAAACTGAGAGGTGCTGTATGTATAAAAAAATGTACACCGGATTCTAGAGATCTAGTATTAAAAGATAACATAAAAGATGCCATTAATATTTTTATTTATTTTTAATTAAAAACTATTTATTTATTTTGGAGAGAGAGAGAGTGCATACATGTCTGCGCACACGAGTAGGGGAGGGGCAGAGAGAGAGGGGAAGAGAGAGAATCCCAAGCAGGCTCTGAGCTGTCAGCTCAGACCCCAATGTGGGGCATGATTTCACGAACCCGAGATCATGACCTCAGCTGAAATCAAGAGTAGGACGCTTTACTAACTGAGCCACCCAGGCACCCCTCATTAATATTTTTAATATTGGTTTACATGTTAAAATAAAATTTTATTTACTTTGCTAAATAAAATGTTATTAAACTTAAAACTTAAACTATGGCTTCTAAAAATGTTTAATTATATACATAATAAGAATATGTACTAATTACATATGTCATAAGAATTAATGCAAGGACCAGGCAGGGTACTGAAGTCCAGATTGAAATGTGATCAACAAGAGACTTGGAAATACTGAGCCCCAGAGATGTTGAGATATCTCAGTTGCTCATATATCCTCTCAGGAAACTCCCATGTCTCAAATGGGGTTCTCCAGAAACATACATTGAAATGAGGATTAATGTGCAAAGCACTTATTACCAGGAAAAGCTTGTAGGAAGTGGAGGACAGGATAGGGAAGCAGGGAAAGCTGGGCATGATTTCAGCAGTCTGCAGAGGAAAGCTTTAGCTTCACCCAGATGGCAAATTCTGGAGTATAAGTTATACTTCAGAGGTTGTCTCAACTCAAGGTGAGGAAGGCTGGTTTTCAAAGCCCCCACCAATCAGTCCTCTGTCAAAGGACTCAGCAGAAGACCTAAACTCCTGGGTTCCTCCTACCTTGTGATCCTAGGCAAAGTAGCTCTAGTAGCCCAAAGAGAGTTCTAGGAGAAAGAGTTATAGGTACAGACTGTTGAAGAGAAAAGCACACTGAAGCCAGGGGAGGAGTGACCAGAAACAGTAAAGAAATTTGAGGATTCTGGGTAGTGCATCAACAGTGTCCACTGTACACCATCATGGAAGGTCACCTGCGTACATCTCTTCCCTGCAGCCTGAAGAGTATAGCTGGATCAGCAACCTCATGTTCTCTGTTCAATTTACCTTCTGGTTTTCAGACTATTCTTACAGAGTTTCCTCTTGGGTCGCTATAAATCCAGGACAGCCCAGCTGGTAAGGGCTCCATGCCCTCTACCCAGCTAAAAAGGCAGCAGTTCTACTTTTATTTTTCTCTTATGTATTGGGCTTCCAGGGATGCTTTTGCTTAACCAGAGGTCTCCACAGCTAGAAGAAAGCCTTGAAAACTACCATGACAGGTCATGGTCAAAATAAGTGTATTAATTTTTTTATCACTACATAAAAAATTACCAAAAACTTAGAAGCTTAAAATAACATACTTTTTTTTTTTTTCCTCACAGTCTCTGTAGGTCAGAAGTCCAGGCACAGCTAAGCTCAGGGTCTCATTAGGCTGCCATCTAGGTATTGACAGAGGCTGTGGTCTCATCAGAACCTTGACTAGGGAAGATCTGCTTTCAAGCTCCTGCAGGCTGTTGACAGAATTGATCTCCTTGTAGTTGTAGGACTAGGGCTTGTTTTCTTGCTGACTGTCAGTGGGGGCTGCTGTCAGGAAATAGGGGCCACTCAAAGTTTCTGGCCGGGTGGCCCCTCAAGAGGCCCTCTTGGGACAAGGCAGCTTACTCCTTTAAGACACAATGGAGACTCTCTAGCGTATGCTGGAAAAATAGAGCTATATATGTATATAATAACATAATTGTGAGAGTGACATACAATAACATAATCATGAAAGCGACACCCTTGCCATATTCTATGGTGAGTTCCTAGTCCTACCCACACTCAAAGGGAGGAGATGATACGGGGCATAAAAATGGAGCCATACTAGAGTCTGTCCACCACAATGGTTATTGAGGAAGGATGTTTAATTGGAGGGCTCTTGGTAAAAGCCTTGCCTTGTAGGAGAAAGAATTGCTACATTTCTAATTCTTTCATTCATACCAACCTGGTCTTAAGCAAGCAAGCAAGGTCTTTCCTGTGCAGACCCTAAATGATTTTGATCTATTGTTTTGCTTTCTGACCTATTATATCTGTGTACATTTTGACAACACATTTTCAACTAGTATCTCTAGACCACTGGTGCAGTCTTGGGCTCACCCTGGCTAGTTACATAGCCCTATCTCTGCTTTCTTACAGCTGTTGCCTCTGGTCCCACACCTAATAGTCTTTTTTTTTTCCAGTTAATTTCTTGCCTTGGTTTTCATATATTCAATCCAAACTGTCACATGGGAAAAAGCTACAGCTCGCTGGATCAAACAAAACACATTATAATTATTAAATAAGCAAATCTTGGCTAAATTTCTTCAGACAAGAAGGAGTTACTTTAGATTAACTGTACTTGACTACCTTGATAAATTCAACATCATTTAGATTTTTAGTTTAGCCTTGCGGTAATTTTTAAGGAACATCTGTAGGATACCAGCTTCAGGGAATTTGGCCGGCATTACTAAAAGTCATTTTTTCTGAAAGCTTGTTGAATTTAGAGCTCATATTTTATGTAAAATTTGAAGACTTTGATGCTTAATACCTCCAATTTATTATCTCTCTGAGGTCTTAAAGTGTCATACTTTATTTCACCAATGAAAACAGTAAATAGTAAACGTTATGGAACTAAACAAAAACATGCTATTCATCAAGCATTATCAGAAAAAGAAAGCCCTAAGAATCACCAGAGAAACAAAAAGAATTTGAGAACTGAAGACACTGACTAATCAGGGATGACAAATATTTAGTGTGGATACCTCAACTTCCCAGCTGGTGCCCGTGGCAGACATCATCAGTTCATTACTACATTCTTCTGCTGAGTCTGAATAGGACTTCTGAGTTCTCCATTCCCAGAAATGACTACTGCTTCAGATAAGGCTCTTTAGTTACAAGTAATGAAACCAACTTGAGCCACCTTGAGCAAATAAGGAAGAAATTCATAGAAACATACAAGGGTGTCCTAAAGAAGTCTAACACAAGAACACAGCTAGGCCTCAGGAACCAGGAACCAGAAAGCCATCAGACCTCTGTCCCTTACCTCTGCATGTTTCTGCCTGCTTTTTCACGTTTTTTCTCTGCAGGCAGGCTTTCTCTGCATCTCCGATCTGGTTGAGGTCACGTGGCCACTCTTAGCCCTCATGTTTTCTTATTCCAATTACAGCCTCCTACAGCGACTGTGTCTGACTCTGAGCATCAGTTTCCCCAGGGAGAAGCTCTGACTGACTGTGCTTGGGTCAGGTCACCACCCCGACCCCATCAGCCCTAATCTTAAAGGAAGGGACAGCATTCAAAATGGCTACGTAGTGTCCACTCCTGTGGAATGGGGAGTAGTTCTCAGAGAGGGCAGGGATGGCTCGTAGTCTGAGCAGAAAAGTCAGGGATGTTTTCCATTACTATTATCAATCAACAGGCAGTGGCATAAGAGATGAAACATATTTTCTCCCTAGAATCTAGATCAGGGGAGACCAGTAGAGCTTTCGTTGCTAACGGACATGTTCCATATCTGCACTCTCAGATATGAGAGCCACTCACCATATATGAGCTGTCAGGTACTTGACATGTGTCTGGGGAACTGAATTGTTACTCTTATTTACTTTAAATTTAAATTTAAATAGCCATATATAGCAAGTGGCTACCATACTAGGCAGTGTAGTTTAAAGATAAGGAAACTGAGCGCCCAGACCACAGAGCTGGCTAATAACACAACTGGAAATGAAAGCTTGCTCTCTTCTGCCTTTAAATTTTTTTCCATCCTATTAATAGGAATTGAGGAATCTGCATAAAGGATTTTCCCAGGTAATTCAAAGATGCCACTTTAAGTGTCTGTACCTAACCATTCTTTGATGTAAAGCTTTCTCAAGTGGACTGCACCCTTCCCTGCCTTGGAAAAAAGCCATGTGGCCATAATTGTAGACTTTTCTTAATAACACCAAGTGTGAACCTCAGTTGTCATTCTGGGGGATAATAATGAGGGCCTCAGAACAGGGCCTAGTGAGGCTTACAGGGCTGTCTTCCCCACACTTAATGTCTCTACAGCTGGGAGTGATTTGGCTGTTTCCTCTCTCCTTGTCACATCTTGATGTGGTGGCTTCTGACAGCATCCCACCACCCTTCACTAGCTCAGCAACGAACCAAGTACAGGAACTTGATCCATTAGTGAGCTTAATTTCACCCACGATTCTAAACCATTAGGCCTGGGGGAGTTTCACAACTGAGTCAGGTACACAGGGTTTTGTATAAAATTTCCCACAATACACAGTGTTTTTTCTAAAGGTCTGTAATGATGTGAGTCTCATGAAAGCTGCTTGTGGGATAAATGGTATGATTTTTTTTTTACTTTAATTGTGCTGCTTTAGGTATGTCAATATTGCCATGTCTAGGGTACCAAGGCAGGATAGGATTGTGCACAAAATATTTCAAGAAATGAGATGGAAACTAGGTGTGGATTATTTTAGATTACTTTCCTGAGGTCTTTTACCATAGTGTATTTTCAGGTGGTGGAATAGCCACAGTTTTACAAATCTTTTGAAAATATTCAAAATCCAAAGTGAATTTGAAGGATACTAAAAGAAATAATAATAAATTCATTTCTGTATTCTCTGCTTATATAGGGGCCAGACTTGCAGTAATTGTATCTAGTCAAAACATATCTGAGTGCATGAGTGCCAGAAAGGGCTCAAAGCAAAGGGAATAGTTGTCACAAAGCCCATGCACTAGAGCCCCTGACCTGTAGCCAGGAGAAACATGACACCCCAACGGCCTTCAGCCTGGGTCTCATGCTCTTCCCCCAGAGCCCCGACTGGGGGTGTGCGGGAAGGGTGGTTCAGAAGGAAATCTGGGCTCTACTTCCCCGACCACCAAAAGCCAGTATATGACTATACACTCTGTTCACCATCTCTGAGAAGAATATAATCCATTTTAGAAAGATTTCCCTTACGCGATTAAAATGTTTGGGTTTTCCGGGCATCTGTGAGGAGAGCTTTCAGTTATATGAAAAAAAAAAAAAAAGGTTTAAGCAGAGGCACACCACCAGCCAGACAGGTGTCCTGCATTTTCACTTGGCCTTCTGAAACAGAGCTGAGGATTTGCTCACGGGAAGCACACATTTTGCCTTTATGCTGCTTTACAAAATCACTAACGCGTTCATCGTTTCATCAGTTATTTATAGTCAAGTTTTGATTATCCACTAGGCAGGTTCCTGGCACGGTTTTCAGCCCTCTGTTTGCCTTTCTCACCTCCCACGGACACACACACTTCTGCAGCTTGTAGCAACTTAGAATTTCCCCTGAGTCACAGCTCCCCTACCCCCAGCGTCCGCTCAGCCGCTCCTCCCCCAACCAGTCTACAAACCCAAACAGCAGTTCCCTACCTCCCCACAGCCTTTCTCAAGAACCAGATGAGGTCGCCAGAGAGGACTCTGGGGCCCCTGGGGCAGCATGCAGAGAGCCCCAGACCCTCCGTAAAGGCTGGAGAGGGGTCACGGGCCAGGGCGGGGCGGGGACATCCACTAGCTTCCCATCTCATTTCACGGAGTGGCATCACTTTGTTTGAAGTGTTACGTACTCCCAAGACATGTGACACACCCTCCCCTCCTCAAATTCCAGATGAGTACAAAAGCAAATTCCTAAATTGCATCAGAATTATTTCTTTTCTATCTGCACTTTGGGCCTCCGTGAAAGTGGCACTGGCACTTTTTTTTGTGCCGAGGGATAGATTCTAGGTCTCCTAATTCCTGAGCCAGAGCTGTTTCCATGCTACCCCTTAGAGCAGTGGTTCTCGATGTTGGGATTCTGATGTGTGGGCCTCAGCTCTAGAGATTCTGATTTTATCTGATCTGAGGGTAAGCCTGAGCATGGGGCTGTTCACACTCACTCACTCCCCAAGCGGTAGTGTGCAGCCAAGCCTGAGGACCACTGGCTCAGAGCCTCACTTGGCTAACAGTGATTGCGAATGCAGCTCTTCAATTGCACAGCTGTGGCTCCACTGATTTAGAATAAATGTTTGACTGGGAAGGGGAGGAGATGTACACACACACAGAACAATTCAGGGGCTATTGCACATTGCCAGGGTCAACATTTCATTCACTCATTCAGTCCACAAACATTTATTGAGGCCTGCCACTAGAATGGATAGATGCAAAAATGCATGATAAAGTCACTAACCTCCAGGATATAACAACTCCCTAGAAGAAGATTTCCATCAGGTTCTCTGGACCCTCAGAATCCCCTACATGGACAGTCAGTTCTAGCCCTTCCTCCTTCCTGGTTTTTGCCCAGTTAGTGACTCATAATTCCCCTGCATTTGCACATGACTTGACTGAACATATATAATCCTGATGCTTGTAGTCTCTGATTGCTCTGCAGAGCGCCATTGCTTGAATTATGACAGTTATCTCTGCTAATAAAGTTCACTTTTTTTTACTGCAGAGTTATAAATACATATGCAGCTTGCATATTCGAGGAGGCATGTGGGAGGAAACGCTGAGCTGTGGGGCCCTTCTAGAACAGAAGCCCCTCCCTGGCACCTGCACATACATAACTTTCCTAATACATCCCTCTGTGTTCCCCCGCCCCCCAAGGCTCATCTTCAGGGCTTTCTTATAAAAAGGATTTACTGTAAACAACCCTGGTGAGGAGATCAGAAAGTAGCATCCTTGACATTTGCACGCTTTCCTCAGCCCCCAAATGGATTCACAGCCATCAGCTTCCCTTTTCCCAGGGGAAAACTGGTCCCATAGTCTCTGAGGAGACTGCAATGGCATTAACTGGGATGCAAAGCGACAGCCAAATGGGGATTAGGAAGACAGGCAGCAGGAAGGGGGGGTGGCCAGTCTTGTAAATTTGAGCCCTGCCAATAAGTTCATTAAATCTAGGATATGGTCGGGGTGCTAGTAAGGCATATAAAGGAGCAGCAGACAAATCAATCTGGCCAGTTATTTGAAGGAGAAGAGCTAATGGGGGAATTTTTCTAAAAGGAGCTTTAACTTTTTACTGAATGCAGTAACACTATACATTATCAATCAGCTGACTATAATTTTACAATTTAGCCTGGAATTTGAACTGCCTGCAGGAGATTGTACCTTGTGGGTAATAATAGGTATGCATGGTGAATGTTACATAGCATATTTCCTTAAAATATATAGTGGGCTACTTTGGTAATGAATATGTTTATTTGCAAAGAAAATTGCAATTATGGTGACTCGGCATGGAGCAGGCACTCCTGGTTGTCTAACCAACAGCTTTTCCTCATTTTCCTTGCTAGTCAAAGAAATCCCACTGATTTGGGAGGGGGTGGCTAGATTTCGATCCTCTCCCAAGTGACATGGTTGAGTGACTTCACCCTACCCCCAGGATCAAAGGGAAATCCTAATGGGCCTCAGCCAATCCCAGTGACCCATTCCTCTTGCTGGAGCTACTTTAGGGGTGGGTGTGCCGGACTGTCTGCTGCCAGCATGATGCCACCATTCCCCTCTAAGTCTAGGACCCATGCTGTCCAGAATTACCATCTCCGCCCTGTTCCAGGTCATTGCGTACATGAGGAACTCGGTCGGGATTTGCAAAGAGGATGGTGTTATTTCTCTAGAGTTGATTGTAGCTGCATAGGTGGGCAGATGAGAGAGCCCCAGCAGCTTCCTGGCACAAATTTGAGGAATTACACACTTAGGTGTTTGAGGCTAAGGTTGTTCAGGGCCACCTCCTCTGATCTTTAAGGACAGAGTTTCTAAACTCTGCCCCCCTGGCTCTCCCAGGAGTTGTGTATGCCCCAAATTCTATGATAAGCCTGTTGGATCCAGGATGCATCGAGTGGCTTTAGTCCTCCATCCTGAACCCTGACTGATGTAGTGACCAGGGGTCCAGTGTTGACCAATAGGCTGGAGGGCTTTTCTTTACTCCTGAGAAGTAGACTGTAGGAGAGACACCCCCTATCTGCTGCCTCTGGATGACGTGGCATTTGGATGTGATGCCTGGTCCAGCGGTCACCATTTGCTGCCCGCCTGAAATAGAGCCAATATGCAAGTAAAAGGAGAGCCAAGAGAAATGCCCAGCAAGAGGAGCTGAAGTCTTGATATACCTGTGGTCAATGGCTTTCTAATTCGCACAGACTTATTCTTTAAGGAAGCAAATGTTAAGATAGTTTGACAGCGGCTGCCTTGTTTTCTGAGGATGAGACATTATAGAGTGATTCACACCTGCTCTCCATCTTTTTCTTCTTATATTCTTCCCCCACCTCCGGCAAATGAATACCCAGATAATCTCTGCCTCAAATATATCACACACCTTTAAAATGTCTATGTGAATTATCGGTTTGCATTGGCAGATGTGTCTGCAATATTATTGCACCTTTCTTTTTTTCAAACTCCAATTATACTTTAAAACACTTACACTGCCAAAGCATTAGTATAATCCTATCGTTTTGAATTTCTTCTTGTTTTACCCATACACAGGCAGTCCTCACTTTGCATGATAGTGCAGGAGCATAAAAATGACCACGCAAGCTGAAGCTATACAAAGCAATCTTAATAATTAACAAGAAAAATTACAACTGTTTCATAAAATTTTTTTCCAAAATATTAAAAACTCTTACTTTCATTTCCAAACATACAGGGATATTTTGAAAATAGTAAAAGATGCATTTACTTGATACAATGTTACTTAAAACATTGGAAACATTGATTAAATGTTCTGTTTCTTTGAAAAATTTTATCCAGTAGTTTGAATACTGCTTACCTTCCGAGGATCTTTTCTCTGCCTTGGCAAATTGTCATATCCATTCTAAGTTTAGATCAGCTTCCAACATTTTATCCTTTACACTTAAAATGAAGCACCCTTTAGAGTTCCTTTAATATGAAAATTTGCCCGTGTCACTTCCTCTGAGACATCCTCCTTTTTGCCACACCACTCACTGATGATAAATTTGCCTTCTAGCTGTATTCCTATGTTTCTTGAATAGCTGCAATGTCAACATTCTCACTATAGAAATATATGTATTATTTGCAACCCCAAAATAATCATGATATAGGAAGTATTATTACTATTACTGTTTTAAATTCCATATGAAAACTTCCTGGTGAGTTTTCAATCAGTTATAGTAGTAGAACTTGAAGAGAACTGTCTATAAACCTTAGGAGTCTGCCTCTGGACAAGCAAAAAAGCATGTTATATGAATTCTCCCATCCTATCGAGTACTGACTTCCTAAAATGCCATTGTTCTTCCCCAGGGCCCCCTTGTGCACCACAAGGAATTGTTTTGGTATTGGAATCTATCTACCCTTCTGGGAAAAAGTAAAGGGCGTGAAGTCAAGTTTTTACCTGAGGAAAGCCAGCTGGACACAAAGGAAATTTGTTTTGTGAAGTCATTATCCATCCAGGTTAGCAATCAAGAGAACCTTACGGGTCAAGTGACAGTAACTTCCTGGATCATTGTGTTAAAAAGGACTTTGAGACGATGTCTAGGCTCAACAGAAAAAAGTATTGCAATTGATTAGCAATGTCTGTCACAGTCAAGGGAGAGGAGAGTGAGGACAGCCGCTCTGTACAGGCCATTCCTAATCTAGAGGCTGCCTCTTGTTAAGGTCAGATATCCAAGTTTGGCAGCAGATGAAAATGTATTTGATATCTCAGGGATGGACTTGCGCCAGCCAAATTCATAATAAACTGACATATAAATCAGAAAGACAGTTTATTGACTTGACTTAGAAATGAAACTATGAATGTGCCCCTGTTATTTAATGGGAACTTGAATGGTATTATGAAGGAACTTGACCTTGGAGTCAGGCAGACCTAGTTTTGCACCACGGCAGTAGTTCTCAGTAGCTATATAGCTCCTCCATAGCATTCTGCTGATAAGGACATTGATGCTGTGTCTGGGGTCAGTAGGAGAAAATGTCCTCGTTAATTAACTATGTCTGAAGCAGTCAAGATGGGGAAAGTGGGAGTGTCTATTGTTGGTATATATTGTTATATGTTCTAGTTTTTAACCAATGAATGCATGCTGGATTCCTGATAGGAAGGTCTATTTTCTAGAACTGAAAACCTGTGTTGTGAACAAGGATATAAAAGATGTTTGCTGCATGATTTGTATGGCTAGTATCACTGAAGTGTCTTCATGGTATAAACAAAAATGACACATAAATAAGAAATAATGGTTTGTGGTTCTGGACACCCACTCTCCTGCTCAGGGCTGGAGAAGAAATGGTCACATTTTGTCTCCTATCCATCCTCCGTTTTATATACACAGGATAGAACAGTGGTGACCAACAGAAATATAATGCAAGCCATAAATGTGAACTACATAGATTACTTTAAATTTTCTAGCAGCCGTATGAAAAAGTGAAGAGGAATTAACACCTTTTTACAAAAATTCAACCAGGTTTATTATCCATATACCTCTCTTTCAGAGGATAATCTCTATGTATCTCTGGTCAAGGACTGGTATCTCAGAGGAGACCAGGGGCCTAAGCCCAAGCCTTAGATCTCTCTAGTCTGCACTTACTGCTGGGTGGTGGACAGCAGCTGCCCAGCCTGGCATTTGTGGTTCTTTTTGTGGAACACTGGTCTCTCTACAACCACAGCTCTGTCGGGCCCTCAGCAAAGCTGAACTATTTTTTTTTTACCTTGGATTCTTGCAAAGTTTCTCCTATAATCATAATTTTTTTAACTTGGAGGAAAGAACAGCCTCCTTTCCCTTCTTTAAACTGCATTTATGGCACCGTTACTGGTTTTCTCTAAGCCATTGGTTCTCATACTTGAGTGAGCATCAGCATCACCTGGAGGGGTTGTTGAATCACTGGTCCAGCTCCAGAGTTTTAGATTCGGTAGGCCTGAGATGGGGCTTGAGCATTTGCATTGCTAAAAGTTCCCAGGGGATGGCAGGTCCCTGCTGGTCCAGGAACCACACCTTGAGAACCACTGATCTATACCTTTCATTTCAGTGGAGGAAGGAGATGAAAGGATTTAGGTATTTGAAAGTGAAAGAATTTGGGGAAGTGAAAAGCATCAGGTTATATCTTTCCTGCAAAATAAGTCAAACCCAATTCTGTTATATTCCTTCCCCTGAATTAGCATGTTAGCATGCTCTAACACCTCCCCTTCCAAGATTTCTCCGACAATCTCCTACTAGAGGCAAAGCAACTGGGCCTTCATCTTTCACAGACCTCTTTTACAGCCCTCTGTTGTTCCCTGATGTTGTAAGCATCTGGGCATGCGTGTTGACAGTCATGTGCGGTAGGACAGACTTCTTTTGGCTGGCAGCACCCTCTCCATAACACCACGACCTCTCATAGACCTCTCTTGGCCAAAGTATATTGAGTGATTGAGTGAATGAATGATACATGTTTGGAAAACAGGAAGGGGACTATTTACATGTTAGCTAAAACTTCCTCAAGTATCAGAGATAACAATGACACTAGAAATTGTTAAAAAAACAGAACCAAAACAACAGAAACACTTGGACCTCCTGAGAACTCATTATAACTTTAATATCACACATTGTGTCAATCGCACACAGTTCTAAATACCTATTATGGTTTTACAGACACAACTTCCATTTGACATAGATGCTGTTACTTGGCGTGATGGACGTGAGGGTGTTATTATGAAGAAAATGGATTCAGTGCCCTAAAAACCCTGGGTCTCAGGGGCACCTGGGTGGCTCAGTCGGTTAAGCCTCTGACTTCAGCTCAGGTCATGATCTTGTTGTTCGTGGCACTGTCTGACAGCTCAGAGACTGGAGCCTGTTTCAGATTCTGCGTCTGTCTCTCTCTGCCCCTCCCTCCACTCATGCTCTGTCTCTCTCTGTCTCTCAAAAATTAATGTTAAAAAATTAAAAAGAAAAAAACACTGAGTCTCAGAGGCCCTTCTCTTTTTTTTTAACTTTTCTTTTGGAAAATTTCAAATATATATGAAGGTAAAGAGGACAATATGATGAACCTTCATGAACCAATCATCTAGCTTCAATAATGATCAACTCTTGGCCAATCTTGTTTAATCTAAAACTTCACTCACTTCAGTAATATATATATTTCTTATGAAGCAACTCCCAGTGTATATCAGCTCATACATAAAAAGTTTCAGTGTGTATCGTTAATATTTGAAGATTGTTTTAAGAATATAACCACACTGTCATTATCACACTTGAATAATAAATCCTTAACATCATCAAATATATATTTTTTAATTTTTTAAAGTTTATTTTTCAGAGAGAGAGAGACAGCGTGAACAGGGGGAGGTCAGAGAGAGAGGGAGACACAGAATCGGAAGACAGGCTTCAGGCTCTGAGCTAGCTGTCAGCACAGAGCCCGACATGGGGCTCAAACCCACGAATCGTGAGATCATGACCTGAGCCGAAGTCGGACGCTTAACGACTGAGCCACCCAGGCGCCCCAACATCATCAAATATTTTAACCAGTGTTTCAATTTTCCCATTGTCTCATAAACTTTTTCAGTTTGTTTATTCAAACAACTTGTATTCAAGTTGTATTATTGTATTCAGAATACAAATAGATTTATAAATTGCCATTGGTTGATAGGCACTTAAATCCCTCCTTTAAAAAAAATTTATTTAATGTTTATTTCTGAGAGAGAGAGAGAGAGAGAGAGAGAGAGAGAGCCTGCGAGTGAGTAGAGGAAGGGCACAGAGAGAGACACACAGAATCAGAAGCAGGCTCCAGGCTCTGAGCTGTCAGCACAGAACCCGATGCGAGACTTAAACCCATGAACCATGAGATCATGACCTGAGCCAAAGTCGGTAGCTCAACTGACTGAGCCACCCAGGTGCCCCAAGTCCCTCTTTTTAATTGTTGTGTTCTCAGTCTTTCCCTTTTGGGTTTAAAATTTTTTTTATTATTACTTTTATTTTATTTTGAGAGAGAGATAGAGAGCAAGCAGGGGAAGGGCAGAGAGAGAGGGAGACAGAATCCAAAGTAGGCTTTGTGCTGCCAGTGCAGAGCCCGACACAGGCCTCAAACTCACAAACCGTGAGATCATGACCTCACCCGAAATCAAGAATCAAATGCTTAACTAACTGAGCTGCCCATGGACCTCACTTTTTTTTTTTTTTAATTATTTGCTGAAGAAACTGGGTTCGTTGTTCTATAAAGTTTCCCATAGTCTGGAGTTTGCAGATTAAATTCCTGTCGTGCCATTTACCCTATTCATTCTGTCCCTCTATAAGAAATAATTTCTTTTGAAAATTTTATATTTTATCCTTTCGTTAAAAAAATAGTAAAAACATAGCATACCATACACACTTTTTCTCTGCCTTGCTTTTTTCCACCCAACGTTATATCCTGGTGATCACTCTACCACAGTTTACAGAGAAATACCTCATTTCTTTTTTATAGCTGCATGTTACTCCACCATGTGGATGCTACATAGCTTATTCAACCAGTCCTCTACTGGTAAACAATTGAACTGTGTGAAGTTTGCTGTTACTACACATGGTGCTGCAATGAATAGCCAATATCTCTCTATATTCTTGCCAGGGTATTTCTGGAATAGATTCCTAGAAGGGAAATTGCTGAGACAAAGGATAATTGCATTTGTAATTTTGCTAGAAATTGCAGAAGCTCTGCTTTTTAATTTTAAAACATTCTTAATGTTTATTTATTTTTGAAGGAGAGAGACAGAGTGTGAGCAGGGGAGGGGCAGAGACACAGAATCTGAGGCAGACTCTAGGCTCTGAGCTGTCAGTACAGAGCCTGATGTGGGGGTCTAACTCACAAACCATGAGATCATGACCTGAGCCGAAGTCGGAATCTTAACTGACTGAGCCACCCAGGTGCCCCCAGAAGTTCTGCTTGTAAATGCAATGTGTTTCTAGAAGTTTTGTTATGAAATGGATCCTGGAACAGATCCTATTTTAGTTATGTATTGCTATATAACAAATACCCCCCTCAAGTAGTAACTTAAAACAACACCATTTATTTCTCCTGATTGTGCAGTTTGGGTGGGGCTCCTCAGGGATGGTTTCTCTCTGCTCCATTCGGTTTGCTGGGACAGCCTGGCTGGAGCTGGAGAATCCATGTGATTTTATTCACATGTTTCATGCCTCAGCTGTATGGTTGGGATGGCTAGACACTGCCTGGGCTTCTCTCTCTCCATGTAGTCTCAAATTATCCAGAATTCCAAGCTTCTTAAGCATGACAGTAAAACAGGAAACTGCAAGTCCTCTTAAGATGTAGGTCTGGGTTCGTATGACCATTACTTTTGCATTCCACAGGCCAAAACAAGTCTCATGGCCATCCAGAGTCACAGGGAAGGAAAACAGACCCTATCTCCTGTTGGAAAGAACAACATGCATACACAGAGATGAAACCAATTGTTAATGGCCATCTTTCAGGCAATCTACCACAGATTCCCACTGCGTATGCATGATATAAACCAAAAACTCATGCCCTATTCTTATCTCCTTCAGCATCAGCAGAATCTGGAAAGAGTCCATAAAGGTGGTGAGCAGTGAAACACCTTTTTATGCTGAAGTGTTAAGTGTGGGGAATGGTAAAGCTCAAGGGGACCCAAAGGGGAGATAACATCTATCAAGGAAAAGGGAGAAAGTCTTGCTTTGAGACATGGTACCTGATCACCTATCTAGAACATAAATCTATCAACAGCTATCATATTCATCCATTCTGTTTGTTTATTCAAGAACACAGTTTCAGGTTCAAAGAGTTCACAGTGGTGAAAATAATAGACAAGGTCTTAGCTCTTGTAATACTTACTTTTTAAATGGGGAAATGCAGAACACAGTAAGGGATAGAAAGATATATAAGAGAATATCCTGCCCTCGAAGAAGTTACAATGTACAGTTGAAAGTGGGGATGATAAGTAATCATGACCTAGCTAGAACCAAATAGAGATAATGGAAAGACAAATACAATTTTGTACAAGTGGAGGGACGCAAACACAGAGTATCCGCTCTGCATAATAGCTACAGCACTAGCAGGACTGATGCAGAGGTACAATTCTGAGGAAAGGAGAGGTTCAAAGGAAAATAGAGGAAAGGAGGGATCTGTGGCCTGGGGAACTCAGGGAACACTGCAATATGGGAGAGAGGTATCATGGGGACCAGAGCCTTCTTCGGTGTATCTGATGACATATTGGCAAGTTCCAGGGGTTGCTGTGTGATTAAAGGCTCTCACCAAGATGGCTTCCCTTCAAGATGGCCTCCTACTACTTGCTGAGAGAAAGAGAAAGACAAAATGGATTTTTTAAAGTTAATTTATTTTAAGAGAGAGAGAGGGAGAGAGAATCCCAAGCAGGCTCCACACTGTTAGCGCAGAGCCTGATGTGGGGCTTGAACTCATGAACCATGAAATCATGACCGGAGCTAAAACCAAGAATCAGGCACATAACTGACTGAACCACCCAAATGCCACCAAAATGGGATTTTAAACTGATTGATCTGGTAGGTAATGAAGTTCTACATAAAATATCATATTATTCAAAGGCCAAAATTGGGAGTTCTATGACAGATGCTCAAGGCCTAGTCCTTGGCTGTCATATCTACATGTTCTCCCTTGGTGATCTCACTCAGCTACATGACTTTACATAGTATCAAAATGCCAATGACTCACAAAAGGATATCTTCAGCTCTGACATCCTGCCATACTCACATATCAACCATTTAATCTACATACTCATTTGGAAGTCTAATAAGCTTCATATGGCCAAAATGGAATTCTTGATTTTCCCTGGAAAAACTGCTCCCCTTCCAGTTTCCCTATCAGTTAGTGGCACCACCAGCACCAAGTTACTTAAGCCAAAACACCAGAGTTTTCTTGACTCCTCTCTTTTTCTGACACACCACATCCAAGTAATCAGCTTGTCCTGGTGGTTGTTCTACCTTCAGAATGGATCTCAAATTCAACTACTCAACGCTTCTTGCCCTGCACCAAACCACCATCACCTCTCACAACCTAACCCATCTCTTGCCTCCTCTCACACTTCCCGCAGTCTATTACCTACACAGATGCCAGAGCAAACTTTTAAATATAAAAGTAAGGTCATATAATATCCCTCATTAAAATCCTCTAATGGCTTACCATAGCAATTGAATTAAAATTCAACCTCCTAGGGGCACCTGGGTGGCTCAGTTGGTTTAAGCGTCCGACTTCGGCTCAGGTCATGGTCTCATGGTTCATGAGTTCAAGCCCCACATCAGGCTCTGTGCTGACAGCTTAGAGCCTGTAGCCTACTTCAGATCCTGTGTTTCTGTCTCTCTGCCATTCCCCTGCTTGCACTTTGTGTCTCTCAAAAATAAACATTTAAAAAGAAAAAAAAAAATTCAACCTCCTAGCCTTGGCTTACAAGGCCCAATATTATTTTAGCCCTGACTCTTGCTTCAGCCTCACCTTACGTTACACTTTCCCACCCTTACAGCTCTCCAGCCATGACAGCCTTGTTTCCAAAACATGCTGAAATTGTGGCTTTCTTGGGAACTTTATATGGCTCTTTCCCTGCCCCTCTTCTTTGCATGACTGCAAACTCTTCATTTTTTTAGGTCTCCGTTCAGATGGCACTTCCTTAGAGATACCTCTCCTGACAACCTTATTGAAAGAAGCCCAAAGTTAAAATTCACTAATCAAGGCACAGAAGGCACAGTGATGAATAACATAACAAAGTCCTAGCTCTTGTGATACTTACACTCTAAATCAAGGGAATGAAGAACACGGTAAGGGATGTATTGTTACATGGTAAGGGATATATTGTTGTTATATTCTCCATAGTACTGATCATACTCTGAAAGATATCTTAATCATCTTCCTATTTATGTCCATCCCCCACTCCATTCAGTATACATTGGCAAAGGGAGATAGGACAGGGCTTGTAGCTGTCTTACTCTCCACAATATTTCCGGCTCAACTCCATAGAGTTGGATCTCAATGAATATTTGTTAACTGTATGGCTGAATGTGCTTGCATATATTAAAAATTACAGAAGTTAACATTTTAGTTATAAAGGAAGAATCTGTTACAGAAGAAAACCTGTTTATATCCCCTTTATTCCAATTATATCTTTCTAAATCTTGACTTCCAATTCCACCCAAACATTATGCTGATGTCAAGAGTTATTGGACCCCTTCACTACATTTGCCACCAGGGAAATGCATGTCAGCCTAATTACTCCAGAGTGACACACATTTCCTAGAGGGCAATGCATCTCTTTGCTTCCTGTAAAAAATGTGTTCTTTTAGGGCTGTGTTAAACATTGGTGCTCCAGCTATGGTTTCTGATAGTACTTTCTTTGTTCTTTGACATATGCAATGATGACCTAGTCAGAAACAAATAGAGATAATGGAAAGACAAACACAACTTTGTGTTAAGTGAAGGGAAACAAACACAGATTAGGGGATCTACTCTGCACCCTGTAAGATCTAACACAAACAACAATGAACCTGACTTAATAGTCTTATGCTGGACAAATTATATAGTCCTTCATGGTTCAATTTCCTCTTTCTGTAACATCTGGATAATAGTGCTTATTCTTCCTAACTTCCTTGTGAAATAATCATTATATTATATCATAGAATTATGGAATGTTAGGCCCGCAGGTATCTTGGGAATCATCTTATCCATATCCAAATGTGGAAACTGAAGCCTGGTGAGGGTAAGTGATTTACCTAAACTCCCAGCTAATTATTAGCATGACTGGAACTAGAATTCAGATCTTCTGACCCTTAGACCAGTGGGTTTTGGCTTCACCTTACTGCAATGTTTGCTGTTGTTTAGCTTTCCCTGGGTGTCTGTATTATCTTCAGGTTAGTTCATACAATTCTTGAGGATAGTGATAATTTGTCTTTCCCACAGTGCTTACTTGGTTATATAGATAAATATCTACTAAAATAGGGGGCACCTGGGTGGCTCAGTTGGTTAAAGTCATGGTCTCATGGTTAAGTTCATAAGTTCAAGCCCTGCATCAGGCTCATTGCTGTCAGTGCTTTGGATCCTCAGTCCTCTTCTCTCGCTGCCCCTCCCCCGCTCACACTTTCTCTCAAAAATAAATTTAAAAATGTTAAAAAAAGAATAGTCTGCTATCAGTTCATAGTAGTTGCCACCCCTCCCTGTCATAATTAGCTGTAATTTTCCAGTTACTTCCCCTCATTCATTGAAAATTTTAGCATCTGGTTCACTTTCTTTCCATGTGACTCCAGTTTTTCTTGGTGACTTCAATAAGCTAACAAATGAACTATATGACACTCTGACCATTTAGTTTACTGAACTCTTCACTTCCACCTCAGCTATCCATTCTCTTTTTTATTTTTATTAATTAATTAATTAATTAATTTATTTATTTTGATAGAGAGAGAGACAGAGCATGAACAGGGGAGGGGCAGAGAGAGAGGGAGACACAGAATCTGAACCAGATTCCAGGCTCTGAGCTGTCAGCACAAAGCCTGATGCCGGGCTTGAACCCACAAACCATGAGATCATGACCTGAGCCAAAGTCAGATGCTTAACCGACTGAGCCACCCAGGCGCCCCACCATTCTCATGCTTGTGTATTGTAATTCTAAATCTTGATTTTTAAGCATTCTATTGTTTGACTACTGCCTCTTGTCTTCCAGTTCACTTATTATAATACCCTGACTCCAACCATTCTTCAACCCCATCAGGAGCTCTGATCCTTTGGCCCCTTCCTCTCTTCACTCTCTTCTTCATCTAGCCTAGAATCCCGGGTCCATCGCTGCAATCAGTCTGTTGTGTACATCCACAACTCCATTGCCATTTTCTTTATCACTTGCCTGGAAAAATGCTAATCCTGGTTAAAGCCAACTCTCTACCTATCTTGTCCCTACACCCAACCAGTGGAACAAACCTGGTTAAAACAGACACAGCTTACGCTGACTGTTTAAACTTACGATTATAAATTAGAGGAGATCCCTCAGCAGTGCCCAGTAATTCCTCATTTCCTTAATCAACCCACTCTTTCTTCCAGACTTTATTTAAATCCCACACTCTCAGGTCACCTGGGTGGCTCAGTTGGTTAAACATCCCACTTGTGCTCAGGTCATGATCTCCCGATTCTGAGTTTGAGCCCTATGTGGGGCTCAGTACTGGCAGCTCCGAGCCTCGAGGCTGCTTCAGATTCTGTGTCTCCCTTTCTCTCTGCTCCTCCCCCACTCATGCTTGCTCATGTGCGTTCACGTTCTCTCTCTCTCTCTCTCAAAAACAAATAAACATAGAAAAAATTTTTTTAAATCCCACACTCTCAATGCCCAATCCTCACTCTTATCTGATATTCTTACCCACTGATATACTGGGAAAAAAATAAAATTAAGCAAAAATAGGTACCAGCATCTTTTCCAATAATCTTATCTTCCCCACTTCCCCAATCTCCATGCTCTAAAATGAATGAAATGTTTAGCCTTTCTAATAAGGCTAAACTCTCTGTTGAGAGATAGTTCTCAATGTGTCTCTCACATTTGTTTTGATTCAGGCTATCTTATCAAGGGTATTTGTAGAGTGAATAGCCTTGGAAGACAGAGATAGTATCTTCCTTTGGAGCAAAGCAGGAATGCTTACTGTCCACTCTCATAAAAATAATGTCTCTCTCTGGAGCAAAGGACAGGCATGTTTACTTCCCAGTGTAAAAGATTCAAGTTCACTAAGCTCAGATTTCCTTACTTGTAATGCAACCCACTGCATGTACAGGCATCTCCTGGCTCTCTTCCCATTGCTCTGTGGGAACTGAGGTTCAGAAAATTGATACAATAAAATTCTGATCTCTGGCTACTACTTTTGCTGTGAGAGATGAAATCCTTTGTTTCTGACCCAGGAGTCTCATGTTTTTTTTGCCAGCATCCATGAAATTATGACAGGCTAACTTGTTAGCATGCAAGTTGGATGAAATCTCACACATTGCAGAGTTCTTGACACTTTCTACTTCTGAATTACATCTCATTTCCTCTTGCCTTTTCAAGGACTTTGCTCCTACAGGTGTCTGCTCTTTCTTTTGCATTGCCAATTTTTCCCTTTCAACTGTATCCCTCCTCAGCCTATACATGGGATGTAATATCTCCCACCTTAAAAGACAAAAACAGCTTCTCTTAGGCTTCTCATTTCTCTTCAACTACTGCTCCATTTCTCTGCTTCCTTTTAAAATAAGACTTTAAAAAGTTGTCTTTATTCCTTTTTTCTACCACTTCACTTTTCATTCTCTTCTAACTCATTCCAATCAGATTTTTAATTATACCATTTTTATGAAATCCTTCCTAATGTTGTCAGCAACGTCCATATGGTGTAATCCAATGGTCCTAAAAAATCCAATTTCTCTTTTTATTGGACATAGCAGCAATCAATCAGTTGGCTGCTCTCTCTTTCTTGAAATACATTCTTGGTTTCTGGTTTTTCTTTTCCTACTCAATCTCCTTTGCTAAATCCTTTTGCTCTACTGAGATTGTGCGTTTTTGTCCTTTATTCCATTAATATAGCACCTTACTTGATTTTCAGATGTTAAACTAACTTTGCATTCCTGGAATAAATCCAACTTGGCCATGATATATAATTTTTTATGTTGCTGAATTTGATTTGGTAATATTTTGTTAGGGACTTTTACATCTTTATTCATAAGGGATATTGGTCTGCAGTCTTCTCTTCTTGTGATGTCTTTGACTGGCTTTGGCTTCAGGATAGTACCAGCCTCATAAGATACATTGCGGAGTATCCTCTTTGTTTTCTCAAAGAATTTGTGAAGGATTGGTCTAGAGACAGAGCATGAGCAGGGGAGGGGCAGAGAGGGAGACACACACAGAATCTGAAGCAAGCTCCAGGCTCTCTGAGCTGTCAACACAGAGCCTGATGTGGGGCTCGAACTCACAAACCATGAGATCATGACCTGAGCCAAAGTTGGACGCTTAACCAACTAAGCCACCCAGGCACCCGGCTCTTATTTCTTCTTTAAAATGTTTGATAGAATTCACCAGTGACACCATCTGGGTCTGGCTTTGTTTTTCTGCTATAATAATTATTACTTAATTCCTTCTGCTTGCTTTGTGTTTAGCTTGCTCTTTGTTTTCCAGTTTAATGTAGAATCTTAGGTTTTTAAGACCTTTTTTTTCCTGTTTTATCTTTATTTTCAAGTTAGTTAACATACAGTGTAGTCTTGGCTTCAGGAGTAGAACCCAGTGACTCATCTTTTACATATGATAACCAGTGCTTCTCCTGAAAAGTGCTCTCCATAATGCCTGTTGGCCATTTAACCCCCGCCCCGGCAATCCTTTTGTTTTCTGTATTTAAGAGTCTCTCATGGTTTGCTTCCCTCTCTGTTTTTATCTTCTTTTTATTTCCCTTCCCCCATGTTCATCTGTTGAGTTTCTCAAATTCCATAAGAATGAAATCATGATATCTGTCTTTGTGGCTGACTTATTTTGCTTAGCATACTACCCTCCAGTTCCATCCACATTGTTGCAAATGGCAAGATTTCATTCTTTTTCATCATTTAGTAGTATTGCATGTGTGTGTGTGTGTGTGTGTGTGTGTGTGTACCACATCTTCTTTATTCATTCATCATGGGATGGACACTTGGGGTCATTCCACAATTAGGCTATTGCTGATAGTGCTGCTATAAACATTGGAATGCACGTTCCCCTTTGAATCAGCATTTTTGTATCCTTTGGATAAATTCCTAGTAGTGCAATTACAGGTAGTTGTATTTTTAATTTTTAAGGAACCTCCATACTGTTTTCCAGAGTGGCTGCACCAGTTTGAATCCCCACCAACAGTGCAAAAGGGTCGCCCTTTCTCCATATCCTTGCCAACATCTATTGTTTCCTGAGTTGTTAATTTTAGCTATTCTGACTAGTGTGAGGTGGTATCTCATTGTGGTTTTGATTTGTATTTCCCCGATGATGAGTGCTGTTGAAGATCTTTTCATGTGTCTGTTTGCCATCTGGATGTAGGAACTTTTTTCCTATATAGGCATCTAAAGTTACACATTTCTCTCTAAGCATTGCTTTAGATGCATGCCATGAATTTTGATTAATTTTCCTTGTGATTCTTCTTTGACTCATGGGTTATTCAGAAGTGTGTCGCTTAATTTCCAACTATTTAGTGTTTTCTCAGATGTCTTTCTGTTATAGATCTCTGATTTAATTCCACTGTGACCAGAGGACATACTTTGTATAATTTCAGTCTTCTTTATTTTATTGGGGCTTGTTTTAGGTTATAGTATATGGTCTAGTCTGGAGAATGTTCCATATGCACTTGAAGTGTATATTTTGCAGTTTTTGGATGGAGTGTTTTATAAATATTAGTTAAGACAAGTTGGTTGATAGTGTTGATAAAGTTGTTCTACTATTTAAAGTGGGAATTGAAATCTCTATTATCTATTTCTCCTTTCATTTTTCCAGTTTTTGTGTCATACACTTTGGGAGATGGTTCTTTGATATATATACTATTGTATCTTCTAGATGTGTTGACCATTTATCAAAAATGTCTCCAATAATATTTATTGTCTTTCAATATGTCTGATACTAACATAGTCATTCTAGGCCTCTTATGGCTACTATTTGTATGCTGTCTCTTTTCCATCCTTTACTTTCAATCTAATATCTTTGAACTCAGGTGTGTCTCTTGTAGGTCTGTGACCGAGAGTTGGGTCTTGCTGTTTTACTCTGTTTGATAGAATCTGCCTTTTGAGTAGCATGTTTAGTTTGGTCATATTTAATGTACTTATTGATAAAGTCAGAATTTCTTTTGCCATTTTGACAGTCGTTTTCTGTATGTCTCATGCCTTTTTTATTCCAGTGAAGTAATGGAACCATGAAGCACTAATATATCCGGAAACTACTTAAACAATTTCTCACTAAACAAAATATGCAGAGTACAAAAAAATAGAAGAAATTACTCCTACTTCTGTCAAACACAACTTTATTTAATATTGTGGTATATTTTTTCCAGGCTTAAATTTTTTCCTATTCAGATTTTTGCTTGCTTTTTCCGTTTTTGTTGACATAGTTTATCTCATACTCTGCACACAATTGTATAGCTTTATCCTATGCAGTCTATTATATGCATTTTCTATGCATTTCGAACACAGAGTAGCTATCACCAGCAGAGATATCCTTGGAAGACCTTTTGACCAAATGAAATGATTCTGCATGGCCTATTGAAACAATTACACTAGTCAAAAACTGGGTATGTATGTGTATCTGGGTGCTCAGTTGGTCGAGCGTCTGACCCTTGATTTTGGCTCAGGTCATGATCCCAGAGTCACAGGATCAATCCTCATGTCCAGATGTGTGCTGAGCATGGATCCCACTTAAGATTCTCTCTCTCTCTCTCTCTCTCTCTCTCTCTCTCTCTCTCTCTCTCCCTCCCTCTCCCCTGTTCATGCTCTCTCTCTCTCAAAAACAAGAACACAACACTGGATATGTCAGAGGGTTAGTTTGGAAGACAAGGTATCTGAGAAGCACCTGGTGCATCAGGAGTCTTGGTTATACACTTGGTTTTTAGCTTCCTACTTTGTGAAATAAAACAAAGGAAAGACATTTTCTCTTGTACATTTTGTAAAATTCATCTGTAAAATGGCTGGAGTTGGAGGAATGGCATGAACTATTTTTTACTATTGATTATGGGTGTGTATGTGTGTGTACATATATATAACCTCACATGATACCAAGCTTATTGATCCCATGGCATTCTATATTTTATCTGCTTATTAGTTTTTGCATTTATCAATTTCTGTATGTAGTTCCATCAAACTTTGCTCTATGTGGTTAAGTGCACATTAGTTCATCATTTCATCATGACTGTAGGTTGTCTTGGTGGATAGTTCCTTTTATAATTACTACGTCATCTCTTTTATCAATCTTTGTTTTAAATTCTTATGTTGGTATTAATGTTATTAGATGAACAATTTTTGGGTTAGTATTTTCTTGGTAGTTTTTTTAAAAAAATTGCCTTTCTCCAAATGTTTTGGTAATATGTTGTAACCATATAGTTGCAAACAGAACATGGCTGAGTCTTTTTTTAAAAACCCTGTCTAAATGTGCTTCTTGTGTTGTTTTTTAATAATACAATTTATATTTATTATGACTAATAACACTTGGGTTTCTCTCTAGAATCTTGTTTCCTATTTATACTTTTAATTTACTTTTTCTTTTATGCCTGCTAATCCAGTAACTAAGTTTTCTCTAGGTCATTTTTTTCCTCTATAGATTTGGAAGTTAAACATTCTACTTCTCTAATTTTGGTGAATACCCTTCAATGTTTAGTATCTGTATCAGAAACAAACTGATATAGTCAAGGCTGCCATAATCTTTTATTTTTAATTTATTGTTGAGAGAGAGAGAGAGAGAGAGAGAGAGAGACAGCCAGCACGAGCAGGAGAGAAAGGCAGAGGGGGAGAGGGAGAGAATCTTAACCAGGCTCCATGCTCAGTGTGGAGCCCAATGCGGGCCTTGATCCCATGACTCTGGGATCATGACCTGAGCCGAAATCAAGAGTTAGATGCTCAACTGACTGAGCTACCCAGGCGGCTCTGCCATAATGTTTTAATTTTTTTTATAGTTTATTTATTTTTGAAACAGAGAGAGACAGAGCGTGAGTGGGGGAGGGGCAGAGAGAGAGAGGGAGACACAGAACCTGAAACAGGCTCCAGGCTCTGAGCTGTCAGGATAGAACCCGATGCAGGGCTCGAACCCACGAACGGCAAGATCATGACCTGAGCTGAAGTTGGACACTTAACCGACTGAGCCACCCAGACGCCCCTCTGCCATGCTTTAACTAACTTTTGTATATTTAGGATAATTCCCTTGTTATAAATCTCACCTTCCCAATATAAAATTCAGAACTCTGAATTCCTGCCTCCCTTGCATCCAGGATGCAGGCCTATGATATAGGCTGTGGTAGCCAGAAGCACCTGTGGAAATGTGAGGAATGTGAGGATACAAGCCCTGCACACAGCTTCCATTTTCCTGGTGCAGGTAAAGATGAAAGCATCAAGCTTATAAAGGTGGCAGTCATTGCAAGGTCCTTATGACACAGAATTGGTATTGATGTTGATAGCAGGAACAGGTGAAGAAAAGTTGAGCTCATGGCATTTGGGGTTTGATGGGAATAGCAGCAGTTTCTTTATCATGCCAGTTCTGTTGCATGGTTTGGCAATTTTTCTAGAACCTTAACCCAAGCTTTTTGCGGGGGTGGGGGCTTACCCAATGACCCTGGAGCTGGTGAATGTCAATTTTAGAAATTCTTGAAGTCTGTTTTTGCAACAAAGAATTTTAACAAATATAATTACTTGTCAAAGTCTAAAGTTAAGACATATTTCACTCCTGAGTAAAAGAAATTAAGTCTTTAATTCAGAACTCCCTTTTGCTATCATCTACGATATTTTTAAGGGCTAATATTTTAATTTCACCTGATTTTAAAATTCCAAAATAGTGGCACATAAAAAAATATTACTGATTTAGATTAACCAAGATATTTGCTAATTTATTTGTTTATCCTCCCTTCTCCCATCTTACTTACTCCTTTTGGGGTCAGCTTTTATCTTATTGGAGCAAATTCTTTAGTATGCCATTCAATGAGCATCTGTGAGTAATAAATTTGAAAATGTGTTTATTTTGTTCTTCCTTTTGGAAGATAGTTTAGCTAGGTACAGAATACTAGTTTTTCAGCTATGGACTCTCAGTACTTTGAAGATATTTTCCATTGTCTTCTGTCACCTATTGCTGCTTCTAAATCTGTTGACGGGTCATTACTGTCAAAATGACTTATTTCCTATCAAAATGACTGTCATTCCTTTAAGGATAATTTGACTTTTCTCAGTGGTAACTTTTAATATTTTCCTATTGCATTTGGTATTCTGTAATTTCACTACTATATAGGTCTCAGTTTCAAAAATGTATTCTGCTTGATTTGATTTGATAACCCATGGTTTTCTTCAGGTCTGAAAAATTCTCACACATCATCTCTTTGGATATTGCCTCTCCTTCATATTCTATTTTCTCTCCTCCAGAAAGAGGAGAGAAATCTTTTAGATGTATATTGGGTCTTCTATTTCTATCCTCCAGGTCTCTGAACTTATATTGGTTGCTCTGGCAGGTTATTATATGCATTTTACATGTATTTCAGTCTCTTCATAAAAATTATTTATATAAGGATTATCAAAATTTCCTATCACATTTACTACTCTTCTGACTTTCAAAGCTCTCATGCATCCAGATCCTAACATTAGTTAGTTAGATAACTATGGGCACACAACATCTCTGGGCCCCAGTTTCCCAACATAAAGAGATAACTGAGGTTATTGAAACATTTAAATGAAGTGAAGCATTTAAGGTGCTGACAAGTTCCCGAGACATAGCAGCACATTAAATAAATAAAATTTACGGTGGCTGCCTAGCTCAAACCAATTTCCCTGGTGGTCACATCTGTATGACATCTTTCCTTCTACCATTTTAGACATGAATTCTGAAAAGAAGCTGTTTTCAGTTATAAGACCTTGCTTCTTTGGTTGTAATTATTGACTGAGGCCTGGTCACATTGAGTCTAGACCAACTGATTAGTCATTCCTTGAGACCTAAAACTTGAAGTTTCCTTTTTGACTGTAGAGTACTTAAAATGTGAGTAAAGCTGCTGGCTGTGGTAAAAGAGAATGAAAATGACATTTTAAAAAGTGTGTGTGTGTGTGGGGGGGGAAATGGGTGGGAGAGATTACTGACCATTCAAGTTCCTGGCTTCATAGCTTTGATGATATGGGATTTTTCAATACAATAGATTCCTTTAATATGTGAGTGTTTTATAATAGGGAGGAAAAGCCTTATCATAAAGATTTTGAAAAAGTTTATCAGAACTTGAACACGGGGACGCCTGGATGGCTCAGTTGGTTAAGCGTTCGACTTTGGCCTAGGTCATGATCTTGCCATTCCCAAGTTCAAGCTCCGCATCGAGCTCTGTGCTGACAGCTCAGAGCCTGAGGCCTGTTTCAGATTCTGTGTCTTCCCTTCTCTCTGCCTCTTCCCCACTCACACTCTGTCTGTATCTCTCAAAAATAAGCAATAAAAAAAATGTATTTGGACATGGATCTTACTTCATTTTATTGCTCAATTATATCAAATTTTTATTCCTACTTTCCAGAATGATTGTTATCCTCTCTCCAGCTATGGAAATGTAGTTGTAGCAACATTATATTTGAATGGTCCTGCAGAGTTCCCACAGCCTTTCATACCATTATCTTATTGGATTGTGTGAAATGAAAGGCCAGGTAATGTTAAGATTAATTTTTACAAATCATGAAATTAAGACTCAACTTTCATGTTGTTCAGGATGAAGAAGGGTTGGAACTCAGCTAGATATTAGGCATTCCCTATCAGGAGAGCTCAGAGCTTACCATTTGCAAGATTGTCAAAGATGGTACATTATAAAATATTTTCATTAATTATTGTCAATTAGGATTTTCAGATGAGTCCTGAAAAGTTTCATTAGCTCAATTGTAAAACCTTTTAAGTGCACTCTGTCCACAACTTAAATTCATACTCCCAAATGCATTTGTGTTCTCCCAAAAGTTAATCCTTGCTGTGTTCTGAATCAAGTTCCTGTTGTGCTTTTAAATTCTAGCACTTTAATCTGAAGAAGAGATTTTGGGGGTGAAGTTGAGGAGAAGGGGACGTATTAATTCTTGGCTAGACATCCACAGTACATGAACCTTCATGTACGAATGAGGATAAATTCTTACATCCCTTGTCTAAGATAGAACTGTGTTGGATATAACCTGTGTGTAATTGTTTACAAAGGTGACTTGTAATCACAAAATACTCTTGTGATTGGGAGAAATCAAATGCTTTCACAACTTAACTCATTCACCCTCACTAAACTGACAAGGAGAGGCTGGATGACATATTATCTGCTGAAGTTGTTGAAGTACAGGGGAGTGAGATACTGAAAATAATACAAAGAAAGAGTAGTTTAGCTTCCTTTTTAGCCTCAGCATGATTGTTACCTGTTAGGAGAATCTTTCCACTTCAGGTAGAAAATATAATTTATGATGAGGATTGTTAATTTTAGATAAGAAATTGTTTCTATGGAATCAAGGCATTGATATGTCAAAGAATACTGGAAGGATCATACTATTAATCAGCAGTGTTTTTTCATTTTGCATTCTGATATTTTCATTTTTTTATGAGGCTAAAAGATAAGTTTTTGTTTTACGTACAGCATTATTACAAGCTGACAGTCCTGGCATAGGTCCCTTTTTCTCCTGACTGCCACTGGACTCAAATCGATCCTCTAAATACAGTCTGTCCCAAGAGACACAATTGATGTCGGAAAAGGGGACTTTTTTAAACCGAGTCTGACGTCACACATTTGTGCTCTAACCATCTGTACCTTTTATTAACCAGGGGCTGGAGCCGCCCAGGCGGACAGACACAGGCGCACAACAGCCTTCTCCCACACAAGCCTGGAATGGCAACAGTGTGCTGCTGCCTTAGAAAGAAAAGCCGTTTCAGAACTGTGGGTTGGCGTGGGGGTGTGTGTGGCATGGTGAGGGAATCATTTCTCTTCTTCTCCATCCAAGGATGCTATTTATTGGAAATCCAGCACATCTTTTATTTTTTTAATTGATTTCTCTCGAGTGGGAGGAAAACCCTTCAGATGCGAGAGAAGAAAGGAAAAACAAAAAAATGCAAGCCCGGCAGGAGGACTTTGGAGAACCACAGCTTTGCTTCGGATTGGGACTACCGGCAGAGAACGACTCCAGCCAGCGTCCACAACCTGTTTGGCTGCAAAGATGCCGCGCGGTTCCGCCTCGAGTGCAGCATCGCTCCCCTTCCCCTCTCCACCCTCCGGGTCGGGTGCTGCCCCCGGGAGGGCGGCAACCCCCAAGCATCACGTCTCACACCCTGCCGTGCCCAGTCCAACCAAGTCCGGAGGGGCGTGTGCTGGGAAAGAGCACTCCTTGTCCTTCGACGCGCGAGACCCGGGGAGTTCACGCTCCCCTGTAGCCCCCTCCTTCTGGCCTTGCCCACAGTCCCCGAGCGGGCAGCAGTCTCCTGGTGAATGCCTCTCCCCCGACCCCCGTGCCTCCTTCATCCTCCCCAAGCCCAGGGGCGCATTCTCACTCTCCCTCCACGTGTGCGTCCGGTTCGCCTCTCTCCCCTCGCAGGAAGGCAGCAGCCCCCAGGTGCCCACCTCTCACGCCCCTTTCGGCCCCTCACCCAGCTCCTTCATCGTCCTCTAGCTTTGGGGAGCGTCCGCACTCCACCTCCACCTCCACGTGCGAGCCCAGGGCCGTTACCCCGCTTCCAGATGCACCCCCCTACAAACCTCCAGCCCGGGCTCCGCCCACCGCGCCCGGGGCGCGCGCCCTGGAGTACCTGGCCACCCCTCCCCCGGCTTGGCGCCGCTCCTCTCCCGCCTCCCCCGCCCAGCGCGCAGTAGCTCGCAGCCCACCCCTCGCAGCTTCCTTCTCTCCGCCCCCTCCCTCTCCAGGAGGTGGGGGGCACGAACGAGCGCGGCGGCGTGGCCAATGGGCGCTCGGCTTACTCTGGCCTCTCCCCCGCGCGGCCGCCAATCGCGGCGGGCGGTGGTGGTAATATTGTGGAGTGGAGTTTGGATGCCGCCGCTGCCGCGGGCTGGAGCGGCGCGGCCGCGGGGGCTGCCAGGGTATTTCGGGAAGGGGGCGTGAGGAGGCGGCGGCTGCGGCGGCTGCGGCGGCGGGCGGCTGTGGCTGCGGCAGCGTGTGGAGGCAGCTGAGAGAAAGAGAAAGAAAGGAAAGAAGAGGGCGGGGGAGTACTCAGGAGGAGGCGGGACCGACCGGGCTCCTCACCTCTCGGTAGCGGCGGCGGGCGGCCGGGGAGGCGGCACCGCCCCCTGCCCGCGGACTCCTCAGCGCAGCCGGCCGCGGACCCGCTGGCCCCGGGCAGCGACCGAAGCTACGGGGGAGGAAGCGGTGGGCCGGGGCGGCGGCGGAGGCGACCGCCATGGCGTTCCTCAAACTCCGTGACCAGGTAGGTGAGGGGCGGCGGGGCGGGATCGCGCCGACCGGAGAGGAAGGAAGGGAGGGCGGCGGGCCAGCTGTGTGGGCCGCCCGGGCGCCGGCTCGGCAGGGTGGGTGCGAGGGAGGTGGGGTGCCGCCCCGGGGACCAGCGCGCGGAGGCCGGGCTGGGGAGCGCGGGCGACCCGCCTGTCAGCCGGGTGAAGCCCACGTGCGGCTGGGGGGCTCGCCGCCGTCTCCGGTTGCCGCCGCGTGAGGGGCGGGTCCAGCGCTGGCCGCCTAGGCGTCCGCGGCCGGCGCGCTGCCGGGTGTGCACCTCCTCTCTCCTGCCAGGTGAGGCTCGGGCCTAACAGGTGGCTTTCCGCTGCCGGGCGGGAGCCGTGCTGGCGGCCGTGACCTTAGGTCACGACCTTGCTCGCCTGTTTGCTTCTCCGGGTAGTTTGAGGCACGCTCTCTCCGGGTTCAAGTCGGTTGATTCTGCTTCGGGACTGGTTATTCAACCTGTAAGTTCCTAGACTTGTTTTCTTTTGACATTTTGTGCACCATTTTGGTTACTTTTCTTGACTTACGAAGAGCTGGTCAGAGAATACCTGAAGTGCCTAAGAGAGTAGTGACTCTTTTGGACTGAAAAAAATTGTGTCTAGGAACGAAATGGCAACTATTATCAGAACGATTTGTACACCTGAAAATGTGGAAGGATGGGAAAGAAGGCTTTCAGGCGTTGCAGAGGCTTCCAAACATTTGTGTCTCTTTAAGGCAGGGGAAATTAACGTATGAAATTTACCAGTAGACGTAATAGTGCTGAGAGTTTATTTTTGCCGTTTGTTTTTTTGAACAGAAGGTACTGGGCAGATTTTAAGGGAAAGTAACTTACATATATTGGGAAACTATTATTAAAGTGAGTACCCCTTTTGCAGAAACAATGAGGAAGAACTTGAGATGTCTTTTTAAATATCGTCTCAGTGAATATTGTGCCGTAAATTCTGGATCTTGGTATCATGAATTCTCATTTCATAAATGAATTTTATTTTCTCTTTAGGTCGTTGGCTTAACTTGTGTATCATTGAGTATCTGGAAGGTTTTAGCTGGTGTTAGCATTCTCAGGAATGATACTTTGAAAAACTCTTCCTGTTCGGGGAAATACATTGTATTTCACGTGATAGAACCGCATTGTCCAATATGATAGCCAGTAGCCTACATGTGGCAACTTAAATTTTAATTAGTTAAAATTAAATAGAATAAAAAGTTCATTACTCTCAGTCTTGGTAGCCACATTTCAAGTGCTTGGTAGCCGCATGTGGTTATTGACTATAGTATTGGACAGCCCAGATACAGAACCTTTATATCATCAGACAGTTCTATGGGATAGCACTGTTAAAGAATAACAGGTAAAACGTAACTAATTCCTGCTAATTCTTGTATAATCAAGTCATGATATACTCTTAAAGGCGTAAAACTCAAGATCTAGATTCCCTACTCTTTACCAATCTAATGGCACTTTGTACTTCCATAGGTTATAGTTGAAATAATGATTGATTTTTGTTGTTTTTAGTCATGTTTTGAAAAAGTTATTTTTGCAATTTGGATCATAGTGTGGATTAGGAATTTGGTGAACTTTAAGGAGACCATCCCGTTTTATTCACCTTCAGGTTTAAACAGAAACAAGATGATATATTCAGTTTGACATAAAGTCCAATTGCACCTTTGCGTTTGTGTATTTAGGAATTGGAATTATAAAGCAATTTTAATGCTACTCTAGTTTTACATAGTACGTTAGTATTCAGTGGTGATAATATATAAAATGTCACCTGTAAACTTAAGGCTACTTGGACAAATTAATGAAGTGGCATGGCTCAGACGGGGAAAAACATTGAGGTTTACCTCTAAACTACCAAGTAATTGACTCATCTGGTCTCTCTTTTGGAAGACTTTGAGAAATGAGTTTGTTTTGCTGTTTCAAAGGGAATAGCTGCTTTTAAAAGTCATCTTGTATGCTGATATTTTATTACCTATTAGAAATGATGGTAAAAATAAAATGGAATACAAATATAATTTTAACCTACACGAAAAGCTCTTCAGCTAGATGAATTATTTTATTTGGAGAAAAGGAGGAGACAGTGTGGATAAATACACATAATTTTAAAGCTAGAAGGTACTTGACCTAGCATTTAACTCAGTCCTCATTTACACTTGGGATAGGAAATAGTTCAACCTACTTTTTTTTGTTATTGCCATACTTACCTTGTATTTTGTTTTCTTCTGGCTCTGCAAATACAACTATTATAAGTAGAACCTATTAATGGATAGGAGTTGTTCTTTGTGTGCTTAAGCATCAGTTGGGTTCTAGATGGTTTAAATATAAAATCAGTGAGTAAATAAAGCAATTTGTTTTCATGTCCAATAAATAATCTGGATAAGACAGCTTTCCCCCTTTCCATGGCAACACCTAATATGGGGGTGAGAACAGGATTGAGTCTTTAGTTGTATATCAAATCTGATTGCACCATTGCATGCATGAGTTGCAATTATGAAGCAATTGGGATGCTACTCTGGTTTTATATAGTATCTATTGATACTCAATGAGTGATAATATGTGAAATGTCACCTGTGAACTTGAGGACATTTGGACAAGGACTTGGACTGGTGCACTACTCTTTGTTAGTAGATGAAAATAATTTTTGATTGTAAATGAGGTGAAAATTGTTTTCTCTGTGTATGACTAGAAACATGAACTGTCCCCTTGATTTTTTTCATATTAAGTGTTTATACAGCATGAATCTCTTGCAATTGCAGGATTTTATTCAACAGGTATCACCGTCCAGGTTTTTATCTCTTCAGTTAGCAAAAATGTAATCATACATAATTATATTTAAATTAAAAAAATTTTTAGGTTTATTGAAATATTGACCTATATAACACGTGAATTTAAGGTATACAGTGTGATGATTTGATAACATATACGGAATGTAAAATGAATACACAATAAGATTAGTTTATACCTCTATCCCCTCACACAATTTCTTTGTGTGTGTAGATAACATTTAAGATCTACTTTGTTCACAACTTTGTGTGTGTGTGTGTGTGTATGCATGCATATATATAATACAGTATTGTTAATTGTAGTTACTATGTTGTACATTCGATCCCTAGAACTTCTTTATAGCTGGAAATTTGTACCTTTTGGCCAATTGCATAATACAATTTAATCTATCAGCAATGATTCATAGTCTGCCCTAATAAGAGAGAGACGACTGTCTTTGTTCAGACTGCATAGGGTAACAAACTCACAATTGGGAAGCTAAATGGCAACTGGTACTTGGCTTTAGTATCTGGAAAACAGTAGGGAGTGATGGAGATCATGGAGGATAGGAGCATGTATATTAGCTACTGCTTAGCTCCAGGACATTGTTGCTGTGCAGGTGTGCCCAGTATTTTTAGAATTCTGGTTTCTTTAGGAAGTTAGAGATCCAGGTACTTATGGAAAAAATCCCTCTATAAATATTGGCAAGTTGGTAGTTACCATTGATAAACATTTAAAGTTGTAGTTTTACAAATGGGCTGGTATGGGACCAGTTTATAATCATTAGTTTAGCTCAGCTTGAGGAAACAAACTACAAAATAAGGTTCTTATTTGAAAAGAACAGTTTTCTTTCAGATAAAGTAGTTAGAATGGTCATAAGCTTAAAAAAATGAGATATAATGTATATACCGTAAAAGTGATTTCTTTAAAGTGTACAGTTCAACCAAAGCAATTTTGAGGAAAAAAAAAAGCTGGAGGTATCACAATCCCAGATTTCAGTATGTACAACACAGCTATAATAATCAAAACAGTATGGTACTGGCACAAAAGTAGATATATAGATCAATGGAACAGAATAGAGAGCCCAGAAATAAACCCATGCTTATTTGGTCAATTAACGTATGACAAAGGTGGCAAGAATATACAATGGGTAAAAGACAAAAAAAAAAAAAAAACCCAAAAAACAAAAAAGGCAACCTGCCGGGGCATGTGGGTGGCTCAGTCAGTTAAGCGGTTAAGCGACTTCAGCTCAGGTCATGATCTCATGGTCCATGAGTTCGAGCCCTGCATTAGGCTCTGTGCTGACAGCTCAGCCTGGAGCCTGCTTCAGATTCTGTGTCTCCCTCTCTCTTTGCCCCTCAACTGTTAATGCTCTGTCTCTCTCTCTTTCTCTCTCTCTCTCAAAAATGAATAAACATTAAAAAAAGAAAAGAAAAGGCAACCTGCTGAATGGGAGAAGATATTTTCAAATGATATATCTGATAAGGGGTTAATATCTAAAATATATGAAGAACTTACACAACTCAATACTGGGGGAAAATCATAATCTGATTAAAAAAATTAACAAGAGGACCAGGATAGATATTTTTCCAGGGAAATATAGATGGCCAACAGACACAAGAAAGATACTCCACATCACTCATGATCAGGGAAATGCAAATTAAAAAAATGAGATATCACCTAACACCTGTCAAAATGACTAGAATCAAAAAGAAAAGAAACAGCAAGTGTTGGTGAGGATGTGGAGAAAAAGGAACCTTGGTGTACTGGAAATGTAAATCAGCGCAGCCACTGTGGGAAGCAGTGTAGAGATTCCTCAAAAAATTAAAAATGGAAATACCATATGATCCAGTAATTCTGCTGGGTGTTTACCCAAAGAAAATAAACGCTAATTTGAAAAGGTATATGCACCCCTCTATTTATTGCAACATTATTTACAGTAGCCAGGATTTGGAAGCAACCTGTGTTTATCAATAGATGAATGGATAAAGATGTGATATATGTGTGCACTCACACATGCACACACACACAGACAGGAATATTAGGCAGCCATAAAGAAAAAGAACAAGATCTTGCCATTTGCAACAATATGTATATATGTCGAGGGTATTATGGTAAGTAAAATAAGTCAGTGAAAGACACATACCATATGATTTCACTTATATGTGAAATCTAAAACAACCAACCAAACAAAAAGCTGAATCAGTCTTATGAATAATAGGTGGTTGCCTGAGGGGAATGGAGTGGGGGATGGGCTAAAGGGAATGAAGGAAGGAGGAGATATAAGCTTCCAGTTACGGAATGCATAAACCACAGGGATTTTCATCCAGCATAAGAAATATAGTCAGTGGTATATAATAGTATCCTATCACAATACCATCGTCATAATGGTAGCTGCACTTAGGATGATCATAGCATAATGGATAGAATTGTTGAATTGCTATGTTGTATATCTGAAACCAGTGTAACATTGTATGTCAACTGTACTTCAATTTTAAAAAAAGAAGACATTCAGTAACACCCACAGAAAAACGTGCAATTTAGTAGTTTTTAGTATATTCACAAAATTGTGCAGCCATTACCTGTATCTAATTCCAGAGCATTTCAAAAAGCCATTAGCGGTTACTTCCCATTTTCCCTTCCCCCTAGCCCCTGGTGAGCACTAATTTACTACTTTCTGTCTCTAAGAATTTGCCTATTCTGGATATTCATATAAATGAAGTCATACAATATGTCTGACTTCTTTTTTTTATGACTTTTTATGTCTGACTTCTTTCACTTAGTATAGTATTTTTAAGGTTCATCCATTCTTGTAGTATGAAACAGTTAATCCGTTGTTCATAAACTTTATATCATGTTAAAGAGTTTCTTTTAAAAAATTACTGTACTTATATGTTGTTTTATTGCTTCTTGTAGTGTGCCAATGTATAATCTGGGATGTTTGTTTCTATTTTTTTAATTTGTTTTAAAACTGGAGTTAGACTTTGTTTGCAGTAGTACTAAAGGATAATAGTTTTTACACTTGGATTATTTTTGTGTAGGAGCCATCTTTGTGTTCTCTTCTCGGTTAATGGTCAATGGTCATTAGGTACAGATTCTTGATATAGTGAAGGTTTTTTTTTTTTGAACAGGGTTAGCATATATCAATAAGTAGATATTGAATTGATGAGAATAATTTGACTGCTGTTTTGGATAGTTAGTAAGCTTTCACTTGATCAGTTATCCACTTAGGGTAGAGCATTATTTGACCTTTCAGTAGAAAAAAAAATAGGTGATCCTAAAAAAAATCTAATAATTAGAGATACAGAATATGTGAAATGCATGAAAAACACTGAAGCTCAGATATTCAAGAGTTCTATATTGAGTGTTCCCTTGCTTTGTATTGGAGACTGTGGGGCACACAAAGGTACAGTAGCCACCATCTCTGCCCTTAAAAGTCTTATTGGCTGGAAAAGGAGAAACGATGCATGAATACACTTTACCTGAAGTTTTACAGAGGTTGAAGAAAGACGTATGGAGCATATTATTTGGAAATGTATCTAACAGTTAAAAAATAAGTGTGTCTTGTGTTTATTGGTTTTTTTTTTTTTGATGCCTTGTAAAATAACAACATGTAAAGACGTGGAACATAAAAGATGCAGATAACATGTTTCAGAATTAAGAAAGGATCAGGTGATCTGATTGTAGGCTGAAGGAAACTTTCATGGCAAGGGAGGTATTTGATGTTCACAGGAAGGATTTGTTAAAAGCAAATACTTGTAAAGGAAAGCAACAAGTGAGAACTATGAATGCAGGCCAAAAAAAAAAAAAAAATACAGTGTATCTGTCCATGCTGGGGTAGTGAGGAGATAGACCTGATTGTTGTGGGTAGTTGGAAAGGTTGGGAGATAGATTAGATTAACAGTGACTACATTATGAAGTACTTTGAATACAAGATTAAGAAGTTTGGACTTGATTGGTAGGTGAGGGAAGTTCTAATATGTAGGCTTTCTTAATCTAGGGTCTGTGAAGGGCTTCTGGAGGAATGTGCATATATGTACTTAAGAGGTTTCATAACTTTTATTAGACACTGTGAGGAGTCCACGACACCCACAAGTTAAATAACCACTATGTTATAGGTTTTAGAAGAGTGAATTACAGAAGACAAACAGGAACACCCAAGACCAGTTAGGTGGCTACTGCTGTAATTCAGAACATATGTAAAACGTTTTAGTGCAAGCCAGGCAGATTAAGTAATAAGCAGAAGTTTGAATGGGAATGAGTACATCTTTAAAGGATCCTCATAGTTCTATTAGTGGCTCACTTAAGTGTACAACTAAGAGTGTCTTATATGACAACTGACAACTGACAGTTTTTTTGCATAGTTCCAGTAGGGTAAATTAAATATGAAAATGCAATTAAACATTGATTATGTTAGTAAAAAAGAGCAGATAATCCATTTAGTTAGATTTGGGTTGTATTAGGTTTTCTTTGCAGCATTTTATCTTATTTCCTTTTAATTTTTCTAGTCTAATGTAAAATTTACATTCAGTTAATGCACTCTACCTGGGTTGAAGTGAGATGCCCCCGGAGACAGTTTTGTGCCTGGGAAGGATATGTTAGGGTTAAACCTTTTTGTTCTGGACATTGTATGCTGTGGGCAGTTCACATCAAAACAGATACTGAATCTTATAGTTATACAGTGCTTCTCATTTAAAGCAAATTAGTAATGAAATATCCAGTTACTTCAACCAGTAATGTTTTAAATGTGTAACAGTACATTGGCATACAATGATTAAAGTTCTCAAGTACTTCAAGTTTAATTTCTACTCCTACTCCTTGGTCCCAGTTCTTAGTTAAGTGATTCATCCACCTTCCTTCTCTGATACTGATTTTTTAAAAAAGGATTCTTCTGGGGATGCCTGGGTGGCTCAGTCAGTTGAGTGTACAACTCTTGATTTTGGCTCAGGTCATGATCCCGGGTTGTGTGATTGAGCCCTGCATCAGGCTGAGCATGGAGCTTGCTTTGGATTCTCTCTCTCTCTCTCTCTCTCTCTCTCTCTCTCTCCCTCTCTCTCCCCCCCTCCTTCCCTCTCTCCCCCCTCCCTCTCCCTCGGCCCCTCCCCCCACTTGTGTGCGCTTGCGCGCGCGCTCTCTCTCTCTCTCTCTCTCTCAAAAAAAAAAAAAAATTGAAAAGAATGAAGAATTCTGTGTTTTACTGATTGGCATGCAAAGCAAAGTCTGGATAAACTACTACTCCCACAACTTTAGTTGAAAGTTCACTTTTGCCTAGTAAATTTAAGTTCAAATTCTTAATTGGTGATGGCTTACTTATTTAAGTTTATTTATTATAAACTTAAAGCTATATCTTTTCTACTCTTAAGGATTTAAGAACACAGATAATATTAAAACATACAGCATGGGACAGTTAAAATATTGAAAAAGGAAAATCAGGAAGCAGTTGCTTATGAAGTATCTACTTGTTCAGAAGCCTATAGTGAGAGTTATTATAGTTCATTACTACATTTAACTTTATTTCTTGTTACCTATGGTACCCCCCCCAAACTTTGTATCTTAAAATAGGAAGTATAAATTAGTCTGGAGAGGCAGCCTTTTCTCTTGATCATTTTCTGGATTAAAAAGTTTGGTAGCTTTTTGTTTTTAAACAGCTTTACTGCAATATAATTCACCAATTTAAGTTGTACAGTTAGTTCAGTGATATTTAGTGTATTCACATATAAGTATCACTTCAGTCAGTTTTAGATCAGTCTATCATACTGAAAAGAAACCTCTTATCACTAAACTATCATTCCCTCAATCCCTCCATCCTTCCTACCCCTAGACAATTACTAATCTCTTTTCTGTCTCTATATATTTGCCTATTTTTATTTAGCATATTTGTAAAGCTCATCTGTATTGTAGCATGTGTCAATATTTTTATTGTTGAATAATACAATATTACATTCTAGCATACCACATTTTACCTATCCATTCAGTAGTTAATAGGCGCTTGGGTTATTTTCACTTTTTGGCTAGTATGAAGAATGCTTCTAGAACATTTGTGTACAAGTTTTTATGTGGTCAAAAGTTTTCATTTCTCTTGGTACTTAGAAATGGACTAGTTGGGTCGTATGGGAACTCTGTAGACTTTTAAGGAACTGCCAGTCCATTTTCCAAAAGTGGCTGCACCATTTTACATTCCCACCAGCAGCGCACGAGGGTTCCAGTTTCTCCATATCCTCAATAATGCTTATTATTGTTTATCTTTTTTCATTGTTTAGTCATCCTAGTGTGTATAAAGTTGTATCTCCTTGTGGTTTTGATTTGCATTTCTCTGATGGCTAATAATGTTCAGCATCTTTTCATCAGATCCTTTGCCCATTTTTTAAAATTGGGCTATTTGTCTTTTTAATGTTGAGTTGGAGTTCTTTAAGTATTTTAGATACAAGTCCCTTATCAGATACATGATTTGCAAAAAACTTCTCCCATTCTGTAGGCTGTCTTTCTGCTTGCTCGTTAGTATTCTTTGAAGCACGAAAGCTTTTAATTATGAAGTCCAATTTGTCCGTGATTCATAGGGTTTTGACTAGGGAGCCTATGTGGGTAGGGTATGCAAGAAGAGGAGTTGGCTTGAGGGTGAGATGAATTCAGTCTGTATGTATTTAGGCCCTAGTAGGACAGTTAATTGGAAAAGTTGTTATAGGAGGCAGTTAAATATGAGGTTGGGCTCAGAGAAAAGTGTTTTCAGTGGTAATTGAGGTGAATGAGATCTTTTAATGTGAAAAGTTCATGGCCTAGGAGAGTATAATGGAGAATATGGAATGAGTGGAGGAAAGGAAGCCTGAGAAGAAGCTACCAGAGTTCAGAAGAGAGCCTTGTGAGACTATGATCAGAGGCCAGAGGAGGGAAGAAGTTCCCAAGTTGTACCTGTATTGTTCTCGTAGGCACAAAGTCTCAATTTTCCCATCGCTTCTTAGCTTTCTTATTATCCAGCACGTTGTTGTACACTTTCCATGGAAATATTTTTCCTATTTGCCCCAATTTCTTTACTTCCTAAGCCAGTAATTCCCAAGTTGGGTATACATCAAAGTCAGTTGGCCAGCTTTAATTTTAGTGTCCTAGTAGATGTGCTGAATAAGGATCACCTGGAGTAATGTCCCAGAATCTGTATTTTAAAACCTCTTAAGGTAAAGAGTGGTTTGCTCTTCACCAAGCTTGTTTCCTTTTCTCTTGGATCCCAACTAACATATTTTCCAGCCCCTCTTGCATTTGGGGTGGCCATATGATTGAGATATGGCCACAGGAAATAAAGCAGAATTGTTGAGTGTTTCTTCAGCCCTGGCAAATACAAACCTTTCTTGAACAATCCTCTCTTCTCTCTTCTCCTCTCTCCTGCTGGCTGGGTGTTGTCTGCCAAAGCAACTTTGGAAATGATGGGTCCAAGGATGCTGAACTTCTCTCAGCCTGGGTCATCTCCAGTCTCCTCATGCCCACAGCTGATCATTAACATGGATTTTTGGACTTCATGTAAGCATGAAATAAAAATAAAACTATTATGTCACAGTTTGGGATTTATCTATTATAACATCCATTGTTACTTTAGTCAGTATAACTCCTTAGGTTATTAACCACAAATTCTGTTTTGGGATCCATTGCCTTTGGTTTGTACGATTATGCATTTTAAAACTCAATATATGGTAAGTTAGTCTTCAGCTATTGACTTCTAGACCTTACACATTAATATGTGTTTTCTTTGTAAAAATTTTCATGGAAATGATTATAATTAACATTCTGATTGTTTTATTATCTAACAAACATTTGTATGCTTGCTATCTCCTGGTCCTTGATACTAGGGATACAGTTGTGTTTAAAATGTATTTCTCTGTCTTCTAGTATGGGATAAGATGGAATTAGATAAGGGCAATTATCTTACATGTGTTTTGAGAGCATCAAGGGAGAAACGGCTGATTGAACCCAATGGTGGAGTTGGGGGTCCTCAAAGTTATTTTAAGGGGATTTTATTTACCCATGTTCCTTTTGTAATCTTGTTCTCTCTTCTCATTGGTAGATAAGAGCCATACATAGCCTATATAAAATATCCTTTTAGAGGAACAAAAAATACACGTCGTTTTTGATAGATTTGTGTTACATGTGGGTATTTCCTTTGAGTGTGTATTTTTTCTTTTTTCAAATTTTCTTTAATGTTTATTTTTGAGAGAGAGAGAGAGCGCGCGCGCGCAAGTAGGGGAGGGGCAGAGAGAGGGAGACACAGAATCTGAAGTAGGTTTCTCTAAACTGTCAGCACAGAGCCCATGCAGGGCTTGAACTCATGAATTGTGAGATCATGACCTGAGCAAAAGTCAGATGTTTAACTGAGCGAGTCACCCAGGTGCCCTTTTCTTTTCTTTTTAAAGCCTATTTAGTTTGAGAGAGACAAAGACCACATGAATGGGGTACGGCAGGGAGAGAGAGAGGGGGAGAGAGAATCCCAAGCAGGTTCCACACTGCCAGTGCAGAGCCTGACTTGGGGCTTCAACTCATGAAACCGTGAGATCCTGACCTGAGTTGAAATCAAGAGGCAGCCGCTTAACCTTAGACTGAGCCACCCAGGTGCCCCATGTGTATATACATTTTCTTAATCTCTACCACCAGGGAACAGTAGAATACTTTATTTAAGAAAACTGCAACTCTTAGTCTTGATGCAGATTATATTGTTAAACTTTTCCTGCAGTTAACTAAAGTTTGTTGTTGTTGTTGTTGTTATTTTATGCTTTGTTTTGTTCTTAAATATTATTTGTTGTCTTTTCCTTTTGAGGGAACTTTCTGATTAGAAATGGTGAAAGTCAGAAAGGATCTACTTACTATTAGTGTTGTATTCTTATTAGTGTAAGTTAGGAAGAAGACATAATTCAACCAGGACTTTGAAAGATTGTGTGTGTGTGTGTGTGTGTGTGTGTGTGTGTATATGTGTATGTGGGCGGGCGCGTACAGCAATAGGTAAACAAGAGCCTTCTATATTGACTACTTCTCCGAATGTTGAGAGATTTCCTCCAGCTTTTGAAAGCTTACATGCTAGGCAGTGTGTAGTTCCAAACTGTTAAACTGGGTCATGCCAAAGGGTGAGAAGAGTGTCTCTGGGAGAACTAAAAACAGCTAGGCAAGCGACAACCACATCCTGAAGAAAAGGAGTTGAACTTGAGGGTTAAAAAAGTTGGCTTTTAAGGGATATAAAAGCAAACTGCAGCATCAGGAGTGAGCAGTGGAGTTGAAATCAGATTAATAGAGTATTTGTCAGGTAGATCCAACAAGTCGCCTGATCCAGGGTATATGCAGGTAGTTAGCAACTAGCATGTCTGTTAGAGCTTGAATGATTCATATAGAGATGTCTGAAATCAAGGGACTTAAATAGATGAAGCCAAAGGGCTATAACCTTTCAGACCTTCTCATTTGATACTGTAGCAGGGAGAAGGAACCTGGTTGGAGTATTTCCCAATTTAGAAACTTGTCAAGAGGTGTAAATGAATACAGTATAGATGTACTATAGAAATGTTTTGGAAGATTGTATACATGTTAAATAATGGTTAATCCACTCATTTAACAGTGAGCAATTTTTCAAGGTGCCTGGGTGGCTCAGTTGATTCAACATCTGACTCTTTTTTTTTTTTTTTTAATTTTTTTTTAATGTTTTTTATTTATTTTTTGAGAGACAGAGAGAGACAGCGTGAGCAGGGGAGGGTCAGAGAGAGAGGGAGACACAGAATCCGAAGACAGGCTCCAGGCTCTGAGCTGTCGGCACAGAGCCCGACGCGGGGCTCGAACCCACGAACCGTGAGATCATGACCTGAGCCGAAGCCGGACGCTTAACCGACTG
>CM053573.1:125341871-125356806 GCA_028646485.1 Cryptoprocta ferox | reverse complement strand
CAACATCTGACTCTTGATTTTGGCTCAGGTCATGATCTCACGGTTCTTGGGTTCGAGCCCCACATTGGCCTCTGTGCTGATAGTGTGGAGCCTGCTTGGGATTCTCTGTCTCTCCCTCTCTCTGCCCCTCCCCTGCTCACACACACATTCTCTCTCTCTCAAAATAAACATTAAAAATTGTTTAAAAAAGAGCAGCTTTTCTGTTTTAATGAAACTTACGGTAAGTTCCTTTAAATATAGAGTCTGTTAATAAAAAAAATTATCCTTCGGTTTCTATTTTACCATAAAGCTGAAATTGTATATATCACCTTCACTTAAGTTTAGATATACTGACTGTTTAACTGTTATAGATGGTCAGTAACACATGGATTATTTTGGACGTCCTGGTGCATTTTTGGTTTTAGAAACTCCTTTGTTTTGGCTATTGAATTACTGCTTTTCAAATGTCACTAATCAACTATTTGTTTTTTCTTTTCCTTACTAGCAATTTCTACTTTTTAAGACTTTGTTAGACTATAAGTTTCTATTATGAAGTCAATTGAACTTTTTACCTGCTTGCCTTGTAGTTTCTTTAGCATCTTGGAGCCACAGTTGTGAACATGGAATTTCTTTTCTCTGACTACAGCTTCTTTCCTTGTTGGTTGTCCTACTTCCTCACCCACAGTGAATCTGAGCTTTGCTGTATTGGAACCTACTTTACCTAGTCTGCTAGGTTTGATTTGGCCACAAACTGGCCTCATGAGAAGCTTTGACCTCCTGGTTAGGGGAGTGTTTTCTGAAGCATGGGACAACTTTTACTAGTGGTGTTTTTCTTGAGGTTTATTGTGGGTGACCTGTCTGCTTTGATTACCAGATATTGACTGATATTTCCTGGGTTCCAGTCCAGACTCATGAATATAGCCCGGTATCCTACTTCATTCTCACTTTCTTCTGTCCTATTCGGGAATCTCCCAGCTCACAACATTGCAGCCTTTGGTGATAACCATTCTGTAGGTTTCATTTTGTCCCCTTCAACAGCCTTTTCTATTCCCTTCAACTATCACCCCATTCCTGCTTTTCTACCTCTGCCTCCTTTCTTTTAATCCTTTTTGACCCAACCTCTTGAACCTCAACTCCTGACTTACACACAGTCTCTTCCTCTTCATCTGTCTTCTGCCTTTTACAACTTGTCCATTTTTCCCACTCCCACACCCTTCTCAGGCTGGATCCTTTCCTCAGCAAACCTTGTTTCTCAGTGTGAGAACTTTCCCTGCAGTTCCTTTCCTTAGTGCAGTTATGTCAGTCTTACATCCTATCCTCTAGGTTTTATAGTTTTGTCTTTAGCCCCAGTGTTACCTTTTCACCTTATAGCTCCATTCTTCCCTGCAGCTTTGTCAGGCAAGGGAAGCAAAGGACTTTAAGAAAAATGTTAAGTAAATAATAGTGGATGTTACCATTCATGGATACGGCAAACAGTTATGATCTTAATTGAATGTCTGAAATGGTAGAACACTGCTTTTAATACTAGTTCATTAATTAATCACCTCTGTGACCTTGGGCCAGTTATTTCATTTGAATTTGAGCTTTCTCATCTAAAAAGGGAGATAATAGTGTCTATCTCACAGAGTTACTGAATTAAGAGAAGAGTGTATAAAAACTCTAATACATAATATTCACTAAATGGTAGCTACTTTTGTACTGAAAATGACTTTGGCTTCAGTGATCTGGGCAGTTCTACCTTTGTCTTATTGTGTGACGTTGGGCAAAGAAACTAAATCTGAACCTGAGTTTGGTTGGTTGGTTGTTTTAATATCTTTTTTGAGATATAATTGACATACCACAAAATACACCCATTTTAAATATAGGGCAGTGTTGTTGTTTAAATCTGAACCTGAGTTTGGTTGGTTGGTTGTTTTAATATCTTTTTTGAGATATAATTGACATACCACAAAATATACCCATTTTAAATATACAGCGCAGTGTTGTTGTTTTTCCTTATTTTTTAAGTAAATTCACAGGGTTGTGCAACCATCACTATAGTCTAATTTTTTAACATTTTTGTTGCCTCAGAAGCCCCATACCCAGCAGTCACCCCATTCCTCCTAAATCCCCACCTATCCCCTTCCCCTGCCCTGCCTTTCCCTTAGCCTTAGGCAACCACTGACCTCCATTCTGTTTTCTGTGCATTTGCTTTTTCTGGACACGTGATACTAATAGGTCATAACATATGTAATCCGTTATGATTGGCTTCTTTCGCTTATAAGGTTTATGAGTTCATTGATACTGTAGCATGTATCAGAAGTTCATTTCTTTTTATTGCTATATTGGGTTGTTTCTACTTTCTGAATGAAGTAAAATGGACATGGCGGTATCTTCATTGAATTGTGAGAATTGTGGATATGTTGATAAAATATGTAGTATGTAGTAGTTGCTCAATAAAGGATCACTTACCCAAACAATTTAAACTCCTGTATTCCGTTAACTTTCTCAGTCAACTAATTGATTACTTCTACAATATATATTGTCTTGTTTTAGCTCTGGGACCACTAAAAATTGGTGAAGAAAGTAAGGAAACCAAGTTGAATATACTCCAGTTTTCTGATCTCTAACTTAAGTTGCACCTTTAAAGCTGCTTAATCCTTATCATTTCTTTTCTGTAGCCATTAATCTTCATTTCTACCTTCTCATTTTAACATGTAGTTGTGTCTCCTAATTTACTAAGAAAAGAGAAGTCTACCTACTCATGTAAGCTTTCTTATGGATCTCCTTCCTTATTGCAAATCCTTTATTTCTACACTTTGCTTTTTTCCTGTTTTTCTTATTTTGGCTGAGAGAAATGAATATACACTTCTCTTTCTCAGAGCATTTTTCTGCTGTAATCCTATTCAAATCCTCATCTGAGATTTAAATGTATTATTTCTTATTTTTTCCTATTTTTGCACTTCTCTCCCTGCTCTAACACATTGCTGTATGTTGGTGTCTGGATGGATACTGCCTATTAATCAAGATTCTAATACTCAGATTGTGCAAAACCAAGTAAGCAACACCCCTTGCAGAATTCAGCCTTCACAAGTCTTAATTTGTGTTTGGGTATGCCATATATTACAATATAACTTTTAAAATATTGCTTACTTCATTGTAAAGCAGTAAGTCAAGGTCATTTGAGTTGAGTTTTTTTGATTAGAATAGTGAAACAGTTTCCTTTTCATTGTCCTATGTTAAAGTTAAGTATATGTAGTATTTTAGAAAATGTATCCTTTTATTATTATCCCTGGAGACAGAAATCTGACCTACCCTTCAGGTAGTCTTCTCTCTGAACCACATTGATTGTAAAATGTGCTGAGTTTGTATAATTGTCATTGGTTCCACATTCCTGTGTCCCTAAGCACCCTGTTGGAAAATCTTCCTTTTTACCCAATTCAGTTCTTTCCAGCTATAATTCAGTCATTTTCTGTTCTGTTGTCTACAATGAGGATCCTATGTGGCTGATCAACCTTTCAAGTTGGATTCAAGAAGCTGGCAATTGGTTAGACCGATGGCTCCTTTTTAATTAATTTTTTTATGTGTTTTTATTTTTTGAGAGAGAGAGACAGAGAGTGAGCAGGGGAGGAGCAGAGAGAGAGGGAGACACAGAACCTGAAACAGCCTCCAGGCTCTGAGCTAGCTGTCAGCACAGAGCCTAACGCGGGGCTTGAACCCACGAACCGTGAGATCATGACCTGAGCCGAAGTCAGATGCTTAACCGACTGAGCCACCCAGGTGCCCCCGATGGCTCCTTTTTAAAAACAATTTTTAAGGTGTAATTTACATACTATAAAATTCATCTGTTTTAAGAGCACAGTTCATTTCTTTTAGTAAATTAAAAGAGTTTTGCACTCAGCACCACAATCCAGTTTTAGAACATTTTCATCACTCAGAAAGATACCTATTTTGGAAAGCCTCAGTTCTCCTCCTAGAGTTGCTCCCTTAGTCCCATACTATTACCATACTTGTCACACTAATGACATCAGATGGGTGTCCTAAAATTCAACTCAACTTTGGCACTGTTGACCTGGAGATAGCATCAGATCCCGTAGGTTAAGGACTTAGTCCTACAAGACTCCCCCCACACCCTTCCCCTATGGATGCCAAGTGCAAGTCCAGGTTATCACCTGTGCTCTGACTGACTGACTATAAATTGGAAGTTCCCAAATAATTTGCTTGAGTGGCTCACAGAACTCAAAGGAACATTTTATTAGTTAGATTACTGGTTTATCACAAAAGGGTTTAACTAAGGAACAGCCAGATGGAAGAGATGCATAGGGCAAGGTATGTGGGAAGGGGCATGGAGTCTCTACGCTCTCTGGGTATGCCACTCTCCCCAAATCTTAATGTGTTCACCAACCTAGAAGCTCTCTGAACCCCATACTTTTTGTTGGAGGCTTTATTACATGAGCGCAGTTGATTAAATCATCGATGGATGCATTTTCAGCCTCTCTCCCCTCCCTAGAAGTAGTAGGGGTGGGGATGAGGGTGGGACTGAAAGTTACCACCCTGTGGTTACCTTGGTTGGTTATCTTTAGGCAGTTTCCAAAAGTCACTTAACATAACAAAGACTTAAAGCTCACAGCACTGAAAATGCTAAAGATTTAGGAACTTTTTTTTTGAAGAGTTTGTGAAGGATTAGTATTATTTCTAATTTAAATATTTGATAGAATTCAGTCATGAAGCTGTGTAGGCAAGAACTTTTCTTTGTGGTAAGCTCTTAAATTACTAATTCAATCTTCACTTGTGGGTCTATTCATATTTTTTATTTTCTTTTGAGTTCTGATTGTGTTTTTTCAGGGAATTTGTTGATTTTATCTAATTTGTTGGCATAAAGTTGTTCATAGTATTCCTTTATAAAATTTTCAATTTCTCTGAGGTTGATAGTGTTGAACCCCTTTTCATTGCTAATTTTGGTTATTTGTCTTCATTCTTTTTTTACTGGTCAGCCTAGGTAAAAGGTTTGTTAATTTTGTTGGTCTTTTCAAAGAACCAATTTTTGATTTTGATTTTTTCTCTTTTCTGTGGTATTGGTTTTCCTTTTAATATTTATAATTTCTTCTGCTTGATTTGGGCTTTTTTTTCTAATTTCTTAAGATCACAGCTTACTTTGAGGTCTTGCTGTGTGCAAGCTATAAACTTCCATTTAACCACTGTATCCTAGAAGTTTTGATACCTTTTTTTATTAAAAAGTTTTTTTTTAATGTTTATTTTTGAGAGAGAAAGAGAGCACGAGTTGGGGAGGGGCAGAGAGGGGGAGACACAGTATCCGAAGCAGGCTCCAGGTTCTGAGCTGTCAGCACAGAGCCTGACTTGGGGCTCAAACTCAATGAGCTGTGAGATCATGACCTGAGCCGAAGTCAAATGCTTACCTGACTGAGCCACCCAGGCACCCCTATTTTGTTTCTATTTTCATTCAGCTTGGGATATATTCTAAATTCTCTTGAGATTTTGTCTTTGACTCATAGATTGTTTAGAAGTGTCTTGTTTAATATCCAGACATTTGGGGATTTCCCGGTTTCTTTTTTTTCCCCTAATTTAGTTCCATTGTGATTGAGGAATATTTTTTTTATTCTTCGTATCATTTAATTTCTCCCCCCCCCACAGTTTTATAACAATTTAACTCCAGAAATCCAACGTTATTATTTGAATTATAATCCATACCAGAATGATGAGTATGTTATATATGTATTTTCATTTTTATTAGTGAAGTATAATTGGCATACAGTGGTATATTCGTTTCGGGTATACTACATCGTGATTTAACAATTCTGTACATAACTCATTGCTCACCATGTTAAGTGTGGTCACTGTCTTTCACTGCACAACATTATTGCAGTGTTATTGACTATTTTTCCTATGCCGCATTTTTCATCTCTGTGACTTATTTCTTTTATAACTGGAATTCTGTACCTCTTAATCCTCTTCACCTGTTTGTCCATCCCCCCATTCCTTTTCCCTTTGGCAGCCACCAGTTCTCTGTATTCATGAGTCTGTTTCTGTTTTTTTGTCTGAGATTCCACATATAATGAAATCATATAGTATTTGTCTTTCTCTGTCTGACATTTCACTTTGTATAACACACTCTAGATCCGTCCATGTCAGAAATGACAGCTTCTGACTTCGACTCAGGTCCTGCTCTCACGGTTCACGTGAAGGGTTTGAGCCCCACACCGGTGCTCTGCTTGTCAGTGTGGAGCCCGCTTAGAATCCTCTGTCCCTCTCTCTCTCTGTTCCTCCCCCACTTGCGTGCGCGCGCTCTCTCTCTCTCTCTCTCTCTCTCTCTCTCACACACACACACACACAAATAAACATAAAAACAAAATGACAAGAAATAACCAATTTTGGCAAGGATGTGGGAAAAAGGGAACCCTTGTGCACTACTGATAGAAATGAAAATTGGTGCACCCATTGTGGAAAAGAGGATGGAGGTTCCTCAAAAAATTAAAACAAATACCATAGGATCCAGTAATTCCATTACTGGGTATTTACCCCCCTCAAAATGAAAATACTAACCTGAAAAGACATGCACCCCTGTTTTTATTGCTACATTGTTTACAATAACCAAGATATGGAAGTAACCTAAGTGTCCAATGGATAAAGATGTAGCATATATATAAAATGGAGTATTACCTAGCCATAAAAAGAATAAGATCTTGTCATTTGTTAAATTGAAGCTTTTAATATTATAAAATACCCCTCTTTGGAACAAAAACAGCCCTCTTTGTCTTAAGTACTTTTTTTTCATTTTTTTAACTTAAAGTCTATTTTGTCAGATACTTTTGAGCTACTCCAGTTCTGATGTTTTTTGCAGTTACAGCTTTTTCCATCCTTTTAATCTATTTGTGCCTTTGAATCTAAAATGTCTCTTGTAGATGGCATATCGTTGGATATTGCTATTTTTATCCAGTCCAACAAATACGTCTTTTTTAATGGACTCTTTAATCTTTTCCTATTTGGTATTATTTTTGAAATGGTTGGGTTTGCATCTCCCATTTTGCTTTTTGGTTTTTGTATACCTCATGTATTTTTTTGTTTCTCTTTTATCACCTTTTGTATTTTCTTTTTACCATTTAATTTTTATAACTTTTTAAAATTATACTGTCTTTTCCAATAGTTTTAAACTTACTTATTTTTAAATTTAATATCCAAATTAGTTAGCATATAGTACAATAATGATTTTATACAATGTTTGTTTTAGGGATTACAGCATAACTAAGAATTTATCACAGTCTACTTCAGAATAATACTAATAATGCTTAGTATATATTGTTTATTTATGTAATAAAGTAGATAATACAGTGTTTCAATTATTGTTTTAAACAATGTATGTGTCTTTTGTGTTTTTATGTTTTCATTATTTTTTAGCAATGTATGTCTTTCAAGTTTAAAAAAATTTTTTTAATGTTCATTTTTGAGACAGATCATGAGTGGGGGAGGGACAGAGAGAGAGAGAGGGAGACACAGAATCTGAAGCAGGCTTCAGGCTCTGAGCTGCCAGCACAGAGCCTGACGCCAGGCTTGAACCCATGGACCATGAGATCATGCCCTGAGCCGAAGTCGGACGCTCAAGTGACTGAGCCACTGAGGCGCCCCTCAAGTTTTTTTTTAATGTTTGTTAACATTTTTTTGAGAGACAGAGACAGTGACAGAATGTGAGTGGGTGAGGGGCAGAGAGAGAGGGAGACACAGAATTGGAGGCAGGTTCCAGGCTCTGAACTGTCAGCACAGAGTCGGACACGGGATTTGAACTCACAATCTGTGAGATCATGACCTGAGCCAAAGTAGGACACTTAACTGACTGAGCCACCCAAGTGCCCCAACAATGTATGTCTTTTAAAGAAGAGAAGAAAAGAGTAAAATATTTATAATCTTTTGTAAATGTGTTTCACACATTGTGTTTACCTTTTCTGATCTCTGTTTCTTCTTGTGGATTTGAGTTACCTTCTGGCATCATCATTTCCTTCCTCCAGTGTAGCTTCATTCCCTCTTTCCTTTTTGTGTTACTATTGTCAGAGATATAACATCTTTATATGTTATAAGCCTAACAATACAATTTTATAATTGTTTTCTTCAGTTTTTAAATCAAAAGAAGAGTCAAACATTTATTTTTAATGTATTTATAGCCATTTTTCCTTTACCTGTAATCATCTTTGCCAGTGTTTATTTTTTCATATGGGTTCCAAGTTACTATTATCATTTCCTTTCATCCTGAATAACTTCCTTTAGTATTTGGCTTACTTACATCTATATCTTTCAAAGAATACATGTTAGCATTAGTGAGCCCCTCTCCCATCTTTTCAGTTGGAGATTCATAAGCCTTATCTTTAAAAAAATTTTTTTTTAATGTTTTTATTTATTTTTGAGAGAGACAGCATGAGCAGGGGAGAGTCAGAGAGAGAGGGAGACACAGAATCTGAAGAGAGGCTCCAGGCTCTGAGCTAGCTGTCAGCACAGAGCCTGACGCGGGGCTCGAACCCACGAACCGTGAGATCATGATCTGAGCTGAAGTCGGACGCTCAACCGACGAGCCACTCAGGCGCCCTTCATAAGCTCAACCGACGAGCCACTCAGGCGCCCTTCATAAGCCTTATCTTAAACACTGGTATTAGTTGAGTGAGGAATGAGAAGGGTTGGCAGGAGATGAGGCTGGAGGGAGGAAGTATGTAGGGGTCAATTCCTGGAGTATCTTGTGTTCTAAGCTGTGGAACTTGAACCTTATAGCTGTGGGGAGCAACCATTGGAAGATTTTATATAGAATTCTTATGTCAAACTTGAGCCTTGAGGAAAGGACTTGGCAAAGACTGGATTCTGAATACTTGTTTAGAGATGGCAGTGACAAACTGTGGGTTCTGAGAGGAAGGTAAATCTGCCTTTTTCTCTGGAATTCCTTCTTCATTCTTTTGAGCAATTAAATGCTGTTTATATATCCAAGTAGATACTTCCTTGCAGTCATAAAATATTTATGGATTTGTGACAGAGTGATACATAGTTTGTAGAGTGGGAACCATGGGAGCAGTCTGTGAAATTTGTGAAACAACAGTTTGAAAACCACTGTTACAGGATGAACAGATTGCTTACCTTTTGTGTGTATGGAATGGAGTGTATATTGAAACATAGAAACATCTTGTGGGAGCTGACCTTTTTTTCTCTCTCTTTTTATTCTTAAAGCTGGGCACACCTAAGCTGTACCTTTTAGTAGTTTTGACATGACAGGGAAGTGTTTGATTTTTTTCTTATTTGGTGTACACACACACACACACTATAGTTTTCTTTTATATAGTACTTGTTAGGAAAAATTAAAGAGCAGAAACTTTATTTATTCTGAGTTTTTGCTACCAATTCATTACAGAAGTATAAAATGAGAGGAAAAATAAGTCCCCTTCTCCAGTCTTGTCAGATTCTATTGTAAACTATCCTTGTGATTGTCAGCATGTCAGTTTGTTTTCACCTTTGAGTAACTTGTGCAGGAGACAACCTTGTTTCTGGACTACTCTCACTGATTGCCTTGTTTCTGAACCTACTGTCACTTATTGAATGCAGCAGCTCTTTTTCTCCTTACTCATAAAATCAATGAACTCTACACTTTTCAAGGGTTTAACATAGTGTTTCCATTTAACTGATGGAAGTTAGAATTGAAACTACGAGGAAACTTATCTATTTAGTCTTGAGTTTATAATTTCCCAAAGAATAAGGGCCACAGTTTTGCCCAGCACCAATCACATAACAAGGAGTTTAGGCATATAATTATGTCACAGGCTTTCTTAAATACTAGCATGCAAAAATAACATTTTTACCTATCACATTCAATACTTTGATAATGTATCTCTACTAATATTGGTGGAAATGCAGGAAATTGGTCCCATTATACCGTTTTATTTCCCTATAGCACTTTCTGAAATAATTCTGTTTATTTGTTTACATGTTTATGGTCTGTCTCTCTCTACTGGAATGCGAGCTTGTAGAGGGTAAGAACCGTATCTGTCTGTTATTTACTGTCGTATCCATACCATCACCTAATAGTAATGCTTTGCACATGGTGGACAGCCAGATAATTGCTGGATGAATAATAAATTCTGATTAGGTGTATCTGAAATGGGATGCTGGTACCTATATTTTTAAAGAGAAGCATCTCTAGTTATTTTGAAGTGCATTCCCAAGGTTGAAAAACACTGGCCTATATCTTCCTTCTCTGATGTGCAGTAATGTGTATGAGGTACAGAAGATACATATATATCTTTACTAAAAGATCACTGTTAGAGGCTTTCTTCACTCTTGAAATTGGAAACCTGTGACTGAGTTCCCTAGAAGGAAGAATTTAGTTCAGAACTATTTCCCAAGTTTTGTTTGCAGGTAAGACTCGGAATGGACAATTACTTTCCATCATCAAACTATTAAGTTTAGGAGGGTGAGAAGAGAGCTAAAATGAAATTTATCCCTTTTTTTAAAAGCAGGAAAAGAAGGGGCGCTTGGGTGACTCAGTTAAGGGTCTGACTTTTAGTTTTGGCTCAGGTCATGATCTCATGGTTTGTGAGATCTCAAGCCCTGCCTCAGGCTCTGCCCTGACAGCACGGCCCCTGATTGGGATTCTCTGTCTCCCTTTCTCTCTCTGCCCTTCCTCTGCTCATGTGCACAGGCTCGCTCGCTCTCGCGCGCGTGCTCTCTCTCTCTCAATAAACAAACAAACATTAAATAAAGGCAAGGACTCGCTTCCTAGATGATTTTCCTTTAAAACAGTGGTTCTCAGTAGGAGGGATAGGTATATTTTACAATGGCTAGAGACATTTTTGATATAACTGGGCAGGGGGAAAGGATACTACTGGCATCTATTGGATAGAGGCCAGGGTACTGCTAAATGTCCAGCAATGAACAGGACATCCAACCGTAACAATGAATCGTCTGTTCTGAAATGTCAACATTGCAGAGGTTGAGAAGCCGTTCTTTAAACAGGCTGCTTGGAGAAAGCATTGGTAGTTGGAGTTTGGCAGTTAGGGGGTCCCTGGAGCCTGCATGTGCGTACATCCACACATACACACCAGGTTTTGGCCCTGGGAAAAACTGAATTATCTTGTGTAGAAAAATCTATAGGTGTGGAATTGGCTTTTATATACTCAGGAGCTTGTAACTAAACTTGTGCTAGTTTGGGAGGTCCCTAAGACCACTATCAGGTTCAGTAATTTGCTAGAAGGACTCTAAGAACTCAGCAAAGCTTTTGTATTTATGGTTATGGTTTATTACAGTGAAAGGATATAAATTAAAACCAGGAATGGGTAAAGGCCCACAAAGCAGAGTCTAGGTGAGTTCCAGATATGATCTTCTAGTTGTTCTCTCCCAGTGGAGTCATGTGGACAGTGTTTATGTCCCCCAGCAACAATGTATGACAACTTACATGGAGTATTACCAATTAGGAGTGTTGTCACCCTGAGCTTTGGGGTTCAGAGTTTTTATTGGGGGTCAGTCACAGAGTCTTCAGCCCCTTGAGAGGTTAGGCATTTGTTCTGGCCCATGTTCCCCAGGTAAACAGAGACACTTTTGCCAAGCAGGACATTCCAAGGGCTTAGAGGTTACCTTTTAGAAGCTGGGGAAAGGCTAAACCCTTTTTTTTTTTCCCCCAAGGTTAAGGTTTTACTGCCTAATTTGGGCCTGCTGGTTTTTCTTTCTTTGGAAACAGCTATCTGAGCTTTCTAAGGGGGCTAGTTTAGGATGTTCTGTTACTGATCAGTAGTTTATATCTAGATCTTATATCTTAAGAGACCTGTTGGTACATATAAATCTGTGGTTCTCAAAGTGTGCTTCAGGAACCTCTGGGAGTCCCTGAGATCAAAACTATTCTCATAGTAACAGTGAAATATTATATGCCTCTCTTTAACATTTGCACTAATGGTACAAAAAACATGGTGAGTAAAACTGCTGATAACTGTTTTAGGAATCTCACCAGTGGCACCAAACTGTCTAGTAGTCTATATCCTTTACTACCATGCACTCAGAGTTAAAAAAAAAAAAAAAAAAAAAACAAACCAAAACACACACTCATTTCCCTTAATGTTTTTAAGTATAAATTAATTTTATTATGCTTGACTCTTGAGCATCTATATGGTAAAACAGGTATGTACTGCACAGGAAAAGCACTTTGGGGATGGAATTGCCAGCTGCACTAGGCATATTCTATGAAATAAATCCCTTTTTACTTGAAAGAGAAACTGACAGACTGGTTATTCAGACTTGGATACTTGGCAAATATTTTCTTGAAAAGGAACAAAGGAAACATCATTTTGAGGAAAGCAGCTGTCAATATTTGTTACTATTAATAAAATTTGAGCTTTCCAGAAAGAAATCAGATTTGGAGAAAATCTGTATTTTTCACCTTGAGCTCAGCAGCTTCACAGTACTTAAAAGACTTCTGATAATAGTAGTAGTGGTATTACTAAGGTAACGTTTTGATATTGTAGATAATGCAAAGTCAAGGGTTGGAAGATCTGAATAACTCCGTGAACAACTATTTCCTTAAGGACTGATTTGTGATGTTATAAAAACATTCATGGGTCAAAGATACATTCACAGTGTATGGATTTCAATGTGAAAAGTATGAAAAGTTTGTTGATAATAGTTTTATATTTCGCATTGCAACTAGCGTTTAATAGATCCTACCTGACAAGTTTTGATGTAAAATCAAAGGAAGATATCCACAATTATCTGAAAAGGCTTTTTAAAATAATGCTACCATTTTTCTATCTAGTTTGGAGTACAGATTTTCTTCATATATTTGATTCAGGATAATTTATCATGGATTGAACACAGAGCAGATGAGACTCCAGCTATTTTCTATTAAGCTAGACATTAAAATGATTTGTAAAAATGTAAAACAGTGCCACACTTCACACTGATTTTTAAAACTTACTTTCATACAGTTACTTACATTGATATATAATGTATTAAGTGAATTCAAATAAATATTTGAACAATTTCTCAGTTTTAATTTTGAGTATAGGAGACATCAGTGTAAATGGCCTTCACAAACAAAACTTTTCAGGGTCCTCAGTAATTTAAAAGTGTGAAGGAATTTTGAGGCCAAAATTTTGTTTGAACACATGACTTCCTGAGATTCATCCCATAGATATTGTTGAACTTGTGTCTCTTGTAGGGTTAGGCTACCACTGGCCAGAAGATTTAAATTCCTTGGGTTTTGATGGAAAATTCTGGCTTTTTATTTTGACCTGAGTGTATTTTTAATGTGTAAAATACATAGAATTTATCATGGTTAAATTCTGATTTCATACGACAAAAAAAGTATTATTTCTAGATCAGATGAGTGGAGAATTATATCTGGAAGAATGACTAAAAGAATTGCAGGAAATGGTAAATAAATTATTTTCTGGAAGTTTCTAGGCAAATTATTATAGAAAAATCATTGTATGAGAGTCTTAGAGAAACAAGATGAGGTTGAGCACTTTATATATGAGATTGCATACTCATGAAAAGGCGTTAGAATAGGATCATTTTTAATTATTGACACACACTATAGCTTTATATAACCATAAAGAAATAATAGGTTTTCTGTTTCTGTAAACACTGAAAATAAGCTGTGGATTGAGTGAATTGTTGGTAGGTTACTATGGAAGTTACGGCAACATTTGGGAGAACCTTACTCTAAGTAATTCAGAGGAAAAGAGACTTCCCATAAATTTTTTTTTTTAGTCTGTACATTAATCAGGAATACCTTGATTTAGAATCCTGGTCTTGGTTCAACCTTTGTAGAGGGTTAATTTGGCTTGTTTAGGTAAGACTTTGAGAAATATTTGTGAAGTCTGAATAAGTGCAGTGTGGTGTGCAAAGCTATAGAAGATTCAGAAGAAATCAGGAAGGAACATTTGTCAGGGGTCAAGTTAAAAAACTTATAGGCAATGATTTTCCTCCTTAGATATTAATATTTTTGTTAAGCTGATTTTATAAATATAATTTTTATATGTAGTACTTTAGTCCATTGTGGGTTTATGACCCCAAGTCATTTTATAGCAGGGATTAAGAACTAGAGTATTAGGAAAAGACCATAATTTTTTTTCTCTCAAATCCTAATATAAGTAATACTTAGTGTTGATATTTGTATACTTGGATCCTTTTCACTAGTTAAAGGTGAGGAAGTCTGTCTTTAAAAAAATCTTGCCTTGGGGGCTCTTGGTTGGCTCAGTCGGTGAGGTGGCCAACCTCTGATTTTGGCTCAGGTTATGATATCACGGGTGGTTGCAGGATCAAGTTCCACATTAGGCTCTGCTTGATATCCCCCTGCCCTGTCTCCCTCTACCCTCTCTACCCTTATCCTGCTTGTGCACGCTCTTTCTCTTTTTTTTTCTGGAGCACCTGGGTGGCTCAGTCAGTTAAGCATCCAACTCTTAATTTTGGCTCAGGTCATGATCTTAACAGTTTGTTAGTTTGAGGTCTGTGCTGGCAGCACGGGGCCTGCTTGGGATTCTCTCTCTGCCTACCCCCACTTGACACTGTCTCTGTTTCTCTCAAAATAAAAAACTTAAAAAAAAAGGGAATAGATTTTTTTTCTAATTACCAGTGTACTTTGTACCAGTGTACTTTTTTCTTTTATACTCTCTACTTTCACATATTTATATTTATATTTTCTGTTTTCTCTGAATAGTGACAAGATGTTTGGAGGCACAGGTCTTCATAAATTTTGTGTGTGTGTGTGTGTGTGTGTGTGTGTAATAGAATCCATCAGAATACTGTTTACCCTCGGGTGTTAAAAAATTCTCATTCTAAAAAGCTTCTGCACTGCAAAGGAAACAATCGAAAAAACTAATAGGCAACCGACAGAGTGGGAAAAGATAGTTGCAAATGACATATCGGATAAAGGGCTAGTGTCCAAAATCTACAAAGTACTCACCAAACTCCACACCCGAAAAACAAACAATCCAGTGAAGAAATG
>CM053573.1:125277217-125341371 GCA_028646485.1 Cryptoprocta ferox | reverse complement strand
CGAGAGACTCTTGAATCCTGAAAACAAACTGAGGGAGGAAGGGGTAGGGGAAAAGGTAATGGGGGGTGATGGTCTTGGTGGAGGTCACTTGTGGGGAAGAGCACTGGGTGTTATATGGAAACCAACCTGACAATAAACTATAAAGTTTAAAAAAAAAAATCTCATTCTAAAATTAATCAAAAATATATATTATCCTACTAAACTGTAAATTATTCATTTATGTAAAAACAAAATTTTATTTTTATTTTTTGTGGTAAAATGTACATATATAAAATTTATCATTTTAACCATTTTAAGGTGTACAACTCATTGACCTTAAATACATTCACATTGTTGTGCAGCCGTCATTACCATCTAGCTCCTCTGCAACTTTTTTTTAATCTTCACAAAATGAAACTCCACACATTGAATGTTAACTTTTCATTCATTTCATCCCGCTACCCCTGACAAATGAGTTTGTCAACTCCTGCCCCTCCTCCCCCTTGTATCTGCATAAATAAAAACACTCAAAGGGTACACAGGAAACCAAAAGAAGTGATTATAGGGCAGGAAGGTGGGAAGGCAGTGGTGGGAATGAGCTTTCTCAATTTTTGCCCTTCTGTGTGTGTGGGGGTTATTTATTTTGAGAGAGAGAGCAAACATAAGCAGGGGGTGGGCAGAGAGAGAGGGGGAGAGAGAGAATCCCAAGTGTTGGCAGTGTGGAGCCCAGTGCAGAGTTTGAGCTCACAAACTGCAGGATCATGACCTGAGCCAAAATCAAGAGTCGGATCCTTAACTCACTGAGCCATGCAGTCGCCACTCAATTTATACCCTTTTTATATAGTTCTTCTGATTATTCAAAAAGATGTGACTATTGCCCAATGAAAATAAAATAAATTGATATTGCAGAAGAAAAAAAAATCCCCCATCCTTTTGTGATTGATTTATTTTACTTAGCAAAATGTCTTCAAGGTTTATCCATGTTGCGGAATGTGTCAAAATATCTTTACTTTTTCTGTTTTAAAGGTTTATTTATTTTTTGAGAGAGAGAGAGAGAGGGAGGGAGGGAGGGAGGAGATAGAGTACGAGTGGGGGAGGAGCAGAGAGAGAGGGAGACACAGAATCCGAAGCAGGCTCCAGGCCCTGAGCTGTCAGCACAGAACCTGACGCAGGGCTCTAACTCATGAACCGTGAGATCATGACCTGAGCCAAAGTCAGACACTTAACCCACTTGAGCCACTCAGGTGCCCTGAAGTATCTTTACTTTTTAAGGCTGAATAATATTTCAGTGTATATATGTGCCACATATTGTGTGTAAATTAATCCATCTGTGGACACGTGGGTAATTTTTCAAGTGTATTTTTGGCTCTTGTGAATAATGTTGCTATGAACTTGTACATATAAATATGTTTCAGTTCCTGCTTTCAGTTCTTTTGGGTATATCTGCAGAACTATTATTGCTGTATCGTATGGTAAATCTGTGTTTAATTTTTAGGAAATGCTGTACTGTAAGCTGTGCATTAATGGCTGTACCATTTTACATTCTCACCAACAGTGCACAAGAGTTTCAGTTTCTCTGCATCCTTGGCAACATTTGTTATTTCCTGTTTTTTCTTTTTTTCATAATACCCATTCTAATGTGTATGAAGTGGTATTTTGTGGTCCTCATTTGCATTTCCCCAATTATTAGTGATATTGAGCTATTAGTGATCTTTTCACGTGTTTATTGCCATTTGTGTATAGTTGGAGAAATGTCTGTTCAAAGTTTTTGCCCATTATGTAATTGGGTTGTTACTGTTTTTGAATTCTATGAGTTCTTTGTATAGTCCGGATATTAACTCCTTATCAGGTACATGATTTGCAAATGTGTTCTGTCATTCAGTATGTTGTTTTATCACTCCATTGATTGTGTCCTTTCATGCACAAAAGTTTTAAATTTTGATTGTTTGGTTTATTTTTTCTTTTGTTACCTGTGGTTTTGTCATAGCCAAATCCATTGTCATGAAGTTTTTCCCTTGTTTTCTTCTAAGAGTTTTTTTCATAATTTTAGCTCTTGTGTTCAAATCTTTGATCCATTTCGAATTAAAGTTTGTATATGGTGTGAGGTAGAGGTCCAACTTCATTCTTTTGCTTGTGGTTATGCAGTTTTCCCAGCCCCATTTGTTGAAAAGACTGTCCTTTCCCCCATTTAATGGTCTTGGCACCCATGTTAAAATTACTTGATCATGTATGTATGGAAGGGTTTATTTCTGGGCTCTGTTCTATTCTGTTGGTCTGTATATCTGTCTTTATGGCCAGTTCTACACTGTTTTGATTACTGTGGCTTTTGTAGAAAGTTTTGAAATCAGGAAATGTGACACCTCCAAATTTTTTTTTTCAAGATTGTTTTAGCTATTCAGAGTCCCTTGAGATTCCATATGGATTCTGGGATGGATTTTTTTTTTTAAGTTTACTTATTTTGAGAGAGAGAGAGAGAGAGAGAGAGAGGGAGAGAGAAATCCCAAGTAGGCTCCACACTGTCAGTGCAGAACCCGGCACAGGACTTGAACCCACAAACCGTGAGATCGTGACCTGAGCTGAAATCAAGAGTCGGACACTTCAGTGACTGAACCACCCAGGTGCCCCAGGACAGATTTTTTTTTTAATCTATAAAAAACATTGTTGGGATTTTGATAGGGATTATATTCAGTATGTTTTGAATTACATTGAATCTGTATATTGCCCTATGTAAATTTTAACAAAATTAAATCTTCCAATCCATGAACACAGATTATCTTTCTGTTTATTTGTGTTGTCTTTAAGTTTTTTCAGCAGTGTTATAGTAGTTTTCAGTGTACAGATCTTTTACAAACTCCTTGGTTAAGTTTATTCCCAGTATTTCATTCTTTTTGATGCTGTTGTAAATGGAATTATTTTCTTAATTTCCTTTTTGAGTTGTTGTTATTGTATTAAAAAAACTTTTTTTCTTTTTAAAAATTTTATTATTATTTTTAATATAGTGTATTGTCAAGTTGGTTTCCATATAACACCCAGTGCTCATTCCAGCAAGTGCCGTCCTCCATGCCCATCACCCATTTTCCCTTTTCCCCCACCCCCTGTCAACCCTCAGTTTGTTCTCAGTATCTAAGAGTCTCTTGTGGCTTGTCATCCTCCCTTTCCTTAACTATTTTTTCCCTCTTCCCTTCCCTTATGGTCCTCTGTGAAGTTTCTCCTGTTCCACATATGAGTGAAAACATATGGTATCTTTCTCTGCCTGATTTATTTCACTTAGCATAATACCCTCGAGTTCCATCCACCTTGCTTATAAATGGCCAGATTTCATTCTTTCTCATTGCCATGTAGTATTCCATTGTATATATAAACCACATCTTCTTGATCCGTTTGTCAATTGATGGACATTTAGGCTCTTTCCATGATTTGGCTATTAAGAAAACGGCATGTGTTGTTTGATTTAATTCTTTAAATGGTCCTTTGCTATTAATTATCCCAGATTTATAGATGAGGAAGCTGAGACCAGGGCATAAATGCAGGATTGTCTGATTTCAAAGTTTATGTTCCTACGCACTATATTATGCTACTTAAGTAGGGTATTCAAGACACCTTGTATTGTGATTCTTACAAACTTCTCTAGTGTTTGGTTGACATTTTAACTGTAAGCATTTTGAGGGTAGAGATCATGTCCCAAACCGAGCAGCTGCATAATATATAGTAGGTAGTAGGTAAGTGTTGAATGGATTTCAAACAGTGAGTGGCTAGCACAAGAGGATGAAAACAGCCCAGTGTGGAAAGACATGAATATTACATTGGAAGGAAAAGATTGCTCTGATTGGCCATATACATCGAAGGTCAGTCTTGGGGTTAAAGCAAAATAGTGAGAGGTAATAGAATGAAGGAAATGAAATCCAGGGAGATGATTAAAAATAGCAACTGTTTGTTCTTGATATAATTAATCATATAACTGGATTGTAAGAATTTGAAAGTGAATTCTCTAATGTTTTCAGATCTTGTGTAGTTGAGAAGTGCCTGAATTCTAGAGACAAGGAAAGGTTACAACATTTTTTGAAAGGGGGGAAGAAGGAAGATGATAAAGCTTGATGTTCTCAAGTGAGATTCTAGAATAAATTATTTGAAGAGTTACTTGTTTTCAGGACAGGTGAAGCACTAATCATTAAGAATTAGCCTAAATTCATTGAGCCTAACTCTTTATGTATGAAGCTTGCTATCTTGAATGGATTGATTGCAAGAGATTTAAGGCATACTCTTTAAATTAGCTGATAGCACAGATATGGAAGGGATAATACATTAGCCGGGATGGGCTTGATTTTGCTGTAGTAATAATGCCCAAATCTCAAAGAGATTTATTTTTTTTTAATGTTTATTTATTTGAGGGGGGGAGAGTGAGTGAGTTGGGGACCAGGGGCAGAGAGAGAGGGAGATGGAGAATCCTAAGCAGGCTTGGTGCCATGAGTGCAGAGCCGGATGCGGGGCACAGTTCAGTGAACCAGGAGATCATGATCTGACCTGAAATCAAGAATTGGATGCTTAACCGATTGAGCCACCCAGGCAACCCCAAAATAAGAGATTTATTTATTGCTTATATTACATGTCCGTTCTCAGATCAACAGAGTACTCTGCTTTGAGTTGTCCTCATTCAGGAACCCAGTCTGTAGTTTTTAACTTGTGGAACATCAACTTGTATTTGTGGTAGGAGAAGGGGAACCTGCTGGATTACTTATCAGCCCTCAAAGGCTGATCACTTCAACTCATGTTTAATTGATCAAAGCAAGTTATATGACCATATCTAACTTGGGTGTTGGGGCGGTAGGGGGGTGTAATTCTACCATAACTTGGAAGGAAGAGACCCAGAAATATTGTTAACATCAATACCAACTAAGATGAATAAAAATTTGCGATGACAGATTAAGAAGCTAAGAGGATTGATTTTGATAGGCTGATGTGATCAGCTGAATCAAAGGGAAATTGAATAGGGAAAAATGTAAGATCCTATCTTTCCATCCAAAAATGAATTCCAATAACCTATTCTTGATGGAAGGTGGGATGTGGTGGGGTACATCTTGCTGGCTTGTCAGCACATGTGACAAAAAGAAGCATAGTGGTTGGTGCAAGGGAAATGATAAGGAGGCCTCAATTCTGACTATTCCACACATGAATTATCACATTTCTGGCTGTTGGTGCATGTTCAGAGGGGAGGTACACTTGAAATTGAGTATATGAAATGAATAAGGCAAATAGGAATGTATAGCTGGGAAAATTATCGTAGACAAGGGAATGGGAGGCATCATGGCTGCCTCAAATATTTGGAGGTGTGCTGTGCAGAAGCAGAAAGGAACTTTTATCATATGTCACACTAAGAACTAGTGGGTGAAAACTATAGGGAGTGATTTCAGCTCACTGTAAAGAATTTTCCTGGTTTAGAGGTGGTGTAGAATACTACTTCTTGGAGATAATCGAGCATCACATTGATTCATCTGAATTTCTGTGATGCTAAATGACCGAAGAATACCTGTTAATATATCAAGAACTTTCATAAACACTTTAATACAATGAGTGTGTAAGCATTTAGGTAATTATTACTAAAAGTGAGATTTAAGGAATTAGTGACCTAATAAAACACATCTTTATACCTATTATATACTGGAACTATACTAGGAATTTTGTAAATTTTTTTTCTAAATCTTACTGTAGTCTCATTTTATAGATGAGGAAACTAATTCAGAGATTGTAACTTGCCCAGGTTTATTGCTGGCTAGTTGGTCAAGTAAGGATTTTAACCAGGATCTCTTTGATTCCCAAAACTGCTTTTTCTACCATCTCACTACAATAGGTACATTGTTTTGCATACCTACCATATTGGTGCCTTGGAGAACAGTACCATCTTACTTTTGGGTTCCATCTCTCTATCTTTCTGTACCTCACCACATGGTTCTAATGGAACTTTCCAGAGTTTTCCGCTACTCGGTCACCCCCCACCTCCCTTCACCCAGGCCAATCAGAATTCCCTGGGAGTTTTTAACTAAAATCAGGGAAGAGAATCATCCTTCTGTGGTGATAGATGTAGAAAGATGTTGTATTTGAGAGCTGTCCATGTTTGCCACTCTTTGAAGGAAGCTGGACCGCATTGAGAGAAGATGATTCCTACTGTCTGACAAGTGTCTTGGCTGTTTTAAGTGTGTGGTTCCAGTTGTTCCTGATGCCCATCTGCAATCCTTTCCTTACCATGATTATTCCACCCTTCTCCTATGTGAGAGAGACATCCCTAATAGCATTCAAAAAATTCCCCTTTTTGCAGAAACAGAAAGAATTGAGCAAGGCCTTGAACAGTACTGGTTATTTTTGACAGATGAGAGGTGGCTATGGGGGCTATGTGCTGGGAAAACCCTCTGATAGGGAAGAAATTAACCACTGAAGAAGGCTGTCATTTCAGTGGCTCTTGAACGTGCAGTTTTTTGTATATGTAGGTGTTGGGGAAAGGTGGAGTTGTCAGCAATGGTGATTTTTCAGAATTAATTTGTTAAAAAGCCACTCAATCCATTTAACGAAATGCAGCCTGTGGTTTACTGAAATCTTAAAAGAAAAGCAAAGCTCTCCTGGTTGAGTAGTGTTTGGAGCCCTGACCTCCTCCTCTTACCTCTTTTCTGTCCCCTTCTTGGCTACTACCTGAGACATCTTGATATGATCCAGAAGGATTTTTTTTTCCTACCTTCCAAAGTCTGCTCTTCTATATTGGTTCTTAAAGATAAGAGAGACAGCAGCTACTCTGGGAATTGGTGGAGGAAAGAAAGAAAAAGATAGGGAAGGGATTTATTTATGTTTATTAAGTACTTAAAGTGTAGTGAGTACTTTATATGAATTTGAAGTGAGTGGTATTAATTCTTATTACAGTTAAGGGGATTCAGGCTCAAAGAAATTAAATGACCTTACCAAGGTCACAGGGCTAATCCCACATTTGTTTTAAGTCTAAAATTTGACCATTTCATATAACTGCTGGAGAATGAATAGCTGTGCAGTTGTTCATGTATGTGAACCAAAGATCAGAGTTAGTTGCATCTGACTTAATCTAATAAAAGACAAAGAGGCAGGGCAAAGGTTAGGAGCAGGAACAAGAGGAAAAATGGTTCTATAAAAGACTAAAAAGAGAAGAAACACGAAAATGATGATCGTCAATATTAATAACTAACTGGATTATGCTCAGTGATACCCAGAAAGAGTATCTCCATCATACTTCTATACAAAGTGCTCTATCACCCAGACAGCCAAAGGTGTAAGACCTACATCTTTGCTTTTAAAAATGAATGATTCTCAAAAGATAAGAATTTTTCTCTATTTCAGAATTCATAGGAACAAACTTTTTTCTTTTCCCAAATGGAATGAAAAGATGTGTGTGGAGTTTCTGAAGGGTGATGACCTTGGTATTACAAACTGAAAAGCAGCTCTCTATAAGCATTAAGTAGAATAGAGGGTAAGGAAAGTACATTGTTTTCTTTTTTCCTTCCTTTTTTTTTTTGGAATAAAATCTCTCTTAGGCAGTTAACGCTGATAAGCAGACAACCCTGAAAGAAACTAGTATTCAGTTCTAAAACTTGCATTACCTTAATATTCAAACGAACAAACAAAAAACCCCCTGTACTTGTAGATATAAATGGCTGCTGAGGCTTAGCATATTTTTGTTAATTTTCTGAGAGCAGTAGTCATATGGTGTTTCTCAGGGTCCTAGGGTCTCACTGCAGTGCTTTGTGATTGGAATTGGGAGTGGTGACCTGGTGGACCTCGGGGCCCGCATTCTTTTTCTTAATCAGAGCTGAGTCTGTTTTGGTTGTCATCTGTCTGTACATTCTCATGAATGTGTGAGAAGGCAAAGGCATACACGCATATATTAGATGAAATCATCTAAAATATTAGTTTTGATGAAAGGATACTCACAAGATTCAAATTATATGTATCAGAACATTGTTGTTCAGTAGGGTTAACTCCTTGTCTTAAGTGTTCTTACATGTCTTTTTGGAATTTGCAGTGCTTTTGCCTATAATTGTTTGGATCCAATGTTAATGACTGTTGCAGCCCATGTTTGTGGAATTATTTTCAGTTGATGATTAGAGATGATGATTTTAGACTTTGTTTATAAGCTGCCAGCTTTTGTGTGATACACACATAGTGAAAGTGACAGATTTGGTGCAGGTTGACAAGGATGTGTCTTTTGTACATTGTGTTAGTAATACAGATAATACTATGAATCAGATTTAATAATAGAAATGCAGAGCTTCTGGATAGAGGCTCCTCAGGCTCTGATTTTTACTCTATAATTTTATAGAAAGGCAGCCTAAGTTCCCTAACTAGAAGGTGGTGTAACTGAACTTGAATTCAAGACAGACTAAAAATCAGGCTCATATTGGGGGACTTTTTCTTTTTTTTTTTTTTTTTTCCTACTATGATTTAGTGTATAAGCACAAACATTTCAACAACATGGGAGATCCTAAAGAAAATGACTCATAAGCATACCTGTCTTTCATAACATATGAAGAACTCTCTAGTCTTAATTCCTATATATATGTATTATAGATTTCTGTCCTCCCACATTCATGGTCTTAGTTCATGCTGCTGTCATATCTTACTTGGATTGATGTAGTAGTTTTCTGACCAGTCTATCCTTTTCCAGTCTTGACCCTATTTCAGTTTTTTGTTTGCTTTGTTTCTTAAATTCCACATGTGAGTGAAATCATATGGTATTTGTCTTTCTCTGACTGATATATTTCACTTATTAGCCCTATACTATCTAGATCCATCCATGTTGTTGCAAATGGCAACAGTTCTTTTTTATGGCTGAATAACTGTTATATATATATATATATATTCCACATCTTTATCCATTCATCAACTGGTGGACACTTGGGCTATTTCCATAGTTTGGCTATTGTAAATAATACTGCAACAAACATAGGTGTGTATTTATCCCTTTTAATTAGTGGTTTTGTGTTTTTGTGTTAAATACTCTGTATTGCAATCATTGGATTGTAGGATAGTTCGATTTTTACTTTTTTGAGGAACCTCCATTCTGTTTTCCATAGTGGCTACACTAGTTTGCATTCTCATCACCAGTGCACGAGGGTTTCTTTTTCTTCACATCCTTGCCAACACGTTGTTTCTTGTGTTTTTGATTTTTGCTATTCTGACAGGTGTGAGGTGGTATCTCATCATGATTTTGATTTTTGTTTCCCTGATGATGAGTGATGTTGAGCATCTTTTCATGTGTCTGTTGGCCATCTGTATGTTTTCTTTGGAGAGATAACTGTTCATGCCTTCTGCTCATTTTTAAATTGTATTATTTGGGTTTTTTTTTTTTTTGGTGTTGAGTTGTGTAAGTTTTTCATATTTTTCGGACACCAACTCTTTATCAGATCTGATATTTGCAACTGTCTTCTCCCATTTACTAGGTTGCCTTTTAGTTTTATTGATTGTTTCCTTCACTGTGCATTTTGATGTAGTCCTAATAGTTTATTTTTACTTTTGTTTCCCTTGCCTCAGGAGACATATCTAGAAAAATGTTGCTACAACCAATGTCAGAGAAACTACTACCTGTGCTGTCTCTAGGATTTTTCTGGTTTCAATTCTCACTTTTAGGTTTTTAATCCATTTTGAGTTTATTTTTGTGTATGGTATAAGAAAGTGGTGTAGTTTCACTCTCGCATGTAGCTGTCTAGTTTTCGCAACACCATTTGTTGAAGAGACTGTCTTTTTCCCATTGCATATTCATGTCTCCTTTGTTGAAGATGAATTGACCATATAATCATGGGTTTATTTCTGGGTTCTTTATTTTGTTCCATTGATCTATGTGTCTATTTTTTGTGCCAGTACCATACATAGTGTTTTGATTACTGCAGCTTTGTGGTATGTCTTGAAGCCTGGAATTGTGACACCTCTAATTTTGTTCTTCTTTTTCAAGATTTCTTTGGCTATTTGGGGTCTTTTGTGGTTCCATACAAATTTTAGGATTATTTGTTCTAGTTCTGTGAAAAATGCTTTGTTATTTTGATAGGGATTGCATTAAATCTGTAGATTGCTTTGGGTAGTATGGACATTTTAACAGTATTTGTGTTTCTAGTTCATGAACATGAAATATCTTTCCCTTTGTGTTGCCTTAATTTTCTTTCATCATTGTTTTATAGTTTTCAGAGTATAAGTCTTTCACTCCTTGGTTAAGTATATTTCTAGGTGTTTTATTATTTTTGGTGCAAATGTAAATGGGATTGTTTTCTTAATTTCTCTTTCTGCTACTTCACTGATAGTGTATAGAATGCAACAGATTTCTGTATATTGATTTTGTATCCTGCAACTTTAATGAATTCATTTTATCAGTTCCAGTAGATTTTTGGTGGAGTCTTTAAGGTTTTCTATATATAGTATCATGTCATTTGCAGATAGTGACAGTTTTACTTCTTCCTTACCAATTTGAATGCTTTTTATTTCTTTTTGTTGTCTGATTGCTGTGGCTAGGACTTTCAGTACTATGTGAATACAAGTGTGGAGAGTGGACATCGTTGTCTTATTCCTAATCTTAGGGGAAAAGCTCTGTTTTTCACCATTGAGATTATGTTAGCTGTGGGTTTTTCATAGATGGCCTTTATTATGTTGATGTATGTTCCTCTAACCTACTTTGTTGAGAGTTTTTATCATGAATGGATGTTGTACTTTGTCAAATACTTTTTCTGCATCTGTTGAAATGATCATAGTTTTTATCCTTTCTCTTGTTGATGTGATGTATCACATTGATTTGCAAATATTGAGCCACCCTTGTATCCCAGGAATAAATCCTACTTGATCGTGGTGAGTTAATTTTTTTAATGTATTGTGGGATCCAGTTTGCTAATATTTTGAGGGTATTTGCATCTGTGTTCATCAGAGATATTGGCCTATAGTTCTCTTTCTTTGGTAGTGTCTTTATCTGGTTTTGGTACAGGGTAATGGTGGCCTCATAGAAAGAGTTTGGAATCTTTCTCTACTATTTTTGGAAAATTTTGAAAAGAGTATGATTTTAATATTTGGTATAATTCACCTGTGAAACAATCTGGTCCTAGACTTTTCTTTATTCAGAGTTTTTTGATTATTTTCGGTTCAGTTTTGGGAGGTTTTATGTTTTTAGGAATTTATCCATTTCTTCTAGGTTTGTTGGCATATAATTTTTCATAATCTTTTATAATCCTTTGTATTTCTGTGGTGTCAGTTGTTTCATTTCTGATTTTGTTTGAGCCCTCTCTTCTTTCCTTTTCACTGTTTTTTTAATGCATCTGGGTAATGGTTTATCAATTTTGTTGGTCTTTTCAATGAACCAGCTCCTGGTTTCATTAATCTGTAAGAGTGATCTTTCTTGATAATTTTTAAATTAGATTTCAGAATTAGATGATATTTTTTAATTTGAAATTTTCAGACACAGGATAAAATAAAATGCGATAGAAATCTAAATATCACCAGGAATAAACAGATATTAATAAAATACAGCTGGAGACCCATTCCCATTTTTCCCTGGGTAATTGGCTCGAAAGTTTTTTTTAAACATCTATAGTGTATTTACATATTCATAAACAATATATGCTGTTATTTTTGTGTTTTCTAAACTTTTAAATGGTATATGTGTCTTTTGCAATTCTCTTTTAAGAATTTATTTGTGTTGATTCATTTGTTATAATTCCTATGTATCTCCTACAATGAAACATTTTATTTCCTTAATACTGTAGTTAGGTAGTTTGCAGTTTTGAGCTACTAGAAAGAGTGTTGTAGTAGATGTTCTGGTGTATCTCCTTGTGTATATATCACAGTTTCTCTGAGGTTGGTGTGGGGCAGTAGACTTATTGGGTCATAGCATATATACATATTTACCTCTTCTGTGTGATTTTTATTTTCTCCCAAGTGGTTATACCAATTATATTGCCTCTTTCCTCTCAAACTTGTTAATAGTTGTTTTGGTTTGACTTTGGTTTTTACAGTTTGATGGGTGTGAAGTAATATCTTGTTTTAATTTGGATTTCCCAGGTTCCTAGTGAGAATGAATATGTTTTCATGTGTTTTGACCAATTGGAAGTTTTTGTGTGAGTCACCCATTTGTTTTCTTACAGTGTAGTTGTGTGTGTGTGTGTGTGTGTGTGTTTGTGTGTTCACTATATATTTTGTTGGTTTGGCCAAGTAAACATCTCAATATATTTTTAGTCTTCACTTTGTTTATGGGGTCTTGTTCAGGACTTTTAAATGGCAGTATAATCATACTTACCAGTATTTTATGTTCTTTTTTTCTTTTCTTATGTAAGGAACCCATCAGGGTTCTTAAAGTATTCCAGTTTTTTCTTAAAATTTACAGTTTCTTTACTCAGTTTTCTGATCCACTTAGAATTTTATTTTTATTTATGGTGGAAGGTTCAGTTTTTTTCTAATTGACTTTTCCTTACCCTTTGTTTTTCTATAAACATTTTTAAAAATTTCAAATCCCTGTGAAAATTTTTGAGCTTAACCAGTACTCTTTGAAATTACAGATTTAATTTGGAAAATTTACATTGTACAATACCGAGTCTGGAAAAAGCAGATGATTCCCATGCAGCAGCTACTTCAAACTTTACATTTGTTGTCTGCCCATGCATTTTCTCACAGTTGACATCAAACAATAATAGCTTTACCTTCTCTTCATTAAATCTTGCATGAGTGTTTTATTGGCAGATTCTGTCCTTGAATCATTGCAGGGTGGGGGGTGGTGGAGCAGTGTGGGGGAAGGGATTCTGGGAAATGAGTTCCAGTGTAGTTCCAAACTTCTGCCCTGTGATGCAAAGATGACTACAGAATAGGGTATTGATGACACAGATTCCACAGTATACAAGCCAAGCAAGCATAAACAAATATGTTCCTATTTTCCTCCCCCTTTTAACATAGAAGGTGGCTTGATTGTTGTATACTTTTACCCTCAACTGATATGTTTTGGAGATCTTTTTTAATGGGATGTACATTCATAGTTTTGCTAACTATTGTCAGTTGCCCTCTGCTGAGGTTATATCAGTTTATATTTCTACCCATAGTGTGTCACTTACATTGTTTTGCATTCTAACTTTGCATCCTGCTCTTCTGTTACAAATGCCATTTTATCTTTATTTGGTAAACTCCTTGTTGTTTAAAGACTGTGAATTCATCCTGGCAGAAGTGATACAATAATGCATGCACGTGCATATACTTAGTTCATCTTACTCTACTGTATTAGGATAGTTGTGCTTTCTCTCTGATTATATCACATTTTATTAATTATTTATAAACATTTTCTTTGTGCCCCTTTTGTAGGCATGGGCTTTTTTAGTTGTCAGTGTATATCCTTCTATCATAAACACATTGGGTATGTGTTTCCTTTACTAAACTATAATTCCTTTAGAACAGTGCTGTGCTATTTCTTTGTTGGCAGCACCTAGCACATAATAACAACTCAGTAACTATTGGAATGAATAATACGTAATTCTAAACAGAGGGTATATGCAGGTTTATAAACTTTTTTCATTTAGCAAAGTTCATTATGCTAGATGCTTTACATATATATATGAATATGACTCATTAAATCATTGCTTAGTCTTTTTGCTATTGAGTTGTGTGAATACGTTATATATTCTGGATGCTAGACTCTTTCAGGTACATAATATGCAAATAGTCTTTCATTCTTTCAGGCCATCTTTCCACTTTTTAAAATAGTGTCCTTTGATGCACAGAAGTTTTAATTTTGGTAAAGCTCAATTTGTCAATTTGGTGTAATATCTAAGAAACCCTTGCCAGGTCTGAGGTGGTGAAGATTTACTCTAAAATTTCTTATAAGAGTTTTACAGTGTTAGCTTTTACATTTAGGTCTTTGATCTTTTTTTAATGTTGCGAGGTGAGGCTCCAATTTCATTCTTTTGCATGTGGATATCCAGTTGTCTCAGCACAGATTTTTGAAGAAACTATTCTTTCCCATTGAATAGTCTTAGCACCCTTATCCAAACTAATTGACCATAGATGTAAGGGTTTATTTTCATCCTCTCAGTCATTCTCTTGACCTCTGTATAGGTCTGTCCTTATGTTGGTACCACAATGGTTTGATTACTGTAGCTTTGTAATAGATTTGAAATCATCAAGTGTGCATTTTCTGTGTTCTTGTTTTCCAAGAATGTTAGGACTATTCTGAGTCCCTTGTATTTCCGTGTGAATTTTATGAACAGTTTTCCCATTTCTGTAAAAACAGGCTGTTGTGATTTTGATAGTAATGACATTGAATCTGTAGATCACTTTGGGGAATATTTTCATTTTAACAATATTAAGTCTTCTAATCCATGAACCTTTTAAGTTTATTTTGAGGGAGATACAGTGTGAATGGGGGAGATACAGAGAGAGAGTGAGAGAGAATCCCAAGCAGCCTCCATGCTATCAGCACAGAGCCCAGTGCAGGGCTCGAACTCATGAAATCATGAGACCATGACCTGAGCCAAAACCAAGAGTCGGATGCTTAACTGGCTGAGCCACCCAGATGTGCCCCTTTTCCCACACTGTTTTATAGTTTTCTGCCTAACTGACTGAGCCACCCAGATGTGCCCCTCTTTCCACACTGTTTTATAGCTTTCTGTGTACAAGTCTTACACCTCCTTGGTTAAATTTATTCCAAAGTATTTTGTGGTTTGTTTTTTTATGCTATTGTTGATGGAGTGATGTGTTTTTTAAAAAATTTAATGTTTATTAATTTTTGAGAGACAGAGACAGAGTGCAAGTGGGGGAGAGGCAGAGAGAGGGAGATACAGAATCTGAAACAGGTTCTAGGCTCCGAGCTGTCAGCACAGAGCCCAACGTGCGTGGGGCTCAAACTCAGGAGCTGTGAGATCATGACTTGAGGCAAAGTCAGATGCTTAACTGACTGAGCCACCCAGGCACCCCAGTGGAATAATGTTTTTAATTTTGGATTGTTTATTGCTAGTGCATAGAAAAATCAAATTTTGTGAGTTGATCTTATATTTGTTGAAGAACAAATCTTACATTTGTTCATCAGTTTTGACAGTTTTTTTTTTTGAGATTCTTTAGGATTTTCTATATATAAGATCATATCGGCAAATAAGAGATAGTTTTACTTCTTCCTTTTTTAATAGATTTTTTTTTGAGAGAGAGAAAGAGTGAGAACAGGCGGGCACAAGTGAGGGAGGGGCAGAGAGTGAGGGAAGAGAGAGAAGCAGGGATTGTGCTCACCTGATGGGGGCTTGAGCTCACCCGGAGCAGGGCTCGAACTCATGAACTGTGAGACTGTGACCTGAGCTGAAGTCAGATGCTTAACCTGCTGAGCCACCCAGGAGCCCCTACTTTTTCTTTTCAGTTTGGATGCCTTTTATTAACTTTTTCTTGCTCAGTTAAACTGGCTAGAATTTCCAGCACAGCATTGAATATGTGGCAAAAATGGGTGTCCTTGTCTTGCTCCTGATCTAAGGAGAAAAGCATTGAGTCTTTTCAATATTAACTATGATGTTAACTGTGGGTTTTTCATAAGCACCCTTTATCATGTCAGGGAAGCTCCCTTCTAGTTTATGGAGTGCTTTTATCATGAAAAGATGTTGGATTTTGTCAAATACTTTTTCTCTGGGCCAGTTGAGATTATTGTGTGGCTTTTTCCCTTCATCTATTAATTTGGTATATTAAATTATATTATACCATACTATATTATATTGCATTATATCATATTTATTTTCTTTTTAGTATTTACCATGCTTGCATTCTTGGAATAAATCCCACTTGGTCATGGTTTAGAACCCTTTTAATATGCTGCTGGATTTGGTTTGCTGATATTTTGTTGAGGATTTTGCATCTGTATTTATAAGTAATACTGGTCAGTAGTTTGCTTTTCCTTGTGATGTCTTTTTCTAGCTTTGGTGTTCTAGTAATGTTGACCTCAAAAAATGTGGATATCCAGTTGTTTGAGAACTGCGTGTTGAAGAAAGTATGCATGCGTTCCCTCCCTTTCTGTTTTGAGAAGGATCCACGTTAATTTTCCTTTAAATGTTTGGTAAGCTTCATCAGTGAAGCCTTTTAGTCCTGGGCTTTTCTTTGTTGGAAGGTTTTTGAATACTGAAAAAATCTCTTTATCTCTTCCAAGTCTGTTTAGAGTTTCCGTTTCTTCCTCCCTTAACTTCCCTTACTACAGCTGTATTTCCTTACTATAGATGAATATTTTTTTCTTTATTCCTGTAGATTTTATGACTGTATATGCAAGTATTTCTCTTACTCCCCACCTTTTACACAACAGATAGTATACTAGACACACTTGTGCATCTTAATTGTTCTCTCTACTTCCAGTATCTTGATCATTCCCCATCAGTTCTTAAGGAGTTTTTCCATTACTCTGGCTGCTTAGTATTTTATTGTCTTATATCCTGTTCCCTCTTGACATCTAGGTTGTTTCTAATCTTTTGCTCTTGTAAAACAATGCTGCAATGAATACTCACGTACTACAGTGCAGTTGTGCAGATTTCATAGGTTATGGTCCTCCACAGGACGCTTAAGACACCACGTACAGCTCCAGGGCTCCTGGGCCACCCATGGCTTCTGACCAACTGGCTGTAAATTTGGGGTTTCCCACCACCCCCTCATGTTCAATAATTTGCTAGAATGATTCCCAGGACTCAGGAGAGTGCTATATTTACAATTACAGTTTTCTTATAGAGATCTGAATCAGCAAAAGGAAGAGATGCATAAGATAAGGTCTGAGAGGGTCCCAAAGTCAAAAAGTATGTCCTCCAGACATGTCAGCTTCTTACTATGTTGATGTTCAACTGAACTTCAGTGTCAAGATTTTTTATGGAGGGTTCAACTTATAGGTATGATAGGTTGAATGATTTGTTATGTGATTAAACTCAATCTTTAGCCCTGTTCCGCAAGGTCACCTGGTCAGATTATTATGACATGGCTCACAGCCCAAACCCTCTTATCACATGATTGTTCATTCCAGCATGGCAGGCCCAATATGGAACAATCTAGGGGCCTATCATGAGTTACCTCATTAGCATAAACCCAGATATGGTCTAGCGGCTCACCGTGAATAACAAAGACACTTGTATCACTCAGATTACTAGGTTTTAGAAACTCTCAGGTACTCAGAATAAAGGTCAGACAATTTTTTTTTTTATTATTTAACACTTACATATATTACTTTCTTCATGTGCAGATACATCGACTATGAGATGAATTCCTCTTCCTCCTCCCCCTTTCTTTTCCCACTTTTACATGATTTAATAATCAAAACCAAGGAAAGTTATACTTGAGAAGTCTTTCTTCCACTTTGAGTCCCACAAGTAAAACTTGTCCAGCCCACTCCAGATGAGTAACTGTGTTGTCCTCTGTATCCTTTATGTTTTCTACATGCAAATAAAAGCAAATATATATGTCTTTTTCCCCACTGTATAGACTCTAATGTAACTTCCTTTTTTTTCACTTGAAAATGTGGAAATACATTTCTAGGACGTATCAGTAGAATATGCATTCACAGTTTGTTTGGATATTGACAAAGTGCTCTCCTACAGAGCCTATATTAAAACATTATTTCTGTCTAGAATCTAGATAGTTTCAGACTTCTTGATCTTTGCCAGTTTGAGAGATGAACAGTGGTTTGTACATGTAGCTTTAATATGAATTTCTCTTACGAAGTTGAACATTTTTATATGTTTGCACATTTGTATTTCCTTTTTTAAGGATTATTTCTATTCTTTACCTAGTTTTTACTGGAATGTTTTTTCCTGTTTAATGTTTTTAAATGGTTAAATCTATGAATATTTTATGGCTTTCTACATTTTTATGTCCTCCCTATTAGATTATTTTAATGAAACAATTGTGTGCCTTTCTTTTATACTTTTTCTCTATTTTTTATTAAGATGTAATTTAGTTGTAGTAAAATTTACTCTTTTTAGTGTACAGTTTTGTGATATCTTACAAATGAATCTAATGACTACTGCAGTTTGAGATATAAAACACTTCCATCATCCCTAAAAATTTACTTGTGCCCTTTTGTATTCATCACTTCCTGAGGAACCCAGCTCTTGGCAACTACTTTTCTCTGTCCTTAAGGTTTTACCTTTTGCAGAATGTCATAAGAAATTGAATCATTAATTATGTAGCCTTTCATTTAGCATAATGCGTATAAGATTTTATCCATGTTGTTGGTGTGTTCAGTCATTGATTGCTTCTTTTTCTATGACTAGGTCGTTTTCTATTACATGGATTTAACACAGCTTATTTACCCACTCTCTAGTTGAGGAATATTTGGGTTATTTCAAGGTTTTGGAGGTTATGAGTAAAGCCAATATAAGTGTTCATGTCCAAGATTTTTGTGAGCATAAATTTTTATTTTATTGGTTTCATACCTAAGAATGGAATTATTGAATTATGTGTTAATTATATGTATAACTTTAAGAAACTGGCAAGTCATTTTCCAAAGTGGCTGTACCATTTTGCATTCCCACCACTAATGTATGAGAATTATAATTGCTCTGCCTCTTATCCAGCATTCAGTATTGTCAGGTTGTGTGTGTGTGTGTGTGTGTGTGTGTGTGTGTGTGTGTGTGTTTGAGAGAATGCAAGCAGGGGAGAGGGGAAGAGAGAAAGAGGGAGAGAGAATCTTAAGTAGGCCCCATGCTCTGCATGGAGCCTGATGTGGGGCTCAATACCCCGACCCTGGGATCATGACCTGAGCCAAAATCAAGAGTCGCATGCTCAACTGACTGAGCCATGCAGGTGCTTCAAGTCAGTTTTTTTTTTTTTTTTAAACCCATTCTACTAGGTGTGTAATAGTATCTCGTTGTGCTTTAATTTGAATTCTCCCTAGTGTTTAGTGTCTATATATCGTCTTTCGTGAAGTGCCAAGCTGTTTACATCTTTGCCCATTTTAAAAATTGGGCGTTTCTATCAGTTATAGGAGTTCCTTCTTTTGGATATAAATCGTTTGTCAGATATCCGATTTGCGAGTATGTTCTCTTAGACTGTAGCCTGTGTTTTCATTCTTTTGAGGTGGTCTCTTTCAAAGAGCAGAAATTCTTTATTTTAATGATTTTAATAAGTCACTATGTTTGTGGATTGCACTTTTGATATTGTCTGTAAGACATCTTTGCCTATTCCAAGGTCACAAAGATTTCGTCCTGTTTCCTTCTAGAAATCTTATAATTTTAGATTGTATGTTTAGGTCTGTTGATCCAGTTTTAAATATCGTGTTTGATATTAACTAGAGGTGTAAGTTTTTTGTTGTTTTATTTTTTCCTTGCCAATGTCTTTTCTGGTTGTTCCAGACCATTTTTTGGGAAGATTATTTTTGCTCTGTTAAGTGGCTTTTGTGTCTTTGTCAAAAATCACTTGACCTTGTATGTGTGCATCTATTTCTGGACTCTTGTTCCATTTCATCAGATCTATATGTCTGTTTCTCATATCACCTTGTCTTGATTACTGTGGCTTTCTAGTAGTGTGAATCTTCAAACTTTGTTCTTTTCTTTTAATATTGTTTTGGCTCTTCTATGTAAATTTTGCCTTTCCATATAAATTTTTAAATCACTTTATTCATTTTGCAAATACCACTAGTATACTTTGATTGGGATTGCATTGAATCTGTAGATTAAATGTGGGAGAATTGACATGTTAACAATATTGAGTCTTTAAATCCATGAATGTGGGTATCTCTCTTCATTTATTTAGGTCTTTGATTTCCTTCAATATTTTATAGTTTTTAATATACAGATTCTGCATATATTTTTTAAAAATTTATAACCTTAGTTTGTCAGTTTTTGGGGTGCTTTTATAAATGCTACTGCTTTTAAAATTTTGATTTCCAGTTCGTTGGTAGTTTGTACAAATATAATTGTATTCCATGACTTTGCTGAACTTATTGGATACAGAAACTTTCAGAGATTCCATGGCATTTCCCACATAGATAATCATATGTGCTAATACAGGTAGTTTTCTTTCTTTCTAAATTGTATGCCTTTTATTTCTTCTTTTAGCCTTATAGCAGTGGCTAGGGCTTCCAATATGATACTGAATAGGATTGATGAGAGCAGGCATCCCTGCCTTGTTTCTTACCCTCAGGGTGATATCAGTCTGTTTTCTAGTACTTTTATAGTTCTTTTAACACATAAATTTCAGTATAGTGATCATGTAGCAAAAAAATGCTATTAATATTTTTTCCAGATGCCTTCCAGTTTTCCTGATACCATTCATGGACTAGTGCACCATGTGTATGTATGTCCGTGTCCCTCACTCACGAACTTCTGTCAGAGCACTTAATTCCACTGCTTCGTTGTTTACTTTTTACTTGTCTTTTTATAGAAGATGAGCATTTTGGGGCAGAATAAGAAATGGTGCCTCCCCTCAAAGAGCTTATGTTGTAAATAATTGGTATTAGGTTAGACCATATGAAATTACCATTTTTAATATTTTACCTGTAAAATTTTATGTCTAGTTGGGACCCAAACAGTAAAATAAGGAAATGAAAATTCTCTTCTGCTGACAGGTCTAATTATCAATGTGAGAAATGTTAGTGCATGAGAAATTGTTCATCACTGTTGTATGTTTATAAGTAAAGCCCAGAGCTGAAGATACTGATGTAACTGAGATACAGGCCCTGCCCTTGAAGGAGATCCTTTCTCTGTGGAAGACAGTGTCATTACAGTATTTAAATGTTTAATTCTGTGGTCGATCTATCATTATATTTGCAAATTTAATCTCAGTTTGAATCTACTTATGATCTTAGGTTCATGCTTCTCAGTGTCTTGGACTATAAGACACTTTGGCAGTGATTTCTGTAAGTTACTGAGACGCTTTTGATAGTTTTATGTGAAAAAATACATACATTTTTCAGTTTGATGTGACAGTTATTTCACTTACTTGGTATCTTGTAGATTTCCTTTTGAAATAACTTAATATTTTAAAAAAGAGAGGCATTGAAAAATCAAAAATAAAAAAGGCATTAAGGAAATAGTATAAAAATATAAAACCATTGTAGTTCCTTACTCCAAATTTTCGTGTAATTTTTTATTGTAAATTATATATGGAGGGAAACTTATCTTTTTGTGTTATGTATATTTGTATAATACTTAGGCTCTCAAGCTGGTCTTTTACTACTCTATATTACAAGTCTGGAAAAAGGAATACATGAGAGACTTTGTGTAAACTTCATGAAGTCAAATCACTCTTGTTCACTGTTACATTTCTTGCACTTAGCACATTAGTAGTTATTAACAAATGATTGAATTTTGATTAGAGTTAGAAAATGTAATTTTTACATGAAATATGTTGATTTCAGTTAGTAGAAGTAAAAGTTGTTATAATCACATGTTGCTTGATAAGCATCAAGAGAGTTGCATAGTTTTTGAGGCAGTTAAATTGTAGTGGTAAATCTATAGTAACAGAAGACTATTTCAATTAGTTAAGTTAATCAGGAGTTTGCTCATGATATTGTTTTGAGCTTGACTATTAACAAGATTAAAATATAACTATTAAAACCCATAAAGCACCAGTTTTTCATTTGAAGCTCTTGTTTAAGATACATGACTCAGAGAAAACTACCTTTACATTGGTGATAATACAATAGAAGTACTCAGGAAATTTACTTTCCTTTGTATTTACTGCCACCGAATGGCAAATTAATAATACTACTATGTCATATTAACACTAGAAGACATACTAAAGGTAATGCCCTTTAATATTGTTTTGGCAGCGTTAATTTGTTCAGAAAGAGCTTTGACAAGGGAAGAAAAAACAAAATTTTATTATGTTTAGAACTGTAGCTAGGGGCTCCTGGGTGGCTCAGTCATTAAGCATTGGACTTCGGCTCAGGTCACGATCTCACCATTTGTGGGTGAGAGCCCCACATTGCTCTCTGTGCTTACAGCTCAGAACCTGGAGCCTGCTTCAGATTCTGTCTCTTTGCCCCTCGCCCCACTCATGCCTGTGTGTGCACGCGCGCGCTCTCTCTCTCAAATATAAACAAACATTAAAAACAAAAAAAAAGAACTGTAGCTAACCTTCTTCTAGCCAGAGTGAATAGAATGGTTTCTGTCTATATAGGCATTAGAGCAAAGCAGAAATCACTATGACAAAGATGATAAAAACTGATAACTCAGACCTAATAAGAATAATGTTTGACCATATATTTTTATAAAGGGAATTTAATGCTGACCTTTGTTCTTTCTAGGTTATTGTATCTGAGAATGATGGCTCCAGAATATTTTAGGCCCCATTTTATTTATTTGAAGATAATCCATTTCACTAAAAATACTATTAGGATATTCTGGAAAAATTGTTATATAAGAGCGTAAAGAAACAGAAGCAACCCAAATGTTCAGTCTTAGGAAATTGGTTAAATACAGTAAGGTATTACTTTTTAATTTAATGTTACGTAGTCATTAAAAGTGTAATAGAGGAATATTTAAGGAGATGGATTTCCACATTGTTAAATGGAGAGAGATGGGGAGAAGTAAGTTACTAAACAGAATATTATCATAGTTTTTTAAAAAGTACATTTATCTTTGGGAGATATTATTGTGATTTCTTAAACTAACGTGTTTCTAAAATGAACATGTTTTTAAATGTTCAGAAATTATATAGACTGATTACCTTATACCTCATAGACAGTTTCTTAGATTAAAACATCCCCATGGAAGCATTTATTATATATTCATTTATTATAGTGAATATATTTGAATAGTTTCGGGTTTTTTTTTTTTTTTTTTGAATAATGAAAATGTCCTCTTGTAGGCAATTTTGACTCAAACCTCACTTTTTGAGTCTTTTCTAATTGGCTTATATATAAACAAAACTTTTACAAAAACTCTGCCTTGTTGGACAGATTAATAATTTTCTTGACAGAAGGGTAAAACTTCTGAATTAGTAAGATTTTGAATATGATCTCATAATTCAATGTTTTGTTAAGGTGCTAGTTATTTTTATAACCTAGCCCTTCTTTTCTAGGGTCAGCATATTCTTGCTTTTGATATCTGTTTTCTGCCACAGGCCTGAGATTGGAATTGAAGCAATACAACTACTGCTTCCACCAGAGGAAAATAGTATGGGAATTCCTATTATGGTAGGTTATTTTCCAGTAGTCTCTCTACAATAATATAGGCAGCTCTCTTAATTTGTTAGTTTGTTGGTATTTATGCCTCATCATAAATTAAACATAGCTTTTCTACATAACTATATGTGAATACTTAGTGTCAGCCCAAATCTTTGTTGTGAACATTTTGTTTAAAAGTGTGGTGGTCCCTGTATTCCTGGAAAACTTATTTATAACAACTTAATTTGAATAGATATTCAGTGGAGGGGCTTAAAAATCTAATTTAAGATCTCTGTGTTGTAGTTTGGAGAAGAGAATATGAAATAGCTGAAAATCATGGTACTGTAGTTACCTTTTTTAAGCCAGTAAATTACTAGATGTCTTCATTCTTCTCTTGTCAAGTTGTATGCATCATTTTGCTCGTAGCTCATTCTCTTGCATGTTATATGTTATATGTTTGTGGTGCACTCTGTAAACATCAGCTATTAATTAATCACTGGAGAACCTCAGTTAACGTGAGTGCCTCCCATGTTTTTAGTGAAAGTAGTTTAAAAATCTCGTAAAACCTAGGGGTGTTAGACTTGAGGTGCTTGTGAAGACTGTATAAACTGGTTTGATATCATTGGCATTGTTTGTTAGGCTTACTTGAAATTCAAACATACTGAAAAGTTGTATAAAGAGGAAAAACCTATGTCCCAGTAAGTGGATTCTTTACTATTGTCAAGTTTCAACTTGCTGTACTTTCTGTCAAATATTTTGGATCCTAAATGGTAATACCATTTGCTATTACGTAGACTCAATGCAAAGTTGTTTTATGACAAAACAAATCTCCCATACCAGGTTTTTGTTATAATTTGTTCTTAAATTTTTTTTGTTTTTTAAAAAAGAGAAGGTGATTAGAACACTATTATGATGATAGCTGAAAGATTTTATCCATCTGTATTTTGGTAGAAGTGGAACACAGTATTGGGAAAACATTAGTTTGTGTTCTTCAAACTGAAATAATTTTGATGACATTAAATATTCATATTCTCTTGAGAGAGCTAACCAGTTGTGACTCTTTACTTGGCCTTTCAGAATTATCTACTAAATTATCACTTTAAAAAATACACACATAAGGATGCCTCTCATTTGTTGTTACTTGGGTGGCTTTTGCTGAATCCCATTGGAAACTCACCCCTTCACACACCTTATTTTGTACTTTATAAATCATTTTCTAACAATTGGCTCAATAAAAGCTTTGGATGAATCTTGAAGTACTCCTATCATAATTCAGTCAAGGATTTGAGTAATGGATAGGCAAGAGAGAAAAAGAAAAAAATGTCAAGATAGTAAGATTAAGATTTGATTAGAAAAATAGCAACAAATAGCAGACATCGTCAATATCATACGGCTCATTTAATTTTTCTTTCCGGATAATGTGTGTTAGAGATCATACAGTCACAAATTCAAATACTTTTGCTATATGATCATCGTGTAAATTGTAATTTTCATCTTTTACCACTAGATGGTGATTTTGCATTGGTTTCTACAGACCGTCTAAATTTACATAATATTTAAAAATGCATCATAAAGAACAATGAAATTAAATTTTGATAGTGATATAGTTCTTCACATAGACAAACTAGCTCAACATAACCTTTATTTGTGGTGTGTATATATATATATATATATATACATACTGTAATTATTTTTAAAGAGAGAGAGGTTCTTATGTATGAAATGGTTAAGAGCTATGCCTGACCACATTTTCTAGTCCAGTCTTCAGTACACTACCTTAGCAACATTTTAGATGTTTTGATTTTTTTTAGATGATACTGTAATTTAAATTAAATGGCACCTAAATAAAACCCCATTTCTTGATTTGTAATGTTAAAAAATATATACAGATAGCTCAGGTTTTTAAAATTGATTTTGATGATCATTTTTTCTATCTAGTAGCCATCCATTGAAGTTTTTTATTTCACAAATTACACATTGAAATTCTCTTTTGTTAGTAGCCAGGTGACTTTTTGATAGTTATCCTGCTTGAGCAATTTGAGTTGATGTAGGATTGTAGAGTTTACTTGGGATTGTAACAATGTTGTAGAGATCCCAGTTCAAGGAAATAATTATCTTATGTAATAAAGCATTCGCTTACGTTTTAAAGAGAAAAGTAAGTACAGAGTCTAGAACATCAGTGTCTCTAAACACCTTTCTTTTAGGCCTTCTTTTTCCAATTCAGTCTGTTGTTATTTCCTTTTCCGTTCTTCCAAGGATTATTTATATGAAAACAAAGTTATGAAAACAAGCATCTTAAATTACCCTTTGTATTCTGCTCTTCACTAGCTATTTGATAGTTTTTGAGGTATGAATCGAGAGGCAGTTATAGCCCAGCAAGTTTCAAGTCTGTGTAGCTTTGCTCTGCATTCAGTGCTCAGCAGTTCTAGTCCCTGGGGGCTATGGATATGGAGCTGCTAAAGGGCTTTGACTTGACAAGTTTGCTTCTTAACAGCCAGTCTTCACTTAGGCACTGTTCAAATTTTGGTCCTAACTTCTATTACCTATTGGTGTGTGAACTTTTGTCATTTAACCCTTCTAGAACTTATGTTTCTTACCTCTGAAGTAGTGATTGAGAGTAGCAAATAAGAATCATGACTAAAGGGCAGTGTTTCTCAGAAAAAAATAATTATGTGCACACAGGAAGGAAAGAACAAAGTACCCATAATCCTGCCACTGAGTTAACTAATCTGTTGTTACTTAAAAAAAAAATCCTTCTGATCATTATTTAACATAATTAGAATCATATTTGTGTGTGTGTTGTGTTCCACTTAATACTTTTATGAGTATTGTTTGTCCCATGTTTTTAGAAATTCTTTAAAATTTTGTTACTGAATATTCTATTTTATTATATGATATATACTGTATTTTAAATCATTTTATTCAACATAAAATTGGTTGTTAATGTTTTGTTATAAATGATTCCGTAAAATCTTTCATACAAAGTTTTGTAGGCTTCCCTTTTCTTTATATTTATATTCTTGTGAGAAATGCTAGCTTAAAAAATTTGAAAGACTTATCAATGCTATTGACTGGAGTCGGCAAACTTTCTTCCCAGAAAAGTCCCAGTTTACTCCTTTCATCATCCTTTGTGGTCCCTGGGTTGAACAATAACAGTAGCCTGCTATTGTTTTCTGTCTTTAATATCACTTCATTTTTAGGCCATCATTTACACCGTATCCACGCTGAGGCTTCAAGATATAATCTGATTATGTTACTTTTTGACTTAAAATTTTTTAGTGGTTTCCCCATTATTCTTCAGGTTAAAATGTGTATACTTTAATGTGGCATTTAAGGCCTTTCATGATTTTCCAGCCTTATTTTAATGCAACTCTGCTATATACTTTGTTGATAAGCAGGTAGGAAGGGAACATTATAAGCCGGGGGAACCGCATATTCTGAGGTACAGCTACAGAAAATGACGTGATCTGTTTGAATTGCAAAAACTACATTTATATATGTGAAAAACTTAAAGACAAGATAAATGGTGGATGTCTTTAATGTACTGTAATAAAACCTAGTGACTAAATAAAAGCAGGCAAATAACATTTTATCTAAGACTTAGAAAGGAACTGGTGATAAAGAGAATTATTAATCAAGATTCTTGGTTACAATGACAAAAATCCCAACTCAAAATGACTTAAATGCAAAAGGAAATTTACTGGCCAGGCAGTAGGGATGGTCAGGCAGAGCTAGATCCAGGACTTAGTGACAGTAGATTCCCCATCACCACCCACCCCTTTAAAATTTTGTCCTTTTTTTCTCTCCTACAGGCAGTTTAGCTTACATTGTCCTTAGTTACAATCATAAAAGAAAAGAGAGTATCTTTCCGGACAGCCTTGTCAGGAAAGCAAGTCCTAAGGAGGGCCCTATCTGACTTTGATCATATGTTCATCCCTGAATTAGATATGTTACTAGGAGTAGGTGGTCTTCTGGCCATTCCTGGTTCTCTGGTATATCTTTGGACCAGATGAACTCCCAGAAGGAAAGGATTCTTGTGAAAGAATCTATGTTTACTATAAGGATAGATAGAACTGGAGAAAGGAGAACCAAGAATTGAGAGAGCAATTAAGAGGTGGTTTGAGGGGCACCTGGGTGGCTCAATTGGTTGAGTGTCTGACTTTGGTTCAGGTCATGATCCTCCAGTTCACGGGTTCGAGTTCTGCATTGGGCTCTCTGCTGTCAGTGCAGAGCCTGCTTTGCATCCTCTGTCCCTCTCTTTCTGCCCCTCCCCCACTCCTTCTCTGTCTCTCTCAAAATAAATAAATCTTAAAAAAAGAAGGTGGTTTTGATAACTCAGGTTGAGGACTGAAATGGGTCTGAAATAGATCACTGTGAAGAAAGAGTTCAGAAGATTTTAGGTAAAATTCCTAGGAGTGGATGACTAATTAGAAGTGGGAGATGAAGTGAGAGTAGGCTTCTAGATAATTTTTTGTGTTCTGGGCTACTGTATATATATGGTGCTGCCATTACTATTAACCAACTTGGGAAGGTTAGGAGAAGAACACTTTGGGGGAGTGGACTAGAGATGATAAGTTGATTTTTCACATGCTGAGTCTGAGATAATCTGGAATATGCAGGTAAAATGGCGCATTGTGCATTTGAAAGTTGTGTCTGGAGGTTAGGATTGGAAATAAAGATTTGGAAGTGTCGAATGTGATGGCTGATACTATAGATGAGATAGTTCAGGAGGAGGTTGTTAGACCAGGGGCAAGAAAAGTGGGCTTAAGGAAAAGCCAGTATTTAAGTATGGATGGTGGAAGAAAAGTCAAGTGGAAGGGGCCAGAAAAGAAGGTTTAGAAATAATGATGAAAATTTTATGGAAGAGAGGTTTTTTTTTTAATGTTTATTTACTTATTTTTAAGAGAGAGAGAGAGAGAGAGAGGGCAGGGGAGGGTTAGAGAGGGAGACAGAGGGTCCAAAGGTAACTCTGTGCTAACAGCAGAGAGTCTGACATGGAGCTTGAACTCATGAACCATGAAATCATGACCTGAGTAGAAACCAGGAGTCAGACACTTAACCGACCGAGCCACCCAGGCACCCCTGGAAGAGAGTTTTAATAAAGATCATTGGTATCCAGTATTTATAGACTAGTTGAGAAAAATGAAGAATTTGTAATAAATTTCCACTGGTGACCTTAGAGCAATTTCAGTTGAATGGTGAGTATGGAAGTCAGATTGCAGTAGGGTGAAACAAGTAGAAAATGGAATGGTAGCTTGTTAGAGAAGCATAGAAGTTTTGTGTAGGTCAAGAGGAAGGGGTAGAGACAGCAATAAGGGATAAATCAAAGTGATGAAGGAAATCAGGATTGATAAGGTTTGTAAACATGGAAATATTTTTGAATAATTTTTTTTTTTCCTGTGAGTATAAGCTCCTTCCCAGTGACTGCAGAGTCATTAAGGTATGGTATCTGGCATGAAAGGAGTGTTTAATAAATGACCATGAGTGAATGAATGAAAGATCAGAGAGGAAAATTGAAGATACAAGTATTTTTGAAAGTAAACCAGAAGAAGGTTGAAGGAACTCATCCTTGCTGTTCTCTTTCTCTCTGAGGTAGAATGCCAAGAAATAGTGCCTCCCTAGCTTGCTTACCTCAAAGGATGGCTGTGAGAAAGCAATGTGGGAATAGATGTGAGAGCATTCTTAAACTAGGAACTACTGATACAAATGGAAGGGAGTAATACTTTTCATTTCTGGAATCTTAATTTTGAAATCAGGGACTTCAAATCAGATGCTTTTTGGTTCTCACCAACTCAGAACCTGTTTGCTTCCTTAACAACTGCTAATTTAACTTTTCTTAGATGTGTATTTGTAGGGAGAGCTAGGCTTTGGAGACAGATGGTCCTTGGTTAGAGTCCATTTTTCTCCACTTGTTAGCCATGTGATTTCCAGTGTTTTAACTTTTCCACCTCAGATTTTTATCTGTGAAATTGGAAGTAGAAACTACTTGACAGACATGTTACAACTGAGTACACAAAAAGTGCCTAGAATTATCATAGGTATTCACATTACCTGGGATGTTCATCCCAGCCTCATATGATCAGCCAGCCTTCTTCTATCTTCACATAAAATAATGCTAGATAAAAGTATTTTCTTACATTGAACCAAATCTTACCTTGCTGCTTGTTATTATTCATTGATCTAGTTCTTATCTCTAGACCTATGCAATTTGGTATCTCTTCACAGTGATAGCACTTCAGACATTGTAACACTATCATTTCTCCCTGACTCCTTTTCAGACAAAATACCTTCAGCTTCATTGACACTTATGATATGGTTTTTAGATTCACCGTCATCCTGGCTTTGAATGTGTTCTAGTTTCATTACTTTAGATGTAGTTTGACCTATGTCTAGGAATTCGCCTCACTTTTTCCTAGAGGAGAAAAATGAGATTAATGAGAAACTTTTTTTGAGATAAAAATTTCATTTTAATGGGTCAAAATTAAAGTGTAATTTTATTATTTCGTATACTAAAGTATACTCTTTTGTTAATGGCATTTATAAAATGATTGCCTTTAGTCTGCTAAGATAAATTACTGATGACTGTTTTTTTCCCTTTTAAAAATAAACCTCTAGAGCCCTCAGTATTATCTAGCACTAGCGTGTTGTGATTCATTAATAAAAATGAGAAAAGTAAACTGTTTTCTTAAAGTTTATTTATCTATTTTGAGAGAGAGAGGGAGGAAGAGAATCCAGTGCGGGGCCTGATATTATGAACAATGAGATAATGACCCAAGCCAAAATCAGGAAATCAAGGGGATCCATCCAGGCACCCCTACAAAAGCAAACTATTGAAATAAAATGCCAGTGTAATACATAGCATACTGTTGGTTGTCCACTCACCAGCCATCATCCACTTCCTGCCTTGCAGGCCCCCAGTTTTGTTTGGATGCTTACTCCTCTCCTACTTGACTTGGAAAAGCCCTTAATAGTGTAAAGCTAATCCTTCTTTACCTAGTAGTGATTTGTTTAGGAAGGAACATAAGAACCAAGACTGGTCACGTGTCAGGAAAAATCAGGTTAGGTAGCTTCTAGGAAAGTCTTCCTTATACCTAAAATGAGAGACACAGCAGGAAACTTCCCTTTCTGCTGGGCAACAATATGTGTCTGATATGATGGCCTTGAAGTATGGCAGGTATCTGTGACTATGAAGGGAGTTATCCTAAGGTCCATCCTGAGTCTGACAGAGAAGACTCAGCCAGAGCCTAGGTGTCAGTCAGTTAGCTTAGAGCCACCACAATTTCACTTCTTGTTGTTTATGATAAGTCTCTTTATTGAAAGTCTGCTATACAGAAAAGTAGACCCTTTGTGGAAGGCCCATTAAGATGTAATGATGAGAGGTGCTGGGGTGACTCAGTCGGTTCAGGGTCCGTCCGACTTCAGCTTAGGTCGTGATCTCAGGGTTTGTGAGTTTTGGGCCCCACATCAGGCTCTGCGCTGGCAGTATGGAGCCTTCTTGGGATTCTCCCTCTCCCTCTCCCTCTCCCTCTCCCTCTCCCTCTCCCTCTCCCTCTCCCTCTCCCCCTCCCCCTCCCCTCCCCTCCCCTCTCCCCTCTCCCCTCTCCCCTCTCCCTTCTCCCCTCTCCCTTCTCCCTCTCCCTTCCCCCCCCCACTCAAAAAGAAAATAAATCAACATTAAAAAAATAAAGCTGTAATGATAAGTCTCATAATTTTAAGATCACATCAGAATTATATTCAGGTCAAAAACTTCATGGATATTCTCAACTACTGAATGTTCAGATTGTGAACAGAACAGACAAAAGCATTTCTGTACTGCAATAACTGATACTGATATAATTACCCAGTTAGTCAAGAGTGAGCTAATTATCAATTCTGATAGGGGCCCTTTCTTTCCATTTAAGAAGTTCAAAATTGACTACAGCTAAAGGAATTGACGTTGTTTTACTCTGAAGTAACATTAACTTTTAAGCAGGGCTTTTTACAGGTTTATCAAGGGCATGAAAATCTATGCAAAAAAATTCCATGCCTGATACACATTAGAAACACCCTTTCCTTCTTTTAACAATAGAAACTGTTCTGTAAAATTTTAGATAGCACTCTTTAGTAAAGGGAGCTGAAGAATATGAAACGTGTTCTGAGTCATCACTTGGACTTTAAAATAGTTACAAGTTTTAGTATTTTTGTCTCCACCCTTCTACAGTTTAGAAAGATGTGAATCATTTTCTTTAGTATTTCCCAAATGATAGCTACTTTGAAAGGGAAGTGGTGTATGTGGTCCCAGTTTGTGTGTGAAAAAACTAGCATACACTTCAGTTACTGATTTTACTGCACTTTGTGGGAATCCCTTGGACGTCTCATAATTATTGCTTATAAAGGTAAACATTGGGTAACCATAGCGACTTGTTCTTAAATTGAAAAATTTCTCCAGTTTTTAAAGAGATGATATTTATCCTAGTGTCATCACATTGTAGAAACCAGAATGAATTGCAAATAACCTTTCCTCAGTTTTTTTTAAAGGAAGGCAGAAATTCAGCCTATTTAAAAATGGTACACTCTGCTAATGTAAGTTATAATATTGGACATAAGTTGTCTTTGATGCAGTTGCTGAAAGATAATTATGTAAATAATAATGTAAAATTTTATTTCAGAGAATGTGCTTATCCTGGGCCTGGTAGGACATAAGTCATATGCTAGAGATTCTGCTAATTAACATGCATCCCAGCCAAAAATTATACTAATAAGAGATCATGTAGGGTATTTAAAAGTTACACAGCTTGAATAACTAATTTAGTCGGCCTTCAGTCTGATGAATACTTTTGCTTAATTTCAAACTGCTTCTTGAGGTAATCAAAATTATGAAGAAAAGAATCCAACTTTTAAAAATATTGCTTAAATACAGTACTACATACTTGACAATGAATGTTTTCCTTCCCTTTCTCCTTTAGTTTTGGCATATTGAGTGTATTCTAGAAAACTACCTAAATTGTTATATTTGTTTTGTTAAATTTTTTGCCTGCATACTTTTTGAAGGAAATAATTATTTCTTTTAGGACTCAAATCTAAACTTTTTTAATGTTTATTTTTGAGTGAGAGAGAGTGCGCGCGCGTGCGCGCGCACACACACACGCGCGCGCGCACGAGTGTGGGAGGGGCAGAGAGAGGGGGAGACACAATGCGAAGCAGGCTCCGTCCAGGCTCTGAGCTGTCAGCACAGTGCCTGACGTGGGGCTCGACTCAGGAGCCATGAAGACTCAAATCTAAAAAGTCATTTAAATATTGATTTAGACCTTAACATCTCATATATAACTCTTGAATCTACACTCTTTCCAGGAAGCCCATTCCATTTCCTGTCCTAATTGAAACTGTGTTTTCGTAAGTACATGTTTCTCCGGAGGTCTGTTCAAGTATTGTTCCTCTGCTCCTAGTCAGTGTGTCTTGGGAATGAGTGTGTGTGTGTGTGTGTGTGTGTGTGTGTGTGTGTGTGTAGGAGGGAGGAGCAGAGTCAGCATTCTTCTAGTTGTCCACTATAGCTATTAAATGTTACTAGTCTACCTGTCCATAAAAAATCTTCCTTCTTTTGAAGCACATTCTATTTGGATAGGTGACTCTTCCGTTTTCTGTTGCTATTATCTGTCAGTCTCACTCCCCAGTTCTGCATCTGGGTCAGAGTTATATCAGTTATCTACATGATTTCATTTCTTTGTAGGTGACATTTTGAATATCATACTTAACAGTGTACCAACTTCCACCAGTGATCCTCTCCACTTGGCTCTAACCACATACTCCATTAAGCACATCCCACAGTTTGTTTCTTGTACTGAAACTACTGTCACTCCTATATTTTTATTATTATCCAGCCTAGACCTCATGACCTATTACTTTCAACTGCTAAAGATTCACACTTCTTTACAACTTTATACTTTCACTTCCACTTCCCTTACCTATATCAACCCTTCCTTCTTGCTTCAGAAGACAAAGATCTTCTCTTCATAACTCAAGGTATTTTTCCACCTCCATATTACAACCCCCTTTTTTCTGCATCTGTGAGATCTTCCTTCCTCGATCATTCTGTTTTTCTTTTTAGTTATTCTCCTTTTTTAATCTTTTTTTTTTTGACAATACTGTCTTCTAATCTATGAACACAGGATATCTTTCTGTTTGTCATTTTAATTTTTCATCCATGTTTTGTAGTTTTATAATGTATAAGTCTTTTACCTCCTTAGTTAAGTTTATCACCAATTATCTTATTGTTTATGATGCTATTATAAATGAGATTATTTTCTTAATTTCCTTTTCAGATAGTTTATTCTTAGTGTATAGAAATGCAACTGATTTGGTTGATATTTGTATCCTGCACCTTTACTGAATTAATTAATTCTAAGGTTTTTTTGTGAAATCTGAAGGGTTTTGGACATAAGATTATGTCTTCTGCACATAGAATACTATTACTTCTTTCTTTCGGATTTGGATGCCATTTATTTCTTTTTCTTGCCTAAGTGATCTGGCTAGGAAATTCAGTACTGTGTTAAATAGAAGTAGTGAGAGTGGGCATCTTTGCTATGTTCCTGATCTTAGAGGAAAAGCTTTCAGTTTTTCACCACTGAATGTGTGGACTTTTTATATATGGTCTGTTTTATGTTAAGGTAATTTCTTTCTATTCCTAGTTTGTTGCAAGTTTTTATCATGAAAAGGTGTTGAATTTTTTTAATATATTTTTTTCTGTATCTGTTGAAGTGATCATGTCCTTTTTTTAAATCCTTCATTCTGTTAATATCATGTGTTAATTCATTTTTATATGATGAACCATGATTTCATGTCAGACATAAGTCCCACTTTGTCATGGCATATGATCCTTTTAATGTACTGTTGAATTTGGTTTGGTAGTATTTTGTTTACAATTTTTGTATCTGTGTACATCAGGAATTCTGTGTTTGCTTATCATTTTCTTTTTTTGTAGTGTCTTTGTCTGATTTTGGTATCAGGGTGATGCTGGCCCATAAAATGAGTTCAGAAGTGTTCCTTTTTATTCATTTTTTTGGGAAGAGTTTGAGAAGGACATTAATTCTTTAAATGTTTGGTAGAATTCACCAGTAACGCCATCTGGTCCTGAACTTTTCTTTGTTGGAGGTTTTTGTTAGGTAGGTTGTATGTTTCTAGGAATTCATCCATTTATTCTAGGTTGCTCGATTTCTTGGCATTCTAATTGTTCATAGTAATCCCTTATCTTTCCCGCCCACCCCTTCCCCCTTCCCCCTTCCCCCCCCTTCCTATGGCATCAGTTATAATGTCTCATCTCCTCTTTCATTTATCATTTTATTTGGGTTCTGTTTTTCCTAGTCCAGCTAAAGTTTTGACAATTCAATATTTTCAAATAACCAGCTCAGTTTTTTTTCTTATTTCATTTAGTTCTGCTCTAATCTATATTATTTTCTCTCTTCTGCAAACTTTGGGTTTAGCTTGTTCTTTTTCTAGCTCCTTGAGGTTAGGTTATTTGAGGTCTTTCTTTTTTAATGTAGGTGTTTATCAAAATAAACTTACCTCTTATTACTGCTTTTGCAACATCCTGTAAGTTTTGGTATGTTATGTTTTTGCTTTTTGTGTCAAGTTACTGAGATATTTCCAACTTTCCTTTTGATTTCTTCTTTGATCAATTGGTTAAGAGTGTTATTTAATTTCCACGTATTAATTACTTTTTCAGCATTCCTTTTGGTATGGATTATTAGTTTTCTTCTATTTTGGTCAGAAAAGATATTTGGTATGATTTCTTCTTAAATTTGTTGAAATTTGTTTTGTGACCTAAGATGTCAGCTTATCCTGAAGAATGTTCTTTCTGTGCTTGAGAACAATGTATATTCTGCTACTGTTGTGTGGAACGTTCTGTTAAGCCCATTTGGTCTTTAGTGTTCAAGCCCCCTGTGTTCTTGTTGATTTCCTGTTGGGATGTTCTCTCCATTACTGAATGGGATATTGAAGGCTGCTACTACTATTATTGTATTCTGTCAAGTTTCTCCCTTTAGTTCTGTCAATGTTTGCTAATCTATTTAGATGCTCTAATGTTGGGTGTGTGTGTGTGTGTGTGTGTGTGTGTGTATTTCTCCTCCTAGTTTTGTCATTATATATGGTCCTTCTTTGTTTCCTGTGACAATTTTTGACTTAGAGTCTATTTTGTTTAATAAAGTTTAGCCACCCTGTTCTTTTTTGTTGTTGTTACCATTTGCATGGAATACTTCTCCATCCCTTCTTTTTCAGCCTACATGTGCCCTTAAATCTAAAGTTAACCTCTGGTAGACCACATATAGTTGGATCGTTTTTGTTTTTGTTTTTTTAATGTGTATTTATTTTTGAGGCGGGGGAGAGCCAGAGAGAGAGGAAGAGGGAGACAGAGAATGCCAAGCAGGCTCGACGCTGACAGCAGAGAGCCCTGTGCAAGGCTCAAACTCACAAACTGAGATCATGACCTGAGCCGAAATTAAGAGTCGGACACTTAACCAACGGAACCACCCAGGTTGCTCTGGATCTTGGTTTTTTAAAATCCATTCAATCATACTGTATCTTTTGATTGGTTCTTTTTTGAAAATCAAATTTCTTTAGCCTTCTACATGTGTATCTTGATCTTTGCCTTTTTTCCTCTTAGCCCTTTTTGGGTTAAATATTACCCAATTTATTCTTTTCTCAAAGCCAAATTTATTGAAGAACTCTAACCTGTGGTCACTACCACTTTTGGTACCTCTCTTTCATGAATCAACCAATTCTTTAAAATTTTTTTTATTAAAATTTTTAATGCTTATTTTTTTTGAGAGAGAGACACAGAGCATGAGCAGGGGAGGGGCAGAGAGAGAGGGAGACAGAGAATCTGAAGCAGGCTCCAGGCTCTGACCTGTCAGCGCAGAGTGCAAAACGGGCTCGAACTCCAGAACCATGAGATCATGACCTGAGCTGGTCAGCTGCTTAACTGACTGAGCCACCCAGGCGCCCCTGAATGAACCTATTCTTATCAGAAAAGGAACATAAAGTTATAAAATGCCAGAACTGAAAACAACCTTAAAAATCATATGTCAGTTTCATTTGCTTCGACAGTAAAACAAAGGTGCCTAAATAAATGAAATAATGTGCTGACAGATAGTTAGTCAGCTTTTGTTAACTACAACTTGTGAATTCTGTATGGAACTCTAATGTATGTGAAGAGACCTTTGAACTGAAGAAAATGGAACCTAAGTAGTTCATGTACTTTGTTTCCTGTGAAAACGCCCTTCCAGTAAATCAGAGGAAAAAGTAGCAACGATGAAGTTTATGAATAGTTTCATAAAAGTCATTTTTTAAGAGAATGGGCAATTAGAAGATATCTTTATGTACCAGTTACAATTAATAAGTTAATATGCTGTACTCATACCAATGACTTAATTAGTGGCAGGTTTGTCTTATACCTCATATTTAGGGCTTCTGTATATACTGCTTTTTACTATCACTTGTGTTCTTGTATTGGTTAGTTTTTCTCGTGTACCTCATTTTGGCTGCATAAGGGCTTTTTTTCCCTGCTTTACTGAGGTATAATGGACAAGTAAAAATTACATTACATAAGGTTTACAAAGTGATCATTTGAAATACATATGGTACAGTACTATTAACTGTAGCTGTATGTATAGATCTCCCAAAGTAACTATTCTTAAAACTGAAATTTAAAAAAACATTTTTTTAATGTTTTATTTATTTTTGAGAGAGAGAGAGAGACAGCGTGAGCAGGGGAGGGTCAGAGAGAGAGGGAGACACAGAATACAAAGCAGGCTCCAGGCTCTGAGTTAGCTGTCAGCACAGAGCCCAATGCGGGGCTCAAACCCACAAACTGTGAGCCGAAGTCAGATGCTCAACCGACTCAGCCACCTAGGCGCCCCAAAACCTGAAAGTTTTCACTCTTTGACCAAAGTTTCCCCATTTCTGCTACCTTCAAGCCCCTGGCAATCACCATTCTACTCTCTGTTTCTATGCGTTCAAGTAAGTGCAATCATATAGTATGTCTTTTTGTGTCTGGCTTATTTATGCTTATTTTATTAGCATAAATGTCCTCTGTGTTCATCCATGTTGTTGGAAATGGCAGGATTTCTTTCATTTTTATGGCTGAGTAATACTCCGTTTTGTATACATACATATACCACTTTTTTTATCCATTCATCCTTTGGCAGACACTTAGGTTGTTTCCATTGTCTTTGTGAATAATGTTGCAATGGTAGATGTCTGAGATACTGATTTCATTTTTTTTGGATGTATACCCAGAAGTGAGATTGCAGATCCTATAGTAGTTTTATATTTAACTTTTTGAGGAACCTCCATACTGTTTTCCATCGTTGCTGTACCAATTTACATTCAACCAACAGTGTGCAAGAGTTTCCTTTTCTCCACATCCTTGTCAACACAAGAGTACCCTTTAATGTACCTGTGGCCATTTGTATGGCCTTCTTTAGAAAAATATTTATTTCAGGGGCGCCTGGGTGGCTCAGTCGGTTGAGTGTCCGACTTCAGCTCAGGTCATGATCTCACAGTTCGTGGGTTCGAGCCCCGCATCGGGCTCTGTGCTAACAGCTCAGAGCCTGGAGCCTGCTTCTGTGTCTCCCTCTCTCTCTGCCCCTCCCTGCTCATGATCTGTCTCTCTCTGACTCTCAAAAATAAATAAATGTTAAACAATTAAAAAAAGTATTTAGGTTTTTTGCCCATTTTTAAAAATCAGGTTATTTATATATATTTTGCTATTGAGTTGTATGTGTTCCTTATATATTTTGAATATTAATTTATTATTGGACATATATGGATTACGGGTAACATGTTTTCTCCCATTCCATTGATTGTCTTTTCATTTTGCTGATAGTTTCCTTTGCCATGCAAAAGCTTTTTAGTTTCGTGTAGTCCCATTTGTTTCAGTTTGCCTTTGTTGCCTGTGCTTTTGGTGTCATACCCAAAAACTCATTAGGTTGCATAAGGTCTTTGAAGGTGGAGATGATATACGACATTTCATAATCTCTTGGTGTATGTATAGTAGAGTGGAAATATTAATATGAATTATTTGTTGAATCAGTTGCTATTGTAATTTTGAATGTTTTAAATTAAGGTATTCTTGCCAAACCTATTTTAGATTATTTCAGTGTACTGGATTTTGGGTAGGATGGAACCCAATCTTTCCATCCTGGTATGGTAAGGAACGTTTTTATACTCCTCATTGAATTTAGACAAGTTCAGGATTGTTAACACTTTCTTTTCAAATCATGAGAGTAAAAGTTAGGATACATACTTTGGATTAAGATTTGGAACCCACTTAGAGCTTGAAGGGCCCTTAGATATGATAGAACAAGTCATATTACTCATTTTAACACATTTGGAAACTGAAAAAGGCCTAGATTACTCAAAGTCTTGCAAGCACTAGTTGCTTATATAAAACACCTGGAAGTTGTTTGTGATTACCATCTTTTCCCCTCACCCCTAGATCCAGTCTGTTAGCATGTCCTATAAATCCTATTTCTAAAATGTATCTCAGTCTCTGCATTTACATGCCCAGCATCCTAGTTCAGATTACCCACTCTGGATTATTTCAGCAGTCCCCTAACTAGTCATTTGGGTTCCTTCTTCTGCTCCTCAAATTTGTTCTCTACACTGAAGCCACGTAATCTTTTTCAAGCAAATCATGATGATTGCCTTGCTTAAAAATTTCTAATGACTTTTCAATCACTTAGGAAATACAAACTTTATAACTTGGTTTGCGAAGCCCTATATAATCTGAGTTTAGTTATTTCTCCCAACTACATCTCCTCATAGTTCCTCATAGTTGCTTACTGCAGCCATGTGGATCTTCTTCTAGTTTTTTCCAAGAAATTTTTTCCTTCTACAGTTTATCACAATTTGCAGTTATATAATATTTATTTGTATGTAAGCTTCATTAGAGTAAGGATTGACTCTTTATTCATAATTTTGTTTCCTTAGCCTAGCAGAAAGCCTGACACATAGTAGATGAAGAATAAATACAGATGAATGGATGAGTCATTGACTGACTGGATGTCTCAGAGCCTCCACTTTCCATATATAAATTGAATAATAGTATCCACAAGAGGTGATTAAGGATTCAGTGAAAATATTTGTGATAAATATTTGTTTCCTTCTCCCTTCACGGATAATATAGTGGATTTATTCTTTGAGCCGTTTTCTGATTATTGTTTCTATTTTAGTTTGTTGCAGCTAATGTTTATAATCCATTTTGTTTATTGAAAATTTAAGTAGCTATACTGTACTGGAGTATGGATCATTGATTGATGATTAAAGGAAGAGTAAGATTATCACTTAGTGTTAGATTCAGCTCTGAGTAAAAGAGACTCAAAAATCACAGTGACTGCTACAAGGTAGAACTTCTGTTTCTTTGTAACATAGAGTTGGGAAGTGGGCAGTCTAGGGCTTTTCTGGCAGTTCTGTCCCACAAAGTCCTCAGTGACCCAGATCCCCTCTAGTATACTCTTCCACTACCCTAGACTCTGGTCCTTGTTTGTTTTAAGATGGTGGCGAGTCATCCATGTTCCAGGACGCAGGGTGAATATACCATTTGTCCTTGTAGGAATAGGAAGTTTTTTGGAAGCCACACAACACCTCTACTTAAAATGCTGGTCACAGCTTTGTCTTGTGGCTTCTAGCCACAGGGAGGCTGAGAAGGATAGACGTTCTGTGAGGCCCTGTACTTACCTAAAAATTTAATGTTCTAGTTGAATGGAAGATGGGAAAAATGGATGCAGAATATAAATAGGTCTTTGTAACGAACACATCCGAGTAATAATAGGTAACATTAATATATGTTAACAATATGCAATATATGATAGTATTAATAATGGAAGGAGTAGCAATTCGTTGGGTCAAACCACTTGAGATCATTGGATAACATTGGTTGTCAGCCATCTTGGAAGTATGGTTGAGTAAACATTTAAAAAATGGCCTAGTTTGTAGATACATTATATACAGAGAATTAATTTGCATGTATCATAAGGATTTTAATTAATTTTTTATGTAATATGTAATGTTATTTTTGCAGTGGCTATACTAATAACGAGGAAGGTGACCAGTAACCTAAACGAGCTATTTAAAAATTCTTTCCCTCCTTCTCCTGCCCCATTTTCTTTTAAAATCTATTCATTGGATTTTTTCTAAAGTATATGGACAGATGAGGCCTAGCTCAAGAAGATTGTTCAGGATTCTTGAACTATGAGAAATGTTTCTGAAACGTGGTTTAAAACCACTTCTTACCATCTCTCACCACAAGCTTTTTATTTTTTAATACCAAGAGACTAGCCTGGCAGAGTAGTCACTTTATACACCCTGAGTAAAATTCCTATTCTGTGATAATCAATATGGAGGTCATAGATTTGCAGGAGATAAGATGAGCTGTTGGATTGAATCTGTATGCAGAAAAAAATCACATGTGACAGAAAAAAAAATTCTGGTGTAACAAAATTAGGAACCTAAAAGAAAATCTTTCAGGATGTTAAAATATTTTGTAATTAAACAAAGGTTTAAACCAGCTTTACCATTATGTGATTCTGTGAAGAGTAGGAGTAAGCTGTTGATAGAATACATTTTAGTATAAAGAATGGAAGGATTATGAAGTTGTCAGAATTGTAATTTATTGGCTTATTAAACACTTAATTTGGCCTAAAAAGTAAGTGCCTCGAGACAAAAATCACATCCCCTTGCCATTGTTCAACTGAAAAAAAATTGTTGAACTTAAGTTTGCACTATCTTTGTCAATAAATTTTTTATCATAAATACTTTGTACATTCTTAATGTCTTAAATAGTTATTTACCTGTCTCCTTTTTCTTTAAGATGTGAAGTCCTTGTATTAGGGGTCTGTCTCATTTAGTAGAAGATATAAAACAGTACTGTATGGTGCTGTTAACTTGCATAATAAAAAATAGTGCAGTAATTATCTCAGTGTTTTTAATCTGCCTTTGATTAGATTGGATATCATGGGCCAGTAATTGTTTTTTAATTTTTTAACATTTATTCATTTTTGAGAGACAGAGACAGAGCGTGAGTGGGGGAGGGTCAGAGAGAGGAGACACAGAATCTGAAGCAGGCTCCAGGCTCAGATCTATCAGCACAGAGTCCCACTCGGGCTTGAACTCATGAACTGAGAGATCATGACCTGAGCTGAAGTCAGACACTTAACAGACTGAGCCCCCCAGGCGCCCCAATGAATTTTTTTTTAAAGTAGGCTCCATGCCCAATGTGGGGCTTGAACTCATGACCCTGAGATCAAGAGTCCCATGCTCTACTGACTGAGCCAGGTAGGCACCTTCATGGGCCAGTAATTTTTACCCTTTCTCTTTCCTTAGACTGTAAAGTACAGTGAATGTGCAGGAATGTTAGAACCCATAGTCCTACTTCTTGCCTAAATTGACCCCTTCCTCCCCTCAGTAATGCTTAGTTAATTCTTGTCTGGTTACTGAGTGTTAAGCTTTTAGTAGTCTCTCTAGAGGCTTGAAAAGGGTGGTGTGAGGGGAGTGTACTTAGCAACTCAGAGATCTCTAGACCATCTGAATCATCTCACCAGTAGGGGGAGAAATTGTCAGTAGTCCTCCTCACTACCTTCACAGGGGATATCATTCTACTCCCCTAAATATCCATAATAATAAGATTATCTACATTTTATTTTAAACATCACTCTGAATAATACTGTAAAGTAGATTCTGTTAATGTCCTTTAGTAGATGTTGAAGTGAGACAGAGAGAGATTAAGTACCTTGCTCAAGGTCACAGGTTAGTGCAGAAACTGGATCAGAACGCAGGTGGTTTGGCTACAAAGCCTACATTCTCAGTCACTCTCCTTTTACTGTATTTCTCCTAGATAAAAATCTCTGGAGATTATTATTCTTATTTAATAAGTGTAAAGACATTTAGGTTCAGGGAATTTAAGTTGCTTGCCCAAGGACACAACTAATAAATACTGGAATCAGAATTTGAATTCCAGGTAGGCTGACTCCTGAGGCCTTAATTTTAGCTGTCATCCTGTCATTGTTTTATATCCTGTCAACTTCTGCATTTGAAGTTGCTCACCTACTAGAGGTATAAAACTCATTTTGTTGCACCTTATATCTTTTGTGTTTTCCGATTAAAGCATGTGTGTGTATATATAATATATATATATATATATAAAATACACATACACACCCATATACTCTTGATATATACATATTGCGCCTTATATCTCTTGTGTTTGCCGATTAAAGCGTGTGTGTGTGTGTGTGTATATATACACACACATGAATCCCCGGTTGTGTTTATAATTTTACCACTCTATTCCGGAGTCTTGTGACATAATAGAATTACTTTCATTGAAATTGTTTACAAGTGGAAAAAAGTAGAAGGAAACTGTGTGTGTGTGTGTGTGTGTGTGTGTGTGTGTGTGTGTGTGTGTAAAAACATAGTCTCTGCCTTCAAAGAGCTTGTTCTCTGGCCGGGAAGGACTTAAGTATGGAAGTTGACCTAGAACGAGAAATAGGATGTACCTGCTTAAGACTAAGTAGGTGAACTTATACACTGGATACTTTGGAACAGGTTAAAATTGTATAGAAAGATTTTGTTTGGGGTGGAAAAAAAAAAACCTGAAGACAGAATATAGGGATATTGTTACCATAGTGGTTTAATTTTTACATATTTCAGATATCAAGATGGTATTTTTGATTTAGCCATGTGGAGATAGTTAACATCATTTTTGTATGTCAAAATATTTGCATGTCCTTAATTTGGCTTACAACGATTTTGCTTTAAAAGACAACTATGCCAATTGTTGCGTATTTCAGTATCTTGGTACAGTTATGTTAGGATTACAGGTTCTTTCATAGATTGATATTTAATAGTTTTTGTTCTTAAATTCTGGCATTCTTACATTATCTGTATCATGCGGGTTTTAATTTTTTCCTTTTGTGTTATGGTAAGTGAATTGGCTTAAACACATGAGATAATACTAACCCTGAAATACCCATTTAAAAATAACTTGTTTAGGAGTATCATGACAATAAATAGTGTATTCTTTGTTACTTAAACTTTTCACAGCCATTAGAGGTTACCTGTCTTTTAATATTACTTTGACAATCTAGTATTATAGGTTGCAAAGGTCTTGAGAGAGAGTGGTGGGGTGGGAGTGTGTGCACAAGTGGGTACACTCAATGGAAGCAGAGTAGATTAGAAACAGTATGTGTTTGGAATTAGACACAATTTTGCTAATTTGTATGACTGGATAAAATACTTAATTTTTGAGTAAAAATTTTCAGTTTTTTCCCCTTTATTATATGGGAACATAGTAAGGTTATTGTGAGTTTTAAATGAGAATGTACAACACTTATTAGCACATTGTAAATGTTCAAAACTAGCTATTATCTTCCTGAATTTAAAAAAAAATGCTAGTTGATAGGAGAAAGAACAAAAAATTGAAGGGAAACCATACTATTTTCTTTGTAATTTTTCTGTTGGAAAATAACTCAACTTGTTTAATAAATAAAGGGAGGGAAAGCCTACTATAAATTGATTGTTTTTGACACTTACTTCTAGCTTTGGGGAAATGAATTTTATAGAGGAAGGAGAATCTGACTTTTTTATGTTATTACCTCGTGCCTTTTTGACATATAGAAAAATGAATACTAAGGGCTTTAAACAATAGTTTTATGCAGCTGTTTAACAGATTTAAGGCTTTATTCCATTTCCAGCGGGAAGGTGGAATTTTTAATTTCTAGAGTGAAATTAAGATGATCCATTGAAGTTTAGAGCTTGGATTTTTACAGTATGAAATTTTGTTTTTTCCTGGTAAAATATGAGTTGATTGATTAAATTCAACAGCCTAGAAATTATAAATCTTAAATTTCTTTGCTTAAATTTTTGTGCATTTTTGAAAATAAATACATCTGGTATATTAAAAATGATCTTGGTAAAAAAAATAAAAAGATCTTAGATTTGTATTTTTATGTTATCATAAAATATTTCTCCATCTCTTTCTTTTATGGGTTCACTGCAGACATTCTTATTGCAGTTGTCATTTATAGGGTTAAACATTTGCTATATTGTAACATACGAAAGCAGTTAAGCTGTTTGGAATTGTTTACTTGCTAAAACCAGTGTTAGTCAGCAGAGGCAGTACACCAGATTTCCTTGTGGCTTTTAGTGGAAAATGTTAAAAGCGCACTCATTTTTCAGTTATAGAATTTTTCAGTTTGATCTGGATTAGTCACAGAACTGGCATGAACCTTCTAATTGTGAAGGCTGTCCAAATGCACTATTTTTTTCTCCTGCTAGAGGAAGTTACATCCCCGAGCAGTAGCTCAGATCTCTGGTAAGTGTAACATGTGAGCATTACTAGGCATTTCATCCTGCGGTTCTGCAGTCTTTGCTATTCAGACTGTTGCTCAGTTGGAATGCTTCTGTGGGGCCGATCCTGAGGTTCTGTAGATCTTTTTTAAGGACCTACCCATTTGGAGGTATCCGTGGCCGTTTTGCAAGATCATCTGGGGAACAGGAAAGCATCTGAAATCTACTGAAAAGGATAACTGTAGCGGTTTTCACAGTGGAAGGAAACTATATTGGCACAGAGCAGATGATTGAATAAAGTAGTTGGCTCAAAGAAGATGCACAGTCTGCTGTTTTTTCCTGTGAATGAAGACTATTTAATGGAAGCTGTATTCATGTGGAGATCAAAGGAAACACTGGAATGATAAACTACTGGGCTTTTTTCTCTCTTTTTTTTAATGAAAAGCCTGAAGCAGTAATTTGAGCTCAAATGCCTTGTAATTCCTTCGCAGCCTGCCTGTTCCGTTAGGATCCTCTGCTAACACTATTTCTGCCTGGTGCTGTGCCCTTTTGCTGGAGCAGCCACAGACAACTGCCTGATGGAGAAAGAATGAACGCTCTGCCTTGCTTATGCTATCGATGGAATAAAGCTATCTGTGTTTCTTCTTTATATGGGATATCTGGATTAATCAAGCTGTATTCTAGTACTAAGAGTCCTATTGTCTCTTGGGGTCTGACTCATCGCATGTAAATGTACTGCAGCTTTGCTATTAATGCAGAGTGTTGTTGTTTTTTTTTTTTTTTATTTCCCAACACAGAAAGAATTGTCAGCCTCTGAGCTTCATTTTAAGAATTTATGCTGAGCTCTAGATATTTTTTTTTCTGGATAGTATCTGCATTAAACCAGAAGCTGAAGAAATGAAGACAAATTAGAAGTGGAAACAGAATAGTGAGATTTTTTTTTTTCAATTATAAGCAAGTCAGCTACTGGTAACTATATGACCTTGCAGGCAAGAGTGGGTATAGCTGTAATCATCTCTGTCATAGTAGTTGTTTCTCATTTCATTCTGTATTCTGTGGTGTTGTCACCCCAAACAATAACCTTTTTATGCAAGTAAATTTCTGTGAGACAGAGAGCAATATGACTATTTTGGTAGGAGAAAAATATTTTTAGATGAGCTTGTACTGGACTCCGTTTTAGTTATTGACATGTTGATGTGAAATTTCTTTTAAGTATTACAGTAGTCCAACAGAAAATAATAGAATTTTGTTGTTTTTAGAAAGTTATGTTATGTAGTCATAATCTTAAACTTCAGTTTTTCTGATAGTACTTACTAACTTTAAAAAACCAGCTGCGCTGTTCAGAGAATGATCCTAAGTGTTGTACAGAAGAGGAAGAAAAACTATTTGTGCTCTTCCAACTGTGACTTTTATCACATAGCTTGGAATTTAGTATTTTAAAAGAGCGAATGAGTCGAGTGTGTATTGTTGTTTTGGAGGAGGTAGAAGATGAATCTCCTGCATTCATTTCTAAATTGCCACAGGAAAATAAATCCCTACATTCACCACCACCTTCGGGAAGTGTATTGGTAAGATATGAGAGTTTATGTTTACTGTCTTATACTGAACTAAATGGGGTAAATTTTACCTTTTAAGAGTAAGCATAAGTTGGCTTCCACTAGTGTTATTGAAATCAAATAAAACCAATATAGGTATGTAAGTATGATGCAGTATTAATTGTGTATAAAATGGACACATTTTTAATTTTTACTTTTCAGATGTTTAGATAACATCTCAGACTTTCCTTACTATATATTATTCTCTTACAAAGACTTTTTAAAAAATAATTTGAGAATTGTAGTTCTGGCAACCATGTTTCTGTTTTCATTTTGTGGTTTTAAAAACTGATGTCCTGAGAATGAGGAACTGTGTGTTTTAGGAAAGGTTTACTACTGCTAGCAACACCGAGGCACAACCTTTTCTGTAATGAATTTTATGTATTTACATGCAGCACTTTATATGACAAAGAATCAGACTTCCTTAACCTTATTTTTAATGCTGTTGTCAATTGGTTTGTTTGACTAGTATAATATGATACCTTATCAGAGAGACTGTTGTTGATTAAGAAATTGTTATATTTAGACATGCACGTGTTTGCCTCTTTGTTTCCATTCAGGTGTATGCTATTTTTTTGGTCTTCGAATAGTAGTGATTTTCATCAATTGCCAGATTTTCTGTCTTTGGATTTTATCTATGTAACATGTAATGCTAACCCATGCAAGTTATTTAATGCCCCAAACAGAACTTTCCAAAAAGGCCTGCCCTCATGGGCATCAGTGTGGCCTGGCAGTGGCTTGTTTGACAAGTTATGTCCCACAAGTAGATGTTGAGATGTCACACTTATATTTGTAAGAGACTTTGTTTTTACCATATATATATAAACAAAAGGCTTCTACTCAGGTTTGATTGTGTTTATTGTCCTACCTAGTTTTGGCCATACCTAGTTTTGATTTTTTTTTTTAATTCGGCCTTTTTTATTCAAGGAGGAATCCTGTACTTTCATACAATTTGGCTTCATAAAATTTTTGGTTAATGTCAAAAACAAATTGATTATTGTTGCTAAAGGGAAGAAAAATTTTAGGTTTAAAAGTTATGTAGAAATACCTTTAGAATCATCCATGCGGTGTGATTAATACTTTTATTCCTCTCTTATATTTTAGCCATCACTGGTGCAAGCTATATTTAATGGAGATCCTGATGAAGTTCGAGCACTAATATTTAAGAAAGAAGATGTTAACTTTCAGGTAAAACAGTTAATTCACTGATACTGACCTTTAAATCTACTTATATAAACTCTTTTCTAGAATTACGATTTTGTTAAAAAGGCATAACAGTTCTGTAACAGTTTTTTAAATGAGGGCAGAAGGGTCTTGGAGTAATTGCCTCAAAAGAAAGGGACTGGGTGTGTATTGAGGGTACAAACTAACACAAGGACTAGGAGCCAGTGAGGGTACTTTGTTTCCCCAGCTTTTTACTTGGGAAGTTTTTACAGAAAAGTTGAAAAAAAAAAAAAAAAAAAACTCTGAATACCCACATACCCTCCACGTAGATCCAGCAGTGAGAACATTTTGCCATGTTTGCTTTCCCTCTCATATTTACACATATTTTATATATACACACATACAATTTTTTTCTTTTGCTGAATCCCATTTGAAAGTAAGTCGTAGACATCATGACACTTGACTGTTAAATACTTATATGTATTTTAGATGAGGGTTCTTTTTTGTGAACTCTAAAAGACATTTCTATTAAGTTTATAATACCTCTAATTTGATTATGAGATCAAATTTATTTTCTGTAAATAAGTGTGGTAAGCATTATACACCGAGTCATCTGTTTGAGCCTCTCAGTAAAGAAAGACATACTGTTTGAAAAGTCTGTAGTGAAAGACTTTTCTTTCACTACAAAGTGAAAGATGTAGTGGATTTAACATTTAGGGCTGACCTGAGAGACAGTTTTATACAGATTGGGCATATGGATAATTTTCTCTTTGTTTCTCTAGTGGCTAGTAGTTTCTTTAATTTACTAAATTGAGGCTAAAATATATAATTTACTGTAGTAAGATCTAATTCATTAATGTGTATATTTTTACAGGAAACACATTGACAGTACATTCTTCACACATAATTCAGTCCTCTGAATTACTGTGGTGAGGGGGTCATGATTCATAAAGTTGCTATAGCAACACCAAAACAGATGACCTAAAATAATTGGTAGTTCTGCGAAAGCCTGCAGGGTCATCTCAAACTATTTCTTTCATTCTTTCATACAATATTACTGTGATAATGTTAAGTAGATATAAAAAGTATTTAGCTTGTAAAAGTTGGATTATCCAAATAAATTTAATCTTTAGCTAAAATGGTTCATTTTAACATTAGGGAGTGATCAAAATGCTATCATTACATTTTTTTAAACCTTCCTAAATGAATTGCCTTTAAGTTTATATTTATTGGAAACATGCACCTAATTCAGGATATATTTATTTATTTTAAGAGTGCCTGGTTACTTTACCTAATTGGGGTGTTCTGAAGAGTGTACTTTTTTTCTTAGGATAGAAAATAGTCATAGGGGTATAGACTTAAAGAAAAGGAAGGAAAAGGCTTTCTGTTCTGTAGAACTCTAGTTTTTTGGGTTTGTTTGGTAGTTTTCTTAATAGTACTAACAAATCTTATCTTGGTGAGAATGTCTGGACTATAATGCTACTTACTATGATTAATTTCCCTGTCATTACAAAATCTCATAGCTAACACTGTTTTCTGCTGTATTAATCAAATTATTTTAAATTTTTAAAAAATACTCAGAATCATTTTGAGCATCAGTTTATTCTACTGTGATGTCCTTGGAACTATTGTGTATGTGTCATTAGTGTGTCACCCCCAAACATTTAGGATTTTTAGCCCCTACTCACAGATTCCTTTTTTAACTTGCTTTTAATCACCTTTTCTTAACATCTCCTAACTTGTGTGCCCTTACTCTGGCTTCGGGCAGAACTAAAAGTTGTTAGTACTTCAGATCAGCAGGCTTTTCTTGAGGGTGGGTGACTTTGGTTGTCTTCATGGTGATTCATGGGTTTTTGACAAGTTTTTCTATGGGTGCTTTTACGTCTTTCCTCATGTGACTCTTAGCAGTTGAGAGTATTGTCCTAATTTTACAGTTTGTTAACTCTGTGGGTATTTTTCTAATTCAAGATAGTAGATTTTTTAAGAGGTGATATGTGTAATACAACACTGTTTTGTCATATAAAATGACTCTTGATAGGTAATAAAGTATGTTTAAGCTTTATGTCTGTGTGACAGTGTTGTTTTTTTTAAAATAATTTTATTTAAATAATTAAGAATAACATCTTTTTGAAACTATGGTTTTTGAAGTTATTTTTATCAATTTTTAGAATGGGTATACAAATTCAGATTTGTTTCTGTACTGTTAAATGAACATTGTATTTTTTTAGATTTATTATTTTAGTTTCTTCAGTCATGTACTGAAGTTGTAGATACTGTAAACCACCAAATAGCATTTTTCTTGGTAACACACCTAAATTGGTTTTTAACAAAACTCTTAATTTAAAACGCATTTGTATTATTTGGTTGAGAAGGAAGTCTTCTATTGTAGAAGCTTAGGTACGATGATTTCACGAGAAAATGGTGGAGTTCTGGTGGCTCAGTCTGTTAAACGTCCAGCTTTTGATTTTGGCACAGGTCATGATCTCATGGTTCCTGAGTTTGGGCCCTGCGTCGGACTCTGCACTAGCAGTATAGAGCCTGTTTGGGATTCTCTCTCTCTGCTTCTCCCCTGCTTAAGCGCTCTCTCTGTCTCTGTCTCTGTCTGTCTCTCTTAAATAAACTTAAAAAAAAAAAAACATATTGGAGTTTCATATTTGCAGGCTTTGGGCCACAAGTAATTGAGTGCCTAACTAAATACAGGTTTATTGCTTATATAGTAATTTACTCTAGAGCAAGGTGATCTGGAGGTTGGTTAAGACAGTACTGTCAGAGCTCTGGGTGAACTGCTCTGTGAGACTTTCAGCTTTCTCCTCCTAGTAGAGATGACTGATACATTATGTGCTTATGACACACAGCCAGAGAAATGGAAAGGGGACTCTCCCTGTCAGTTTCCTTTTTTCTTTCTTTCTATTTTTAATCAAGCAAAATTATCTTTTCCAAAATCCCCTCAAAACTCCTCCTGAGATTGCATTGGTTACTGGTTTACTCTAAAGCAATCCACCAGCAAAGGTAGAATGGGATTAGCTTTTTGCTTAGATTAGTCATTGTTTATCACCTGGTTCATCCCCTGGGGCAAGAAAAGAGGGTTACTTACCATCACTGATTTTATTGCCATTCCATATATGGAGAAAATCAGCATTTTCATAGGAAGGCATAAAGAGGAAATAATCGTTTGGGTAGGTAACTTAGTAGAAGATTTTTGATTACCTAGAAGCAGTTGAAATAGCAAACTTTTGGAAAAATAGAAGTTACTTGGATATAGAAGAGGCACTGTTAATTAAAAAAGTGAAACCATCAAAAATTTATGAAGGCAGAGTGGTATATATATATTGTGTATATATATGTGTATATATAGTGCAAAGAACAATTGGAATATACGTTATTAGACTTAAGTACTCCTATTTTCTTACCTTATTGCCTATATGTACTACTTGAGCAAATCCATTTAAGTTCTTTGGGACTCACTTTTCTTTTGTTATAAAATGCGTGGGGTTAAAATAATGGCCTTCAGGGTGTTTGCCACTTCAAATTTAAGATGCTCTAAGGTGTGTCTGGGTGGCTCAGTCAGTTAAGCGCTTAGGTTAAGCATCCACTTCGGCTCAGGGCTCAGGGGGCTCAGGTCATGATCTTACGGTTCATGAGTCTGAGCCCTGCATTGGGCTGTGTTGTCAACACAGAGCCCCCTTCGGATCCTCACTGTCCCCCACCTCCCCAAAATAAATAAGATAAACACTTTAAAAAAATTTTAAAGCTGCTTTAAAAATTCTGAATGACCTTGAATGACTTCCTGCTTTTGCTCAGAAGGTTTCATTTGTATTTCTAAATATATAGCCAAAATAATAATAATTATTATTTCCTTTCCCTAGAACTTAGTAGAACTTAATGCTGTATTGTAGAGCCCAAATAATTTAGTCTGAAATATCAATAACATATTTCAGAGGAAAGGTCTGACTTTGTAAGAAAATTATTTTCTATACATAGAAATTGTTTTCCTCTATCCAGAGTGATAGAAATTGGTGTTGATTATAGAATTTTATTTCAGAGACAGTGATATGCCTAAACCTTTTCATGTTATGATTCAGTTCATAAAACAATCTTGTAAGGTTGGTAGGTTAACATTTCCATTCCACTAATAGATAAACTAAAACTCAAAAAGGTTAAACATCTCCAGGATCAGTAAGTATAGCAGAATAGGAATTTGAACCCATGTCAGACTTGAGAGTAATTGGGAAAATAAGTAATTTGGAGAAGGATAAATATTTTTTTTCTTTTGCATAAAGCAATAATGGTTCAAAAATGGATTTTCCCCCCAAAAAGTTATGTCCACGTTCTATGGACTCCTGCCTTTTAAACTATAATACAAGTAGAATCCTAATTTTCATGATACCAATTGCTGTTAAATGTTAGCATTGCAAATGAGTGAATACATAAGCCTCCCTGGTGCCTTAATTTGTGGCTGGATAAAAATGTCATTCAAGATAATATCAAACTAGGGGTAATTACAATCTAGCTAGTGCTGTTCTTAGTGTTCAAAACAGAGGAACACTTAGATTTTGAGTGACCCTTTTTAAACACAAAAGAGTTGATTTAAGAGCTAGCCAGTAAGTACATCTTCCCTATATCTATCATATAACTTAATATTTTTGAAAATGCTATCTTGTATATTTTATTAGCTTCTGAATTTAGCTTTGTCATTCAAAATATTTTGGGATGGATTTGCCAAAGTAGCCTTCCAAATTATTAACATCTTTAAACTTTCCAAAATACTTTCTGGGATCATTGAAATGATGTTGATTTTACTTTGCCAGATGAAGTGCTCAGCAAATCCATACATACACATCACACAAGCAGATGATTAGTTCTTATAATTATTATAATAATATTGTTGACAGTTAACACAAAGTAGTAAACCCTAAGTTTACACAGGCTGCCTGAATTCCACCCACCTCCATCCTTCACCGTGTTCTCTAGTCTTTTCTGGAAATAAACAAGAATGCTCTGATCTTCAACCAGTCTTTCTTGTGGCCATATGTCACTTCTGCTGGCTATCAGTGTACCAAGCTGTTGATGTTCTAAGCTCTTAAAACCTCTTCACTCAGTTACTTGAGGTCATGTGCAACTCTCTGCCCTAAAATTGTACATGTGTACATGGTCTTTTCCAGCTACTTACAGTAATTAGAAATAGAACCTGTGAGCAACCCTTCAGCCCCTTCACAAGTGTACCCACCCAACTTCTAGCTGGCTTCCATGGAACATTGAGTAGCAAGGGGGGAGTGAAGAAGAGCGAAGAACGAACTTAGTTAACACCCAGGAGAGAATTCCCCTATAGTTTCTCCACGGCTAGAAATGGCACCTCTCCTCTATTCTTGCCAGTACTTCTGGCTTCTAGCCTCTGATTTTTTAATTTTCTTCACCAATGTTTAGTTTTCTCCCAGGATCTTAAATGAGTACGTCCTGTGTCATTGTGACTATAAATGGCTTTCGGATGGTTCTGAAACAAGGAAGGTATTGTCTAATGAAACCAGCTGCTTTTGCAGCTTGAGACTGATTGGTGACTTATTTTTATATTCCATTCATGTATTTTTTATTTAGCATATACACAGTCTGCATCTTTCATCTCCAGTATATTTGGGGAATATATATTGCGAATGTAGTATATTGGTCCATATTAGTAATGGGAGCTTTTTCATTTTTCTTTATAGCCACATCATTTTGCATTTTTTATAATGTAATTTATTTAACTAGTCCCTCTTTTAGAGAGCATTTGGATTATTTTAAATCTTGCTAATTGGAAATAAGTTGATCTTTTCACCAAGAAAACAAAAACTCTGCTTCAGTGGACATGCAGAATTTTTGGAATGTTTGTATTTATTTTAAATTAAATTATCATCTTTCCAAATAGACTAAGTTCTTTGAAGCAGTTTTACTGGACATGTATAAATAAACAGGTAGTGGGTAAACAGTGATACATTTTTTAAAGTTTATTTTCAGAGAGAGAAAGAGAGTGTGTGTCCACACATGCTCAGAAAGGAGCAGAAAGAGAGGGAGAGAGAGAATTACAAGCAGGCTCCGCACTGTCAGCACAGAGCCCAACGCGGGGCTCGAACTCAGAAACTGTGAAATCATAACCTGACTGAAACGGAGTCAGACATATAACTGACTGAGCTACCCAGGTGCCTCAACAGTGATATTTTTAATAGAGATCTTGTACCTTTACTTACATATTCTGAAATAATGCTGATGAGTTTTTATACTTATAACTATATATAAATAATGTAAGTTACATAGTATAGCAAAAATGTTGTAAATTCTGTCCTAAATTTCAGATAGAGCTGAAGTTACTAATTGGTCTGTTAGTCTCAGCTAGCACCTCAGCCTTTTTTTTTTTTTTTTTTTTTTTTTTTAGGTTTTAGCGAGGTATAATTGATCTACAATAAATTGCATATATTTAAATTATACTACATCATAAATTTTGACATATGCATATACCTTTGAAACCTTCACCATAATCAAGGTAGCTAACACTTCCAAAAGATTCCATTTGCCCCTCCTTAACCTCTTACCTGCTTTGCATAACTATAGATTAATTTGTATTTTCTAGAGCTCTATGTAACTGAAATTATACAATATGTCCTCCTTTTCTCTAGCATTTTTTAACTTAGCATAATTATTTTGAATCTCACATGTTCTGGCATGGTATTAACAGTTCTTTTCTGTTGCCGAGTAATATTCTATTGTATCTATAAACACAATTTGTTTATCTGCTCATCTATCGGTGGACATTTGAGTTGTTTCCCGTTTTCATCTATTACAAATAAAGCTACCATGAACCTTTCTGTACAAGTGTTTGTATGAATAGGCTTTCCTTTCTCTTGGGTAAATATCTAGTGGTGGAAAGGTCAGACCATATGGTAGGTAGCTATATGTTTAACTTTTTAAGAAATTGGCGGCTGTTTCAAAATTGGTTGTATCATTATACATTCCCACCACCAAGACATGTGAATCCCAGTTTTTCCACATTCTCACCAATATTTGGTAAGATGAGTCTTTTCTAATCTTAAAAATTCTAATAGAGGTGTATCCATCCCTCAGTGTATATCATTGTAGTTTTAATTTGTATTTCTGTGATGACTAATGATATTGAACATCTTTTCATGTGCCTCTTGGCAATCTGTATATCCTCTTTGGTGAAATATCTTTCAAATGTTTTCGCCAAGTTTTTTTTTTTTTTCTTTTTCTTAATTGGATTGTTTTCTTGCTCTTGAGTTTTGAGAGTTCTTTATATGTTCTGGATACAAGTACTCAATCTGTGGCCATGTTTTCATTCTCTTAAGAATGTATTTGAGGGGCGCCTGGGTGGCTCAGTTGGTTAAGCGGCCGACTTCAGCTCAGGTCACAATATCACGGTTTGTGGGTTCGAGCCCCGCATCAGGCTCTGTGCTGACAGCTCAGAGCCTGGAGCCTGCTTCAGATTCTGTGTCTCCCTCTCTCTCTGCCCCTCCCCCACTCATGTTCTGTTTCTCTCTGTCTCAATAATAAATAAAACATAAAAATTTAAAAAAAACTTCAAAAAATGTATTTGAAGAGCAGAAGTTTTAAATTTTGTTGATATCCAACTTATCAATTTATTCTTTTATGGATCTTGGTTTTGGTGTTGTATCTGAAAATATCTCTATCTCTGTATCATGTAGATTTTCTTTGTATCTCCCAGAAGTTTTATAGTTCTATATTTTACATTTAGATCTAAGTCTATTTTGAGTTAATATTTGTATATTATACAAGGTATATGCCAGAGTTCACTTTTTTGATATGTAGATCTATTCAGTTGTTAGAATACTTGTGGAAAAGACTATTTCACTGAATTGTCTTTGTATTTTTATTAAAAGCCAGTTTTTAATGGCAGTGCCATACTGTTGTGATACTGTAGCTTTAATAAGTCTTGAAATCGTAAACTTTTTTTCCTTTTCAAAATTGTTTTGTGTAGGTCCTTAGTGTTTTTATATTATTTTAGAATCACCTTGTCAGTTTCTAGGGAAAGTATTGGATTATGTTGATGTGTAGGTGAAGTTGCCAAAAACTAAAATCTTAACAATACCGAATCTTCTGACCCATGAACAGGTTACAGCTCTCCATTTATTTAGGTCATTTTGAATTTCTCTCAGCAGATTTTGTAATTTCACTGTGGATGATTTTTTTATATACTTTGTCAAGTCTATATTTTATAAATTTTGTTCCTACTATAAATGGTTTTAATTCAAAATATGCTAAATATCCTGTACTGCTGAGACAAGTTTTTCTTGAGTACTCTCTTCAGTGCTCCAGGAAATGCAAGTTTTTCACCCTAACTGGTGGGAACAGGAGGATACTTTCTTGTATGCAACCCAGACACTGTTCCTTCAAAATCCATATATTCTCACTGGGGATGCTATCACCTCCAGCTTGGCAAAATTTATTTTTTTGCTCTGTGTGTGTGTGTGTGTGTGTGTGAGTGAGAGAGAGAGAGAGAATCTTGCATATTACAATGATTTATGGCCTTCCAAAGGGCTAAACTATAGAGATTAGGTACACAGTAGTATTAAAATTATATGGGGGCAGTAAGGAAAAAAATAAGTATCAAAAACCTCCTGGGTCAGGATGATAAGGAGAAAAAGGTTGAGAAACACCTCTTTAATTACTTTAGATGCTTATTTTCACCAGTCTCAGGTAGTATTTTTATACATTTGTGCTGCTCAGTACTTAGCTGAGTACATAAGGGCATAATCTGCAGATCTCTGGCATTTTCAAGTTGTACCATCCTCTCTCTCTTACTGTGTCCTGAGAATTCTAGCCCCTGGACTGTCATCTCTGTCTCCTCAACTCAAGCAAATATGCTTATTAAAAGATACGTAGCTCCGTAAAAGCCATTGAAAATAATTTTATTGATTGAAACTGCTGACTGACAGACATTCCACTGCATGTTTTCAGACTTACACCTTACATATTTTATGAAATGGCAGTTTTTGATTCTAGCCCAGCAGTTTCTTTGAAATAGAAATTCTATAGTTTTCTAAACAGTAGTATTATATCTGGTAATTAAATTGCCCAATTATAGATGGCATTACCTTACTTTGTCTTATTCTAATAGGACCGGGTATTGATAGTAATTTTGGGAGCACCTGGCTGTCTAGTTGGTAGAGCATGTCGCTCTTGATCTTATGGTTGTGAGTTAAAGCCCCACATTGGACATGGAGACTACTTAAAAAAATAATAAAACAAAGATACGTAATTTTGGTGTTTTATTTTTTTACTGTGAAGAGCAAGTAAACCTTAGCATAGGAGTATCTATTTACTGCTAAATTTGTAGAAGAGAGTAAAGTCAGTGTTTAAAATAGGATTCTTCTTGGATTTGTCTTTTTAATATTACTACTGATAGACCAATGTCTAGATTAAAACATGAATTAATACTTGGATTCTAAACTTCCTAAATAGAATTTGCTTCAGGGCAAGAACCATGCCTTCCATTTTGTAGGATCATTAGCACTGGAAAGGGATCTTAGAAATTAAGTAGTTAAATCATCTCTGTTAAAGATGAGGCAAAACTAAAGTCTTGGAGTTTATTTTATTTGGTCACTTATATTTAGCAGAGGTAGCATAAGAGCCTAGTTTTCTTAATGTCCAGTTAGTTTTCCGTCCATGTTGTCTCCACTGGTTTGTCACCTCTCAATTCTGCCTAGTGGTTTAGTATTACAATAAATTTCTTAGCTTTTCTCTTATAGCTGTAAGTATGTAAGTCCTTAGTAAATACTTGCTAGCTTAATTTGGTATAACTTGTCATGTTGGTTGGTTCATTCCCTTGAAAAATTATGTTCCAGTTACTATACTGGGTACTGGGGAGACAAGTCCAGTCATACATACTCCCTCCCCCCCTTCTTCCATGCTCTTTCCTGACTCAGGATATCACTGGTGCCCTCATTGTCTCCAGCTCTTTTTGCTTCATCTTCAATTTCTCTTCATTCTTTCGGTTGCCCCTGATGGTAGGCAGAATTCCTAAGATAGCCCACAAGAATCTCACTCCCTCTCCGTGTACATATCCTATATAATCTTCAGTACTGTAAATATGATAGGATAGCACTCTTGTGATTACTTTATGACATCTGGCACAGTTGACTAGCAAAGTGAGATTAGTGAGTGGACCTGACCTAATTACATGAACTCTTTAAATGTGCATCTAGGGGCGCCTGGGTGGCTCAGTTGGTTAAGCAGCCAACTTTGGCCCAGATCATGATCTCACATTTTGTGGGTTTGAGCCCCGCATCAGGCACTGTGCTGACAGCTCAGAGCCTGGAGCCTGCTTTGGGTTCTGTGTTTCCCTCCCCCTCTCTCGGCCCCTCCCCTCTGTTGCTCACACTCTGTCTCTCTCAAAAATAAATAAACATTAAAAAAAAATTAAATGTGTATCTAGAGTCAGAAACAAAGACAGTAAGGGATTTGATGTAAGGCAGATTCTCTATTCCTGACTTTGAAGGTGGAGGGGAGCCACATGGTAAGGAGTGGGCAGTCTGTAGGAACAGAGGACAACTTCTGGCTGATAGGAAGAAAACTGGAACCTTGGTCTAACAACCACAGCGAACTCCATTTTACCTACATGAACCTAGAGGTGGATTCTTCTTAGGTCTTCTGGTGAGAACATTGCTCATTGACAGTTTGATTTCAGCTTTAAGAGAGACCCTGAGTGGAGAATCCAGCCACACCATGCCCGGACTTCTGCCCTACAGAACTGTGACTAAATGACTGCTGTCTTAAGCCACTAAGTTTGTGGTAATTTGTTATGCAGCAGTGGAGAAACAATATAAGACTTACATATATATCTCTTTTTCTGGAGCACCTTTCTTGGTCTTCCAGGAAGTATTACGGCAGCCTAATAGATATCCAACAGCACTCTGAATTTCTTGTTTGTAGCACTCATGTTAACTGACTTGTGTCTTATTCAATATCTTTAACTCTCTGGATATAGGGACCTGGTTTGAATTATTCCCTATATTTATACCCAGTTTGTGGTGAATAATAGCCATTTAAAAAATGTCAAAAGGGAATGCATAAAAATAAGACATAGTCCCTGACTTTGACCTGTTTATTATCTAAAAGTGTTTGGCTATGTTGTGTGTGGATATTCTTGTTTGTGTTTGTGTATGGGATGTGTTTGGGTTTGGATGGGTAGGACCAGTCAGCTGTTAGTTGCCCAAGGGCAAAGTGAGTTAAACTGGCTTCTTTCTGTGGTCATTTTACCTTACAACTCCTTCAGTACTTATTTAGACAATTCAAATCACTTTGACACAGGAAGGGTGAGTTAAGGAAGGAAGGAAAGGGAGAGAAGGAGGGAAGAAAGGAAGGAAAGGAAAAGAGAGACAGAGGGGAAAGGAAAAAGCGTGTGCACTTGAAATGCATGTGGACAAAGGTGCTCTTCTGTAATGAAATAACTTTATCATTTGCAGTATTCTGTTGATGATCTGTCAGAACATTGACTTTAAAGGGACAATGAGATACGATATTCTACCCACTTCTTTGCCACAGGGACTAAATCCCATCCATCTTGCCCCCAGTGCTCAGGAATAGAAGTTGGTTCTAGAGAAGGCATTTAATAAAGTTCTTAGTGTAAGGAGTTTCCCTGACCAACCAGAAAGCAGCTTTCATATTATTAATGTCCAAATAATTATCAGTAAATAAAGTTTGCATGATTGCTGAACACAGAGCACAGAAGCAACACAAGAAATAATGGAAACTTCATAGATGAAGAAGAGGGGATTCTGGGAGCTGCTATTTATTGTTAAAAACTGCCTCATAATCCAAGTGTATAGTTTTTGATAACGTGGGGTTCACTCTTTATGCTGCCAGAACAGTGCCGCCGTATAAACAAGTCTAAATAGCTGATACATTGGTAATTGTGCATAAACCAAAGTGCCTGTAATAACCAAGCCCAAAAAGAAGCTTGGAAGAGAGAAAGAAGAACGAAAAATGACACATGATGGTACGAGCTGCAGTTTAAAGATGAAGGCTCCCAAACAGATTATCCAGGACATGGAGAAGTTGGATGAATTGGAGTTTAGCCCAGTGCAGCAATCACAGTTAAATGAGAAAGTGCTGAAAAAGACCAGCGTAAAAAGCCGCATGAAACCTTTGAATGTATTCTACAACTCTGAAAAAGAGAATCTGGATGTTTACAAAGAATTGAGAAAGCTACAAGTAGAATATGAACAGAAGAGGGCTCAACTTAGCCAATATTTTGATGCTGTCAAGAACGCTCAGCATGTGGAAGTGGAGAGTATCCCTTGCCAGATATGCCACATGTTCTTCCAACATTCTGATCCAGGACATTCCACTTCCTGGTGCCCAGCCACCCTCCATCCTTAAAAAGACCTCAGCCTATGGACCTCCAACTTGGTAAGTTTCTATACTTCCTCTTCTCAGACATGGTGTTCCACGTTTGCCCCCTGGCAGAAAACCTCATGGTCCTCCCCGTGGTCCACCACCTCCTCAAGTCTTGAAAATGTATGGCCATAAAGTGGACTTTGCTCTAGATCTTCCCCTTCGTAGGCGGGATGAAGACATGTTATATAGTCCTGAACTTGCTCAATGGGGTCATGATGATGATGTTTCCAGTACCAGTGAAGATGACAGGTATGATGAGGACATGGATCAAGATAAGCATGATGACAGTACTGATGACAGCAGCACTGACAGATCAGATGGAGAAAGTGAAGGGGATGAATTTGTGCACTGTGATGATAATGAAAGAGACAACAATGAAGAAAAAAGTCAAGTCCGAGTGTAAGATATGCAGATATGCCTGAAAAATCAAGGAAGAAAAAGAAGAACATGGAGGAGCTGACTCCTTTTCAAGCCATTATGCATCGAATGGCAGGTCAGAAATCCCAAAGGAGAGACGAGAAGTAGACGAATTTTCAGAGGATGATGATGAAGGTGTCCTGATGATTCTGAAGTGGAAAACAGCATAAAGAGGAATCTCTTTCAGATGGCACATCTGTCACCTCTTCAAAGCAGCAAGCTCCCCCAAAGTCTGTTCCTCCTTCTCAGAAACAAGCACCTCCCATGCCAGAACCACCTCCTCCTGGACGACTACCACCTGTTCCACCTTTACAACCACCTGGACCACCTACTGGACTTCTTCCTGGACCACCTCCAGGAGCTCATCCATTCCAGAGGTCACCTGGAATGCCAGGACTCTGAGGGCCTTTACCCCGACTTTTACCTCCAGGCCAGCTCCCTAGCCCTCCCCCAGATCCACCTCCAGGTCTGCCTCATGACCCTTCTCCTCCGGGGCCCCCCCCAAGGCTACCTCACCCTGCACCTCCAGGTATTTCTTCCTCCCATCCTGTCATGATGCGCCCACCTTTTGGTGGTGGCTCCACTTAGACCTGCCCCACCTGGGCTTTTCCCACCAGCTCCTCTGCCGAACGTGGGGGTTTTAAGTGCGCCACCCAACTTGATTCAGCAACCCAATGAAGATGATACAAGCACAGCCACCATTGAGAAGAAAGCCACAGCAGCCATCAGCACCAAGCCACAGATCACCAATCCCAGGGCAGAGGTTACTCAGTTTGTCCCCATTGGATTGAGGGTATGTCGGAAGAATAAAGGGGCCACTGCTGCTCCCCACAAAAAGAGGATGATTCTGCTGTGCCTCTTGCCAAAGCACCCCCAAATCTGGTCCATCTGTTCCTGTCTCCATGCAAACTAAGGATGATGTTTATGAAGCTTTCATGAAAGAAATGGAAGGGCTACTGTGACAGCTTTTCATTCCAGAACAGGTTTCTGTTCACATGAATGGTTTGTGGGGAAAGAGGCTCTTATTAAACTCAGTGAAAGAGCTGCTTTCACTGCTAGGGTATTTTCAAATTTCAGTTCAAGGAATATCTTAAAATTTAGCCTTGTTCAGAATTAATTTATTGCATATAAGAGAGTTATTTCATTCAGAATAGATTGGTTATTGAAGCTGTGCTGCTAACATCCATTCCCTTCATACCACCATTTTCTTCCTGTTTGTTCCCATTCTCCAATTCTTTGGAAACGTGATTGGAGGATCTTTGTTACTTATTTGTTTTGATTCTCTTCTTGTGTGCTGTGGGCACTGGAGTAGAGGTTTCTGGAAAAAAAAAGTTTCTTTTACCCCATCTTACCTTTTTTGTTTGAGTTATTTTAACATTTTCTTGTAAATATTTTGTAATATTTTAGTGAAATGGATGGCAATGTCATTTCCTAATACAGTGCAAGATATGTGGGAAGAAATTGTAGCATTCTTTGATTAAAATTATTTCCCACCGATCTAAACATTAGGTGTTTCATTTCATGGAATAAATAAATAAATGTTCAACACCAAAACAAAACAAACAAAACAAAACAAACCCCAAAGTGCCTGTAATAGCCAGAGTCAGATTTGGGAAAGGAGACTTCTTGTCCCATACCACCCCAAATCATGTATTCACAAAGAAAATATATTTAATTTTAATTACATAATTTTAAATGATCTAGTATGAAAGTGAATGATTTAATTAACAATAGATTAATTACTAAATGAATAAACATTTTCCATAAAATTACAGCGACACACCTTGAGATCTATTTTTCCTTATCTTATTATAATTACTTGTTGAGTAAAACATGTAAACTACATAATAATGTACCATTGTTTTCTAAGGTAGACTTTATACAGAACTAATTATTTGAATATTACTTACCACAGTGATTTAAAGCATGTTCCCTTATGCATGCTCAATAAATTAATAATAATCATTTTAGAATACATTTATCTCTGTAATGAGAAAAATGATTTATAAAATGCTTTATGTCAAATTTTTTCATTTGGGAGATAAATGTGTACAGTGAGGGTTTTGGTTTTTGTTTACATAGAAGCTAGATTACATTAACTTTTTGTTTGGATTTTTTAGGATTGCCTTACACAACTTCTGATAACATAATTTCTATTTTTATTTTTAATTCCTTTGTAGACCCAAATTAGTGGTTGGGGGAAGGGCATGGGTGCATGGGTGAGTAGTATTCTTTTTCAGTTTTCAGGTGACTTTTTTTTCATTTTCATTTTGAACATTAGTTTGAGAGAACAAAACTTGCCCAACCAGCAAAGGAAGCTACTGTTCTTGATCTTAAGCTGAAATACCATGTTAGGTCCCGTGTCTTCTGCCAGATTTTTATATGCTTTTCCTTTTAGTTCAGTTGTATTTTAAGTGATATTTTAGATGAATGATTGAACACTCATGTCCAGTGTGTTCCTCCTTTCTTTTAATCTTTTTAAAATTGTGAAGTATAACTCAAAAATATGTCAAACAAATGTAGACTGTAATGAATTATTTACATGTAACCTCTACCCAGATCAAGAAACAGAATGTTGCTATTGCTACAAAAACTCTCTTGGTGCCCACTTATGATCAGAACGAATTATTCCAATCCTGCAATATAAGTATTAATATGACGTTTATAGTAGTCTCCTTCTGGGGGCACCAGAGTGGCTCTGTCGGTTAAGTGTCCAGCTTCGGCTCAGGTTATGATCTCGCTGTTTGTGAGTTCGAACCCCGCATTGGGCTCTGTGCTGGCAGCTCAGATCCAGGAGCCTGCTTCACAATCTGTGTCTCCCTCTCTCTCTGCCCCTCTCCCATTCGTGCTTTGCCTGTCTCTCAAAAATAAATAAAACGGTAAAAATAAAACTTTATAATAATCTCTCTCTGTTTTCTTTTGTAATTTTGCCATCTAATCTTTTCTCTCCAAACAAAACAGTTTAATTTTGCATGTTTTTAAGTTAAGTGAATTTTTATTTTAATTTTTTAAATTTACATCCAAGTTAGTTAGCATATAGTGCAACAATGATTTCAGGAGTAGATTCCTTAATGCCCCTTACCCCCGCAGCCCCTCCAGTAACCCTCTGTTCTCCATATTTAAAAGTCTCTTATGTTTTGTCCCCCTCCCTGTTTTTGTATTATTTTTGCTTCCCATCTGTTTTGTATTATGTTAAGTGAATCTTAGAACATGTATTCTTTTGGATCTGGGTTCTTTTGCATGACACTATCTTATTTCAAAAATTTACCTGTCTTACATGAACCTAAGATTATTCATAATATTCTGCTGAATGCACGCACCACAGTTTATCCATATTCTGCTATTAATGGAGAGTTGGTTCCAGTTTTTTGCCAGTTGTGAATAATGCAGCCATTCAGAAATGTGCCTCCATTGCACGTCAGTGTGCATTTCTCTAGGATATGTATCTACTCACAGAATTTCTGAAATATAGCCTCTGCCTACATTCAGCTTAAAAGAGAATGTATTAAACAATTTATCCTCCCATGAAAACTGTATGAGAGTTCTTGTTGCTCCACATTTTTGGACTACATCCTTTTTGTTTGTAGCCATTCTATTTCTGATGTAGCAGTGTCTCATTATTTGTAAAGTTTGAGTTTTTTTATGATGGCAATATCAAGTACCTTTTTTATGTTTATTAGACATTCACATAACCTCTTTTATCAAGTGCCTGTTAAATCTCTTGCCCATTTTTCTCTTGAGTTGTCTTTCTTTTCTTGTTAATTTACATTTCTTTATGTATGCTGGATATGAACCTTTTGTGAGCAGATGTCTTCTCCCATTTCTTGCCTTTTCACTGCTATGTCGTTGAACATGAGGTCTTAATTTAATGGAGTCAAATTTTTCAGTATTTTCCTTTATGGTTAATTCTTTTGAGTTTTTTTTTTAATGTTTATTTTTATTTTAGAAAAAGAGAGAGAGTTAGGGAGGGCGGGAAGGGAAGGGGGAGAGAGAGAGTGAGACAGAATCCAAAGGAGGCTCCAGGCTCTGAGCTGTCAGTACAGAGCCCGATGTGAGGCTTGAACTCAAGAATGGAACCACGAGATCATGACCTTAGCCTAAGTTGTACGCTTAACCAACTGAGCCACCCAGGTTCCCCTTTAAAGAATTTCTTGAAATCACACTGTGTAAGAACCCCCCGCCCCCCAACTATGTTCTATTCA
>CM053573.1:125260905-125276717 GCA_028646485.1 Cryptoprocta ferox | reverse complement strand
CTCACCTGCCAGATGGGACGGATTTCTCTCCCGGCGCCCGGCAATTATATATGGGGAGACGGGCGAGTTTTTCCTCCCTTAGAGATGGTTCTAGGTTTTCCGTCTCTCTTTCTCTTCCCCTGGTCTCTCCGGGGCACAGCGCACTCTCCCTGTGTTGGGCTCGGGGGCTTCTTTCCCCTTTACCACCGGGACCCGCCCGTCCCCTAATTTCCCAGATCACAGTCACTCACTCAGGCATCTTTGAGGTTGTCTTCTTTCTGGCGTCTGTTTCTTCTTTCCCTCACTTGCAAATCCACGTTTTATCCCTTCAGTCCTTCTCAGTTCAATCCATACGGGCGTGCGTGGATTACAGAGCTCCCTGCTTCTCCGCCATCTTGTTCTCTCCCCCCATGTACTTTTAAATTTCCTCTTTAATTTCTTGGCTAGCCCATTCATTCTTTAATGGAATGTTCTTTAATCTCCAAGTATTTGTGGTCTTTCCAAATTCTTCTTGTGTTTGATTTAAGGTTTCATAGCATTGTGGTCTGAATATATGCACGGTATGATCTCAATCTTTTTGTATTTGATGAGGGCTGATTTGTATCCCAGTATGTGATCTATTCTGGAGAATGTTTCATGTGCACTGGAGAAGAATGTGTATTCCGCTGCTTTAGGATGAAATGTTCTGAATATATCTGTTAAGTCCATCTGGTCCAGTGTGTTATTCAAAGCCATTGTTTCCTTGTTGATTTTGTGTTTAGATGATCTGTCCTTTGCTGTAAGTGGGGTGTTGAAGTCCCCTACTATTATGGTATTGTTATCAATGAGTTTATGTTTGTGATTAACTGAATTATATACTTCGGTGCTTCCACATTTGGAGCATAAATGTTTACAATTGTTAGGTCTTCTTGGTGGACAGACCCCTTAATTATGATATAATATCCTTTTTTCATCTCTTGCTACAGTCTTTAAAGTCTAGATTTTCTGATAGAAGTATGGCTACTCCGGCTTTCTTTTGTTGACCATTAGCATGATAGATGGCTCCCCATCCCCTTACTTTCAAACTGAAGGTGTCTTTTGGTCTAAAGTGGGTCTCCTGTAAACTCAGCTCCACAATTCTGCCTTGCTCTCTTTGTCCAACCAGACTACTATCTACCATTTTCCTGTTTGTTTTTATAGTGGATCTAAAGCACCTCCCTCTGGCAGAGCCTAACCTCTCTCTCCTTCTGTCTCTTTAAAAAAAAAAAAAAAAAAAAAAAAATATATATATATATATATATATATATATATATATTTATGTATTTTTGAGAGAGAAAGAGAGTCAGCAGGGTGGGGGCAGAGAGAGGGGAGGACAGAGGATCTGAAGTGGGCTCCACACTGACACCGACAAGCCCAAAGTGGGGCTTGAACTCACAAACAGGGAGATCATGACCTGAGCCAAAGATGGATGCTCAACCGAGCCACCCAGATGCTCCCTTCTAATTTGCTCTTTTTAATCTGTTTTGAAGAACCAGATGAGTTTGTCAGAATTGTACCTAAAATAAGAGAAATATACTAAAAGGACATAATAGCCGAAGTGCTTAAAGGATGGCCTGTGAAAGTGACAAGCATTCTTGGCTATTTCAATTCAGGAATCAAATATATTCCAATAAAGCAGCAACCCTCCTAAACCCAAACAAATTTATACAGTAAGGAACACCTATAGTTGATGGGCAAGAAGCCTTGAGTTTTCCTGCCTAGTCCTTAAAAATATCCTGTAATGTGAACTGCTACAGTCATTTAAAGGGAGTACTAGACTAACTGAGCAAGTAAGACTAACAGCAGTAACCTAGCCATTGAGGAAAAACAATCCTGGTGTGTCTGATCTGCTGGTTTCCACAGCTAAAATGGAGCTACAGGGCTTGAAATGTGATCAAGCATAAAAACCTGCATCATTCATTTCCCTTTGTAATGTACTTTACCTCTTAATATACTTTGACTCATGATCAGATATTAGTGCACTATATATTATGTAAAGAACTATAAATATCTAATTAAAAGACAGAAATATTATTGTATAAAATTATCTTTTAAGTTTGAAATAAATTCTGTCAACAAGGAAATCACAAACATATAAAAAGCCTCTTTCATTTATACTGCTCAATCTGTATACCTACATCAACTCCAAGATCCAGAAGGTACTTGACTACGCTGATCATTCCACTAGAGGCTGCTGCATGAAGAGGTGTATAAGACTTCTTATCCTTGCACGTCACTTCAGCTCCATGAGCCACAAGTAATTTCACTACTTCAATGTGACCTAAAAATGTGTTTATGAGGGGGAAAAAAAGCAGCGAAGCATATGGAAAATAAGAAATATAATCTTGGATATCTCCTAAAAAAGGTAAAAATGCAAATTAATAAATAATGCATAAGTCACCAATAAATCAAGTTATAATGAGAGAAAGGACGGAAGAAAAAGATAAGTATTCAGGTAATTTTGATAAATGTTGACAGAGGTAACTAATTGAAAACTATTGTATTTTTTATTATTTTATACAGTGACAACCTTACAATCAATCTATAACCCTCCATTTGTCTAGATCTTGTTTTCAACGTTTCAATACATTCAAGTTCTTTTTTTTTTTTTTAATGTTATTTACTTTTGTGGGGGGCGTGGGGGTGGGCGAGGGGCAGAGAGAGGGAGACACAGAATCCAAAGCATGTTCCAGGATCGAAACTGTCAGCACAGAGCCCAATGTGGGGCTAGAACCAACGAACTGTGAGATCACGACCTGAACCAATGTTGGACGCTTAACCAACTAAGCCATCCAGGTGCCCCAAAACATTCTCACGTTCTGACATTAGCTTTTTATGTCTAATGTAAAACATAAGTTTATGTTTCTCTGCCTTAGGGGAATCTTCCACTTGAAAATCAGGGAGTGTCTTGGGCTTGTTTCTTTAAAATGTTAGATCTTTAGAACATGTGGTTAAAGACTTCTTCTCTCCTATTATTTCCACCAGATATCCTTAACCAACTTACTTTGTTATTCACCTTTGTATCAATCAGAGTAGGCTAGGTTATATGTGCTGTGGTTAAAAATCAATTCCCAAATCTCAGTGTTATTTTATTTTTCATCATCACCATGACTGTTTGGCAAGAGGGCTCTGTTCAGTCACTCAAGGACCCACGTTCATATAGCTGACACCACCTTGAATATGGCCAGTCAAGCACTAAAAGGAGGAACAGATTATAGAATCAATCTCAAATCATTAATTAACTGCTCTGGTCCAGAGGTGATACTGCTATCAATTCACGAGTCAGAACTAGTCCCAGGCCCCACCATATCATACAAGGAGGCCAGGAAGGGGGACATGTATCCAGAAGATGGGAGAACCACTATTCTCCTTTTATATCTCCTTGGTCTTTATCGGGTTAGATTATATAGTGCTTTCTCCTCCTCCCATAATGCTTCCCACCCCGTGCCTTTCTTCATGTGATTCCTTCATTGCATGGAATGTTCTGCTTGGATTTCTCTTTCCAAGCACTGCTACTAATCCTTCAAGGCCCACATCAGTTCCCATCTTCCCGGATCAACTCAGTTATTCTCTTCCCTAGAAGCCTTATAAGCCAAAAGCACCAAATACCTGTAAATACTACCTAATATGTATATAATACCTTCCGATGGTTCTTAAACTTGAATCATTATTTATTTAACTGCCTCTAATTACTTTTATGTATTAGCTCCCCAAATATATATTTTCAAAGGCAAAGGTATATTCCACAGGGCTGAGAACAGTGTTATATACAAAACAGGCACTCAAAAAATTTTTATATCCCTTCATAGGGAATGCGTATATAAAGTTAATAACTATAAAAATGAGGCTCCAAAACACAGGCCACTCTCCCTTGACAAACTTAGGCCAGGTTACAAGATGCACAAAGAATCAAGTAGATTTATTGTTTATATGTAAATTACCAATTAAAGCGGATGCTTTCAACTATTTTTCCCCATCGCAATAAGAAATATCTAGTATTGGGGCGCCTGGGTGGCTCAGTCGGTTAAGTGGCCGACTTAGCTCAGGTCGTGATCTCACAGTTTGTGGGTTTGAGCCCCCACGTCAGGCTCTGTGCTGACAGCTCAGAGCCTGGAGCCTGCTTCTGATTCTGTGTCTCCTTCTCTCTCTGACCGCCCCTTGCTCACACTCTGTCTCTCAAAAATAAATGAATGTTAAAAAATAAATAAATAAAAGAAATGTCTACTATATTTTTAGGGGAAAAAAAACCCCAAAGGAATATCTATCAAATCATTAAGTGCCAAATCAAACATAATTATCATGTACTTACATGTACATGTAAGTATCACCTGGTCACTCACTACACACTGCCTTTTGATCTATGGCTCTAGAAAGATAGCTAGTTGCATTTACTGTAATGCGTGAAAATCAGCACCTAGAAGGCCCACAAATAAACATAGCTTTTCAACTGGGCAAATGCATATTATTCACTAATATGCCAAAAAGAAACAAAGTTCTCTTAATGTTTAAGGCTAGAAGGCTCATAATACAAACATATTAGAAAAACTGTTCAAAACCAATACATCATTCTAAGTAAATAACACAGATTATATTAATTGTGCACATAAAGTAGTAGATTCCAGGAAATATGAATTTCTTAACATCAATAAAACTTTATTTTGAAAAGGGGTTATGCAAATTTATAATTTTAAAACTGACAAATATTTACTTAAGCACATTTCAGGAATATGGGTAAATTCCTTTACTGGACCACTCAAAACATGAAACTGGCCTCTCCACAGCCAGTTTGAGGGTGACTTATTTAAAAGAAAAAAAGGGAATAAAGTTCTAGAATGAAATAAATGATACTGTTCTACCTACGTGGCCCTGGCGAGAACAAGTTATATGTCTTCCCTTTCAATTTATAGACTGCTGCTACCAGGAAGACTAGATTTCATGTAATTCATCTAGGTGTAGTTTTAGAAAATGACATTATTTGGACATGCACAGTATATATGATTTTACTTGGAAAATTCCCTACATTTTTCTTTTGTTCATGAATGTGTAAAAAAAGGAAAATGAACTGTGATCAGAATTTGTAAGTCTTAAGGAAAGGAAAGGAAAGAGAAAAAAATACTATTTCATATTCATTCAAATCATGTACTGCTTTAAGAGGAAATAAGGGAATGAGTTGTTAATCAAGGTAATTAATATTTATTCAGTGCCATCTATGTCAAAGTCATCGTGGTAAAAAGTGATCTGAGGTAGAATTTGGCCGAGTATCACTTAAACTACTGAAAGCAACAGAAAAGATGAGTGTGTAAAATGGATCTTAATGGAGGTTCACAGAGCAAACACAGGGTAGGGAGGGGGAAATGATCAACTCTTTGGGGACAGAGATGTTGCTGCCAAACACTGACACGTAATTCAGTAATAGCATAGGGATAAATGGTAGAGTCTAACAGCAAATAAGGGGAGCTTCAACCAGGGGATAGAAAGCCAGGGTAAATAAAGAAGTTTGTGAGAAATAAATTATAAGAAGGCTACCTGTAATTTTAAGGTCTCTTTCACAAATACAGATTCTCTGAATATAACCCAGAGGGGTCAAAGATCCGGACTTCAGGCCTGTCTATTAGACCAGTCAATAGCTCCCTACTTTTACATGTTTAGCTCTCTTTAATCCTGAATGCTTAGAATAGCTGAACAGTTTTAGAAGCTATGTGTCAACACTCCTCTTCTTCCATGCCAAAAGAGACAGGGAAAGGAGAATTATAAGTCCCTGAATGTTTATGCTCAAAAATTAAATTAGGCCCAAGAAACAGAATATCTCTTTTAATCCACACTGGCCTGGAAAGTGACACTTCTTGCACCATGGAAAACAAAGCCATCAAAGGAGGGCTCTTGAGATATACACACCCAGCTATTCTGGGTCCAATTAGAGGCAACCCACAAAATCCTCAGGCCTTCAATTTCATGAAAACAGCTGCTTAGTTAAGTCTTAATTCTTTGGAGGTAAAAGGCCTGATGAATTCTGCTTCATGTTTAAACCCTTTAACAAAAGGTGTACTAAATCATTCACATTAGCTGCTCCAAAACTGTCTGGAAGGATAAGCTACAGAATAATATTCAGAAAAGTCCCCAAGAGTTAAAATATGAAAAATCTACAGGCTGGGAGGAAGGGACTTGAGGATGCAATGGGAGACGTGCTTTTGGATGTTTTACTTTCAAGTAACAGAAGAAAATTGCCCATGATATAACTAACAGCATGAATCTCTGGTGTGAGAGAAACACCAGAAGCCCAAAATGTTCAGCATTTGGCTTTCAGAACAGGGACACCTGACAAGGATGTTAACCTTCAAGAACCTTCATTTCTGATCTTTCCTTATACTCACACTAAAGGTCAGACTTGCAATTCACTACGGATTCTGTTGCTGTTGGTTTTTTTCTACGACAGGCAAACAATGCTGGACCTTGGGGTTATCTACATAACTGGTTTGAGCTCATTTGTTTTCTTCCATTGTCATATTTTACAATTTTATAGTTTTAAAAATTAATAATCTTCCATCAAATCTTCCTTTAATCTTTTATTTTTATGTGAGAGACAGGAAAAGTCAAAACCAAGAGCAGGGAGTCCTGAGATAAGCTATGCTTAAAAGAAGGGTGGCTAGCTAAATGTCTTTGTAATTAAGTAGTATGAGTGGTAAATTAGGGAATGACTCCAGTATTACACAGACATAGGTATCAATCCATATGTGATTTTTCTTAGAGCCAGAATAGCAAAAGGAGAATTATAACCTTTGGCAGGGAAGAGAAAAAATTCTGAGGCTCCATGGCTACAAGGGAGGAAGAGTTCTTTCCATTTTATTTTGAGAAACTTGAAAAATGAATGTCTGTATCCATCTCTTCCTCCCAGAGGTTCAACCCTAGCCTTGTAGGACTTGCAAGGTTCATGGCAGGTTGTACTTCCTCCATACTTAGAGATTTACTTCCACCTGCATGGTTTTAGCACCCACATGCCTGTTCTTCTTGTGCACTTAAAAATATCTTGAGGTAGGCTCAAGATCTGCCTGTACTCTGGCTGTCCAAGTTACCTTAAGAACCAATTAATGTTTCTGTTAGTGCTCTGGCTGCATGATTTTGTGTGGTCTACCCCAAGACTGTTTTCCCATGAGCTCTGTCAGTTTTAGAATGCAATTTTGCAAATCAAAAGAGTTTTCAAGAACATATATATCATGTCACAGCAGAGAAGTCTACACTCTAAGCCTTAGTTTCTTTCTGTGAAATTACTGTTGTAGAAATCAAACACGATGTTGCCTACTCAACCCAGTGGCCCCAAATAATAGGCTTCTTAAAGCATCTTCAGAACCTCTATCTTAATAGTCCCATAAAAACAAGGATGGCTGTAAGAATGGGCTTCCAGTAAAAACCAATTAAAATTATGCTTCCCAGACTGTGTTTAGGATGTCTCTCCCTTTAAAGGTAAACAGAATTATTTTCAAACAGCTTTTAGGAGAACTGGACCTGACACACTCCTGTTCTGGCCAACGTCCCCCACGACTAGGCTGGGTCCACTTGGGCAGCAAATTTAGATTTGGTGTAACTTCCCACTATCCTTAAAAACAGATGTTATACCAAATGCAAGAACTAAAATGTACAAAGTTTCCTGAATACATGATGTCAAAAAATGAAACTTAAAACATACATACCCATATATGCTGCCCAATGAATTGCCCGTCTATCTTTCTTGTCAAAAGCATTAATATTGGCACCTCTAGACAAGAGTAGTTTGACCATCTGTAATAAAAATAAACAGTTTCATCAAAATTCAGAAGAACTGTTCATGAATATCCCTTATGATGACTACTCATCTCAATCTCTGTGGCATTGAATTTCTGTGTCATAGAAAGGAAGGAACTAAACAGTGAAGACCCTTTAACATAATTTAATAAATAATAGGGCAAAATATGAAAAAGGATTCACAATGTGTATTGTTATGTCAGGCATCAGTATCTTAAAGATGCCACTTTGTGTCCTGTCCTGGTATTTTATGAACAATGAAGTACAAATACGGAAAGTCTAAAGGTGGACTATTTAACAGGTTTTATTTCTTTTAATAGCCCAAAGTGCTGTTAAGATGCGAAGTGCATTCATATCCCACAAATGTCTTAAATTTAATTCAAACACAAATATAGTATCTATAATATGGTTAGATCTGAAGGTCACTGCACAATCTACTTACCTCATGATGTACCAAGAACAGTATTTTTAGTCTAACCATATTTACGTTAAGTTTCCCCACAGGAAAGGGCATTCCATGTTTCAAAAAAAGGGACATATCTTGTGACCTTAACTGCAGTGAAGCAAGGATTCTTTATGTTGCAAAAACAGAAACAGTGAAAACAACATTGCAGCCACTAGCTCTCAGCCATGGAATCTTGGGAATGTCACTTTATCTCTTTTGAGTTTCTGTGTCTGCAACAAAAATGAAGGATGGATAAGCTGGCCTCAAAGGTTCTTGTTACTCTGTATTTCCTTCTTTACTATATATTCTATGTACACATAAACCCTGCTCTACTCTGACAACATCTAACATTAGGCAATGATTGTTGTATGAGATAACTAAATACTGGGGCGCCTGGGTGGCTCATTCAGCTAAGTGTCCAACTTCGGCTCAGGTCATGATCTCATGGTTCGTGAGTTCAAGCCCTGCATCGGGTTCTGTGCTGACAGCTCAGAGCCTGAAGCCTGCTTCAAATTCTGTATCTCCCTCTCTCTCTGCCTCTCCCCTGTTTGTGCTCTCTCTAAAAAATAAAAAAAATAATAAAATAATTAATTAAATAAAAAAGAAAAGATAACTAAATACTAATTTTCTTAAAATTTTTTCCTTTCATGATCTGTTATCAAAGAATTCTTGACTAAACATTGGTAATAAATAAAATATTTTCTAATCTCTGCTTTCCTTTGTTACTATCTTTCTGGGAACAAAATGAAACTGCTCTATCTTTCTGGATTATTTTTTTTCTGCAACGCCAGAACATACTTTTCACATTGTGTAGAGCTGGCAGTGTTCTCCTTTGACCATGAAATTCAAGTATATGGGCTGTCTCTGATATTTGAGAATGTTGTATCACAAATCTCATCACGAAAACAAGTCTGAGAGTTTGCTAAAGCAAAATGAGACAAAAATGAGCAAGATGGGTATTTCTGTTTGCTACTACCATGGCTTGAGTGGCTAAAAAGAGCAAGTTCATTAATAATTCGAGTGGTGAGTGGGAGGATGATGAGAGAGAGAATCAGTGTCTAACTGCACACCACCTACCTCACCATGTCCACTAAAAGCTGCATGATGCAATGCGGTCCTCCCCGCTCGATCAGACACGTTTACATTACTTAGAAGAGGTACCAAAGCTTCAGCACACTTTACAGCTTTATTAGCAGCAGCGATGTGTAAAGGGGTTTGCCAATTTTTGTCTCGAGCATTAACATCTGCAGAATGCTTCAAAAGTACCTGCACTGCTTCCTAAAACATACGAAGATAAAAGTTACAAAAGACAAATGAGTTAAGTTTTAGAAATTATGTATATATTATACATACAAATATGTATATGTATTTGTATGTATGTGTGTGTGTGTATATGTGTGTGTGTGTTTAATTCCTTTATATATATATATATATATATATATATAAAGGAATTAAAATTTCCTGAGGAAATAAAAAGCCTGGCAGAACATGCTATAAACAAGTAGGATTTATTCAAGAAAACAAAATATTGTGAACTAAAGGCAGTACTACTCAGAGCCATTATAAGATGCATTGAGATAAAACATTCTCCTTTTCTGTCCTCCAATTAAAGACATAACAACATTAAAATGTGCAGGAAATGCTTTTAAAAATATTCATTAGTTTCCTTGTTTTTCTAATGGCAAGACACAATTAATTTATATTCTCAACAGTTTTAAGGAGATTTACTGCTTCGCCAATAAATATATAAATATTTAAAACATACTGTCTCCCAAATTAGTATACACGTTATATTTTATAAAAGGAGAAATCACTAGGACGTGGAGAGAGACAAACAGGTAAATAGAGCAACAGATGCTATAATGCTAAGTGGTGAGAAAGTTGGTGTTAAGGCAATTTAAGAGCTTAGTATCCAAAGGGATTTGTCTTCCAGAAACACAAGGAAAACTTCACAACACATCTATAAATTGGCCTCATGGCTAGATACTAAGGAATCCAGTATGTCATCTACATTAAGCAATACAGTCAGAACTAAACTTAGCAAGAAATTTTTCCTTGTAGTAATAATCTTCTCTTCGGCAGAGGAATGACAAACTATGTATGAAATGAAAAGGCCCATAACAGAAATCATCTCAGTTCTTCATTTATGAGGTATAACTATTTAAGTCTAGTAATAATGACCCTTGGTTTTCTTAAAAAAAAAAAAAAAGGTACATGAAACGTGTTCGAAAGCATCGAATAACTGTAAGTAAAGTAGCAAAGTAGACTAAACACAATAGGATCATCTCTGATTCACACCTAGCTTTCGAAGCCTTTCAAATAAAGAGTAATCAGAACTGTTTGAAATATGGGAAACAGCATATTTAACGGGACTGACAAAGACTAGAGAATCTATCCAGTAATCTATCAATCTGTCAAAGAAGTCAGCCAGCTAATCAAAGATCTACCTAGGCCTACTCTAGACCCCACAGTTCCACTCTAGTTATCTAGTTATCTGAAATTTAAAAAGACCCATCCAAGAATGTCCACAGTAGTTTTATTCATAAGAGCCACAAACCAGAAATGCAAACAGCCAACAACAGGAAAATACATAAACTGTTGTACATCCATATAATGAAATACTCTTCAACAATAAAAGGAATGAACATTTAATTCCCATAATATGGAAGACTCTCAAAAATATGAAGTTAGGCCGCCTGAGTGACTCAGTCGGTTAAGTGTCTGACTCTTGGTGTTGGCTCAGGTCATGATCTCAACAGTTGGTGAGACAGCATGGAGCCTGCTTGAGATCTATCTCCTTCCATCTCTGCTCCCCACTCTCAAACAACAACACTTAAAGTATTAAGTTGAATAAAAGAAGTCAAGATACAAGAGTACATACTGTATGATTCCACTTTTATAAAGTTTTAGAATAAGCAAAATTATTCTATGGTGTAAGAAATCAGAACAGTGGTTGCCTCTGGGGACAGGGAAGACTGACTAGAAAGGGACGTGAGGTAACTTGCTGGAGTGATGGAAATCTTCCATATCTTGATTGGGAAAAAGGTTAAATAGGTGGATACATCTGTCAAAACCCAAGACTACACATTTACTGTAAATTATACTTCAATAGAAAAAAAGGAGTATAAAAAAATACAGAGAAGAAGTGGTACAAACCTACCACCAGGAGTCTCCAACTCAAGAAGAGTATATTGTGATTTGGGAGATAAAACTAACATTATCCTGGGAAATGTTAGTAGGTACGTTGATGGATGTACTAGGAAAATAATTAAAAACAAAAGGAAGAATTTATAATTGGGTAAGTTAGGCAAACACAGCATACTCTAAGTGCCAGGCTTGCCTTATTCATTCCCAGTCTGGAATTCGGTGTATACTTCTGGAAAGTCTGGAGAATATTTATGTTCCATTAGCAAGAAATAGAAACTCAAAACTATTGTTTTGCTGAAAAGCAAGAATAAATCCCGTTAATGGTAGGTGAGGCTGGTTAAGATGGCACCTAACAAAGGCTATAAACACAGTTATCAAGATCCTAGAATCAAGACAGATCAAAGTCTGACAAGGGGTTCAATGCTATGGACCGAATTGTGTTCCTCTACAATTCATATGTTGAAGCCCTAACCTCCCAGTGTGACTATATTTGGAGATAGTGTCTTTAGGAGGTCATTAAAGTTAAATGAGATCATAAGGGAGGCAACCTAATCTGGTAAGATTGGTAGCTTTACAAGAAGAGGAAGAGAGAAAGATTCCCCTCCCCCCGCTTTCTCTTTACCATGTGAAGATACAGTGAGAAGTAGTAGTTTGCAAGCCCAGAAGATAGCCCTCATCAGAAACTGACTCTGGTGGACCTTGATCTGGGACTTCCAGCCTCCAGACTATGAGAAAACAAATTTGTGTTGTTTAAGCCACCCAGTCAATAATATTTTGTTATGGCAACCCAAGCTGACTAATGTATCTACCATTTATTATTCAGAATAGTAGGTCAGAACACAATAGCAGTAATCTTTGAAAACTCAAAAAAAAAATCTCTACAGACTGGAGGGAGACATTAAACCAAATCAAACAGGCGGATTTCTAAAAATTACAAATCAGTAAGCCTGATGTCAGAACCTAGTAAAATTCTAGATTATATTATCAGCACATTATAAGCATTTAGAAAATAATATACGAATAATAAAGGGGATACATGGTTCCACTAATGATAAATATTACCATAATAACCTCAATCCCAATTCTTCCATCATTAGAGGCTATGTATGTGTGAGAAATACTCCAGGTGTGCCTTGACTTTAAAAAATCAGCTAAGAAGGGCACCTGGGTGGTTTAGTCAGTTGAGCAACCAACTTCAGCTCAGGTCATGATCTCATGGTGCATGGGTTCAAACCCTGCGTTGGGCTCTGTGCTGACAGCTCAGAGCCTGCTTCAGAGTCTGTGTCTCCCTCTCTCTCTGTCCCTCTCTTGCTCACACTGTCTCTCTCTCTTAAAAATAAATAAACATTAAAATTTTTTAAAGAAATTTTAAAAATGAGCTAAGTATCCTAAGACACTGATTTTAATAAAATTATGAAATATGGGGTGACGACAAAAGGTTAAATAATTTTACCCAAATATTTATTCATAGCTTGGGGTCAATCTAGAAGAGTCTCTACAGCATTAGCTGTCTATGGCTCTGCCTTTTTAGCAATTCTTACCATTGATTTGAAGTCAGACATGGGAAAAAGAAGGGCTAACACATTCGCAAATAAACGTAATAGTTGGAGGGACTGCTAACACCTCACGTGATAATATAAACTTGGTGTCTTGATAGAACTAAAATGTAATTCCTAAAGTTACAGAGAGCTGAACTGTATGCTACACTTGAAGCATAGCAGTCACAAATCACCGATGGAGACGAGATGAGTCAGCCAGCCAAAGTGTGGTGGAAGCCATGTCACTGAGGGAGAATGGAGGAGTTTAGGATTTGTTACCAGGTAAAGTGAGGGAATTAAGCCCTAAGGCATCCTCTTTGTGATGGATTAACTGCTCCACTATGCTCTAAAATGGTGTTAGCTTCCAAAGGCCTTGGAGGATTGAGAAAACAGTCCCTCATCACCCTCTGTAGGGCTTTCTTCTCTCATGGTACCTCAAAAACATAAACCAAACCTGCCTAAAATTTTGTCTTTTCCACATCTCTATGTGGCTATATTTTCTTATTCAATAAAATTAAGTACAGCTCTCTTTGGCTCTCAGGATATAATAGAAAAAATGAAAAGAACATGGATGCAACTGATCCTTTTGACTAGGTTTCCTACAAAAGAATAATACTACACAGCCCAGTAATTTTTAGGCTGAAAGCAGACTTAAGAAACTTTTCAAGATCACTGCTTTCTAACCTACAGCTTGCCCATAAGTTCAGGCTAAGTACATAGTTTTTAAAAATCAGCTGTTAAGTCTTTGGCAGGAACCTGCAATCTTCCTCTAATATTAATTATTTTCTTTAAGAATTTTTGGTCTGTTTTACAATCTCTACAAATATACAAAGTGTTCCTTAGGATTTAATTTGGCAAAACTCCGTTAATTTTAATAATCATATTCCCAAGAGTCATACTATAAACTGGATAGGTATGACTAACTTATTAATAGGTCCCAATGACAGTGATGTTTATCTTCCTTAACTGCCTGTTTACAGAAACAGGTTACATGAGGGCTAACCACAAACTTAATTAACATCACCAAGGAATTTCAGAATTCAAAGTATTTTGGTTAATGTCTTAGTTTTCATGATAATTCCCAGATCTGCCTAGGTCACACAGCTAGAAAGTGGCAAGTGATATCTGTAACTAGTTTCTCCAGATCCAAGTTGCACATCCCATCAGCTACAGCACATCACAGACCCAGATCCGGGGGAATATGTGCACCACCCACAGTTCTCTCCCTCTCCTTCCTCCCAACCAGGAGGCTACAGCTAACAGACTGCCTCTGTCACATTGCAGGGTTTGAAATCCCTCTCAGCCACTCGCCCTCTACTCCTCTTCACTTGTTTAAATCTTGTTCTGGGTTCAAAATATAGTTCATAATGAGGAATACAAAGAAAAACAAAGAGATAAGAGTTCTTTGGGCACACTGCATTTTTAAAATGCACCGAATACATTTGAGAAAGAGTAAGATGACAAAAAAAAAAGAGGGTCTAGGTTTTCATCCCATTTCTGCTACTCAAAAGTTGAGTGGTTTCTGGCAAATCGTTAACTACAATTCCCTCAAAATATCTATCCTACAAGGATGTCATGAGGACTAGAAGTATGCAAACATAAAAATGTTCTCCAAAAATGTCAGTTATCTTGAAGAGTAAAAAGTATACAGGGTTATAAATAAGAAGAAACTGTTCTTCCCCGTAAGACACCTAGCATTTTTAGGTTATATATTTAGAACTGGTAAAATGTGAGATGAAGTAATGTTTTTGAAGCTAATTTCAGTGTTTAACCAAACAATACTTCAATGAATTGTTATATAGTGCTGATATTGTTTCTTGATTATACTCAGCAGAACCTCTGCAGCCTGTCCAGTAGAGGTAAGATTGAGGAAGATTTTATAAGATAGCAAATAATTTCTCTTGTAGGACATATACAAGGAGGGTTTTCTAATCTTTGTTACTTCAAACTCTCCAAGAGACCTTAGTCACAAAAGAGAGATGGGAACACTTAACTTGGTTTGTACAAATTCTAAAGTAAAATAAGCAATCTAGATATTTTCAGTTGCTTTTTCCTTCTTTTGAAAACACGGAATTTGAATATAGGCTCACAGGCAGGCCTACTTAATGTTTTTATATACGATGTATTTACTAAGAGAAATTTCATACCTCACTACAAGATGCAACTGCTCTGTGTAAAGGTGTCAACCATTTGCTGTCTTTGGCATTAACTCTAGCTCCTGCAACAAGAAGAAAAAAATAAATTGAAATATTTTGCATAAAATATTTTAAATAAATCTCCTGAAATATTAGTTATATATAGTCCAAATTGGATAACAACTGAAAAAGTAGTACTTCATTTTTTATACTTTCTGCTAATAAATTACCATTAAATCACAAACCAAAACTATCCAATAAGGTATTAGCTCTTTTTATTAAAAATAAAAGAAACATCCTTTTATATATAGACTAGAAAAGCACCTTTATACAGAGCATATTAAAGTAAAAATAAGATCCCATTTTAAAATGTCTTAAAAAAGTCAAATACTTAAATAAATAAGAATACTCCTATGAAAACGCAGAGCATTACAAAGTTGTCATTACATTTCTTTACTAATAAATCTATCATGTTATAAAGCAATATAAATATCAAAATAGTTCTCCAATGAGGATAAAAACTGCATCAGGTATTATAAAGTTCCTGTGTAAAATGGATACAATGGCTATAGACTTAGGGGGAAAAACGGAGAAAGAAATGAATGAACCCACATGTCTTTCTGGGTTATACCTAAAGGTTTAAATAATTTAAAAAATATCAACTACATAGAGTTATTTAAAAATCATTGCTGGGGCACCTGGGTGGCTCAGTCGGTTAAGCATCAGACTTGGGGTCAGGTCATGATCTCACGGCTCGTGAGTTCGAGCCCCACT
>CM053573.1:125221844-125260805 GCA_028646485.1 Cryptoprocta ferox | reverse complement strand
AAGCCACTGGCAATGGACAAAAATTATCCTTAACAGAATACAAATACATTTAGTGAGACAAAAAAAAAGGGGGGGGGGGAGGGAAGAATCTTTTGGCTACATAAAATCCACTGATTTTATACCTAAATTCCACCAAATAGAAGCAGCAACCAAACTGTAGCATCAGTATATATCTACGTAGAAACAAACAGGCCTGCCTCTTAAAAGTGGAGAGGGACTGGCAATAGGTCCTACACTATAAACAATCCTAGATTTCTATCCAAGATCATGACTGGCTAGTAAGAAAGGGCTTTAGATATCTAGTCCAACCTCCTCCTTTTCTGGATGATGAAACACAGGTACAGCGGACAGCTTAACATCAAAGTATAGTAGAACCAAGGCTAGAATTCAGATGTCCAATGTTTACACTATATGTTTTGAGTGTGAGGTTCCAGGGAATAATCAAGTGCAGTGACTCGAAGTTATGGCTCTAGTAACTACTAGCTATGGGTTCCTAACTAGTTGTGTCATCCATGTGAACCTGTTTCTTCATCTATAATGCAGATCTCCTAATAGCTTGTTACAAAGATTAACAGAATAAACACATACAGTACAGGTACATTACAAGTAGATTTAAAAGTCTTGAATGTGAGGGAAAAACGAAATGAAACATAAGTGTATAAAACCATCAACAAATGTCACAGTTGAAATTCTGAGAGTAGCTGAACTCTGAGCAGTGACAGTGAGGACACTGAAAGAATCAAGAATCAACGTGAGAGCTTTCATGATTGCTCAACTAGGCTCTGGGTAACAGACAGACTCAGCAAAATGAAGAATAGCTAAAGAGAGTAGCAATAATATTCATGTAATAAACATCTGAACAATCATCTGCTAGGCTCTTGGGACACCAAAGGTTAGACTACCTGAGCACATTTATTTTGGGTAAGAGGTAGAATGTAGATAGTGCAAACATTTGAAATGTTTACAGGTTAGAAGGTTAGAGGCCTTGGAGACAATGAAGGGGCAATATAGAAACTAGGCTTCTTCATTCTCCCAGTTACCTACTTGGAACTTCAATGGTTCTCCATAATCCTTGTACCTCTTTCTACAATTTTCTATTTACGTGCATAGTTGAAGGGCAAGAACTGGCCTTAGGGCCTGAAAGGTAGTGACACACTCAGAAAAGACAAGTACTCTGGATAGACAAAGGTAGAAAAGAATGAGGCCTGATTATGGGTCTTCAGCAAAGGGGAAGGGTCATAAGTCTGGTTCCAGATATTAGTTAAAAGGAAACAGAATGTGGCTGTCACAAAAAATGAGAAGAATCTTTATGTGCTGATAAAGATCTGAGAAATAAAAAGTGAAAAAAGCAGTGAGAATTGTACGAATAGTATCATTTAATTTTATGAAGAAAATGGAAGAGATAAGTATCTATATTCATATTTGCTTTATATGCAGAAGGAAACTCCAGAGGAACACTGAGATATTAATAATAGTGGTTGCCTATGCGCTTCTGTAGGTGGCGAGGTATGATGAGAACTGTGTGATAAAGGACTGAGGTAGAAAGGCAACTTCACTGTACCACATGCCTTTAAATATATATTTAAATTTTTAAAAATAAAATTGAGGGGCACTTGGGTGGCTCAGTCGGTTGAGTGTCCGACTTCGGCTCAGGTCATGATCTCACGGTTCATGGGTTCAAGCCCCGCATCGGGCTGCGTGCTGACAGCTCAGAGCCCGAAGCCTGCTTCGGATTCTGTGTCTCCCCCTCTCTCTGCCCCTCCCATGATCATGCTCTGTCTCTGTCTCTCGATGATAAATAAACATTAAAATAAAATTGAAATGCCACTAAAAAAAAAAAAAAAGAAAGAAACACGCTGAAGAAGGAATAAAAGGAATGGCCACAAAAAATTCCAAGAATTTGGCTTCAAGTGCAAAGAAACAAATTGGAAAGTAACTAGGAAGAAAGTAAAGACAGTGTTGTCTTTCTTTTGAACAGTTATCAGATACACAGTTGAAGGAAGAAAATCTAATTTTCACGGCCATTTGGCAGCCCAAAGTAAAAGACCCTGCTGGTTCCATTCTTCCACTTTAAGTTATGATAATTAAGAGTCTTTCTCTTCACTTAAAAAAAAATATTTTTTAATGTTTATTTTTGAGAGAGCGCAAGTAAGTGAGCAGGGGTGAGGGAGGGGAGTGGAGACACAGAATCTGAAGCAGGCTCCAGGCTCCAAGTTGTCAGCACAGAACCTGATGTGGAGCTTGAACCTAAGAACTGTGAGATCATGACCTGAGCCACCCAGGTGCCCCATCTCTTCACTTTCAATAATAACTAATTTTATTTTTTAATTTTTTTTAATGTTTATTTACTTTTGAGAGAGAGAGACAAAATATGTGAGCAGGAGAAGGGCAGAGAGAGAGGGAGACACAGATTCCGAAGCAGGCTCCAAGCTCTGAGCTGTCAGCACAGGGCCCGACCTGGGGCCTGAACCCACAGACCATGAGATCATGACCTGAGGCGAATTATCCAGACAGCCTCATAATAACAAATTTTAATAACAAAGCCAAAGTTAGTTTATCAAAAAACATGAGTGACTGTAACTAAGAATCCATAATGGTTTACTGAGGATACAAAATACTACTACTTGCTATTAATGTAACAGACAATTTGATTAAAAAATTTGGCTGGTTGTTTGTAGATCCTAAAGATACTTATCTGAAGGAAGATCAGCACCATAGGATTCTAGACATCTGATCACAATCTTTTTCAGAAGGTACTTATTTTTTGTTTAAATCATGTGCTTCTTCTAACAGCATTAATCAAATGTTTTAATTTCTTGGAAATTAAAGGTCAAGTATATGAGAAATGGTTGAACTATTTCTAAGGACACCAACAGAACAAATATCTCTCCTGCCCACATCCATTAATTAGTATGCGCTTTACATATTAACAGGCAAATATGGCATTGCAATGCACGTTTTAAGAGCAGCAGTTGGCTGTAAAATGAAAATGGAGTAAGAGAGACAAACATGGCGGTACACTTCAGATGGCCAGGCTCCCAGAGATCATTTCATGTGAATTGTGACGGTAACCAGACTTCTGTTCTACACAGACGGCTCCAAAATTATATATTCATAAACACAAACTACAAAGTCATTCCGCTAATGTAAAAGATATTTCTAGAGTAAAGTTTACTAGTCTAACAACTGAAAAGCAGTCACATGGCTAACAATGAAGATGGAGACAGAGAAAAAAAATCATGTTAACTTAAAACATAAAATAGCCTTCAAAGAGAGAAAATCAAAATGTAACACCTCTAGTGACATCACATACTCTATACATGGCAGAGTATAGTATCTGTGGTTTCTAAATCACCAAGAAAGGATTAATTTCTTTACTATTTCCTAATCATCAAAACAGAAGAGAATATAAAACAGCAGCCCCATCCCAACTGTTGAATTTACGTTACTGGGAGACCCTCAGGAAAGAGGAAGCACTGCTGAGGAACTGAAGAAAATTAAGACAGGAAGTTAAGAATGCTATCACTGACTGACTACTTAGCAAACCAACATTTACAGAAAATCTCTCAGTGCAAGAAGCACATTTCATTAAATCCAAGACAGCTATGTCTAACTGTATACCAAATACTCTCTTTACTAACGCTCCCCTCCCCCCACCACAAACCACGTATAAGGGAAATCTATGAGTTTTCCCTTAAGATGATAAATATTTGCCATGTCAAATATCTTTGATTTCATCTTTCCAGAGTAGAAATGTGATTAGATTTCTGAAAAAAAGCAAAAAAGAAAACAAGCAAGCAAGAACAATGAATGGCAAGGTAATCAAAACAGGCTGTATCCATTTAATATCACAGTTAATGATTATATAGAAAAATTCAGATAACCAGCTTCCTTTCAAGCAGTCTTTTCATTTAATAATTCATACATATATAAATGTGCTGACAGTTTATAAAAGAAAAAAATTAAGGTAAGAATTCCAGAATTAAGCAAATGTTTAGCTCACTTGAAGATAAACAAGAAAATAATTAAAAATAAATAAAAAATCCGATTTACTTACATCAGTCTATTCTGGGCTCTAGACAACAATGCAGCTGAAGAGAGATCTGGACTTGTGAAGAGACAGTCAGGGGTTAGTGGAAGGAGCCCGGGAGCAGGACCTGTGATCTAATAATGGCTCTGTAACCAGCAGGCTGTGTGACCTGGGGCTGTTCCCCACAGCCCAGACCTTCATGTTGTTAATCATAATCCCGGTCTTCTATGCCTTGCTGTGTATATGGAGGGTGGGGTAGAGGGTGAGAGAGGATGGACCCCAGGTTGAAACAACACAGGGAACCCCTGTTTCTGCAAAGTGGGTTCCACGAGTCAGGAACTCAAATCAGGAGCATCCCACTTGACTCTAGGTCTCAACTCATCTGTTTTCTCCCTAATCTAATCAATCAACAAGATCTGTCAATTCTTTGAGTTTTGAAACTCAGTTATCAGTAAAACAAGAGTTGTGCTAAGTTATCTGTATGATCCATTTCCAGTTACAACATTCTATCCTATTTTGAAATAGGTAACCAGAATAAATTATCTTGTACTTATTAAGTACCTTGCCCTACCTTAACAGTAGGTAAATGAGGTAGCATCTTCATAATCTATACCAGGGTGTCTTCAAATTAGAGCCCACAGATTGCCAGCCACCTATTTTGTAAATAAAGTTTTACTGCAATACAGCTACAGCTATTAAAATGTTAACTATGTGGCTTTCACATTATAGGAGTAGAATTAAGTAGCTGCCAGATGTCTGTCTGGCCCTTTACATAAAAAGTCTATTGACCTCTGAGCTAGGCTAAGTACTTGATAGTAGATATTATTAAAGTTATTTCTATTTTCAAGGTGTTTATCATCATTGTAAGTAGTCTCACTAATAATTTCCTCAAACTTCTCCTTGCAGAGAATAATTCCCTTTTCTGCTCCTAAGCCTCAAACAGTCCAAATCCAGTGAGCTGGGCCAGGAGCCAAATACTTTCATTACTCTTCTCAAACTGGAAATAATGCTTTCCTTTGGCTGCCTACCATAAGCAATGGCAAAAGCTTCAGATTCTGTTTTCAGACAGGGAGTGGAATAAGCAAAAAACAAGTACATTTCCACTTTTCCACCTGTAATGCTAAAAAACAAACAAAAAAGAACACGGAAAATCAACACGGAAAATCAACAAACAAAAAAGATACGATGCACTGTATCGTTTAAGATGGTATTGTGGACACCAGATACTGTGGGTTGAATTGTGTCCCCTCCACCTTTCCTAATGTGTATGCTGAAGTCCTAAACCCAAGCACCTCAGAATGAGAACTTATTTGAAAACAGGGTCTCTACAGAGATAAATTAAAATGAGGTTATTAGGGTGGGCCCTAATTTAATATGACTAGTATCCTTATAAGCAGAAGAAATGTGGGCTCAGACATGTACAGACAGAAGATACAAAGAGAAGTGGTCATCTACAAGCCACAGAGAGAGGCCTAGAACAGATCGTTCCCTCACAGCCTCATAATGAATGATGCCACCAACACCTTGATCTCAAGACTTCTAACCTCCAGAAATTATGAAAAAATAAATTGCTACCCAACTTGTGGTACTTTTTAATAGCAGCCCTAGCAAGCTAATATGCCAGCAACGAAGGTTTTCAAGGGCCACATACCTTAGGTCTAATTCCTAATACCAGAAATATAACATTCATATTTCCTTATTAAGGACTATATTTTCTAAAACAGACTAATCATATGAATTTTCGACTTAGACAAAAACAGTCATTTGACCAGTCAATCACACACTGGAACAGTCTGAGGTACTGACAAACCTATGGTTTTAAATACAAGCATTAAATGAATAGCTGCCATAAAAGTATATATACTTCATAGCCAGAAAATTTAGTCCTTAAAACAGAGGTTCTTCACTAAAAGTAATTATCTACACAAATTTTGCTAAGTCAGTGGGCAGGGGCTAGAGTGAAGAGAGGAGCAAAACTATATAGCAGAGTAACTTTTGGCCAGTTATTAAATCTAAATACCTTAGTTTCCCTCTGTAATACCTTCACAGAGTTAAGTGTGAAAAAGTAAATTGAGAATAGTGCTTGAGGTAGTAAGCATGCACAGTTTCCTCTGATTATTTTACTCCAATCAATAGTAACTGTGAAATTAATTCCACCAGACTCCAGTGTTACTATAGATTCTACAGAAGGATTTACTTGTTTGATTACATATAACACATCAAGAATGATACCCCTCATCCAAAAATCTTGCAGGTGCATCATGTATAAATATATGATTTCCAATGAATTTAGTTCTGGACTGCAAGTTAAAGAGAGTCTGTAGTTTTGCTCTTAAAAACAAAAAACCTCACCAAAATATAAAAGAGAATGTGAAGAAACACCATCCTCAATATAACAGGAAAACAGCTGCATCTGCAAACCAGACTATGAAAATTTCCACCAAATACAGTGAAATCTATACCAAAATGAGGAAGGATACCAAATCAAGTGAAGCTTCTTTGGATTTTGGGAAGACCACTGAGTCTTCTAAAAGAAGGTGTTTGTGTGCATGTCCATCTATCCTTTTTTCTCTGCGTGTCCCAGAATCCCTTTCTAACAATCTTTTAGGTGATCTATAGCTATATGGGTAATTCATAGAACTCTAACTTCACAATACAGAAGAACAAAGTGGGGCAGTTCTAAAAGAGGAACCAACCAGGTATCTTTACTATTTTTGGCCCTAATGAAGATGGAGGGTAAGAGCCAAACACCCACAGATGACTACCTAAGAACTTGTGATCTAAGGAGCTAACGACATGAAGTACACAAAGAACTGAAGGAAGATCCTCTGCTAAACTGAGAGAAAACCCGGTTAGTGTGAGAGCTACTGGAATAGACAAACCTAACGTGCTCACTTTTTGCCCCTCTCTACTCTATTCGTTAGCAAATAGCTGTTCTGGAGAGAAGAATATTCTTCGAAGATACGTAAGGATGCACCACAAGACATGAGGGAAAATATATGGGAGCAGAATAAACTGAGCAACAGTCAATAGGTGTATCTGAAAGAAATTGTCCCAGGAAAGGAGAGGATGAATCTACAAACTACTCGCTATACACAACTTCAGAGAAAGTAACCTTAAAGAGTTCCCAGTTAGAGGAAAAACAATGCAAAGAGATAAAAGCTGGCAGGAATCAGTAAAGAAAAAAAGGAAAATAAGACAATCACAGATAAAAGCCTAGAAAAACAAAAGGCAAAATAAACATGATTTAAAACACAGCCAGGAATCTGAACCACAGCCAAAAAACCTAAGTCAGACCAGGTCACGTCCCTCAAAACTCTCCTTTGGTTTTCCACCTTACTTTAAAGCCCAAACCAAGTCTTTGCCAAAGCCTACAAGGCCACACGTGACCTGGAACCTTGCTACCTCCTCTACTTCTTCTCCTACTGTTTTTGGCACTGGCCTCTAAACATGCCACCCCTCAGTGTTATTTGCTCTTGTTCTCTCCGTTTCCTCTAAATATCTGCATGGTATACAAGGTTTGCTTCCTCATCTTCTTCATTTATCTGCTCAAATGTCATGTAACACTGAATCCTTTCCTAATAGCCTAATATAAAACAGCACTGATCCCCACCCAACATACTATTGCTTTAATCTTCTCATAGCAATTATCACTACAAGACAAGCTATAGGTATTAACTTGTTACTATCTCCTCCATCAAAACATAAACTTCATGAAGGCTGGGACTTCCATCTATTTCATTTACCGTTCTACCCACAACACCTAGAATAGTGCCTGATACACAGACATGCTCATTAAATATTTGATGCATGAATGAAGGACAATGACCTAAATAAGGCAATAACCTAAAACTAAAAGGAAAAGACAAAATTACAACCAGAGAAAAGCTCACAGAAAAATTTACTGAGAGAAAACATAGAAATAAAATATGGCTCAGTCGGTTAAGCGTCCGACTTTAACTCAGGTCATGATCTCACGGTTCGTGGGTTCGAGCCCCACGCCTGGCTCTGTGCTGACAGCTAGCTCAGAGCCTGGAGCCTGTCTTTGGATTCTGACCCTCCCCTGCTCATGCTGTCTCTCTGTGTCTCTCTGTCTCTCTCTCTCAAAAATAAATAAAAACATTAAAAAATTTAAAAAAGAAGTAAAATATTCAAAGACTCAATGGATGATAAACATGAAATAAAAACCTAAATTTCAGGGGTGCGTGGGTGGCTCAGTCGGTTAGAGGTCCGACTCCTGATTTTGGCTCAGGTCATGATCTCACAGTTCGTGAGTTGGAGCCCTGCACTGGCTCTGCACTGACATCACAGAGCTTGCTTGGGATTCTGTTTCCCTCTCTGCCCTCCCCCTGCTCACTCTCTCAAAATAAATAAAAATAAACTTGAAAAAAAAATCTAAGTTTCAGAATTAGAATTAGCATTATTTCCCAGCAAATAATTTTGCATTATTATATATACAAATAAAATTGCATTATTTCCCAGCAAAAATAATCAACAGATTTAGCCTAGGTAAGTTAGTACTGAATTTTAGGGATAAAGAACTGAATCCTCCAGGCATCCAGGCAAAAGATAACCATGATGGTTGAGGGTGGTATGGGGGGATGGAAATGGTCAGCAGAGAAGAGCCTGATTATAGACTTCCATTTAATGCTACAAGACATTGGAGTAACATCTATAAAGTTGAGAGGGGAAAGCGTGAAACAAGAATTTCTTAACTAGCCAATCTACCTTTCATTTAATAAAAAAGGCAACAGTCCAAAATAAGTTAAGAATGAGCTCTTACTGAAAATTAAAAAAAAAAAAAAAAAAAAAAAAAAACTCACCCAACAACTTGATGATGATGTCTATACAACCAAGAGATGCATAAAAATAAAAAAGCTGGGGCTAGAGAAGCAATGGATAAGGACTGGGGGTGTGTGTGAAAACAGTGGTAATTTTGATTACAAAATAGAACGTAAAGCCGTAATTCTTGACAATGAAAACAGAAAAGTGAAACAAATTAGAGAACACAGTTTCCTACTTACTACCATAAGAAGTTCGAAAACAATCAAAACCCAAACATGAACATGGAAGGACAGGATTATAGGTTGATGTCAACCTTTTTATCTTCATTTTTCATTTCAGAGAAATACTGTAGCAACAAATAACCTTGCCATCAACACCAAAGTAGCTTTTATTAACACAAAATTAATGTATTTATTGTCTTTATTGAAGCATATCATGACTTTGGTATAATGCAAGAGCTAACTGGGGATTATTTCGCATTAATTTTCTTAAGATGATCATTTTTTAAATTTAAATTCAATTTAGTTAACATACACTGTATAGTCTTGGCTTCAGGAGTAGAACCCAGTGATTCATCTCTTACATATGACCCCCAGTGCTCATCCCAAAAAGTGTCCCCCTTAATGCCCATCCCCCCACCATTACAACTGTAAAGTGTCACTAATTATTAACATGAAAGGCAAGAGCAATCTGCCCTGAACTTTCTACACTAACAGTTTTCATTGCTAACATGAACAAATTGGCCACTTCTGTTGCCTAATTCTCCTCTCCATGGATTTCATTCCCCTTTGCGTTTATAGAGACTCGAACAGGTCAAACACCTAGTTTCAATTCTAATTTCTAAGTAAACTTATTAAAAATTCATTCAATATGATTATAAGGTTGTTTGATGGACACGGAATTTGAAATCGAGGGTATGAAAGTCAGTGTCTAACCTGGGGCTCAACACCAGGTTTAAGCTTTCACACCAAATTTAAGTAGAACCCTTAAGACACCTCTACACAAACTTATAGTCTACCTTTGTAGACTTAAAGTATACTATTTGAAGACTACTGTTCTGAGTAGTATTTATTCTTTTCCTCACTTTTACTGAGATATAAACGACATAACAACATATTAGTTTAAAATATACAACATAATGATTCGAAATGTATATTGTGAAAAAATTACAGTAAGTTAACATCCATCACCTCAAATAGTTAAAAAAATTTTTTCTGACAAGAACTTTGACAATCTACTCTCCTAGTAACTTTCAAATATACATTACTGTTTACTATAGTCAACATGCTATATATTATATCCTCAGAACTTACTTATTTTATAACTAGTAGTTTCTACCTTTTTGCTGCCTATACTCATTTCCCCCAACCCTGGCAACCACCAGGGTTGCTTTTCCTGGCAAGCTCTTCTGTTTCTATGAGTTCAGTTTTTTTCATATTCCACATATAAGTGAGAACATGCATTACTTATCTTTCTCTAACTTATTTCATTTAGTATAATGTTCTCAAGGTCCATCCATGTTGCTGGAACACTGACACGGTATCTTTTTTACGGCTGAAGAATATTCCAGTGTACACATACATATGACTTCTTTATCCACCCATTGACAGACACTTAGGTTGTTTCCATGTCTTGGTTACTAACATAACCAAGATAATCTAGATAGTGATTTCATTTCCTTTGGATATACACTCAGAAGCGGAATTGCTGCATTCTATGGCAGTTCCATTTTTCATGTTTTGAGGAACCTTCATACTGTTCTCCACGGTAGCTATACCAATTTACACCCTTACCAACAGTACACAAAGGTCCCCTTTTCTTTACATTCTGGCCAAAACTTTTTATCTCATCTTTTTCATAAAAACCATTTGGATAGTGATGATATGTCACTGTGGTTTTGCTTTGCATTTCCCTGATGAATAATGATGTTAAGCATCTTTTCATGTATCTGTTGGCCATATGGAGGTTTCCTTCGGAAAAATGTCTTTCCAATTCCTTTGCCCAAGATTTAATTAGATTGTTTTGCTATTGATTTGTGCGAGTTTTCTATATTTTGGGTATCAATTTCTTATGCGAGATATAATTTTAAATATTTTGTCTCATTCTGTAGGTTGCCTTCTCATTTTGTTGGGTTTCTTCTGCTGTACTGAATGAAGCCTTTTAGTTCAATGTAGTCTCTGCTTCTTATTTCTGCTTTTGGTGTCAAATCCAAAAAAAATCACTGCCAAGACTGAGGTCAAGGAGCTTACCCCATATGAGTTCTTCTAGGAGTTTTTGGTTTCAGGTCTTACATTGAAGTCTTTAAGCCATTCTTAGTTGAGTTTTGTATATGGTATAAGACAGTGGTAAAGTTTCATTCTCTGCATGTGACTGTTCAGGGTTCCCAACACCGTTTATTAAAAAGACTGCCCTTAATCCATTGCATATTTTTGGCTTTGTCATAAATTATATATACATGTATTCAGTGCTGGGCTCTCTTTTTGTTCCATTGATCTATGTGTCTATTTTTATGCCAATCCCATACTGGTTTGGTTACTACAGCTTTCTGATACAGTTTGAAATCAGAAAATGTGATGCCCTTAGCTTTGTTCTTCTTTTCCAAGATTGTTTGGGTTATTTGGTGTCTTTGTGGTTCCATACGAATTTCAGTACTGTTTTTTTCTGCTCCTGTCACAATGCCATTGGAATTTTGATAAGGACTGCGTTGAATCTGTAGATTGCTCTTATTTGTTTTCAGTATACAAATCTTTTACCTCCTTGATTAAATTTATTCCTAGCTATTTTACTCTTTTTAATGCACTTTACATCTTTTTGATGGGACTGTTTTCTTAATTTCTCTTTCTGATACTGCATTATCAATGTATAGAAAGAAACACAACAGATTTATGTATAGTGATTTTGTATCCTGAAACTTTACTGAATTTATTAGTTCTAACAGTTTTTTGGTGAAGTCTACGGTTTTCTATATATATCATGTCATCTACAAATACAGATTTCTTTCTTTGTTCTTAATGCAGGCAATTACTGCTATGAACTTTCCTCTTAGAACTGCTTTTGCTACACCTCATAAGTTTTGGTATGCTGTATTTCCATTTTCATTTGTCTCAAGATATTTTTTGCCCTTTTATTTCTTTTTCTGACTCACTGGTTGTTCAGTAACATGGTATCTCTTTTAAAGGCTTTTTTTTTTTTAATTCTAGAATTAGTTGAGTAAGACTACTCTGTATAGAGTCTATTTTGTTTCAACCTTTGTCCTCCTCAGTTATGGAAATAAACTCTTGTCCATATTCCCCCCATAGACAAGTCACCCCTCCAGTTAATCATTTCAGAATGTGAGTGGATTTCACAATGAGGAGAGGAGAATTTTTAGGAGACTATATCTAAAAGTCACAAGAAAGGTAATTCCTGATATATGACAGGACTAAATAAAGTTGAGGAAAGAAAGAAGGGGTGCTTAAAAGATATTAACCCAGGGGCTGCTATGTGGCTCAGTCAGTTAAGCATCCAAATTGCTTTCAACTCAGGTCATGATCTCAGTTTGTGAGTTCAAGCCCCGCATCGGGCTCCACACTGACAGTACAGAGCCTGCTTGGGATATATTTTCTCTCTCTCTCTCTCTCAAAATAAGTAAGTAAACTTAAATAATAGCACAAATTTTTAAGTATCTATGATGTACCAGGAACTTTTTCTAGGTATCTTAACATCATCATCTCATTTGCTTTAAAAAATTTATATTATTCCCACTTTTCAGAAGAGTAAGTTAAGGCTGAGAGATTAAATAACCTCCCAAAGTTCACAAAGGTGCTAAGAAGTAGGACTAAGATTTACACCTAAATCTATCTGGCCACAGAACCTATGCTCTTTATACTATCTGCTGTGCTTCTCCTGGCAACACAGAGCCTGGTTCATTTACTATTTTTTCATTTTTAAGTAGAAAATGGAGGTTCTGGTTTAGTAGAAACTTAGCCTTGGATTTCATTCCAGATCCAAGTAAGTTTTTATTAATTTGCTTAGAGCCTACGTGATTGTCTGAAAAGAAACAAAATCTAAGGAAGAGCTTGAGTTGCTTCCATAGGAAACAAATCATTTACCTTCTTTCCTTTTCTACTCACCTGAATCCCCACAGTACCACATTCCTACCTCATTTCCACCTCTCCCATTCTCACTTCCACTAAAGACCTGGGAAACTGAGACCAAAATGTGAAGAGCCTAAACTTATATTCCTATAACCACACACTAATTCAACAAGTATTCAAAACTATTGTAGGTATTGGGAATAAATATGTTAGAAAGCAAAGCCAACGCAATCAATCCTTCCTTGGAGTTTACATTCTAATAAGGAGAGAATGATAGGAAACAAGCAGCAAAATTTTAAAAGGATATCCGATAATAAGTACCAGGAAAAAAAGATAACACAGAGGAGAGAGAAAGGAGGGGGGCGGTGGTGGCAGTGATCAGGGACCACTTCATCGAGGGGGTACCACTGAGCAAGTACATGAAAAAGGTAAGTAAGGGAACAGGTCATGTGGCTATTTGAGAAAAGAGAGTTTGAGGTTAAAGAAGGAGCAGTTCAAAGACCCAGAATGGAAGGCCAGTGGCATTAGAGCAGAATGGGCAAAAGGGGAGTAGCAGAAATTGAAGGCAAAAGAAATTTGGAGCAGGAAACAATACAGTTTGAGATCAATGTAAAAATGTAATTTTTTATCCTTAGAACTATAAATTCATTTATGACTTTATTTTTCCTTCTAAATGCAACTACATGAACCCCCATGAAACTGATAAAACATAATATTAAAAGTATTTTTCAAAGACAAGTTGGAATAATAGTTTATATACATGTATGGTGGTTAGTTTTATACATTATTTCTATTCAAATTATTCAAAAACAATTAAGCATCCCCTCAAATGCTTATTTCAAAGCTGACATCTGATATCATATTCATAAGGCTCATCTGATTATAATACTTACAGAGACCAGGAAGTCAACCTTCTTTAAGCAGCTAAAAATCCTTTGTGCATTCACTTTAAAAGCCAGGGATTAAGTCAAATTGAGCATTTGAAAAGTTACTCCTAGGTTAAAAATTAAAAATGGGAAAAAGAACCCTCCATTTTACATCATAACATCTTTGCATTAAAACAGAAGTAAATGAATAGAATTCTGTGTTAAAATAAGAAACATAGCAGTAGAGTTCTTATCCAAAGTCCTAGACGTTAAATTAATTGGAATTGTACTGTTTGTAGCATACTTATTTCTTAATGAAAAAAGAAACTGTTTCTTGGAAAATGTTTGTAAAGAAACTCAATATAAGAATATCAGCTGGGAAGCACTGAATAATGTGTACACTGTACACCTTAAACTAATATAACACTGTATGTTAATTATACTTCAATAAAAAAAGAATATTAGCTAGATCGATATTTAATTATATTTAATTCTATATAAGTATACAATTTTTTATAAAATCCAGATTTTAAAATTTTCATAAATTTATAAAATGCCAAAATTCTATTTAGGGTATTGAATTACAATCTTCATTCAAAATTTCTCTCAGTGGTCTTACTCCCAAATATTAAATATATGATACTATTTCTCCAATTGCATTATGTGTATACCACAATTTGACAAGAAAAGCGCAATTCAAGTAAGTGCATCCTTTTCCAACAAATATAATTTACAATAACTTGGCTACAACAAAAATATTTCTGAGCTCTGTTTGACTACAGACAGTCTGATCACAAGAGGAGCTATTCTATAAGAGACAGCTCTATCAATACTTCATATTATAAAGTCTTAAAACAGTTTAGGAGAAATTTAAAAATAAAGTACAAAAATAAAGGCCCTCAAAAAGAGTCAGATAAAAGCTACTTAAAGGTAGACACCTGGCTGCCATCACTTTCAAAATACATCACAATCATACCATTTCTCAATAGCTCCACTATCCCACTTGGTCTGAGCCACATCACCTCCCCCTTGTAGAACTGCACTTGTCTCCTAGTTACTCTATGGTCAATCAGCACTACTATGAATAGTCTATATAATGCCTGAGCTTATATACTGCTCATCTCACCCCATGATTCTGACCTACCTTTTTATTTTTCTATAGCAGTTATTACCTTCTAACATGCTATAACATTTACTTGTATTTATAGCCTGTTTTTTCTTATTGGAGTATATACTCCACAAGGGCAGTAATCTTTGTTTTGCTCTCTGACATACTCTACACACTAGAATAGGACCTGGCACGTGATAGAAGGTCAGCTGTAGAATGAACAAGCAAGTGTCAGCTTATGAAACAAGTAAGAAGAAACAGTCACTAGGATTGATAAATATTAATTATGACAAAAATATGCATGATGTGCTCTTATTATACAGAGCTTTACATACCAGATAAAATAAGCAGTTCAATGATTTCTGCATCTCCAAGATAGGCAGCAGCATGCAGTGGAGTTCTCTTCTCATTGTCCTGTGAGAAGAAGGCAAGGTGGAACATACGCTTTAATATAAACTTGATTTCAGTATACTTTAAATGAGGAAAAACCATGAACTACCAACTTACTAGTTCCACAACCCTAGTCTAAGTCAGCAAGTCCCATTAACAAAATATTTCCTTGCTAGGGTAAGGAAGACCTGAAAAAATATTTTGGCCTTAAAGGAATGGTTTTATAAAGTGCAGCAAAAATAAAACCTAAGGTGACAGAGGAATAGCTTCCTAGGCTTTCTTTGAATAAAGATGCCTATATGCTGCTAATATACATAGGCAAATTTCTTTTACTTCATCCTATTCCCCCCCCACCAATATATTTCCACAGTTTACACAGTTTGGAATTGTTAACCTAACGAATAAAACAAACCTTAACGAACCAAAAGGTTTGCTTATCAAAATGTTTCCACAGGGGCGCCTGGGTGGCTCAGTCGGTTGAGCATCCGACTTCAGCTCAGGTCATGATCTCGTGGTTCGTGGGTTTGAGCCCCGCGTCGGGCTCTGTGCTGACAGCTAGCTCAGAGCCTGGAGCCTGTCTTCGGATTCTGTCTCTCCCTCTCTCTCTGTCCCTCCCCTGCTCACACGGTCTCTCTCTCTCTCTCTCTCTCTCTCTCTCTCTCTCTCTCTCTCTAAAAATAAATAAAACATAAAAAAAGTTTCCACAGTACCCAAAAATATTTCTCTGGGGATTTGAAATTACCCCTTAAAACAGTCTTAAGGTTTTTCTTAAAATTCCTGCCAATTTTGTTTGTGGCTCTAAAATACATTCCCATCTTTGTAAACATAAAAATATACAGTCTTCCATTTTGCACAGCAAAGGGAACCATTTACAAAACAAAAAGGCAATCTAACTGAATGGGAGATGATACTTGCAACTGATATATCCCGTTAGGGGTTAATATCCAAAATATATCAAGAATCTATATGACTCAACATCAAAAAAAACCCAAACAATCCAATTAAAAAATGGGCAGAGGACCCGAATAGACATTTTTCCAAAGAAGACATACAGATGGCCAACAGACACATGAAAAGATGTTCAACATCACTAATCAACAGGGAAATGTAAATTAAAACCACAATGAGGTATCATTTTATACCTATCAGAATGGCCAAATCAAAATGACAAGAAATAACAAGTATTGGCAAGTGTATGGAGAAAAGGGGAACCCTCATGCATGCACTGTTAATTAGAATGCAAATTAGTGCAGCCACTGTGGAAAACAGTAAGAAAGTTCCTAAAAAATTAAAAATAGAATTACCATATGATCCAGCAATTCCACTACTGGATATTTACCCAAAGAAAAGAAAAACACTAATTCAAAAAAATATATGCATCCCTATGTTTACTGCAGCATTACATACAACCATGGAAGCAACACAAGTGTCCATCCATTTCTGGACAAAAAAGATGGATAAAGAAGATGTGGTATATATATACACAATGGACTATTACTCAGCCATAAAAAAAAAAAGAATACAATCTTGCCATTTGCAATAATGCTAAGTGAAATAAGTCAAAGAAAGACAAATACCATATGAATTTATGTGGAATTTATGAAACAGAACAAATGAACAAAGAAAAAAAGAGACAAAAAAAAACCCCACTACTCTAAAATACAAAGAATAAACTGGTGGTTGCCAGAGAGGAGGTGGGTTGGGGGATGGGTGGAACAGCTCAGAGTACTCTTATCTTGATAAGTACTGAGAAATGCATAAAACTACTGAATCACTACATTGTACACCTGAAACTAATAAAGTATTTAATTATACTTTCATTAAAAAAAAAAAAACACAGTCTTTCAAATCTTCCTTCAAGAAAAGAAGGTACACCTAACGCAAGGCATCATGTACCTCCCCTGCTCAAAACACCAATGGTCTCCAGTTTGAGAAGCAAGATTGTGGGGTAAAGTGACATTCAGGGATTTTTAATTCATGTTTACACCTCAACTAAAATTACAAGAGTGTTGTTGACTTGGTTGCATCTGAGAAAGCTATTTATTTAGATTTATTTTGAAATTTACACCCAAATTTTTGGATAAAGCTTTGTGATAGATTGTTAGTTGTTTTCCATTATTTATTTTCCCTTTTGTCCATAGGAATAAAGTTGTAGCTGGTTATTTACCCATGCAGTAAAAGATTATATTCCTAGTCTGCCTTTAGGTTTTGTTACTTAGTGTGGATCAGTATGGTATGGGAGTTGGAAGTAAAGACACACTTTCAAGTCATCTTTGACTTAGACAACCACCTTAGAGTTGGACTAATACTTTCCCACTTCCCACAGGCTGGAAGGCAGATGTGAAACTGAGCCAGCTTTGATTCTACAGAGGTTAGCCCGATATCCTAGAAGACTGTCAAGCAACAAGATCTTGAATAATCTTACGGAACAGAGTTGCTCCACAAACCTGGACCACTAACTCCTATACTATTTTAAGAAATAAATTTCCTATTTATTTATTTATTTATTTATTTATTTGAGAGAGCACATGCACATAGGGGAAAGAGGCAGAGGGAGAAAGAGAGTCTTAAGCAGGCTCCATGTCCAGCACCAAGCCCAAAGCAGGGCTTGATCCTACGAACCCTGGAATCATGACCTGAGCTGAAATCACGAATCGGGAAGTTCAACCAATTAAACCACCCAAGTGCCCCCATAAATTTCTCATTTAAAGAGGTATAGAACTTTGGTGTCTCTTACCATATTAGAATATTATAGCTTTCAAAATTTAGGAAAATGAAAAAGTTCATTTCACAATGCAGTAATTTTCTAGTTTGGCAATACCCCGAATGCTCTAAGAAAGAATAGTTGGACAATTGAGAATTAGGAAAAAAGTTGCTAGTCAAAAGAGAGGTTAAAAAAATATTAATAGGCAATCCAAAAAAGTAAGTTTAACAGTAGCATATAAAAAGGTATTATAAAGATGTATGTAACATATAATTATCGCTGACTCTTCACTGGCTCTTTCATAAAATGTTAATATATTTGTGATACTGTTTTTTGTCATTTAGGTATTAACAGGTGCTTCAGTAATGGGAGGTTGGTACAGTGGCTATTAAAATTGTTTAGTAATAAGAGCTCATGTGTCTCTAACCACAATTAATTTCCACAAGATCATGTTTTTTATCCCAATATATACCTCACCAAACAAAATGCTTTGCACAGAAATCACTGAATAGTTGTTGATAAAGCTAATTCGGAACCACTAAAATCTCAGACTTTATTCAAAGCTGAGTCCTAATTTAGTCATTTTAATAAAAGGATCCTTGGTTTAAGGCTTTTCAGTGTTAATTATTAACACCGCAAACTTCCCTACAGTACTTAAATATGATCAGACTTACTCAAATTGAGAAACAAATCTACTACAAAAGATAAACCACACACACAGCATACAAAGTGAATCATTTATGTGTGAGAGATGTCTGGAATTCTATGACTCAATGCCTTGAATACTATCAATGTATTTTATGACTCATGAACATAGTTTTCCTCTCTACACATCAAACTGAAGGAAAAAAGGAACACACTGGGTAATTTTAAAAGAAATAAACCTACACCTATCTTTACTATAGTTAAATACTGAAAATTACACAATATTGAAGATTCCCGTTTAGCAAAATTTATTAATATGAAAAAATGACTATCCCCTTGTACACACTAATTCTACTTCAAGGAATTTTTAGATAAAGATATTCCTATATATATGCAAACAAAATGATTAAGTATATTTATTAATTACTGTAGGAAGCAAAATGCTGGAAACAATTTAAATGCCCACCAACAGGCAAATGGTTATCTAAAATGAAATACAAGCTTTTAACCAACCTTCATTTAACTGACTCACATGATAAATTAATATTCTGTTTTCCTGTGTAAAACTAATGACTTTCGTACACCTTGTATTTTGACTATCAGGCTACCACCAGTAAGCACTTTTATTACCACTACTGGTTGTCTGTTTATTAAGGATAAGATGTGTTTGTTACCACAAATGTTTGTCCAAATTGCAATAACAACTATGTGATTTAAATATTATTTAAACTGATAAAATCGGAGTGGGAAAAGCAAATTCTTTCTATGATCACTAGACTGAGTATCAAAAAAACTGCTACTGAACTGGGTGTGGCTGAGAAATGAATCACAAGGCAAATAGTCAACAAATGGAGTGGTTTTGCCCTAAGTTTGATTTTTTTAATGTTTATTTTGAGAAAGAGAGATAGAGACAGAAAGGATGAGCAGGGGTGGAGTAGAGAGAGGAGAGAGAGAATCTCAAGCAGGTTCCATGCTGTCAGCGTGGAGCCTGACCTGAGGCTCAATCCCACAAACGGTGAGATCATGACCTGAGCCAAAATCCAGAGTCGGACGCTTAACTATTGACTGAGCCACCCAGGTGCCCCCTAAGTTTTACTCTAAATCCTCACATCACTTAAAGAAACCCAAAATGGGTTACAGATAATGCACTGGGGACAGGGTCTATGCAAGGAAGGTAACAATGAACAGTAGACTCCATGCTGTCAACAAAAAAGCCTCAGCTCAATTAGAAAAAGATGGCTGTCAAATAAACATTGTTACAATAAAATGCTTAAAGATCACTTTTTATAGTTCCCTCTGTCAGACTCTGATTAACTTATTAACTACCAGTTATGAGAGCTAAGAGATGAGAGAACTAGTTGTACATTCATAAAATGAAATACTACGTAAGCGTTCTACATCCAGTTTCATTGTGTAGTTTTTTTTCCCTCCACACATCTAAGCAATGCTCCAACTCAGACCAGGAGATAGCATCAGATCCCACTGGCTAAAGGTTCAGTCTTACAAGACCTCCCTCCGCACTTCAAATGCCAATAGCAAGTTCAATACCTGTACTTCTAACCGAATGGCTATTAATCAGAGGTTCCCCTGACACCCTCCTTGCTACAGTGCTTACAGGGTTCACGAAACCAGTTTTTCTGATTAGATTGCCAGTTCATTATAAGGACATTAGAGGATATGAATCAATAGCCTGAGGGAAAAGAACCACAGAATGAGATGCTAAACAAAGAACTTTCATCCTGGTAGTGTTTTGGGTCCAGCATGGTGGCAGGTGTAAGTGTTTCTGGTTAACCAACCTGGAAGTTCTCCAAACTCCCTCCTTTGGGACTTTTATGGAGGTTTACTTACTTACGTAGACATTGTGATTAAATCAACATCTGCTGGCAATTAAGTTTTATCTACTCCCCAGAGAGGCCGTGGTACAAGGGGAAAAAGGGGACTTAAAGTCCCAACCCTCAAATCCCGAGGTTGGCTCCACTGGCAAGGAGCCCCCATTCTAAGCCTTCCAAAAATCACTTCATTTATGTATAAGACATCTTTCATTGCTCTCTCACAGGAAATTCCAAGGGTTTTTATGAGCTCACTGCCAGAAACGGGAACAGAGACCAAATATATACTTTTTATTTCATATCACACTATGCTCCCAATTTAAAATAACAAGCAGACCTCAATGTTCCTTATCAATGGAAAAGTCTCTAAAGCATAGTGTTGAATGAAACAATGCAGGCTTAGAACAACTGTATGATAAAAGGTTCTACACCCACTTAGACTTAAATATGCATAAAATATCTTTGGAAGGATACTCAAAAAACAGAGTGATTACCTCTGGGTGAACTGGAACTGGCAGACTAGGGTTTAAAGTGTGAGAAAGAGTTTTCACTATTTGTGGCTTTGGTATTGTTTTGAGTTATTACCATGTACATGTTTCAAAAAGTAAAAAAAAATTAAAAATAAAATTTATACCATCTGAAAAGCTATTTATTAAAAATCCTAAAAATATTTGACCATCCCAGGCATTTCACAAGTATCAGGTACCCATTACAAAAACAATGTTTCTCAGATATTAAGTCAGTTTTTAAGAAACCACTGCATCTCAATGTAGTATTCTTAAAATAATCTCAACTAGAATTATTGAATATATATACTAGACACAAACAACAAACAGTAACTCATTTGACCACATAGATTTTGATATGTTATGAAGTACACTTTTCTTATAGTTCTTATGTAAATACTCAGAAAAAATATTTTGTGCATATGATTAGGACAACCAAAAGTTAACTGCCCAGCCTCCCCAAATTAAAACAAACAAAAAATAGCTATATCTGTTACAAGCGATTATCCTCAAAGAAGATGACCTACAAGAGATGGGTTAAGAAGATCAGGGATTGCTAACAATTTCGGGTTGGGCCACAGGAATATGCTGTGCTGGTACATTACAGAAGAGTGGCTGGAACATGAAGGAGCTCTTCCTGGTGATGCAGCAGTTCTGTATCTTAACATGCTGGCAGTTATACAAATCTACACGTGTGACAAAATGTCCTATGATTATTCATAAAGACTATACCACTACTACCACATCCTTTCCTCCTCCAAATAAATGAATGCAAAAAAACTGGTGAAATTCAAGATAATCTGTACTCTAATTAATTGTATTGCGCCAATATCAGTTTCCTGGGTTTGAGAATGCACAGTATGATGTCACCACATTTGAAGAATCTCTATATCACTTCTGCAATTACTGATGTATCTATAATTTCTTTAAAATAAAGTTTTTAAAAAATATTCAAAAAAATCCTGTATTATATTTTGGTTTATATGTTGTGTTATCGTGAGCTCCAAAAGCAGTGTATAAAACACAGGCAAGAAAGACTGGACAACCTAGGCAATGACGCTGTGAGAAAGAAGGGAACTACAGTGGATCCCAAGCACAGGTCAGGAAAAGGGTTCTTTGTCTAAGGGGAAGTATCTTAAGTAAAATCTGGGAACTAAAACTGCACTTAAACATTCTCAATATTTTGTGTAGGAGCTTTTAATGTGAAGCAGATTTTAGGATCAGGTTGGAATAAGAGGAAACATAGGGTAGGAAAATAGAAAAGTGAAAAGTTAGAAATGCTAAAGTGAAAAAGTGAAACAGAACATTTGTACAAGAAATACTTAAGAGACTGTGAGAATTCATCCACTTACATGGATTCAACCATGACTTTCATACCAAGGACTCAGTTCTGTTAATTCTGCCCCTGTCCAAGAACTGAAAGTGTTTATGTATATTAGCTGTAACTTCTTAACAATAGTAATTCTAGCAATCTCAACCATTAACACTTATCTAGTGCTTAAATGTCCTTTCTGCTAGCACTTTACCCTGCAGGGTTAAGGAATTGAATTGTATTTCCTTATTTTACAGATAAAGAAATCAAGGCACAGAAAGGTTTAAGGAAATTACTCAAGATCATGTGGCAGTGGCAGAATCAAGACTCAAACACAGGCAGTTGGGCTCCTAACTTACTACACAGCCTCTATTTGTAATGCTCCACTATGCATTTAACCATGGTCCGCTTAAAACTAATAATTCTCCTTTAAAACATTCCGTGGCCTGACTTCATTTTTCTTATCAATTTTTTATCATAATGTTCTTAGTGATTTTTCCTCCTTTCTCTTTTATTTGTACTATCAGATTGAAACTCCCATGTTTAGTACTCAGGTTTATCTTTCAATGCTCAGTTTCTGGTCCACAGAACTCAGATGAACTTACCTAAGACTTATCAGATCCACTCTTGTCTTACCCATTCATAAATAAGTTATACTGCCTGGTTGTTCTTAAGACTGCACTCAAGGAAGCTCCATGGTGAACCTCAGCCTTGGGATATGGTTCTGTAGGGTGCTGGTGGACATGTGTAGCTGCTTCAAATAAAAGAACTCTAGCTTACTCTGGTACAGAAGTGGTGCTTTGTATACTTATAGCTATTTGGCACAATCCTTAGATTGTGTATTATTTTTATTATTTTTTTTTAATTTTTAAGATTTTATTTTAGGGAGAGACAGAGCGCAATCAGGGAGAGGGACAGAGAGAGAGAGAGAGGGAGAGAAAGAGAGAGGGAGAGAGAGTCTTAAGCAGGTTCCATGCTCAGTGTGGAGCTTCATGCAGGGCTCAATCCCATGACCCTGGGATCATGACCTGAGCTTAAATCAGAGTCCGATCCTCAACCGACTGAGCCACCCAGGTGCCTCGATTGTGTTTTATTTTTAAATTCACTACTATCCTCCAACCTTATCCTCTCATCCTCAAATCATAGTAGAGATCCAACTGGTTTACCAGTTAGTAGGTCACACTTGGAAGGCAATTTCACATTCATCAAACCATTAGTTACCGTGCTCAATCCCTGTAGCGACTGTCGTCACCACCTATCATCTCCACTCTATCTTCATAACCTGACATTCAAAAGCCACTAACCTATAGCTGAAACCACAACAGTTAATTTCTACTAACAGAACGAGTAAAGGCACATTTCCATCTTTCACCTTTGTTCCCTTTGCCCAGAATGTCTTTCCTCTGCCCAAATCCCTTCTATTCTTCACGGCCCAAGTTCTATCTACTTTACCAAGTCTTCAAGATCATGTGAGTACACTCAGATCACTCTATCCTGTATTTCCCATTATGACATTATCATCTGTACCACACAGCGGGCAGTTTTAGGTTTATGTCATGGCTTCATTATTAAGTAATGAATATCTAGAGAAAGCAAATTGTCTAATTTTATGCCCATATAACACTTGGCTCAAAGTTATATAACTCATAGGCACTAGAGATATTTTAAAAATTAAAGTATTAATGAAGAAAATTTGCCATGAGTCATGATATTCTAATGCATTATAGGTTGTAGATTTCTATAACTGATTTTAGGGTCTTAGAACAAAGCACATTCTAGAACTGCCTCTAAGAGATGGCTATCCAAATTCCTGGGTACAGACATCTCTTCATAAATGAATTAAAAACCAGTTCTAAGATGTATGCTATGACTCTTTCCCAAGAAATACTTTGAAAAATTCTATGGAATCTTAAAGTTTCAGATTATTACATGAAAAATCATTAGCATTTAACAGAGCAATGTAACCTGAAGTAAAAAGTGTTTCAACTTAAGTACAATATTATCTTGTTCTTCTATTGCCCTTAATAGTTACTATTTAATACAGGTATTAGATATTACTGGGTGCAAGTGACAGAAATCTAAATTAAACCAGTTTAGGCAAAATGGATTTATTAAAAAGAGTGAATAAATAAAAGTTAAAAAAAGTTTTAAAAAGTGGGGGGGAGGGTGGTGCCTGGGTGGCTCAGTAGGTTAAGTGTCCGACTTCGGTTCAGGTCATTGTCTAATAGTTTGTGTTTTCGAGCCCCCCATCAGGCTCTGTGCTGACAGCTCAGAGCCTGGAGCCTGCTTTGGATTCTGTGTCTCCCGCTTTCTCTGCTCCTCCCCCATTCATGTTCTGTGTCTCCCCAAAATAAATAAAAGTTAAAAAAATTTTAAAAAAAGAGTGAAATACCTCATGGAATTAGGTACCAAACAAACAAAATTTAGTAAGGAAGGAGCACGGCGAGGCCACAAGAACTAGAATTAAGCACTTGACACATTCAATACCGTCTTTTGTCTCGGTTTTTCCATGTATCAGCTTTTCCCCCCCTTCACCAACAGCACTTTTCCTCATAGTATGAAACAAAGCCATCCAAACAGATCCTGAGATTTTACTCTTAGAACTTCAGTAGTCTGATTGACTCTATTTTGGCTAGATCCTCAACTCATGTACCAATCAAGTGAGAACAGGTAAAGAAGTTTTATTGTATGTATAAAATACAATGTCAACATACTGTATCCATACTGTATTCCACATTCCCATGTGGAATGGGAAGAGTTTCTCAGAAAATGAGGGCAACCCTACAGATATTCTGTGGTAGGCACGGCATAAAGCACTTGAAACAGCTGTTTTATTTTGCAAAATTATTGTATAGTTTAACATATTATTTTTAAAGATGAGGAAACTGCCTCCAAACTCAGGCTCTTCATCAAAATGCTCCATTGACAATTATAATTACCAACTACAACTAAATGTAAGCAGTCCATTCAATCCCTATCCATTCAAAGCTGGAGCAGTTGTGGCTTTTCGAGTCTTAAAAGCAGCAAAACTGCTGCAAGTAAACTGCTCAGCAATTTGGGCTGGAGGCGGAGTTTTTGCACATCTTAAGGAAGCTGAAATCTAGCTTACTTCTAGACAGAGGACAGAACTATCACCAGCCTATAAATGATGCATTTCTCTATTCCCTTTCTATAGTCACACAGAAAGGAAAAGGAATAGCTAAGAAACAATTAGGTAATAAAACATAATACCTTTCTTTTCATCCCTTTATAAAAGCTGTATTAGCTAGGGATCAGGATTGGATGTATTTAAATACTAGAGACGTTTCATGGGTATGTATGTCTACACTCCTAAACTTCTGAACTTAGCAAGAATAATTTTACTAGACAATTCACCCACTAACGTAATATAATCGGCTATATTTTATTTTATTTTTTAACATTTATTTATTTTTGAGTGACAAAACAAGACAGAGCATGAGTGGGGAAGGGACGCGGGGGAGGGGGAGACACAGAATCCAAAGCAGGCTCCAGGCTCTGAGCTGTCAGCACAGAGCCAGATGTGGGGCTCGAACTCACGGACTGCGAGATCATGACTCGAGCCAAAGTCAGATGCTTAACCAACTGAGCCACCCAGGCGCCCCAGCTATGTTTTAAATAATATAAAAGAAGTAGTTAATTCTGTTGGTTAAACTAAGAAACAAAAACATTAAATCTCAAATAACATATCTTACATATGGCAAAGGATTCTTCATAAATCCTAATCTCTTCACTACAACAAAGGTAATCCAAACTTTAAGAAGTCCAGAGCAATACAATAGATGTTCAATAAATATTTCCTGGCCTGAAATTATCCAACTCATGGACAAAACTCATAAGACAGATAAAAATTAGTCATATAGAAGCACAATTCAAAATGTAAATTAGAAAAATTTAGTTTTTGACAGTAACAATCACTTTGGATGATAGCAGACAAGAAGATTTTACATGACGACTCAATTATCTTTGTAACAGAACACTGTAATCAACATATTCTACGGAAGCTAGGGAAGGGGGGGTGAGAGACAGGGAAGGGGAAAAAGAGGCAGGAAGAGGGAGAAAAGTTATTCTCTTAGTTCAATACTGTATTAATGGAATTTTTAAAGCAGCACTACCTTTCGGGACACAGAATTAATGCTCACAATTAGTTCTTTAATTGTATCCTATGTAGCTTTCCAAGTACAGAAAAACCCCAATTAAAAATGGTGTAAGGGGTGTCTGGGTGGTTCAGTCAGTTAGGTGTCCCACTCTTGCTTTTGGCTTAGGTCATGATCTCAGAGATCTCACAGTGCAGAGCCTGCATGGGATTCTCTCTCCCTCTCTCTGTGCCCCTCCCCCAGTCACACTCTTTCTCTCTCAAAAAAAAAAAAAACATTTTAAAAAAATGGTTTAAAAATAAATAAGATTTACTCGTATATAGGATAGGAACAAAACTGGTTGATTTAGCAACTCGAAGACATCATCCACGTCTAAGAAATTCTACCTTCTACTTTGCCAACCACAACCACATAACCAATGTACAGGCTCATCCAAGCTAATACACCCCAAACAGCAGCCAGCAGCAGGGAAAAAAAAAAAGCCATCTCTTCCTCTCTCATGTTATTTTTATATTAATTTTTTATTTTCAGTTTACACAATGGTTGGATCACCTGGGTGGCTCAGTTGGTTATGCACCCAACTTTGGCTCAGGTCATGATCTCTGGGCTGACAGCTAAGAGCCTGGAGCCTGCTTCAGATTTTGTGTCTCCCTCTCTCTCTGCTCCTCCCCCACTCACACTCTGTCTCTCTTTCTCAAAAATAAAAATGATGGGGTACCCAGGTGACTCAGTCGGTTAAGTGTCTGACTTCAGCTCAGGTCATGATCTTGTGGTCTGTGAGTTCGAGCCCTGTGTCAGGCTCTGCTGACAGCTAGGAACCTGGAGCCTGCTTCGGATTCTAGATCTCCCTCTCTCCCTCTCTCTGTCTCTCTCAAAAATAAACATTAAATTTTTTTTAAATAAACACAAAAAAAACCTTAAAAAAAGAGACAATTGTTTTAGATTCACAGCAAAATGAAGGTAAAGTACAGAGATCTCCAATATACTCCCTACCTCCAGGTGTGCACAGCATCCACCATTATCAACAGCCCCTAATAGAGTGATACATTTGTTACAAGTGATGAACCTACCTACACTGGCACATCATAATCATCCGAAGTTGATCGTGGGTTTCACTCCTGATGATGTAAATTCTATAGGTTTGGACAAATACATAATGACATTTATCCATCATATGATCAGAGTATTTTCACTGCCCTAAAAATCTTGTGTTCCCTGTTCATTCATCTCCATTCCCCACCAACCCTTCATGTTTATACTATCTACATAGCTTGATACTCTGCTGTTAGGTTCATACACATTAAGGTTTGTTAATGTCTTTCTGAAGAAATGACACTTTTATTATTATGTAATACCTAATAACTTTCCTTGCTCTGAAGTCTGCTCTGTCTGAAGTATACATAGTTACTCCTGCCTTCTTTTGATTGTTAGCATATTCTTTACCATCCATTTACTTATAATCTATAGATTTCTTTTTATTTAAAGTGAGTTTCTCAGAAACAACATATAATTAATTGGATCTTGTTTTATGATCCATATGACAATTTCTGCCTTTTAAATGGTGCATTTAGAGCATTATTGATATAGATTAATTAATATCTATATTTATTACATTTTTGTTTGTTTCCCTCATTTTTTGTTCCTATTTTTATCTTTCATTCTTTCTCTGCCTTTTGTGGTTTTAACTGGGCCTGCAGTATGACTCCATATTCTCTCATTCTCAGTATATTGGTTATACTTTAAAAATACATTTTTTAATGGTTGCCCTAGAGTTTACAGTATAAATTCACAACTAATCCAAATCTATTTTCAAATATCACTATACCACTTAATGGGCAGTATGTCTTACTAATAACAAACTAATCCTAATTCTCCCTCCTGTCCCTTGTATCATTGCTGTCATCCATTTCACTTACATGGAAGTATAAATAAGCACATATATATGAAAAAATATATACACATTATATATACATTAAGATATATATACACATACATATATAAGCACACATAATATATTGTTACTTTAAACAAGCTTCTGTATTAGATTAAAAATTGGAAAACTATTTTCATTTTACTTTGACAAACTCCTTCAATGTTCTACCTTATATAGATCCGAGTTTCTGACCTGTGTTATTTTCCTTCCGTATAAGAACTTCATTTAACATTTCTTACAAGGCAGGTCTACCAGTTACAAACTTTTAATTTTTATTTGCTTGAGAAAGTCTTTATTCTCCTTTACCTTTTTATTTCATTTATGTATTCATTCATTCATTCACTCATTCATTTATGAGAGAGAGAGAGAGAGCGCGCGCGCGCGAGCGAGTGCGCACAGGGGGAGGGGCAGAGAGACAACGAGACGTGGAATCCCAAGCAGGCTCCACACTGTCAGTGCAGAGCCCCGACACAGGGCTCAAACCCACAAAGCATGAGATCATGACCTGAGCCAAAATCAAGGGTCAAAAGCTTAACTAACTGAGCCATCCAAGCACCCTTCTTCTTTACCTTTTTAAATATTTCACTCCACTCTCTTCTTTCTTGCATGGTTTCTGAGAAGTTGAATATAATTCTTACCTTTGCTCTTTGATAGGTATTTTTTATTTATCTTTGATTTTCTACAATTTACAAAATGATACACACCTAGGTGTTTTTTGTTGTTGTAGTTGTTTATATTATCTTGCTTAGTATTCTCTAAACTTCCTGGATATGTAGTTTAGTGTCTTCAGTTTGGGAAATTCTCAGTCACGATTGTTTAAAATGTTTCTTCTCCTTTCTCTTCCCTCAGCTTTTGGCATTCCCATTACAAGTATGTTACACCTTTTGTAGTTGTCTCATAGATATTCTGTTATTTTAAGTCTTTATTTTCTTTGCTTTCTCAGTTTATGAGGATTCCATTGTTATATCCTCTAGCTCAGAGATTTTTCTTCAGCTATGTCCAGTCTATTAAGAAGTTCCTCAAAAACTTTTTTTTTAATCTTTTACTGTGTTTTTGATTTCTAGCATTTTCTTTTGGTTCTTTCTTAGGATTTCCATCTCTTTTCAAACTGTCCTTTTTGACTTTTATATATCTTCTAATTTTTTTGACAACTGGACATGATGTATTGGGTAAAGGGAACCAACCACTGTAAATAGACCTTTTGTAATTAATATGTTGTGAGGTGTGAGGGGAGGGGAAGTGTCCTATGATTAGGTCTTTTTCTTCGTGAGCCTATGCCTCTGGTCTGTGAACTTCACAAGTGTTTCCCAGGCCACCCTTTCCAGCCTCCAGGTGGGACAGAATGGCTAGAGGGGGCTGGAGTTGGGTACTTCCTTTCCCCCAGGGTCAGTCAGATTCTGGTTAACTAGTCTCCCCCGGAAGGCAGGCCTTTTAAAGAAAAGAGTGTCCTGGGGGAACCTGCATGGCTTAGTCAGTTGAGCATCCGACTTTAGCTCAGTGAGTTCAAGCCCCACATCAGGTTTGTTGTTATCAGCACAGAGCCCACTTCAGATCCTCTGGGTCCCTCTTTCTTTGCCCCTCCCTGGCTTGCACTGTTGCAAAAAAAAAAAAAACCATTAAAAAATAAAAAAAAAACAGAGTGCTCTGTCATATTTCAAAATGCTCCCCCAACACTGGCCCTTGCTAGAAGCATGAGGGGTTTTCTCTGATATTTACTGTAAGAACCTCATCTGGCTCCTGGAGGTAAACCTTACAATAGTGTGGTGGCCTGTGACTGGATCCCTGGTGTTTTTAACTCCCAAAGTTGTCCACACTGAACCTTTAGCAATTTGTCAATTAAAGCTCAGTTTTTCCTTCCCCAACACTGATTCCTGAGCAGTTTCTACTCATGAGTCTCTGCTCTTCAAGCCTCAGCTTTCTATGTTTGCTTTTGTCTATCCAATCTTGGGGGCGGTGGCTTGCCCTGGGTCACAAGAAGGGCTGTTATGGACCCAAGAAGGGCTGTTAAATTTTCATTCAGTCTGTTCAGCTTTGTACTTGTTAGGATAGAGTTGGGACTTCCAAGTTTCTTACATATGGATGGAACTAGAAACTAGAAGTGTCCTTTGTGTCTATTTTTAATCAGTGAGGAAACTGCTGCAAAGGCATCCATATCATTTCTTTTCACTTCTCATTGTCCAGTCTTGTGTCACCTACTATGCCTAAATCAACCACTTGATTATGACACCCTGAGGTAGGAAGGGGATCATTTTCCAGTGAGATGGGGATCAAATGCCCAAACAAAATCAGAGTTCTGTGCATTAGAGGAAAATGGGAAATAAATGGGCACTAAGAAAATAGCCAAAGTTTCTGCCACTTTGTGATTTTTATGTAGTGTTTGATGTGTATAAGGAAAGTACCAGAACAAGAAAGACCTAGAGAAAATATTCAAATCAATGTTGTTACTACCCACTGAAATGAAAAAGGTAATAGAAGAAAAAGGAATCATTCACCTCATTCTAAGATAAATCTACTGAAAGCTCCTCTTGTCCGTTCCCCCAAATTGCTGTGAAATAACCCAGACTTAATTGATATAATTTATAAAGCAAATATAAGTTTATAGAGTTGTCAAAGTAATATATTAGGGACAGAAATAGCCTTAGAGAGCAAGTTCAATCACCTCATTTTACAAATGAGAAGAGCACGGCTCATCAGAGAGGCTAAGCTACTGAAAGACAGACTAGAGTCTAGTTTGCCTAAATTACAGATCAAGGTCCCTCTTGCTATTTACATTCTAGACCACTTCACTTCCTTAGAGTTTAAATAAGTTAACAGCAACAGTGATGTAGTCAATCAATCATTCTTCATATGCATGTGTTTATCTCTAAATACCCGAACATATGTCAGATTCTGGAAAGAATGTATTTTTAATCATACCAGTAACAAGGGATTCCTCGCCCTTATGTAACTGTAGAAGTATGTCCCACTCTAGAAAATTTTTCCAAAATATGGCAATCTTAATATTCTTTTTTATAGCTCTCTACTTGAATTAGTTACAAGTAGGTAATACTTACAAAGTACAAAGTCTAGGAAAAAGAGTGAGATTTTCATTTCTTAGAAAAGAATCACAGAACACAGGTGAACCTACCGTAAGACAAACCATTTTAGCATAAAAATATCACATTCTTGTCCACAAGACTATACATGTAACTGAAATATTTATATATTTAAACTAATTACTAACACTTTCGGTTTATGGCTAGTAAGCAAGGAAGATACATCTAACAAATAGCTTCACTATTCACACTTCTTGATCAAATCAGTGCCTGAGAGTGACAGGACAATTCACTCTATTTATAAACAAATACCTGAATGGAGGCTACCCAAACATGTCCTTACTCAACTTTAAGTATTAATCTGCAGCACAAGGTAACATTTTATACAGTAACAACTTGAAAAAAATAAATCTAGATTGTCCTAAGTATATGCACATACAACATCTATAGCCATGATATTTAACTGTTATATTAAGCATATATTCCAAATTAATAAAGGTAATCTGAATATGCAACACTAGCAAATAACACATTCTATAACCTTATATCTTAATTTAGAGTGGAACTTTAAAATCATATAAGTTTCAGATTATACAGCTACTATCAGAAGGGGGGAAAAATCTTGAACTTGAAATATACCAGTTAAATCACTAGGTATCCTAGAAAGATTTGCTCTCACTTCTAAAATGCTATGTGTGAACTCCACCATATTGGGGATATACAAACATGGCTATTTGTGGTTGGGAAACACCAGTGAAATCAATGCAGATCTGTAAATATACAACATCCAGAAATCTTTTCTGGGGGGTGGGAAACAAAATGATTTTATTAAATTATAAAAATGTTTTAAAATTAAAGCTGTGTGGAGACTTCTTATAATTTTATATATTCTTCTTTAAGTCATTTGTATAATTTATATGCTGCTTTTCATTCAGCAGCTGAATTAAAAGCAGGTTTGTCCCTCTAAGTTACATATCAAACAAGAGTTTTCAACACCTTTAAAAAAATTACCTTTTATCCAGGCGCATTTTCAGTATGAATATCTGTATTTAATATAATACCAAATTGGGACAACATCAAAGGTCTTAACATTTGTGTCACCGGAGCTCCAGAGGAGAAGAGAAAGAAACTGCTGCAGAAAAAATATTTTGAAGAAATAATGGCTGGAAATTTCCCAATTGTGGTAAAAGACATAAATTTATAGGTCCAAGAAGCTTAGTGAATCACAAGAAGGATAAATGCAAAGAAAATCATGCCAAGACACATAATCAAACTGTAAAGCCAGAGATAAAGACAAAAATCATTTTACTTAGACTGTTTTAAAGACAAGTTAGTATAAAAGAAAAGATTCAAAAAATTGTGGATTTCTCATCAGAAACCATGGAGGTCAGAAGATTAAAAAACAAAAACAAAACGCTCTGTGAAAGAAGAATTATGCATCACATGAAAACATCCTTAGAACTGAAGCCAGAATAAAAATATTCTCAGATTAAGGGAAACTAAAGAAAATTCATTTCCAGCAATCTTGGTCTAAAAGAAATGCCAAAGGAAGTTCTTCAAGCTGAATGAACATGATACCAGAGGGAAACCTAGAGGTTCAAGTATGAAGGAAGCACAACTTATGGAAAGCAAAATTTTTAATGTTTTCTGGGAAGGAGTTCAATGTATTATAATGTATTGCCATATACTACATGGCAACTCAAATATAAAGTGGGGACAGTAGGAGCTTCTGGGTTTTTTAAAACTTGGAAGTGGTAAAATATTAACTCTATGTAGACCGTGAAAGGATATGTATATAATAATCCTTAGATGAACTATTAAAGAAAATAACATACAGAGGTATGGTAAAAATGGCAATGAAGAACATAAAAATATTTCTAAATAAATCCAAAGAATCTAAAAGAATGAAGGAAAGAGAGAACAGGAACAAAAACTAGAAGGCGCAAATAAAAACGGCAGACCTAAATCCAGCCAAAACAATAAACCAATTAAATGTAAAGATCTAAACACACCAATTAAATGACATGGATTATCATTTTGAATATAAAAACAAACCCTAATTATACACTATCTACAAGAAACCATTTTAAATGTAATGACAGAGATATGCTTGAAGTTAACAAAATGTTACAAGATATATCATATAAACAGTAACATAAAGACTGTTAACGTGGGTTATGTCAATAATATCAGTAAGAATGCAGAACAAAAAAAAATTACCAAAGATGAAGAGGGACATTACATAACTATAAAAAGGCCAATTTATTTAAAAGACATCACAAAGCTTCAAAGTATATAGAAGCAAAAACTGATAAAAATGATGAGAGAGATAGACAATCCACGATTACAGGAAACCTCACCATGTCGCTCCCAATAACCAACAGAACAAGTGAATAGATAAAATCAGCAAAGACACAGATGACGGGAATAACACTATCAATTGAACCTAACAAAATAATACATTTTATTTTCAACTGTACTTGAAACATTCATCAAGATAGACCATATTCTGAGTCAAAAACCACACTTTAACATATTAAAATAAACCGATGGGGCATCTGTGTGGTTCAGTCAGTTAAGCACCTGACTCTGGATTTCTGCTCAGGTCATGATCTCACAGTTCGGTTCGTGAGACCTGAAGAGATTCTCTCTGCTCCTCCACCCTGTGCTATCTCTCGCTCTCTCAAAAGAAAGTTAAAAAATGAAATAAGATACAATAAAATAAATCGAAAACATATAAGTAGGTACTCTGGCCATAACAAAATTAAACGAGAAATGAGTAACAGAAAGATGCTTGGAAAATCCTCAAGTATTTGGAAATCAAAGTTGATAACTTTAATAGTAGAGAAAAAAGGAAAACTAATTCTAAATAACCCCCATAAAGAGGAAATCTCACAGAACATTAGAAAATATTCCAAACTGAATGAAAGTAAAAATACAGTATGTCAAAATTTTGAGGATGAAATTAAAGTAGTATTTAGAGGGAAAATTATCTATTAAATGTTTCTAACACAAAAAAAGTTCTCAAATTAATAATTTAAACTTTCACTTAAGAAACTAGAAAAAGAATAATAACTACAAAGCAAGCCAAATAGAAATGATAAAGGGTAGAAACCAACAAAGGTGAAAACAGAAAAGCTACACAAAATAAATGAATCCCAAAACTAGTTCTTTGAAAAGATCAATAAAATTGATATTCCTCTAGCCAGAACAACAAAAGAAAAAAGACAGAAACAGTATCAGGAATAAAAGACGGGATTATTGGTTACAAACCTCAAAGACATCAAGAAAGATTAAGGGAATATTATGAACACTATTTAGTTTGTATGAAAGACTAAGTCCTTCAAAGATACAAATATTACTCAAGAAAGAAAAAAAAAGTAACCCAAGTAGTCCTACAACTATTAAAGAAATTAAATTCAGGGGCACCTGCATGGCTCAGTCAGGTAAGCGTCCGACGCTGGCTCAGGTCATGATCTCACGGTTGGTAGGTTCAAGCCCTGTGTCCGGCTCTGTGCTGACAGCTCAGAGCCGGGAGCCTGCTTTGGTTTCTGGTCTCTCTCTCTCTCTCTACCCCTCCCCTGCTCACACTCTGTCTCTGTCTCTCTCTCTCTCTCTCAAAAATAAACATTAAAAATAATCTAAAAAAATTAAATTCATAGGTAAAAACATTCCAAGAAAGAAAACTCCAAACCTAGATAGCTTCAATGACAAACTCTATCAAATATTTAAGAAATACCAATCTGCACATCTATGAAGCAGAAGAGAGAGCACATCCCACTTTATGAAGCCAACATGTTATAATTCTAATACCTACACCAGGCAAAGATATTACAAGAAAACTACAGACAGCATCATTAATCAAAAAGGACATAATAATCCTTAATTAAATATTAGCAAATTGAATCAAGTAATACATGAAAATAATAGATCAAAACCAAGTGAAGTTTATTCTGAGATCTTAACTCTAGAATAAACCAATATAAATTATTTAAAATAACACATGGTAATTGCATTTAACAAAACAACACCTTTTCACAATTAAAAAACAAACAAAAACTCTCAACACACTAGGAATATAAAGGAACTTCCCTAACCTGATCAAGGATATTTATGAAATTTATAGACAATACCCTATTTAATGATGAAAGAGCGAATGTTTTCTTCTAAGATCAGAAAGAAGGCAAGGATGTCTACTCCTGTCATTCCTATTCATTCTCATGCTGGTGGTCCTAGTCAGTAAGAAGAAATAGAAGCAAAAGGAATACAGATTGGGAAAGAAAACATAAAATTGTCTCTATTCATAGATGACATATTGTTCACAGAGAAAATCCCAAGAAAATTTATTTTAAAAAATCCAAGAATGAGTTCAGAAAAGTTGCTGAATGCAAGGTCAATATATAGGAAGCAACTGTATTTCCACATACTAGCAATTAACTGGGAATTAAAAATGTTAAAGACTGTACATTTACAATATAAAAGAACGAAAGAAAGAAGGAAAGAGAAAAAAAAAACCAAAAAAATGCTTGGGTATAAATCTAATAAAAAATTGCAGGATTTGTATGTGTTCACTACAAGATATTCATTAAAGACTTAAAGAAAACCTACATAAATAGACATAACATGTTGATGAATTGGAAGATTAATTATTGCTGAGATGTCAATTTGATCTAATAGATTCAATTTAATACTAATCAAAATCCCAGCAGGATTCCTTTTAGATATTAATGATCTAAAATTTACATGGAGGGGCAAGATGGCGGAGAGGTGGGGAGCTGTGTAATTTTTGCCAGCGGCATCTACCAAACTGAGAAGGACTGAAGCCACAATACTCTGATCTGCAACAGTGGGAGGAAAACACACAGAGTCGAAAAAGAAAACAGCCTCATAGGTGCCTGAGTGAATACGAACTGGGGAAATAAAAACAGCCGCTGGGCCGGAGGCTCTGAGGAGAGGGAGCACCCTAGCCCCACCCCCCCAACCCAGCGCAGAGCCGCGGAGAGACGAGAGGAAGAGAAAGAGAGACGGAAAAGGCTCATAGAGCTGTCTCTAGAGAGGAGAAAAACCTTGGCCGGGGCAGAGAGGGATACTATCATCCCATATATAACTGCTGGGCACGGGAATGAAACTCGTCCCCTTTAGCTGGCGCATTTTCCTTGGGCTCTGCGGTGGAGTGCCAATTTCAGGCGGAGACAGGAGAAAGCTGCTCCCCAGTCCCCCTACTCAATCCCAGCTAGGAAGCCACCCGCCTGCAGGAGTACAACTCATCTCCTGTGTTAGCATTAAAGTGCGTGGACCAGGGTTTCGAAACGAGGCGGGGCTTGGAAAATACAACTTGGCCCGCCCCCGGCACAGTGAAATCGGACCCAAAAGAGTGGCTTGCAACGCTTGCTTGGAGAAGACCTTGGGGCGCCGCCATACTTCTCCCCAGAACCACCAAGGCAGGGCCTCGGAGAGCAGCCCGGAGACCAACCTACACCAAACCGCTTCCATCCACGCTGGTGAGCTGCCTTTTTTTTTTTTTTCTCCTTTTCCCCCCTGCAGCCTGGGAAAGACCAACATTGATACACTGCCGTGATTAGACCAATTCTTGCCATTCAGATATATTTTCCCATATTGAATTCTTATATCTCCCCTCTGCTGGTTTTACGCTTTTAGATGGTCCTTTGTCTTTTGTTGTTTCTGTCCCCTCACCCTTTTTCTTCTTTTCATTTTTTTCTTTCCCCTTTGGGTTTCCTTGTTTGTTTGATTTGTCTGTGCATTTGTGTGCTTTTTTTCCCTGTGTGTTTGTCTGTTTTCCTCTCAGGGCTACCTCAAGAAACAAGCCAAAGTACACACGGTGGAGAGTCCCTAATATCACTGAGTAGGGAAATAAAATAACCAAAGGCACAACAAGAGAAACTGAGAGACACCATTAAAAGAACACTTCCTGAAACCACAGGCCCTGAACAGTTAATGAGTCTCCTTCAGTAGAGCAATACTAACAGGTACAGAGTGCATAAGGAGCTTTTAAAACTGACAAGAAAGCTAGCCAAAATGATGAAACGGAAGAACTCTCCTCTAAAGACATTCCAGGAAGAAATCACAGCCATAGAACTGCTCAAAACATATTTAAGCAAATTACGGAGCGAGAATTTACAACAATTGTCATAAAATTAATCGCTAGGCTTGAAAAAAGCATGGAAGTCATCAGAGAAGCTACTGATAAAAAGACTAGGGAACTTGAAATAGCTGTGACGAGTTAAAAAATGCTATAAATGAGGTACATAATAAACTGGAGGCGGCCACTGCACAGATTGAAGAGGCAGAGAGGAGAATAGGTGAATTAGAAGATACAATTATAGAAAAGAGGAAGCCAAGAAACAGAGAGAGAAATTGATCCAGGAGCACAAAAGGAGAATTTGAGAACTAAGTGATACAATCAAATGGAATAATATCCGTATCATAGCAGCTCCTGAAAAAGAAGAAAGAGAAAAAGGTCCTGAAGGGGTGCTGGATCAAATTATAGCCGAGAACTTCCCCAATCTGGGGAAGGAAATAGACACTGAAATCCAAGAAGCACAGAGAACTCCCCTCAGACGTAACTTGAATTGACCTTCGGTACGACATATCATAGTGAAACTGGCAAAATATAAAGATAGAGAATTCTGAAAGCAGCTAGGGAAAAAAAGGGCCCTTACCACAAAGGGAAACCTATCAGAGTGGTTACAGACTTATCTACTGAAACTTGGCAGGCCAGAAAGGAATGGCAGGAAATCTTCAATGTGATGAATAGAAAAAATAGGCAGCCAAGAATCCTTTATCCAGCAAGCCTCTCATTCAAAATAGAAGGAGAGATAAAGGTTTTCCCAAATAAATAAAACTTGAGAGAATTCATCACCACCAAACCAACCCTACAAGAAATCCTAAGAGGGACTCTATGACGGAAATGCTGCAAGGAATACAAGTGAGCTACAAGCATGAACCCTACAGAGAACACAATGAACCTAAACCCACATTTTTCAATAATAACACTGAATGTAAATGGACTGAATGTTCCAAACAAATGACACAGGGTAGCAGAATGGATAAAAAAACAAAATCCATCTATTTGCTGTCTACAAGAGACTTATTTGAGACCTGAAGACACCTTCAGATTGAAAGTAAGGGGATGGAGAAATATCTACCATGTGACTGGAAGTCAAAAGAAAGCCAAAGTAGCCATACTTATATCGGACAAACTGGACTTTAAAGTAAAGACAGTAACAAAAGATGGAGAAAGACATTATATAATAATTACAGGGTCTCTCCATCAGGAAGAGCTGACAGTTATAAACATCTATGCGCCAAATTTGGGAGCACCCAAATACATGAAACAATTAATCACAAACAGAACCAATCTTATTGATAAGAATGTGTTAATTACAGGGGACTTTAACACTCCACTTACAGCACTGGACAGATCAACCAGACAGAAAATCACTAAAGAAACAACGGATCTGAAAAACACATTGGAACAGATGGAATTGATAGATATATTTACAACTCTGCATCCTGAAGCTAGGAAATTCACCTTCTTCTCGAGTGCGCATGGCACTTTCTCCAAGATAGATCACATACTGGGGCATAAAGCAGCCCTCCATAAATA
>CM053573.1:125181442-125221344 GCA_028646485.1 Cryptoprocta ferox | reverse complement strand
GGAAGATGTGGTTCATCTATACAATGGAATACTACATGGCCATGAGAGAGAATGAAATCTGGCCATTCGTAGCCAAGTGGATGGACCTCGACGGTGTCATACTCAGCGAAATAAGTCAGGCGGAGAAGGACAGATACCATATGTTTGCACTCATAGGTCTAACAGGAGAAACCCAACAGAGGACCATGGGGAGGGGAAGGAGGAAAAAGAGTTAGGGAGAGGGAGGGAGGCAAAACTCGAGAGACTCTTGAATACTGAAAACAAACTGAGGGGGGAAGGGGAAGGGGGAAAGGTAATGGGGGGGTGATGGTCATGGTGGAGGTCACTTGTGGGGAATAGTACTGGGTGTTATATGGAAACCAATCTGACAATAAACTATAAAGTTTTAAAAAAATAAATAAAAAGTATATATATAATGAGAAAAAAAAAAGTACGTGGAAGGCAATGAAAATGAAAACATCACAGCCCAAAGTCTCCGGGATGCAGCAAAGGCAGTCATAAGAGGGAAGTATATAGCAATCTAGGCCTCCCTAAAGAAGGAAGAAAGGTCTCAGATATACAACCTAATCTTAACCTTAAAGAGCTGGAAAAAGAACAGCAAATAAAACTCAAAACCAGCAGAAGACAGGAAAAAATAAAATTAGAGCAGAAATCAATGCTATAAAAAACAAAACAAAACAAAACAAAAAAAACCAGTAGAACAGAGCAATGAAACCAGAAGCTTGTTCTTTGAAAGAATTAACAAAATTGATAAACCACTAGCCAGTTTGTTCAAAAAGAGAGAGGAAAGGACCGAAATAAATAAAATCAGGAATGAAAGAGGAGAGATCACAACCATCACAGCAGAAATAAAAAACAATAATAAGAGACTATTATGAGCAATTATATGCCAATAAAATGGGCAATCTAGAAGAAATGGACAAATTCTTAGAAACATATAAACTACCAAAACTGATACAGGAAAAAATATAAAATTTGAACAGACCCATAACCAGTAAGGAAATCAAATTAGTAATCCAAAATCTCCCAAAAAACAAGAGTCCAGGGTCAGATGGCTTTCTAGGGGAATTCTACCAAACATTTAAGGAAGAGTTAGTACCTATTCTCTTGAATTTTTTTCCATAAAATAGAAATGGAAGGAAAACTTAACTCTTTTCTGTGAAGCCTGCATTACCTTGATTCCAAAACCAGTCAAAGGCTTCACTAAAAAGGAGAAATACAGACCAATTTCTCTGATGAACATGGATGCAAAAACCTTCAACAAGATATTTGGAGCCAACTGGATCCAGCCATGCATTAAGAAAATTATTAACTACGACCCAGTGGGATTTATACCTGGGATGCAGGACTGGTTCAGTATCTGCAAAACAATCAATGTGATTCATCACATCAATAAAAGAAAGGACAAGAACCTCTCAATAGATGCAGAGAAAGCATTTGACAAAATACAGCATCCTTTCTTGATTAAAAAAAAAAAAACCCTCAAGATAGTAGGGATAGAAGGATCATATCTCAAGATCATAAAAGCCATATATGAAAGACCCAATGCTAATGTCATCCTCAATAGGCAAAAACAGAGCTTCCTCCTAAGGTCAGGAACAAGACAGGGATGTCTACTCTCGCCACTGTTATTCAACATAGTATTGGAAATCTTAGCCTCAGCACTCAGACAACACAGAGAAATAAAAGATATCCAAATCAGCCAGGAGGAGGTCAAACTTTCACTCTTCGCAGATGACATGATATTCTATATGGAAAACCCAAAAGATTCCACCAAAAAACTGCTAGAACTGATCCATGAATTCAGCAAAGTCACAAGATATAATATGAATTCACAGAAATCAGTTGTATTTCTATATAATGCAGCAGAAAGAGGAATCAAGGAATTGATCCCATTTACAATTGCACCAAAAACCATAAAATACCTAGAGATAAACCTAACCAAAGAAGTAAAAAATCTATACACTGAAAACTATAGAAAGCTTATGAAAGAAATAGAAGACACCAAAAAAATGGAAAAATATTCCATGCTCCTGGATAGGAAGAACAAATATTGTTAAAATGTCAATACTGTCCAATGCAGTCTAACTATTCAATGCAATCCCTATCAAAATAACACCAGGATTCTTCACAGAGCTAGAACAAACAATCCTAAAATTTGTATGTAACCAGAAAAGACCCCAAATAGCCAATGCAATCTTGAAAAAGAAAACCAAAGCTTGAAGCATCACAATCCCGGACCTCAAGCTGTATTACAATGCTGTAATCATCAAGACAGTATGGTATTGGCACAAAAACAGACAGATCAGTGGAACAGAATAGAGAACCCAGAAATGGACTCACAAACATACGGCCAACTAATCTTTGACAAAGCAGGAAAGAATATCCAGTGTAATAAAGACAGTCTCTTCAGCAAGTGGTGCTGGGAAAACTGGACAGTTTACAGCAGAAAAATGTATCTGGACCACTTCTTTACACCATACACAAAAGTAAATTCAAAATGGATGAAAGACCTAAATGTACGACAGAAAGCCCTCAAAATCCTCAAGGAGAAAACAGGCAAAAACCTCTTCGACCTTGGCCGCAGCAACTTCTTATTCCGCACATCTCCGGAGGCAAGGGAAACAAAAGTGAAAATGAACTATTGGGACCTCATCAAGATTAAAAGCTGCAGCATGGCAAAGGAAACAGCAAAACTAAAAGGCAACCGACAAAATGGGAGAAGATATTTGCAAACGACATATCAGATAAAGAGTTAGTATCCAAAATCTATAAAGAACTTATCAAACTCAACACCCAAAAAACAACCCAGTGAAGAAAGGGGCAAAAGGCATGAAAGTAGACAGTTTTCCACGGAAGACATCCAGGTGGCCAACTGACACATGAAAAAATGCTCAACATCACTCATCCTCAGGGAAATACAAATCAGAACCACAATGAGCTACCACCTCACTCCTGTCAGAATGACTAACATTAACAACTCAGGCAACAACAGATGTTGGCAAGGATATGGAGAAAGAGGATCTCTTTTGCACTGCTGGTGGGAATGCAAACTGGTGCAACCACTCTGGAAAACAGTATGGAGTTTCCTCAAAATATTAAAAATAGAACTACCCTATGACCCAGCAATTGCACTACTAGGTATTTATCCAAGGGATACAGGTATGCTGTTTCGAAGAGGCACATGCACCCCAATGTTTATAGCAGCACTATCAATGATAGCCAAAGTATGGAAAGAGCCCAAATGTCCGTTGATGGATAAATGGATAAAGTAGATGTGGTGTGTATATATATATGGTGTACACACACACACTAGAGTACAGTCAAAAAGAATGGTTCTGTCAAACCATTGATATATACATGTGTATATATCACAAACCATGTGATATATACACATGTGGTGTGTATATATATGGTGTACACACACACTAGAGTAGCAGTCAAAAAGAATGAAATCTTGTCATTTTGCACTAATGTGGATGGAACTAGAGGGTATTATGCTAAGGGAAATTAGTCAGTTGGAGAAAGACAAATCTCATATGACTTCTCATATGAGGACCTTAAGATACAAAACAGATGAACATAAGGAAAGGGAAGCAAAAATAATATAAAAACAGGGAGGGGGACAAAACATAAGAGACTTAAATATGGAGAACAAACAGAGGGTTATTGGAGGGGTTGTGGCAGGGGGATGGGCTAAATGGGTAAGAGGCATTGAGGGCTCTACTCCTGAAATCATTGTTGTACTATATGCTAACTAACTTGGATATAAACTAAAAAAAAAAAGGAATTGTGGAGCTGAATAAACTCAATTTAAGGATGATATGAAACACTTGCCTGAAGCAAGCAAGTAGTTACCTGTCAGGATTGTGAGAAGTTGCAAAAATCCAAACATGTTGTTAAGTAGGGTCCTATAGACTACAAACAGATAGAAGTTTTATTTCAGCTCTGCAGTTCCTATAGCTCTATTTCACCGGAGTAGCATAATGCCTTACAGTACCTCTGATCTAGATAAATGATTATTATTTCACATCCATTCTAGTGCAGTTTTTAAAATTTCTTTTATTGACAGTAAAATAACATTTGTGAACCATAGTGACATAGCATTCTTTGAAATAAGTGGTCATTCTTAGAGCTCTTTAGTGACATGCCGCCTCCAATTGCATAATTTATTAGTTTCTCGAGGCTGCTATAACAAATTACTATAAAGTAAGTGACTTAAAACAACAAATTCAATCTCTCAAAGTCCTGGAAACATCTATTCTATGTGTCTCAGCTTTTGGTGATGAAATCTAGGTACTGTGACCAATGTTAAGTGTTACTTTTTCATTTCCTCCAGTTTCTGTTCCCAGAGATTTCAGAAAGGAAAACGTTAGAGTTGTGATAAGTTGGGGGTCAACTTCAAAGTTAGAGGGCACAGTCTCCACATAAAGACCACCCTTACTTCTAACCAACTTCAAGTTTGGCGTGTTTCCCAGAACCACCTTCAGCTTTGATAATTCACTAGAAAGATTTAAAAAGGTCACTGAAAACTATTATACTCATGGTTCATTACATAAAAAGCTACAAATTAAGATCACCCAAAGGAACAGACACATAAGGCAGAGTCCAGGAGTATTCTAAACACAAAGCTTCCATTGTTCTTTCCCGTTGGAGTTAGGACTCCTTACTCTCAATGTATGAGAATAGGGTCATGGTATTTGCCAACCAGGAAAGCTCACCTTAGCTTTGTTTTCAGAGATTTTATTGGGGCTCCATTACATAGGTTTGATTGATCGGTCGCTTACCTACATGGCTGATTTCAGTCTCCAAGTCCACTGATAACTGAGAGCGCCAAAGCGCCCCCTTCTCCCCAATGACACAATTGGTTTATGTGGCATGGTCAGAGATCCTACCCTTAGACTATTCTAAGGGTATGTGGCCAAGCCTATTTTAAGATTCAGGGTAGCCAGTTCCCACCCTAAATAAGGACCCTCCTATCAAGTATGCCATAGATTACCTCCTGGAAGACAAGGGCAAAGGCTAGACGTCTCCGGGCAAAGGTCTGGTTCTTTACACAAAAGACATATGGGGGCACCTGGGTGGCTCAGTTGGTTGAACATCCAACTCTTGATTTCACTTCAGGTCATGATCCCAGGGTCATGGGATTAAGCCCCCATCAGGCTCCAGGCTGAGTGTGGAGCCTGCATAAGTTTAAGTTTCTCTCTTTCTCTCTCTCCCCTACCTACGCCCCGCCCCTCTCTCCCACTCATATGCTTTCTCTCTCTCTCTCAAAAAAAATCCTATAATGTATTCACCTATTTTATTAGAAACCAAATGAAAAAGAAACTTGAGCTGCAAGAATTGCTTCTCAATATGGAGCATATTTGTTTGAGCACATTCATTTTGGTATAGCGTCAACATGTAAGGCCTGAAAATATTTAGACTCCAACTTTGCTGCAAAAACGAAATAGAAAAAGATGCCACTCATTTTTAAAATTCCTAATCTTTACTTCATTACCAACTTTAATCTTTTGTCACTGCAAGTGAAAAGATTGAAAATATGCATGTTATTCAGTATATCTCAGAATTTTCAGTTTGCGTTCATTTGTCATGACTCCTAGATTTCACTCTTATAACTGTACCTTACTTTGGAAACTTTTAGAAATGTTTAATTTTCATTTTCCTAAAATATCCTTCTCAAAACCATTGAATTTTGTCATGAAGTAGACATTGTATATATAAATTATATTCCCTGAATGTACAAAATCTGTTTGACACCAAACTGCTGTTGTGAATGTTATTTTAAAAGAACTTTAGAATTATAAGCCTTATCTGTGTAGTTATCCCTGTTTCTCACTTTAATAATTTGATTGCAACCACAACAGTGCTAAAGTAACCTTCATTCTTGTAGCGAGTTGCAAGACTACTTAACATTGAGATTTTTTTTCTGCCAATAGATGAATGAACCAAATGCCTATGGAAATACACCTCTTCATGTAGCCTGCTATAATGGACAAGATGTTGTAGTGAATGAACTTATAGACTGTGGTGCTAATGTGAATCAAAAGAATGAAAAAGGATTTACTCCTTTGCACTTTGCTGCTGCATCAACACATGGAGCGCTGTGTTTAGAGCTTCTTGTAGGCAATGGAGCTGATGTCAATATGAAGGTATGAAGTAAAATCAGAATCCATACTGTAGTATTTAGGAGTTGGCTGTTTAAAACAGTATCAATAACAAATACCATTCAGCAATAAAAAGGAACAAAATACTGATAGACACAAGGACACAGGTGAATCTTAAAAATACTATGCTGAGTGAAAGCCTTACACAAGAATATATGTACTATTCCCATTTATATAAGGTTCTAAAACAGATGAAATTCCATCTATATTGGTTCCAGATTTCTGTAGTTGAAATAAAACAGTTGCCTCTGTGAGGAGGGATTGATGAAAAAGGGACATAGGAGAACTTTCTGGGGTGATGGTAATATTCTGTATTTTTACAGGCTTTGTATTATGTAAATAAATATTTGTCAAAACTCATGAAATAATACATTTAAGATTTGTATGCTTCATTCCTTATAAATTTTCCCTTAGGAGGTAACACACCAAACTGATGTTGAACCCTAATTAATGACATGCATACCGATGTGTTTATAGGGATCATATGTAGTCCTACCTGCAAGTTTTGAAAACCATGAAATAACTGGGTGGATGGCAGGGTGGCCACACAGGTATATGATGATGCGCTATACCTGTAATAGTATATTAATATCAGTAAAATATTAGTGATTTACTGATTAATATCAGTAAAATATTAGTGATTTACTAATTAATATCAGTAAAATATTAGTGATAGAATCTAGGTGTATGTATATGGGTGTTCACAGTAATCTTTCAACATTTCTGTTTTCAACTTTTTTTTCAATTTTATAAAAGTTGAAAGACCAGTATCAATGTGTTACATGTAAGGAATAGACATTGATTTTTTTGTTTTTTGGTTCCAGTCACTTTTAGGAATGACCATTTGAATTTTGAAATACATGAAAATTCTGGAGCCACAGTAAATGTACCGTCATTATATAATTCTGTGAAAAGCCACATACAGCCACTATTTTGAACATCACTACTTTATATATAATATGTAATCATCATTTTGATTTTTCCAAGATACTTTCATTGATTGTTTCTATATTAATTCATCAGTTCAGTATTTGAGTATTTGCCGTCCATATCTTGTGTTATGAAGAAAAGAAAGCCACAAACAAAATTGAACTGTTCAGGATTAGTGAAAACATTGAGCCTTAAAATGTGTTTTTCAGAGCTTTAATTTCTTCAGATTTCATCTTTTGTGGGTGTGATGAGCCATTGTCCCTCAGACTGGTTGAGAAAGGACTTTAGATAAGCCTTTAGTGATGTCACTGACCCCATCTGACAGCTGCAGTGGCAGCAAGTCCATATGAAATTAGGTCTTTGCTCTATAAATTGCCCCCTGTCAGCTACGGGACAAAGTTCATGTATATTATACCCGAGGAAGGAAAGGATATGATATGAGGGATCGTAAAGATCTCTTCTGTTTTATGTATATGCTTAAGTTTAAAACATCTAAGAATATGTTTCAAGTTTCCAGTGTCCAGTCATATTACCTACTAAAGTTTTTCTTAATAGTTTAAAAAATTACTAAAAGTTTTTGATAGTACATTTGAACTCCTCATTTTGGTTTGAAGAATTCCTGCTGTTTGGATAATTGGGGACCAGAACAATTCTAAATGCTCGTAAGGGAAAGAAATTTGTTACTTCTTTCCTCAAAAGCCTAGTAATATTTTTTAATGCAGATTGGATCTTAACATTCCTCAAAAGATCACAACCAAATTTTTAAAAATTTTTTTAAGGTTTATTTTTGAGAGAGAGAGGGAACGCACAAGTGGGGGAGGGGCAGAGAGAGGAGGAGACACAGCATCTGAAACAGGCTCCAGGCCCTGAGCTGTCGGCACAGAGCCTGACGCGGGGCTCGAACTCATGAACTGTGAGATCATGACCTGAGCCAAAGGCGAATGCTTAACTGACTGAGCCCCCCAGGCGCCCGCAACCAAATTTTTTAAATCTCTATGAGATCTGTTTATGGTCAAGTGACTGTAATTAAGTTATCTTTTGTGTTTGAAATATCAAGGATCATGGCTGACCTGTATCATCAGCTGTGACAGATGTTTTAGTTTCTATTGTGCTGTGTTCAAGGGGTGAAAATTAGGCTTTTTCATTTCATTCATGTCATTTAGACATGAATATTGAATATAATTTAATGATAGATCACTTCATTCATATGTCACTGCCTACATAGCTGATTCTAGACACCTGTGATTTTTTTAACTCCGTTTTCTTTTGAAACACAGAGATGAGAATTAGTCTTACATGAGGCTCCCGTACAGTGTAATGCTTAGACCCTTGGTCCTATTTGAAGTTAACCTCCTTACTGATTTAGAAAAAAACAATAGTGGATTTTATACATGACAAGGGAATTCTTTAGCAAAGCAATTGAGAGGTGGTGGTTAAGTAGATTTTAAGGCAACAGCCTATGATGGTGAGTTAGCAATAGATTTCATAGGGGTGCCTGGGTGGCTCAGTTGGCTCAGTATCCGACTCTTGGTTTTGGCTTAGGTTATCATCTCACAGTTCATGGGGTTGAACCTGCATTGGGTGCACACTGACAGCACGGAGCCTGCTTGGGATTCCCTCTCTCCCTCTCTCTGCCTCTCCCCCCCAAAATAAATAACTAAAACTTAAAAAAAAAAAAAATAGATTTCATAAAAGTTGCCTTAATCTTGCCTAGGGATGTAACATCCCATTTAAATGATTGTGCAATTATCTTCTAGCCAAGTTCCATTGGAACACAGTTCCCACGTTAATGATTTCAAAGGTACCTAACAGCTCTGAAATTATATACAAATTATTGATAACTATGTGTTTTCAACCAATAAGAATGTATATTCATTCAAGAATATATCTTTGGGGTGCCTGGGTGGCTCAGTCAGTTAAGAGGCTGACTTCATCTCAGGTCATGATCTCACGGTTCCTGAGTTCGAACCCCACCTTGGGCTCTGCTGACAGCTCGGAGCCTGGGACCTGCTTTGTTTGCATTCTGTGTCTCCATCTCTCTCTGCCCCTCCTTGCTCATGCTCTAAATTAAAAAAAAAAAAAATATATATATATATATATATATATATATATATATCTTCATTCCAGACACCTAGGAAATATTTGTCAAACATAGTGCCTATCAAATTGTTGCTTGATTAAGGAGCTAATAAGGGTTTGACACTTGCCTTATATTATAAAAAATTATATTTGGGAACCTGCATGATTCCTTCTCAAGTCATCTCTTTTTCCTTGCTACCTCTTTCCTCCTATTGCATTCTCCATTTTGGTGTTTCTGTCCCTGATCAAGTTTTGGATGACTAGAAATTGGAATGCGAATTTAGGCTTGAAATTATTCAGTTATTTATTTATAAGTTTTTACATTGGCTGTCTTACAAAGTACTACATACAGATAAAATGAATGGAGTTTAAGAAGCAATATAAGTCTGGTTTTTATAACCTTGCTTTACATGAGCCCTACTGTGTTGATTGTATCACTTAAATGTATATCTTTTCCCATTTCACCTTATTCTTCTTAAGAATAAATTTTGGTCACATAAAATACCCCAAATAGTTTATTTAAAGTTTAAACCTGGGAAGTACTATGTGTGGCTTACTTGTTATTGCTGCTATTTATGGTCATCTGTGAAACCAGCTCTTAGAATGTTGGTGGATCTTTATTTTTTGGTTTGAAACTCCTAATTTGATTCTAAAATTCATTAAGGTGGCTTAAAACAATCTACCCAGTGTCTCCCCAATTCAGAGGAAAATAAATGTGCCTTTGCCCCTCTTAACCTGTCTTATGATGGACTTTTCAGTTAGTAATCTAAACATTTTTTAGTAAATTTAGAATACTTTCTATGATCAGTAACTATGTAGAAAGTAAAAATGTTAATCCATTGCCACCTATAGCCTTATAGTAAAGGACTGCACATACTGGCCGTGAGACCTTGTTACAGTTCTCAACCCCATGGCCTATAAAATAGGGTCAATAGAGTATGTAACTCATAAGGTTTGAGCAGTAAATGAGTAATGTATATGAAATGCATTAAAATTGCCTGGAACATAGTGCTTACTATTTATGTAAATGTTAGCTCTAATTATATTTCAAAGTTCATCATTTTATGAACTCAAATATACATTACAGTTTAGGTGGGTTTTTTTTACTTTTTTTTTTTTTTTTTTTTTGGTCTGTTAAAACATGTCTATAGGTAAAAGATTAGCATTAAAAAATGAAGATATGTTGGGGTACTTAGGTGGCTCAGTTAAGCATCCAACTCTTGCTTTGGGCTCAGGTTGTGATCCTCACAGCTGTGAGATCAAGCCCTGCATCAAGTTTGTGCTGACAGCATTGGAGCCTACTTGGGATTCACTCTCTCCCTCTCTCTCTGCCCCTCCCCTGCTTATGCGCGCGCGCGCTCTCTCTCTCTCTCTCTCTCTCTCTCTCTCAAAATAAATAAACTTTAAAAAATCAAGTTTTGTTATATAGGGAACATTTTGAAAAGGCACTACAAACTGGAATCCCTTTATTAAAATGCTTGTCCTTTCTGTTTTGTTCTTTTCTGGTTGAAAGAATAACAACTGGTACATGGATAAAAACACCAAACATAACAGACACTGGTATGTTACATGGGTGTTTTACCAAGATTATTCTATTTATTCTGTACCGCAGACCTGTGAGGTACAGGTAATTTATGTCCACTTTCAATTGAGAAGTGAAGCCTCAAGATGGTAGGCAGTTTCTCCTGAATCTTGCTGTGGTAATTGGAGCATAGGTCATTGTGACTCCAGAGCTTACCTTGTTTGTTTGCTTGGGTTGTTTTGTTTTGTTTGCCCTCCTGTGCACAAACTGCCTGCAAAGGTTTGAAAATCCTTTGAGATAAATTGCCAATTGGTTGGCTTGTTTCCTTGAAAAAATTAGTATAAAATTATGGAATCAAATATATATAGGTAATTATGAAGTTCATCAAACACTCCATTATTATGACAGGAGAATTTCTTAAGGAGATCTGCATTATACAATTTTAGTGTAAACTTAGGACACTTGTCACATTTCTGGAATGCTGAGTATTGCTGAGGGGTTAGGAATTGCAAAATAGTTTTTTTTTTTTTTTAATATTTTTTAAGAGACAGAGAGCATGAGCGGGCGAGGGGTACAGAGAGAGGGAGACACAGAATAGAGAGAGGGAGACACAGAATCCGAAGCAGACCGCAGGCTCTGAGCTGTCAGCACAGAGCTTGATGCGGGGCTCGAACTCACGAGCCATGAGATCATGACCTGAGCCAATGTCGGACGCTTAACCGACTGAGCCACCCAGGCGCCCCAAAATAGTTTCTTTTTTTAACAATCACAGTGCATGTTTTGATGAAGTCCTTTAGAATTTCAGAACTTGTATATTAAATACATACATGCACAGCCAGTCTGATTATTTTAATTTGAGAAAAAAGCTAACATTTATTATAAATAATTATAAACGAGCTAATAAAGGTTTTAAAATGAATTATAGGGGTGGAGTTAATTCAGATATTCACTTTTCCTTCATTGAGGAGGGATTCAGCATTTCTTAGAATGAAAGAATTGTAGCAATGTGAAATTTTTTGACACGTGGGAAACACATCCTAGCTGTACCACTGCTGATTATGTGACCTTGGTTGAATCATTTAACATCCTTATGCTTCAGTTTTCCCACCTATGAAATAGGATGATATTAAGATTATATTGTATCTACCATGCAGAGCTTTTTATAAACTGTAGGCATTGAGGGTTTTTTTTGTATATTTGTGCTTTATAATGTCTTTTCTTAAAAAAAAAAAAGTTCCTGGGGGCCTGGGTGGCTGGGTATGTTGAGCATCCGGCTTCAGCTCAGGTCATGATTTCAGAGCTCGTGAGGTCAAGCCCCACATTGGGCTGTCTGCTGTCAGTGCGGAGCCCACTTCAGATCCTCTGTCCCCTTCTCTTACTGCCCCTCCCCCATGTTGCACGTGCTTACTCATCTTGTGCGTGCACGCTCTCTCTCAAAAATAAATGTTTAAGGGGCGCCTGGGTGGCTCAGTCGGTTAAGCGTCTAATTTCGGCTCAGGTCGTGATCTCACAGTCTGTGGATTCAAGCCCCACGTCGGGCTCGGAGCCTGGAGCCTGCTTCAGATTCTGTGTCTCTCCCTCTCTCTCTCTCTCTCTCTCTCTCTCTCTCTCTCTCTCTCTCTCTGCCCCTCCCCCACTCGTGCTCTGTTTCTGTCTCAATAATAAATAAACAAAAAATTAAAAAAAAATTTTAAATACAAAAATAAACATTTAAAAATAAATGAATGAATTAATTAAAAGTTCCTGATTTTGAACAGCTTGAACTGTTCTGCCTCCATAGGCCTGAACTAAACTTAATGCTTGAGTAATAGTTTTACAAAATAAAGATGTGAGAGGACATTCAGAATAAAACTCTAAGAATTACATATAACAGATCTAACAATAATTTTAAATCTCTTTTCCTTGATTATTTCAGAGCAAGGATGGGAAAACCCCACTGCACATGACTGCCCTCCACGGTAGATTCTCCAGATCACAAACCATTATCCAGAGTGGTAAAAAGTATTTCTGTTTGTTTTTTTTCTTAAATGTAGTAAAATCATCCACAAAACGAATGGTATTGTGGAATTGTTATAGCAGTCTATATATTTTTAATACTTGATTTCAGACCTTATGAAAATCGAATAATAAAGAGTACAAAATGCCATGTATATGTATCTGTCACAATTTGTTTTTCATTTATTTTTGTTTTGTTTCCCCTGAATTGTAAATAGAATTTCTCCAGCAGTTAGTGTGGGCTTTTTTGAAGCATTGCTGAATAGAAAACTTTGCCTTTCCACCACAGTTTGTATTACACGTTAACAAAACTCTGTTGCATGTATCTTTTTTTCTCCCTTTGAATATTTTGAACTGTTTTTAGGATTTTCATTTGTTTTCTGAATTTATATTCTTTTGCATTTGAAGTAGCACTAGGCAAGCTAAACCTCTAAATAAAAACTCTTAGGTACATTACTTTAGTGTTTCCCAACCCATGTTCAAAGCAACTGTTAGTAGTCCTCAAGATAATAGCTCTTACGGTTCTACAAGGAAAAAGTAGTAGTTTCATGATCAAATAATTCCTGAAGCATTGCTTGCAATCTTAATGACACATGGAGTGTGCACATTAAAGTTCTGACGTCTTGCTCTAAGGAAATACGTTTAATTTTGTTTTAATACAGTGGTTTCCAACCTTACTGGACCCCAGAACCCTTTTGTCATTTTAAAATGTTAAAAACTTACGTTTAGTTTACAAAATTGTTTTAAGTGTAAAATCTGTAACTACAGTGCCTGGCCCAATAAATGTCCTACGAATGAACTTTAGTTAAATCTCTATATTCATTAGTTTATGCTTCAGTAGTGTTTTATGTTACTTTCCATATAATAGATTTGACTTAATGTAGTCCAGTGTCTGATAGTATGCTATTTATCGCAGGAGCTGTAATCGACTGTGAGGATAAGAATGGAAACACCCCTTTGCACATAGCAGCAAGGTACGGCCATGAGCTGCTAATCAACACTCTTATTACAAGTGGTGCTGACACTGCAAAGTAAGTACTTAGCGCGGCGTTGAGAGCTGTGATGGCTTGGAAGCACAGATGGCAGTGAACTGTAGTGTTCTAGATATTTCAAGTAGAGGTGTGGATTTCATGCCCAATATGGTATTAATTGCTTCTGCTTTTTCCTTTCTGTATGGTGATGTGCTAGAATAGATGTTTTATATGATTTCATTTGGTGAGCCAGCATAGTGTATTTTTATATATTTTTTTACCCCAGTTGATTCTAGATTATGAATAATATGCAGTTTGGGTCAGAGCTCTTCATTGTTCTGATCGAATTATTTGTAATCTAAAAGTAAATAAAAGACCTAAAAATGTTTATATACTAAATGCTTTTCCTTTTCATCCAAATAAGACTGTCTGTAGGTCTTCTACCCCCTAATCTGGTGGGAACAGCTCACTTTGTCTATTTTATATATTAAAATTTCTTTATAAGATTTTGTTAGAAAGATGGATTCTCTTGCATGCTCTGCAGAAGTTAATACCCTACTGAAATTGATTTTTATCATTCCTGTGTGTGCCATATTTTATTACGCTTTATTACATTTATATATGTTCATTAACATGTTTTAAACCTTCTTGTAAACTTTCTGTAAATGTGATGCTATTGTACACTTTTTTTTTTTTTTTTTTACAACTTTTTTGATTTAGCCACATAGATAAAATTTGGGCTTTTTTTCACATCTCTACAAATACCTCTAGTTCATTCATTTTATAAAATATAATTATTGTATAAAGAATTCACAGTTTATTCATTCTACTTATTTGCAAAGCTAAGTTGCTTCCAATTTTTTATTGTTACAAAAATTACTATAGTGAACATTCTTGAACATTTTGTGTTGTGATAATGATTTTCAACAGCGAGGCAGGAGGAATGGATTTCACACCCTAGGCCAATGTTCAGAGACATTTTTAGTTGTCATAATTTGGAAGAAGGTTGTTACTGGCATCTGGTGTGGGTAGAGCCTGGGGGCACTGCTGAACATCCTGCATGCACGTGATAGCCCCCCCCCCCCCCAGCACACACAACAAAGTCCATCATGATAGTAATGCCCAGTTTGAAAAATCCTACTCCTGGAGGAAAATTGCCAGATAATAAGTAAGGTGTACTCACCTTGAGCGTTTTGCCACATTGCTCTTCAAAGTGTAAAAGGTTTTGACTCATCTGATTATCTTTTCACTTTAGCTAGTTCTTTGTAATTTAAATGATTATATTATTCTTGTATTGAAGTTACTGTTCTACTTACTTTAGGCGTGGCATACATGGAATGTTCCCTCTCCATTTGGCAGCCTTAAGTGGTTTTTCAGATTGCTGCAGGAAACTTCTTTCTTCTGGTAAGTGGAACCATTGCAGACTGAGTCTCCTTTTTTTGTTTGTTTTTGTTTTTGTTTCCACAAAACCCCCCAAACTTTAATATCTCTTTATCCTGCTTTCCCAACATTACTTGTAGATATGTCCAAATGTGAATCATTTATTAAATCCTCTTAGAAGATGTTGGGTCCTTTAATTTTAACATTCAATTTTCTCTTCAGATCTGGGAAAGGTTTTATCTTTCAGGGATTTCCTTATTTCTGTTATTGGGGGAATGGGATGTAGAATATTTCTAGAGCAGTTTCTGTTCATTGAATGGTAGTTTTCTTGTATTGCCCCTTTATGTCTAGAAACAGAGTATCTTCATTTGCATGCTTCCTTTTTTGGAGCTGATAGCCATTCTATAATATCTTCCAGGTTTGTGAAATTATTTATACCAAATCTAATTACTGTGTTAAAATACCATAATCATAGTCCATTTGAAACAAACAGGATATATAGCTTTCTATAAATATTACAAAACTGTGATCCTTATTAAATGCATAGAGTTACTGAATGTATATGATTTAATTGATTTTAAATGATAGTCTATTTCTCAGAATGTTAAAGTGGAACATATTTTGTATGTTAATACTCATGATTGCCGAAAGAATTACGGGCAAGTTTCAGTGAAAATTAACATATTGTGTGAGACAACACTTCTTTTTTCATAGTAATTTTTTAAGTTAATTCTGCCTTAAGTTTTTAAAAGTGTGTGTATGTTCACAAATATTCACAAACCCATTTATCTATAAAAGAGAAGTCTAAAATTTCTCCTCAGTGTTAGAAATAATCCACAGATAGCAAAGCACCTATGGCTTCTTTTAAAAACAACTTTACTAAGAGATAATTCACAAAACCTACATTTCACCCATTTAAAGTATATAGTTCAGTGTTTGTTGTATAGTCCCAGAGATGTGTGACCATTACTGTAGTCGGTTTTAGAACATTATCATCCTCCTGTTAGCGGTCAGTCCCCATTTCCTCCTGCCTCTCCCTAAGCATTCATAACTCTACTTTCTGTCTCTGTAAATTTGCCTGTTCTGGATGGTTCATAGAAATGGAGTCACCCAAGATGTGGTCTTTTCTTTCACTTAGCCAAGTGTTCTCACAGATCATCCATATTAAACATGTATCAGTACTTTGTTGGGGTTTTTTTCTTTATTGTTGAATGATACTCCATTGTATTCTGTGGCACTTATTTAAAATGTTTATTTTGAGAGAGAATCCCAAGCAGGCTCCACAGTGTTAGCACAGAGCCTGATACAGGGCTTGATATCATGAGCCGTGAGACCATGACCTGAGCCTAAATCAAGTATTGGATGCTCAAGCAGCTAAGCTACCCAGGTGCCTCCATTGTATCCTATGGCTTTTAAAAAAGTACTCCAGCACTTGTCCTAAAACGCCCAGTCCTTTAGAGGCATGTTTTTTGGTAGTATTAAACATTATTAATCTGTTTCCAATAATTTTGTGCCTATTTGTAATTCAGTTTTGCTTGAGATTGGGGTGTATGTGAAACTTGTCATTTCTTGACTTAGAACATTAATATGAAGTAACGTGTCTATGATACTATATAAGATGTATTCATTTTTCTAGGATTTGACATAGATACCCCAGATGATTTTGGCAGGACCTGTCTACATGCAGCTGCAGCTGGAGGGTATGTTAACAGAATTTTTACTTTTAAAGAAGAAGATAGCTGGTCGTGTTAGTTTTTTCTCTTCTCTTTGTTTCTCTTTATTAGTTCTGGGCTGCCTCAAAATAGAAAACAAACCATAATAGGAGTGGTTTAGAAGAAGAAAGTCAAAAGTACTAGAAAATGCTTTTTTTAAATCTTCTTTCATCTAAGTTATAAATTGTGATTGGGAGAGATGGAGCCAAACTGTAAAGGGAAGTTTTGTTTTCTATAAGAGAAAATTATTTTTGGATAAATGAAAAGAATATATATGTCTTCAAATGAGAGCCAAATAAACATTAGAGATGTTTCGAGTATAAGACTAGTGTTCTTTGAGAAAGCGTTTGGGGTTTTTTAGTCGTAAATTTAGGGAAAAAAGTATTGATGGTTTTTTATGTCTTGCCTCTACTGAGGACTAATATATATGAAGAAGAAAATTTGAGATTGAAAGATTTTGGACAAAGTTTTAAATACTATTCCTAGGCAAAAACTAGGCTGTAGGTTTGAATAAACAACAAGCTTCAATTAAAATTCTTGGTCTCTGCAGCATGCTGCTAATCTCATGTTTCTGATCATTTAGATCCTAAGTCTATGATAAGCCATTTAATTCATGATGGCTTATTAAAAACATCATTTGCAAGAATTTTATTCCTGATAATAATTCCTTAAAAATTCCCAGTGGTTTCAGATGACAAGTGTGCAGAACCAACACTACCACTAGGCCAGTCTCAGTTCCAGAGATGGATTGTGAACTATTATGACTGGGTCCTCTTCTTCCAAGGTCACCAAAGAACCTTCCATTCAAAACCTAGCTTCCATGTTATTTGCCTCCAGAGAGAGGGACAAAAGACAACATGAGTATCTGAACACTTGGCAGTCACAGTTTTTATAGTGACATAGTAAGTTGATGTTCAGGTTTTTGAAAATAAAATTATACAAATAGCCACTCATGTACTTTTCTATAATTTTAACTAAGGAAACATCTAAGCAATTATAGTATAGGAGAAGGTAAGGGAAAGCATCTTGTAACATTATCTGTGTTTTCAGGTTTGATTTTTTCTTTTGGCCCATTTTCATTTATTTTAGGATTAAAAACCACTTAAATTTAAACCATTCCATTAAAAGCATGTTGTTTGAAGTTTGTTTTAAAGGTTCCTAAAAACTGTTTTATAAATGTGAACTTTCTTTTAAATAGTGATTAAACATGATTCATTTGTTATTTCCTATCAATGTGCCAATCAATATGTGTATACCTAACTTTTAAAAATTCTAGATAAGATGAATTTTAATGTTTTATTTTTTATAAAATGTAAATCATGCTGTTTTATTCCCTTTACCTTTACTTGAAAATATGCTTTGATACTTACGTAAGCCTACCAATTTCATTATAAAATTATTGACAAGTCTTCTAACTGTATTTTCCCAACTAGGAATTTGGAGTGCCTAAACCTTCTGCTGAATACTGGTGCAGACTTCAACAAAAAGGACAAATTTGGGAGGTATGGTGTGATACAGTTCCTCTATAGAACTTAATGTTATTTACTTAATGATTTGCGTGACCTTCTAACTAGCTTCTGAGAATTAACTGAATAGTTCAGCATCATTTGCACTGTGATTTTGATTGAGAAGCCTAAATAAGTAGCTTCTAAACATTCATTTTTACCCACAGTCTTCTTCTGCTTGGGCCCCTGCCACAGCTCCAGGCTACCAGCCACAGCTCTTAGGAGGACCTCTGTATACCTTGATATCATTCCTCCTCCTCCCATATTTATACCATGAAAATGTAAACCCCTCATGGTGCCTGAGTTCCTTCAGGAAACTCGTAAGACCCAGAACTCAGTAATACATTTCTCCTTTCCCCCAAGTCATTTCATTGTAATATTTGGTTACAGAGCACTAGAAATAGGAAGAAAATAGGTTATAAATACATATGAAATTTTTGTTCTCCCCCTCTATAACTCCACGTATATGTACACACGTAACAACACATCCACACAAACCCCTTCATATGACTGGGAGGAAAGCACCTGTGAAGTGACAGAGTCCCTTTGTAGTCTTTTTAGCTAATCCTTATTCTCACTGTGTAGCCCCAGGCCTCGTTGTGACTAGCATTTATGGTAGCAGTACTTACATCCACCACTACCTACTAAGTTATTTAGAGTAGGAGTTGACACAGCATGTGCTAAACTCATACAGGAAAGGATTGAAGGCACTTTGAATTGGTTTAGAAAACAGAAGTGGCAGGGTGCCTGGGTTGCTCAGTCAGTTAAGCGTCCGACTCTTGATCTCAGCTCAGGTCTTGATCTCAGAGTCATGAGTTTGAGCCCCATGTTGGGCTCTGTGCTGGGCATGAAGCCTACTTTAAAAAAAAAAAATAGAAGTGGCAGTGCAAAAAAAAATTGTGTGTCTGGAGTTTGAGAATTATGTCAAAGTGCGTGACAAGAAAGAGTGTGTCGGAAGGAAATGTGTGGGTGTATGTCAGTGCATGAGATGGGTCAGTGCAGAAGTAATGTACATAAGAAAAGAAAAACAACTATTTGACTCCATAATTACTTTGAGGAATAGACACTAATAGAAGGAACTAATGACCTGCAAAATAAAAAATCACTTTGTTTGGCTTTGCAATGCAATATTTTTACAGCGAATTTGCTTTTATAATTGTACTGTAGTCCATCTTTTATTAGTTAATTTGTAGCACTTGAAGAATTTTTTTTACTACAGACACAGAGGGCTTCGAAAGTGTATTTTGAGTTTAGAAGCTTGAAAGTAATTCAGGGTTAATTGTATTTCTTAAAATGCTATTACTACCATATACTGTTACCCAATAAAGTGAAATAATGTTTTACTAGAGTCTCACTTGGTAAATGTTTTAGAAAAAAATTACACCATGAAGACTCTGGCTGTATTTACCTTCACGTTGTTTTTTTCTCCTTCTCCTGGTTTTTTTTTTTTTTTTTCTTTTAAATGAAAAGTCATGGGATCATCATAGAGTTGTAGTCCAAAGACCAGGGACTCCTAATTTTAGTAACACTCTATTGCATTTCAGTAACTGAGAAGAAAATGGCTACAAATATTCAGTCTTTAGAAATTAAAAACAGTGCTCTAACTCTTCTGAATAATGAACAGTATGCATTCTTTGCTTAAGAATCCTGTTAATTACTATGCAGCTTTACTGTATAGTTTACAACTGGGCATTCTTTTAAATGCTTCTATATTTCTCTTGTCCTTTATTCCTCAACTGAGACAGGAGTAGAAGTTTCTTCTACTCCGTACTGCGAAAACTTTTATTAGTATAAGCAAAGCCTTGTTAAAATGAAAATTTTCAAGTTTCTGAGCAGAATATGAAGGTGTCTATAATACACTCAAAAGACTGGAATTGTTACTGTGGAGACCCATGAAATAATTGAACTGTGTTTCTGTCTTATTCCCTATTCTTAGAGGTTCTCTGCCACCTTATACTCTCCTACTAGCTTTCTATCCAGCCCTCCAAAAGATTTAGTAAATGGCAGAAATCAATCTCAGGCTCACTATAAATACATTATTTGTAACTGGATCGAGTAAGAGTAAGCTCTTGTTTACTGGTGTATGTCCCTGGCTTTTATTTTTCTGATACTAACTTGGGCACAAAAGATCTCCACTTCACTATGCTGCTGCCAACTGCAATTACCAGTGCCTGTTTGCTCTTGTGGGATCAGGAGCAAGTGTGAATGACCTTGATGAAAGAGGATGCACACCCCTGCACTATGCAGCTACGTCAGACACAGATGGCAAGTAAGTATCATGTGGTGAGAATGTAAAGCACCATCTTTCACCTGGGTGGCTGTTGGTTGTTTATTGCAAATTTATATTTTCTTTTTGTACTTTTTGTTGTCTTTTTTTTAGTCTTATGGTGTGGGAAATAAATTGGTTTAATAATTATTCCTAAATCATAGTTTACTGCCTATTTCTACTCAGCAACCTGCCTTATTGACTGATCTGGTAGAAGAAAGATAAAGGTTTCTCCTCGTCCTCTCTGCCAAATGCACATCTTAATATCACCTCCGGGTTTTTTCCCTCTGGCTTCTCAGAGGCAGCAGCCTTGAGTTTATCATAGGGAAAGGGAAAGAGAAGAGATACGGGCAATGCCAACAGAAGATGGGGCAGAGATTGGAATACCAGTGTCCGTCAGAGGTAGAGAGTTTATATTTGTAAGAGATCCTTATAAATTGGTATCCAAAAAGGGAGTAACCAAGCTGGCAGAATCTGGCACATAGTTGGTACTAAATATTGCTTAAAAAAGTAAGGGAGATAATAGACTAAATATTGGCCAAGAATGACTGAATAAGAACAAAGGAATGAGAGATGTATAGATTATTTTTATAGTTAATGTTCACCTAAAGTTGATCAGAACCATTTATAGTACCTTAATATATATATTGCCTTTATATATTGCCTTCTTGGGAAAAAAAATAAACTCCTTGGAGACTGAGATCTTCAGTCTGTGGTATTCTCCATGTGTCTGGGTCAGTTAAGAGCAAAAATACCCTTAAGAAAAAACAAACAGTGATTCCTAGGGAAGCATTTTATAAAATATACGTCAAGGAAGTTTTATTTAACATAAACTATTTCTTTGGTTTTTAATTTTTGTTTTTTACCCTCAAGAAGCATAATTTGATGGTATTCACAAATGTTAATATATGATAAATTCTGTAACTGATATCAAAGCCATTTCTGTCAGTAGCACTTTGTTATGTTGGGTTTGTAGCTAAAACTCTAATCTTGAAAGCACTAGTAAAATGTACTTTTTGTTTACAGCAATATATCACTTTATGCAATTTCATATATACCCAGAATAGTTAGGTACAGATAGATTTTGGGAGAAGTTAAATTCTTTTAAGTATGTTTTTAGCTAGTGGCTCTTCAAAGAAAGAAAATCTATGGTAAAGACTTTGTAAATAAAATATTTTGGTAAACTTGGATAAAATAGATCATTCTCTGATTTATAAATTTTGTAATTTCAGGATTCGATTTACAGATTTTCTTAAAATAGGTTATACCTAAAATGACTCTATCACCACCAATAATCCTTTATCATTGTTCCCATAGACTGGTTATTGGGTTTCACTCAGCAGAATCTACATAACTTCCACTGAGAGGTCACACACATAAATACACACATGCACACTGAGATTACCCAAGGTTCTCCTGCCCTTAGAAAATTACATTAAACCTAAATTCTTGCACAAAAATTAAAAGAACAACAGTGTTCAACCCATACTGTTTAGGATTTGTGGTTTTATTTTAAACCAATTTGCTTGTTCTTTAGAAGTGTGTTAATACTAAAGTGAATTAAATCATTAGTTTTCTCATGTCATTTAAACTGTTTAGAGCCATAGCTAGTAATATTTATTGCTTAAACATTTAATTCTCAGTATCTACACCAAGCAGCGTAATGTATAGAAAGAACATGAGCTTTGGGGTCTAAAAGACCCAGTTTAAATCTTGGAGTTTCTATATTATACCTCTTTGAGCCCAAGCAAGTAATTGCCAAGCAAAATCTTTATCTGTAAAATTAGAAGGGAACCTATTTCTTAGAATTGTGGGGAAAACGGAGATCATGGGTGTAAAAGAATCTAGCACTGTTTCTTAGAGCTTCTGTTTCTTTAAAGAATCAGGATCCCAGAGATCCTGTCTAATGCCATCATTTATTGACTCAGTGATTTGTTCCCTGAGAACCTTCTGGAAGCTATAAGCCACAGTAACCATTTTAGGAAACCAGAGGCATCCTTTCAATAAGTGATTGTTTTGGAGCCTTAAATAGTAGCATTAAAGATTTCTTTTTTTTTTTTTTAATTTTTTAATCTTTATTTATTTTTGAGAGTGAGACAGAGTGTGAGCAGGGGAGAGGCAGACACAGAATCTGAAGCAGGCTCCAGGCTCTGAGCTGTCAGCACAGAGCCTGATGTGGGGCTCGAACCCATGAACTGTGAGATCATGACCTGAGCCGAAGTCGGACGCTTAACCGACTGAGCCACCCAGGTGCCCCTAAAGATTTATTTTTCTGTGTTCCATTGATTTAATTCCTAGGTATAGGTTGAATAATAAGAGAATCTGGCATGATTAATATATAATTCTGGAAAAGCAAGTATGACATATTTTCTAAAAGAAGACACAAAATCCCCATAGCTTCAGATTACTATTATTCAATAATATATGTCTGTTGGTTTGTTTCTTTGGATGATCACTTACTAATTTCCTCTCAACATTCCCAGGGAAAGTTATTTATATTTTGGAATTTTTGATACCCTAACATTGGTTTTCCGCTGTTCAGGAGTGACATAAGTAATTATAACTCTCCTTTGCCTTAATCTCCCTTTGTTTTCACTTCAGTAAATATTAGAAAAATACATGGGGCGCCTGGGTGGCTCAGTCAGTTAAGTGGCCGACTTCAGCTCAGGTTATGATCTCGCGGTTCGTGAGTTCGAGCCCCACATCGGGCTCTGTGCTGACAGCTCAGAGCCTGGAGCTTGCTTCAGAGTCTGTATCTCCTTCTCTCTCTCTGCCCTTCCCCTCCTCACACTCTGTCTCTCTTTCTCTCAAAAATAAAAAAAAAAACATTGGGGCGCCTGTCAAGGACCGACTTCAGCTCAGGTCATGATCTTGCGGTTCGTGGGTTCGAGTCCTGCATCAGCCTCTGTGCTGACAGCTCAGAGCCTGCAGCCTGCTTCTGATTCTGTGTCTCCCTCTCCCTCTGCCCCTCCCCTCCTCACGCTCTGTCTCTCAAAAATAAATAAATGTTAAAAAAAATAAAATAAATATTAAAAATTTTTTAGAAAAAAAAAATGAAATCTTTCTTGACTCATTCTACTCATTCTTCTGGTCACCCCCATTGTCATAGAGTCTGCATTCTTTATAGACAGTCATGACTCAGATACATAGTTGCTATCACAAGAAACATGTTTAATGTACTAAATATTAATGAATAAAATTCTCTTTGCCAGTTGAGGAGAAATAGGGCTGCCTTTGAGCAAGATGATTAATGATCTCCCCCATACCCATGTGGTATGTATAAGAGAAGGAAAAGACGGGGGTGGTTTTTTCTGATTATACATAAAGAAGAAATCCTCTTCATGCCTATTCTCCTGAGATAACCACTATTAACCTGAATATTTCTGTATGTGTATGTAGATCATTTCATGTCCGTCATAGTCTAATCAAAGTTAAAGATTTGGTATGTGCCTTTCCATAGCCTTTTCTCTGTTCATACAATTGTATATAAATTTCCTTTTGTTGTGGTACAGAGGAAATGCATTTAACTTTTGTACATGACTTTATGTTTGGCAGGCTTGTATAACTCATTTTGAAAATGTATGTAAGACAACATGGGGTTTGATAGTGGCTCTGCCACCTGTTCTGAGACTTGGGGCAAATTGTTTTATATCTCTACCCATTTTGTCTGTGAGATGGGGAAAATGTCTGACCTAACTCAAATCCCAAATAAGGTGTAAGATATCTGAATGCCTAGGACAGTATCTTTAATCTTCCTGTAAAGGTTAGCTGTATTTTTTAAACTATGCTTTTTTCTTTTTTTCTTTGTTGTTTTTTGATAAGAACAGACACTTTTATACACCGTAATGGGAGAGAGCAGAGGAAGGAGGGCCTCTGGTAACAATACCATATTCCCTGCCCTGGGCTGAGTGGTCCTTACCAAGAGCTCTGACCAGCCATGGGAGTTATGGGTGGTAGGGGACGAGTAGGTGAAATTTAAATAGTTTGAAATGTACTCTGATTTAAATTACGTGCTTAACTGGAATGTTACTTAATTTGCCTCACGCATTAAATGAAGGAAACAAAATACGTAACGGTAAGTATAGTTTAGTACTTAGCTATTTAGCCGTGAATATTCCTCCAGATTTTGCATACAGCTTATTTTAGGGGAAAGGTGAGAGATTAAAGAGAATATTTATATCTTAATTTTTTTTTACTTTTGTAAAATTAGTGTGTGCTAACTTAAAATTTCAGAAAAAGAAAAATTAGACTTTCTCCCCTCCATCTTATTTGCAAATTAAATGTGAGGCCCAGATATTTAAGATCAAGTAATTTTGTAGTTCAGTATTTTGTAAGCACCCAGGTTAAAGTATCACTCTAATTCATTAACCTCTGTGCTAAAGCATTTGATAGCGTGAAAGGAACATTGGATAAAAAGAAGACCTAAGGTCTAGTCCTTGCTTTGCCATGTGCTAGCCTAAAGATTTGGAACAAAGGGTTTGGTTTTCCTGAGCCACAGTAATTTTTCCTCTTGTTAAAGGTAATGCTTATCTCACAAAGTAGTTAAGAAATTTTATATTGCTTAGTGAAATCTAAAAGGCATGCCAGTAGGTGGAATTTTATCATTTCAAATCAACCCTTAGTCTTTGTTTATCTGAATAATGTGAATGTAAAAAAAGTAAATAATATGATAAGAACTACCAACCACATCTGTAAACACTTAAATTATTTGAAACCATTCACTGCTCGGAAGGCAGCTATGCTCACCACTATACCAGCAACACTGCACTAATGCTGAGTACTTGGATTAGTCACTTTGACTCATGCCTTGAGATGTGCTCTCCTATTTTAGAAAGTAAACATGAACTTACCTACTTGTTTTGCTTTCCTTAAATAAATCTTTTTTTCAGTACTCATATATCAGCAAGTTATCTTAAAATAGTTTGTTCCACTGATAGAATCTGCCTGGTAGTCAGGTCTCAGGAGAACTATTTCTGCTTTATCTCTCTCACCTAGATAACTTGATTAAAGATAAAAAGATATGCCCTTGGGTGAAATGTTTGTGCCTGCAAAGCAAGGAAACTGTCTTCCAGCCCTGTAGCTCTTTTATGCATTCCAGTGAGCACTGACCTCTGAGATGGATACCTAAGAAAACTGGATACACTGTATACGCTGCCTGGAACAACTTATACAGGCTCCTCAGAGCTAATTTATGAACAGCAAAAAACACCAGTCTTCTGACCCGAGAGTTAGATTAGGTTTTTGGGGTTTTTTTTTTTTTTTATCATAATAATACTCAGTTCGCCATGTTTGACTAATAATTTTAGCTGTACATGAATATGAAAATCCCACTTAAATGGATAGACATTTGCTACTGTTGAGGATATTATTAATAAATATAGATTCTGCAAGTAATTCCTAAGGGATTGAAAGGATTTTAAACAATTCATCATTAAAGAAATAAGAGTTGGCATTGAAAAGAATGGCCTAGGTAGATAGATAATAGATAATAAATAATAAACACAGATAAGATATAGGTATATTTATGTGTATGTATGGTTTATTATATATATGATACAGTTACTGAAAGATCAGTTACATTGTTTTAAAGTTTTGTTTTTATGTGATTTCAGTATGCTTTTGGAAACTTGAATTTTTTTAATTTCAGTGTAATTAACATACAGTGTTAAATTAGTTTTAGCTATACAATTTAGTGATTCAACTATTCCATTCATTACCCATTGTTCACCGTGACAAGTGCACTCCTTAAGGAAGCTTGAATTTTTAACAAGGAGTATTTGATTGTTTCCCCCTAGTAGTTGAATTAATATTTAGTTAGACATATTGCATTATTAGACAAATTATCAGTGAATAATTATAAACTTGGAATTGGAGCCTGAATGGAGTTTAGCGGATTTCTGCCCCCCCCCCCCATTTATCACATGAATAAACAGAGGCCATTTCACCATAAGGTTGAAATGATTGGATTTGCTAAAGATCACTGGTATCTAACAATTTCTACAGACAAATCTTTTAATTTCTAATTCAGTGCACTTTTTTTTGCTACACTAACAGTAAAATGTAATAAAATTGTAACAAATCATGAACCATATAATACCTTTCAAATTATTTTTCTCATGTTTTAATAGCACAGAAATGAAGTCAATCTACCACAGGAAGAAGGCCTTTCTTGTTACCTCCGAACCACTTTACACTGAGAACACCCTTCTCAATCCTCTGATTCGAGATCATTGAGTTCTGACCTTGTTTTCCTGAGATTTTTTTTTATATTCTTTCTTCAGCTTCCTAATGAGATATTACACTCACTGTGTGCTCCAGATATGCCAGCAGTAATATTGCCAACATTGGATGTTCACCACCACTAAGTTTAGTCCTGTCAGATACTGTTTGAGTGGAATGGGTGATGCCACACCCAGTGACTGTAAAAGACAGCCCTCAGGTACCCGAGCTCAGTGACACACTCTGGACACACTCACTTTGCGTGAAGAAAATTCTCTTAGGAACATTTAACTTGTATTCTGATGATAGTTACAGTTAATGTCATTTAGATGACAAATTTATATAGTGTGGATATATTTATGATTTTTATATTACTCAAGAAAAAAATTGTAAGACATTGCAAATGTAAAAAAAAATTGTCCGTTTTTAGTTGCAGGCTGTTTTTATCATTGGTTAAAATGCAAGATTTAGAATTTTGAATATGTTATTACTATATATAGGTGCCTGGAATACTTATTAAGAAATGATGCAAATCCAGGGATCCGTGACAAGCAAGGATACAATGCAGTTCATTATTCAGCTGCTTATGGTCACCGTCTGTGTCTTCAGCTGGTAAGATTCCTGAGTTATTGTGAAAGGACTAATGTGACTTTATGTTCTAATAACATAATGAAAAGGAGAATAAATGAACCAAGAAACAAACTTTTTAATATTTTTAGAACCTATATACCTCTTAAATTCATACTTGCCTCAGTATCTCTCATTCCCTTTTTCTTTCAAAAGGAAAGGAGAAAATTCGGTCTCTGGAGAGGGCTACTTATGTTCTTCCCTCATATTACCCCATCACATTGATGTAACATTTCTTTTCCTTTAAATAAATGTTTTCCAGAAATTTCTAAAGAACTGTAACCATGTGTTGTATGAGAAATGTCCCTGTGAGAGGAGGCTTTCTTCCATATATTTAGAGAGTGCTGAAAGGCCCGTTCTTTTTACAGCCCCTCCTGGTAGGGGAGACCGTACTTGCGCAGAGGAACTTTTTATTTCAACTATGGTCTCATCCTTGAATATACACACCATTCATCCCATTTTGCCAAATCAAAGACAAATTAGAAGATTCTCAACTATGTAACAAATACTTCAAGTTAAAGATTTCTTTATTTAGACTTACCTTATAAATTATATTAAGCTTTGTTTCCCCTCAAAGAGAGTGGGTATTAAAGATAGAAAAAGCAGGTTGACATATTCAGTATAGCACTTAAAACCTGCTATCAGGAATAACAAATGTTTCCTTAGGTTATTATGGTATCTTGTAGTCTAAAATCTTAGACCCATGAATATGGATTTGTGGTCTATTATATTATACACTTGTTTATTTAAAAGACTTAATCTTGGGAGGCGAAGGAAGCACAAGTTCAGAATAGAATTTAGCAAAAGCCTTGTATAAATAGACCTGTAGTTAACATTTATCTCTAATGTTGTGAATACTTTCTAAGCTAAATATTCTTATTTTAAATTTTATTTCAGATTGCAAGTGAAACTCCTTTAGATGTTGTAAGTAATGATCAATATCCCCCTTACTATTCAGACTATTATTTCTTTGCTCTCACTAGAGCTGAAGCCTGTTTTACACCTTCCTAAGAATAAACATAGTGACAGAAATCATGTATGCAGGGAATGGGAAGTGGGTTCTTACTTGGTGGTGAGTAAATAGCATTTCCCTCAAGCTAGTTTATAGCCCTCCCTCAGAGTTCTTATTCTGTGGTACTTACCACACATACATGATCATCTGTTGTGTAAGGTTGCTGGGGGGAGTTTTCATAATATAATGGTCTGATATTTTAAAATTCATGTTCAAGTATCAGTTTTTACTCTAAGATGGATTTAAACTTGGGGGAGAGGGAGCAGGAATAACTGCTATAATATATCTAAAACTACCATTTCTGACATTTCAAATGCTTTTCCTTCCCAGTTAATGGAAACCTCGGGGACAGACATGCTCAGTGATTCAGACAATAGAGCGACAATAAGCCCTTTACATTTGGCGGTGAGTACCACCTTCGCAGCCAGCTTGATGGCTGGTTTACTGAAAATATCTCCTATATGTTTGTTTGACTCAAACTAGTATGCAGAACTTTTGGTCCATGTATGATGATCATGAAATTAAAACTTTTAACAATTTTTTTAAATTCAGAGATTTCTTGAGTGAATTTTGTTTTGTTTAAGAAAAAAAGAATCTTGGTCTTTGGATTTCCCCCAAAGGCATACTCTAAGGGAGAGAATATACCTGTGACGTGAATAAAAACCACTGCCCTAAATGGAATGGCTTCTAACTTGCTAAACAGAACTGCATTTTCTGTGGTATTTCTACAACTTTTTGCTTACTTTTTGATCTTCGAGCACTAAGTCTGTGCTCACTGGCCCTTCAGTTACTCATGCCATAGGATTTGGGGCACCTGGGTGGTTCAGTCAGTTAGGCATCTGACTCTTGGTTTCGGCTCAGGTCATGGTCTCACAGTTCGTGAGATCAAGCACTGCATCTGGCTCTACAGTGACAGTGCAAAACCTCCGTGGGATTCCCTGTCTCCTTCTCTCTGCCCTTCTCTCTCTCTCTCTCTCTCTCTCAAAAGTAAATAAACTTAAAAAAAAAAAAAGATGGCCTCTGAATTTTTCCTCTTAATGTCAGTCACTGAGAGGAGAAGGTTAGTGAAATATAATAATTCTTTAAATCAAAACTGGGAATGAATTACTTTAGGAAATTTCAAGCAGGGCCCAATCTAGTTCTTTCTGTGCTGCAAGAAGAGTCTGTTCTTGGAACAGGGCACGTTAACAGTTGTCGGGGGTGAGAGAGAGAGAGAGACTAAGAATCAGGAGACTCCAATACAGTCACTGGCTTTTTGGGAGACTTCTGGTTTTCAATGTAGCAGAATGCTTATAAGGGTATATTCTTGAGTTAATGGGTCCCTAGAAGTTCAGTGATCCATTTAATTGTTTCTTCTTACATATGCTATTATTTTTTATAATACTCTCCTTGCATATTTTGTTAACACCAGCACACTGTCATTTAATTTTCTTGCCCTTTTTCCCCACTGGTACTTTCTGCCATTTCCTAAATAACTAAGGAGGCATGCTGCAGCCTCCTGCTTCCTTGCCCTTTGGGTCTTTGGAAATACTATGTACTCTTCCCAGACTTGCACAGTAAATGAGTCATGTGAAAAGGCAAAGCCAGCATGGAGAGAATGGCCATTTTACTATTGGTGGAGAGAAATGCAGTCTGACCAGACCGGGGGGCAGTTCCCCCTGCGCCATCACCACCATCTTAGACTAGCACTGTCCCTTCCTGAGCACCTAGTAGGTGCCACACTAAGCATTTTGCCAAGTTTATCAATACGTTATCTCAAAAACTATAGTTTACTTTTTTTTTGCTAGAATTTTTCTCCAGGGCTATTATTAATCGTGCAAAATATGAACATGGCTGTGCTAGATAGTGTTTTTAAGCTGAAATGGAACCAATTTTGTTAAAATTTAGTAATTAGACTCAGTGAACTGTGATTATATCACAACTTTCACATTATACATCTGTTCCTAGGAGGTTTTCAGAAATGACTTGAAGTGATTTTTTTTTTTCCCTTTCAAACTCACCCTATCAAGGACACCTTAATGCTGTGAAAACACACTAGTTTGAGGCTTAAGGAAACTGGTCTTGTTTTGTCTTTGTTCATGCTATGTGTACAAGTTCCTTGTCACGGTCCTGTACAAGGACATCATGAGGGGAGGCTCTCTGGCAATTCGTCATGGCTTCTTGTCATCCTTATTGTGTCTCTTCTTCTTATACACTCATAGTGTCTTATGCATATACTGTGTTTCTCACAGTTCTTTCTGTTAGTAGCATTATTTCATTGACCAGGTATTAAGGAACAAGATTAGATGTGATGCTAGGACAGTAGAGTTCCATAATCTCCAGTTATTTTAATCTTCGAGGTGGTCAAAAACTCTGTAGGTAGTCAGAAACATCAAAGATCAGTAAGGCCCAGAGCAACTTTAGCTCTTCCTGGTATTTTTGACGTTTCTACAAGAAATAACTTTACAGCCCTTTGCTGCAGTGTGGGGCCCATTCCTGGCTAAGTAGATTTTTTTCAGATTTAGCTCCAGTATGGTAGAATTTTACATTTTTCAGTTCCCAGTGAAAAGATCACCTATGATAACAAACTGCTAAGCTTTGATCTGAATAGTGTCAGAAATGACTTGTTGTAAGAGTCCTTTAGCGACAAAATGGTAATATGAGTGAACTAGAGAGAGCATTCCTTTTGTACCAGAACTGTGTCTTGTTATTTGCTTTGTGTCTTGCTCGACATCTGGTCCAACGGGAGTAATAGATGTTCAGTTGATATGTTGGTTTTTGATATGAATTACCTGGAAAGCTTCTTCCTTAGACTGTGATAAAGAAGAGGACTTCATTCTGATAAATCTTTAAAAATTTTCATGTTCTGTTGTACAGCTCGGACAGTACCTGGCACGTGACAGTTATTCAAGCCAGACTTAGTCTGTTTTCGTGCTAAAATGAATGTTTATTTTAGATACAGCATGTTATGAGGTAAGGATAGTCATTTTAATTTGAGAAATCAGAAGAATCAAGTATTAACTTCAGTTGCTGGCCGTCTCTATAATTTAAGTATAGTAAAACTTTATCAGGGAGTTACGTGGAGCACTGAACTGTGATTAAGGACATAGGCTTTGAGGGGCGCCTGGGTGGCTCAGTTGGTTAAGGGCCTGACTTCAGCTCAGGTCCTGATCTCACAGTTCGTGAGTTCAAGCCCTGCGTTGGGCTCTGTGCTGACAGCTCACAGTCTGGAGTCTGCTTTGGACTCTGTGTCTCCCCTTCTCCCTCTGCTCCAGCCCCACTCATGCTCTGTCTCTCACTTTCTCAAAAATAAATAAGCATTAAAAAAATTTTTTTAAAGAAGAAAATAAAACACAGGCTTTGGAATTAGAATGAAAGTTTTAATTGGATCTATGTTACACTTTGATCGAATGCTATGAACCAGACAGTCGTATACTAGTGATAAAATCATCTGTCATTTGAACGTTTTTTCTCTGCAGAATACCTGTTCTCTAACACACACTCTAACACTGTACTATTGGTTATTAGAAATAACTGTAGCTAAGTGTTTTGAATTCTCAATAATGCAAGTTTGGGATTATCTCAAATATAATAATGTGCAGACAAGTTTGCATACTTCCTTTGTTTTCAAAGATATCTGAGAAGTCAGTCTAAATATGTATTTTTTTAATTTATGTTTTTATTTATTCCTAGGCCTATCATGGTCACCATCAAGCACTGGAAGTGTTGGTACAGTCTTTGTTAGATCTTGATGTGAGAAATAGTAGCGGAAGAACACCCTTAGATCTTGCAGCATTTAAGGGCCATGTTGAATGTGTGGATGTACTCATTAATCAGGGAGCCTCAATTTTAGTAAAAGATTACATTTTGAAGAGAACACCTATACATGCGGCAGGTATGTCAAATATTATGCATGATTTTATTCACCGCTTTCCATCTAATACTCTTTCTTTTTCAATATTTTGTATGTTATGCCTCTGGTAATTATTTTAATAATTTTGACTTTAAAAGGTCAGATGATTTTTCTTTCAGGGAAAAGCCAACAGCAAGATTATAATTGCTTTAAAAAAAATCATTGTCTACCTTAGAAATTGGATTTATGTAATAGTCTGACTTCTGAAGTACTTTATCAACAAAACAATGCAATATTTTTCACTTCTTTTTGATGGAAGTTATTTTGGATTGGATGTGCTTTCATTTAACAGTTAACCATTTTGGCTTATTATACCAGAGTACAGCATTTAATGTGTATTCAGACAGGTGTTACAGAGCACCTGCTTTATGCAAGATCTACTCTATGGTGTGATTTTGTGATGTTGCAAAGGTGTCAGAATGTAAAATTGTGTAACCATTTCATTGTGAGGACTTGGTGGCTGTGTGTCGCTAGCAGGTGCAGATTCACAACTCTCCACAGGAATTACTATGAGTCAGTATTCATTTTAAATAACTAAGACTAGGGGTGCCTGGGTGGCTCAGTCAGTTAAACGTCTGACTTGGGCTCAGGTCATGATCTCAGGGTTCGTAAGTTCAAGCCCCGCATCGGGCTCTCTACTGACAGTGCAGAGCCTGTCCTCCCTTCCCTGCTGCCTACCCCTCCTCCCTCAAAAATAAATAAAAACATTTAAAAAATAAACACATAAATATATAAATAAATAAGACTACCTTTAAAAAGGGTAGGGGGCACCTCGGTGGTTCAGTCGCTTAAGTGTCTGACTCTTGATTTCAGCTCAGGTCATGATCTCACAGTTGTAAGACCAAGCCCTATGTCAGGCTCTGCACTGACAGCACAGAACCTGCTTGGGGGGGTCTCTCTCTCTGTCTCTCTCTCTCTCTCTGTCTCTGTCTCTCTCTCTCTCTCAAAATAAATAAACTTTAAAAATAAATAACTAAGACTGGTACACTGGAAGAAATCCTAGCCAAGTATTTTTTTTCCACCCTCCACTACTGAATTTTGCAGAGGATTTAATTTACCTTAAAATCTTACTATTTTCTTCTTTATATCATTAGATTTATTTCACTTAGTCTGTTTTTATAGAGTGATTTTTAAGGACCACATTTTAATATGGGTCTTGAACTTTACTTCTATTCCTTTAGGAAACTTGCATTTTTGAGGACAATCGGTAGGTAACACCCTCTGTTGCTCCAGAGCAGCCTTTCAGAAACTGTTAGATATTCAAGCAGGACTTAAAAACAAAAAATTTTTTAGTGAATTAAAACTCCTAATAAATGTGTGCATACTGTTATATGGTAAGAATTGAGTCAAAATGCTGTCATTTTCTGTTATCTTATTCTGAAAAAGAATGAAGTTCTATATCCTTCTGCCCCTTGAAAAATTATACCGTAAGCACAGATCATTTGCAGAGCTGATTTAAAGCTTTTATGGAGTGGTTTGCACTCTGTATAGATAAATTTTGAACCAAGACACTAGCCAGTCCCTCAGAAGTGGCTAACCAATGTCAGATAGTCCAGTGAAAATCCTGCAGGTTATTGGTGGTGCCTACCTGTTCAGTAAACACAAGCCTTGCTTCTGTACATGCCTTTCAAAATAGGAGATTGCTAGGAAGTACCGTGCTCATGAGCCATGAAGAGAACACTGTGATTTTTTTTTTCCTGAAAGTGAACCAGTTTTCTCCTACAGTGATATTATGCTTGATATTTTAGATGTTGAACTTAGAGAACACAAAAACTCCTCAGTAGCTGCTGTGTACTGAGTGCGAGTGAGCCGATTAAAGAAATGGTAGGCTGGAGCACCTGGGTAGCTCAGTCGGTTGAGCATCCGAATCTTGATTTCAGCTCAGGTGATGATCCCAGGGTTGTGGGATTGAGCTCCGTACTATCTCCGAGCTGAGCATGGAGCCTGCTTAAGATTTTCTCTCAGTCTCTCTCTCTCTCTCTCTTACTCTCTCACTCTCACTCCCTCTCCCCCACTGCCCCTCTCCCCAGCTCACCTATGTGTGCTCGCTCGTGCACACATGCACACACATGCATGCTCTTTCTCGCTGTCAAATAAATAAATAGCAGTTAAAAAAATAAATGGTGGGTCAAACAATTTCCTCAACACATCTCCAGGTAGGATGCATCAGTGACAGCTGTTACTGATTACTATGAGTTGGTGGCAGAGTGTAGCATACAGATGTGTAGTGATGTGCCACAGTCTTAATCACTATTAGAATTTAATATAGCTGTTAAAACTTTACTACTGTAGAATATTAGGCATCTAGCTTGCTTTCCTTAATTTGTCATCTTTTGAGGTGCTTGGGTGGCTCAACTGTTAAAGCGTCCGACTTTGGCTCAGGTATGACAGCTTAGAGCCTGGAGCCTGCTTCGCATTCTGTGTCTCCCTTTCTCTCTGCCTCTCCCGTGCTCGCTCGCTCTCTCGCTCGCTCTCTCTCAAAAATAAGCATTAAAAATTTTTTGTCATCTTTTAATTAGGAAGAATAGTGATAGATATTCCTTTTTGCATCATTATTTGACTTACATATTTCTTTCAACTTCAGATTTTATTATATTATGGGAAGAACCTGCAGAGAATTTAGCTTACCTTAAAAGTTCACTATTTTCTTTTGGTTACTTCTACCTTATACCATTGCCCATTTTATGTATTTGGACATATAAATGCATTCTTTAGAGGGATCTTTTTTCTTTTATTATATATTTATCAGTTAGAATTCTCATAGTACCCAATTAAAAGGTGGCATAAGTGACAAGTGTTTTAACCTCTTACATAAAATATTCAGAGGTAGAGTCAGTCCCGGGATTGATTGATTCAGCAGTGGTATCAGAATTCTCTATTCTCTTGCCTTTGCAGTCATGGCACAGAATGGCTACCGCTTCTTTACACCATCACCTCTAAACTCAGGAAAAGGAGGGAGACTTGTCATTATCAGGATAAAAATATTTCCCAGAAGCCCTCAGACTTAGCATCTCAGTGGTCAGAACTGGATCAGCACTTATCTTGAAAGCTGTCATTGGCAAAGAACGGAGTTGTGATGGACTTGATCTAATCATGATTTCATCCCTTGGCTGAAAGCATTCCCTTGACCACGCTGCCACCACCAAAACCAAATAAAATGAGCCTTATATTAGCAGGGCAGATGGTGAGGGATGGCTATGGCCATAATTAACCATGAGGAATTGATATCTATATTCAGTTTCACCAAAGAAGGCAATTGAAACCTTTGTATTTTTTTTTCTCTTTGACTAGTAAATTCAATGAAACTATCCCACAATTATATCCAGAAAATGTGCTCTGTGATGCAAATTTTCTATTTTATCATTGTAATTACTGAAATTTTAAAATACCACTTTGCAGCAACAAATGGTCATTCAGAGTGCTTGCGGCTACTAATAGGAAATGCAGAACCACAGAATGCAGTAGACATTCAAGATGGAAATGGACAGTAAGTTTCAATAATTTTTAAATTATTTTTAAGATGTGTGTTAATCTTCATACTTTTACCCCTAAAAAGTGTCATACTGTGCAACTGAGTGACAACAAATACAGTTTTCTCACGTTAAGTATACTTTAAACGTTGCATCACAAAAAGGCATGTTTAGAAAACAGGCTCACACACGGTTTGCTTTTTGTGGAGTAGAGTCTTAAGTGGTAACACTGAACCTATTCCTCTTGTTGCTCAGGACTCCTCTGATGCTGTCTGTTCTCAACGGGCACACAGACTGTGTTTACTCACTGCTGAACAAAGGAGCAAATGTAGATGCCAAAGATAAATGGGGAAGGACAGCATTGCATAGAGGGGTAAGCACATATTCCCACTGCCTTTCAGAATGTTCTTAGGATCCCATTTTGCCTAAAACTGAACTAGGCTATGTTTATTTTTCTTCATTACATTTTTACCAGATAGTCTTTACTCTTTCTTTTAGCGTTATAGTTTTTGAATACTAATTTTAAACAGCTATAAAACACAACTTAATCCAGGAAACAGTAATGTTGGAACAAAATTTTAAAACCCTGAGACTTTGAGTAGAATGAATGTCAATTTTACCTTTTCTCATCACAACTATTTTCTTACACATTTTTGTCTTTTTCACCTTTGAAACCTTTCACCTTTTCACCTTGTTTTCACTGATTTATAAGTTCCTTCTTTCCTGTTTTTTGTAATACATGTATTTCAACAAAGTTACTGCTCTAAATGAATTTTTAGGTCAATTTCAATAAAAATATTTAATTACTCAAAAAAATGATAAATGCCTTGGTTGATGGAAGAATATGAGGAATATGGATTTCAAAAATTTTTAATTAGGAAAAATTGGCATGTGGTACCCAAGATAATATACTCAACTATCTGCAAATAATTTTTCTTTCAGGCAGTTACAGGCCATGAAGAATGTGTAGATGCATTACTTCAACATGGTGCTAAGTGCTTATTTCGAGATAGCAGGGGCAGGACACCTATACACTTATCAGCTGCCTGTGGACACATTGGTGTTCTTGGAGCCCTTTTGCAGTCAGCAGCATCTGTGGATGCAAATCCAGCCATAACAGACAATCATGGATATACAGCACTTCATTGGGCTTGCTACAACGGTTAAGTATACAGATGCAAATCTATATTAAATGCCATTAATGTACCAAGCACAGACAACAAATCTAGTATATAACATTCTGATATTCATGAATATTTATAAGGCAAAGTATAAGATCAGTAGGAAGCATACAAATCATCTACTACATAGTTCTTGCTTACTCTTATCCCTTGTCATGCTAAAGCCAAGACACTGGTTTGTCAGAGATCTTTTGAGATAAGCTATCATTAAGTTTGAATTTTTTCTAAATTTTTGCTTCAACAGATATTTTGCATTTTTAACATACTTTTATGATATTTACAATGTCTTTTGTGTAGTATGCTTGTAGTTTAATTATGTTCTTTTATTTTGTAAGTGCACTGTATTAGGCGAAAAAAGGTAGAAGAAAATGAAAACGTATCTGAACTAAAATCTGTGTATGTTTTCAGAGCCTATTGCAAGATAAGATCCTTATATCAACAGTGGCATGTATGCTTAACATTTTAAGGGAATAAAATCCTAGCAGATCACACAAGTAGAAACTTTAGAAGCTTTTATGGTTAACTTTGCTGCACGGTTAGAACATACATACATTTAGCTTCCTAGAGGCTCACAGCCAGTCACTCCTTTTAATAGGTAATCTCACTTCACTCAGAGAAGTATAAAGCTGTTTTTAAGGTATAAATATTCAAAATGGAGTTTGGCTTATGAAACGTCACTAATTAAAATAATTTAAGTAATGAGACATGTTGAAAGATAATGATTTTTTCCTTGTGTAGGGCCACAGATTAGATCATGTTCGAAAATGCTAAGATACATGACATACATTGTAAACATCAGTTCTGTCAAATTTTGGGCTTTGGGCTTAGCAGAGATATGAGGGATTTTCATTTGTTTTGCATTTCATTGTAGCATCAGATTACTATTAGTTGTGAGGAGCGTACCTAGAAAACTAGTTCATAATTTTAACAACTTTCCCTCAAAATGTTAAGAAAATATAAATTGCCTCTTGATATAAATGTTGACTTGCTTAAAAATGTAAGTATAGTATTCTAAAATTCAGCTGCCTGCCTTATGAGAGAGTTTAGGTTTAGCCATTTTGAGGTGGGGTGTTTTTTGTTTTGCTTTGTTCTGTTTTTTAATTTATTTTGAGTGAGATAGAGAACAAGTCGGGGAGGGGCAGAGAGAGAGGGAGACAGAATCCCAATCAGGCTCCACGATGTCAGCGCAGAGCCTGATGTGGGGCTCAAACTCACAAACAGTGAGATTATGACCTGAGTCAAAGTCAGTAGTCAGATGTTTAACCTACTGAGCCATCCAGGCAACCCATACTGGAGCCATTTTGACAAATAATGTTACTGAGTTATGGTGAAAGAGGAGAAAGCTGAATCTTACAAAATTATAGTTTAATTGAATGTTTTCGTAAGTATTTTATAGATGCAGTATTTCAATTTTCATATTAATCCTTGTGCCAGAATTGAGAGTTCTAATCTTCTGCTGTGAGAAAGTTTTGATCTCTTCTTACGGATTGTTCTGTGATGACTGCTGGGCATCCATCATCTGAGTACTGATGGTACCAGCAAAACTTGAATAGTTCAATGTATTACTAAATCACAAGCTCAGTTTAGTCCGTTTCATTTTTACTACCTCAGATTCCTAGCCAGAACAGTTTTGAAGATTAAAACCTTTGTGTTTCAACTTCTCTTTTTCCCTTTTAACTGAGTAAAGTTGATATTTAATGAGTATAGGGAAGTGGCCAAATATTCAGGCTAAAGTCCTGAATCAAAAAAGATACTATATTTTGCCATTGGAATTTGATTTGTTTTTATAATGTAGCTTGACATCTGTAAGTATGAGGGAAACCAAAACTACCTATAGTAGGGAAACACCTTACAGATGTGAATTTTATTTAAGAAATGAAACTGTTTTAAAGCAGACTTCTTTTTTTCATTGCTTGATTTTTTTTTTTTTTTTTTTTTTTTTTTTTTTTTTTTTTAGTATTAGCAGAATTAACCATTGAAAAAAATCACAGAGTAAGCTATCTTTCCTCAGGCAGAGCATTTAGTTGTAAATACACTACTATAACTATCCTTTGGAGAGTTGCTATCTAGTACATTTCTTATCAGGTCTTTATGGAGAACATGGTTTCCCTAAAGTGAGTTCCTGCTGTATCACTGCTGAATTTTGACTCTCTAAGCATGTTGTGTACAAGAGACAAAATAAGACAAAATTTTGCATGAGCTACATGCCTGGTTGCCATTTAAGGATCATAACAGATGTGTCTAATTTACAGACTGTAGCAAAATTGTGATGATTCTGAATTAAGCTGGAACGAGTTAGATGTGTATTGGCTGTATGCAATAAGAGACTATACAGGCAGTCTAAAATTAATGCCATATTTATATAGCCAAAAGCTTATTTTATAGTTTGGCGTTCTGAAAGTAGAATATATAAAATGGTTTGTACTTCCACTAGTAATTATTATATAGCTAAAAACAAAACTGGATGCACTCCAACAGACCAGAAAACAATCTTTGTCTCAAAATTAAAATGGAATGATGACAAAGTTTTAGAAAAGAATTAGTTATACATGCTGAATTTTAGAGTCCCAAATTTCCAGTTTATGTAGTCATTCAATCACAGGACACTCTTTTTTTTTTTTTACACTTTATTTATTTATTTATTTTATCAACTTTATAGTTTATCATCAGGTTGGTTTCCATATAACACCCAGTGCTCTTCCCCACAAGTGACCTCCACCATAACCATCACCCCCCTTCCCCTTACCCCCTCCACCTTCCGCCCTCAGTTTGTTTTCAGTATTCAAGAGTCTCTCGTGCTTTGTCTCCCTCCCTCTGCCTAACTCTTTTTCCTCCTTCCCTTCCCCATGATCCTCTGTTAGGTTTCTCCTGTTAGACCTATGAGTGAAAACATATGGTATCTGTCCTTCTCCGCCTGACTTATTTCCCTATTAGCATGACACCCTCGAGGTCCATCCACTTGGCTACGAATGGC
>CM053573.1:125155621-125180942 GCA_028646485.1 Cryptoprocta ferox | reverse complement strand
TGATTTGTATTTCCCTGATGATGAGTGATGCTGAGCATCGTTTCATGTGTCTGTTGGCCATCTGGATGTCCTCTTTGGAGAAGTGTCTCTTCATGTCTTCTGCCCATTTCTTCACTGGATTGTTTGTTTTTCGGGTGTGGAGTTTGGTGAGTACTTTGTAGATTTTGGATACTAGCCCTTTATCCGATATGTCATTTGCCACTATCTTTTCCCATTCCGTCGGTTGCTTGTTAGTTTTTTCGATTGTTTCCTTTGCAGTGCAGAAGCTTTTTATCTTGATGAGGTCCCAATAGTTTATTTTTGTTCTTGATTCCCTTGCCTTTGGGGATGTGTCGAGTAGGAAATTGCTGTGGTTGAGGTCAAGGAGGCTGTTTCCTGCTTTCTCCTCTAGGGTTTTGATGGTTTCCTGTCTCACGTTCAGCGCCTTCATTCACAGGACACTCTTAAGGGTATTTATATTTCCCCTTTGTTTCTTTTAAAAATTGATAAATTTTTGTGAAGCTCTATGTATCCTCAGAATATCCCTCTGAAACATGAAGAGACCAGTCGTTTCCTCCTTTCATAAACGAGGACACAAAGTGATGAGTTTTCAGCTTGATATGATTGCTGGAGGTAATCCGTAGCCCAGAACTCTCTCTTTGCAGTATGCAGTATACTCACATAGTGAGTCTCAAACCTTTCAGTCTCAAGACCTGGGAGACAGAGCTATTAATATTTACTACATTGGAAATAAGAACTGAGAAATTTAAGAATATTTATTAATTTACTTTAAAATAATCCATTAAATGTTAATATAAATAACATTTTTATAAAAAAAATAACCTCTTTTTAAGACAAAAATTTTAGGGAGAAGAGTGGCAAATTTCTTTACTTGCTACTTCAAGAGAACACTAGTTTGCAGTGGCACCCCAAGGTTCCCCAGACCCACACCTTGAGAACTATTATCCTAGGAAGATAGGAAACTCTGAAATCTGTAATGGACAACTTTCCATGGGCTGCTGCTTGGTAATGAGTTGACATTTGGAGAGGGAGAATTAAAGCAAGGCTTCTCTGGGTGCCTAGGAGGCATCTGGTCATGATCTGGTTAAGATCAGGTCATGATCTTATGGTTTGTAATATTGAGCCCCCCGACCCCCGGACACACCCCCCGAAGTGGCAGGCACTGCCGTTTGGGATTCTCTCTCTTCTTCACACTCTGCCCCTCCCCCACTCATACTCCATCTCTCACTCTCTCTCAAAAATAAACATAGGGACTCCCATGGGTGGTTCAGTGGAGTAAGTGTCCCACTCTTGATTTCAGCTCAGGTCATGATCTCACAGTTTGTAAGTTTGAGCCCAGCGTCGGGCTCTTGGCTGACAGTGGAGAGCCTGCTTAGGATTCTGTCTCCTTCTCTCTGCCCCTCCCATGCTCGCTCACTTTCTCTCTCTCAAAATAAGTAAATAAACATTATACAAAATAAAATAAAAAGACTTCTCATCCTCAGCACTATTGGCATTTGGGGCCAGATAAGTCTTTGTTGTGAGGGACTACCATGTATATTGAAGGTGTTTAGCAGCATCCTTAGCCTCTACCCCACTATATGTACTCCCTTACCCCATCCCCAGTTGTGATGAGCAAAAATGTCTCCAGACATGGCTGCATGTCTCCTGAAAGGCAAAATGGTTCCAGTCAGGAACCCCTAGATTAGAGAAAAGAACTGACATAAAATGTAATAATTACAGGTTTCCTAAAACATACTTTTCCTGGTAAAAAACAATTGTAGGATAAAGATTTAGGGTGCCTGGCTCGCTCAGTCGGTAGAGCATGCAACTCTCGATCTTGGGGGTTGTGAGTTTGAGCCCCACATTGGATGTAGAGATTACTTAAAAATAAAAAAATATTTTTAAAAATCTAAAAAAAAATTATGTAACCTTTCCTTTGCAGCAATTAGTACACGAATTGGGGTATTTTAACTGAAACCCCGGCTTTGAAAATCGGGTAAAGAAAATCTGAGGTTTGGGTTTTTCCTTGTCTTCAAAGTTGCTATTAAAAACTGTGAGCCTGAAATCTAGCAGTAATCCATATACTTGTCCTTTAACCCAGCAATATCATTTCTAGGAAATTGTCCTACAAAATTACTTGGTTTTTTTTTTGAAGTACTAGAATGTTTCATTTACAGTATTGTTGATAGTATAACGGAAACAAACTAGCAGTCACCTCAAAATTCATAATGAGAAATTAGATCACTTATGATACACTTTAATACTCTGAAGTTTTTCCAAACATAGAGAATACGATTTATTATGGAAGGATGTATTTAATTTATTAAGTAGAAAACAAGTTATGGAATTAAAAATTTGCATAAAAGTTTTAAAAGGAAGTACATGTTTATGTGCATGCAGTTGTATATGCCTAGAAATTTTCTGGAACTGTTAAGGTAATAGTTGTTACAGTCTAGAAAGTGAAACTGGAGTTGGGGGTAGGGATAGGGGCATGTATTTTTTCCTTCTGGACACTTCTGTAGTATTTGAGATTTTATCATTAGCTCAGTAAAATCAGAAAATATTTAAATTTCGAAGTTAATTATGCTGTATGAATATGTTAATTTTAAAGTTCTATTAAGCAATATAAATATGACTTTTTTAAAAATGACTGGATAACTCTAACTGGTCACCATGAAAAAGAATAATGAGACTAATCTTTTTCCCCCACAAAACAGATATTTGTTGTGTCAGTAATAAACTGCTATAAAATTATAAGAAGCTTCTGAGTTTTGGGTCTTGAGGTTGTGCTTTGGATTTCAAAACTCCTAGAAATGTGATGTTTAATGCATTCATTGAACTCTAGTTATTTTAAATCCTTGTAAAGTTTTTTCTGATCTGTGTTAGGGATATGTGGGTGTATATGTGGGCACTTCAGTATCTTTTCTGAATTTTAATATCTGATTCTCATTTACTTAATTTAGGTCATGAGACATGTGTAGAACTCCTTTTAGAACAGGAAGTTTTCCAGAAAACAGAGGGAAATGCTTTCAGTCCTTTGCATTGTGCCGTGTAAGTAAAGGCAGATGAATCACATTTGGTCTTACTGTTTACGAAGTGCACCGTTGCTGTGAGAGTGACCACTGTGTTACCTTACACAGGATAAATGACAACGAAGGTGCTGCTGAAATGTTAATCGATACATTAGGTGCCAGCATCGTGAGCGCCACAGATTCAAAAGGAAGGTAGGAACTCAACTATGTAGGAAATAGTTTGATTTGCAATAGGAAAAAATTATAACTACTAGTGTGGAAGAATTTATAGAGAACCCCTTATTAACTTTATTATGATTTTTAGCCAATCTTCCTCTCTAAAACTGGTAAAATATAAAGATTTCCCTTTTTTTTTAAAGGTATGTTTGTTACCCAAAGAATATTATTAATAAAGTTAGCAGCTTTCTAAATAGGAATAAAGACTGGAGGAGAGTCCAGTGGTTGTAATAGGTGGCAATATTGGGTCAGGATTTATGTCTTTTAAAGTTTCTTTAATGATGTAATTTTTTAACAGTTTTATGTTATAGTAAATTAATTAAGGGCCTTTTACGTTATCGGAAATACAAATTACTCTGGCAGAAATTAGTAAGCTCCGTTAAACCTATTTGTATCTAGGCAATGATGTTATAACCGAATATGTAAACCCTTGAAAGAAAATTGCTTGTCATAAATTCAGGAATAATTTTTTTCGAGATTATACAACCGACAGATTTAGTGAAGTCTTCCCATTTCTTTGCATTATAGAACCCCTCTCCATGCGGCCGCCTTCACAGACCACGTAGAGTGTTTACAGCTGCTGCTCAGCCATAATGCTCAAGTCAATTCTGTGGACTCTTCTGGGAAAACACCTCTCATGATGGCCGCAGAAAATGGACAGACAAATACAGTTGGTAAAGACAGTGGCTAAGGCTTTTATTATTATAATGCTATAATGCTATATTGCTTACATATGTTCAACTTATGGAAAACTTGGATCCCAAGCCTTCTGATTCTACCGAATTTGCCACAGTTATCTCCACCCCTGAGATGTAAAACCCTTAACCTGCTTTCAGCCCACATTTTTATCTAGGGCCACAGCGTTTGCATTTGCCCTTACAGATTGAAGAGTCCACTGTGGCGAGGCAGTATAGGATAGCGGTTAAGACACTGACTTTGGAATTAGATGGTCTGAATGTGAGTCCTAGCTCTGCCAACTAAATGACCTTATGCCTCAGTTTTTTCATTTTTAAAGTTGAGAAAAATAACAGTCCCTACTTTGTAGAGTTACTGTGAGAGTATGAATCCAGGGCACTAAGCTCTTACTTACACTTAGTTGCTATTGTGTCTGTGCCTTATACAGTGATGTGACCATATAGTGTGTACATTTTATATTACAGTATTTTTCTTGTCCTTAAACTTCCACTAGAGAGATATTTTTGCTTTGTATCTTTCTCTATAGTGAGTTTATTAGTAATCCAAGATATGTGTTCATAAACATAAGATTTGATGCAATTTTCCTCCCAGAGATGCTGGTTAGCAGTGCTAGTGCAGATCTGACTTTACAAGATAACAGTAAAAACACCGCCCTCCATTTGGCATGCGGCAAGGTAGGTATACGTTTTAAGGATATGTTTTCATTGTTAATATCAACAGTGGCACTTAAAGTTTTTCCATTTCACTAAAATGAACAGAGCTAGAGATCGAACCTCTCTAATGACCACTGGCATATGATTTCTTGAGAAAAAAATAAAATACTGTTGTGTTACGCACCCTAATATATGAAAGTCTCCAGTGGGCCAAGTAAGTTTTGGAGTGTAATCCTAAATGTAATTATTTCCTTCCTTTAATCCCTCCAATCTTACATATTCCTGTCCTCTCCCCTAAGCCTACTCCACCAACACATGTTTGGACAAATATTTAAGGCATAATTAGGCAAGAAAATTCATGGCATCTATATGATGATATACATATTGTATGGGCAAGAGTTGAGGCTTATTGAGTTTATAAATTTATCTTTAATGATACCTAAGTTTTTAAGAGTTATTTGCCATAATTTCAGGGTCATGAAACTAGTGCCTTGTTAATACTGGAAAAGATAACAGATAGAAACCTCATCAATGCAACCAATGCAGCCTTGCAAACGTGAGTATTTTCATGTCTGATATAAACCTTGTGACCTAGAATTATAAAAATGATTAATAGTTTTTTTTTTTTTCTAACATGGGACCTTTGGAAGCAGTCTCAGTGACAGAAGCAGTAAAAAAGTAGAGAATCGTTTTTATAATTGACAAAATTCATTTCTAAAGTCATCACAATTAAAAGGCTTATTATTTTATAAGTTTTTGGACTGAAACTTTATAATTGAAAATACTGTGGGTTTTTTTTCTTCATCTGATTACCCATAATTTTATGATGAAAAGTTATACTATTCTGTGTTTTGTGGAAATGAACTGGAATGATACTTTGACACCAGCAATAAATGAGGTAAAAGCTTTACGTGTGTCTGTAAACTAGAGATATTTCAGAAAGAATCAAGTTCTTAAGGTGAGCAGCCATCTTTCTAGTGACTGCTTAAATCTTAGATCTACATCTCTCATTTTTCTCTCCCAATTTCCATTTGCTATTCTACTTTGAGTCTTGGTTTAAAAAAAAAATAATAATAATAATACCGGTTCCTATTCACAGATAAATCACATCTCTTGAGGGTCTAGAAACTAGTCATGGAACCTGTAAATTATTTTCAAAGCCTAATGGAATTTGTGCTATTGCAATTTATGCTTTTTATTGTATAGTCTATTATATATTATATACCAACCTCATTTCTCAAAACAACAACTTGAGAATGCAGTTTAGTTAGTGAAATCTTTTTAAACATTGAGTCTTAGAAGGAAACAAAAGGTATTGATAAAGGTGAATTGCTGGTGGGGCCCAATGTTGTGCTTATGCACATTGGCAAGATTTGACAGTGCACTCTGCACATTGATTTTGCTGTCCTCCATTCCCATCTTTATTGCTGTTAGGACTGGGTGCCTCAATTTTGTATCTCTGGGTCATCACAACTTTGCAAAAATGCTCCTCAACAACCAAGATTGAGAGAGAGAGTATGTGTGTGCAGGACCATGTACCTGTGTGTGTACATATATAAATTTTTTTCCTCTAGACCTCTGCATGTTGCTGCCCGAAATGGGCTAACAATGGTGGTTCAGGAACTTTTGGGGAAAGGAGCAAGTGTGCTTGCAGTGGATGAAAATGGTAAGTAGGTTCTGTATTTTCTTTCCTTAACCTGTATTTTACTAGAAGGTTTTATCTTTTGATCCATATTTGAAGTAAATGCGGATATTTTTTATTGGTCAAAGAGAAGAGCTAAAATTAATATTGAATAGTACTTTGTGGCAAAGGGAATAAGGGCAAGAAAAATAAGAAAAGTCTATCTAACAGATGAACTTCTGAATTTCACTAACTTTGGTTTAGTGTTACCACCATTGTTCATCTTAGTATTCAAAAGAATTTGTTCTGTCAACAAATACTTACCAAGGCCCTGAAGTTAATCTTCCCACTAACTCACTAGATCCTATCCCCTTTTGCCTACTTGAGCCTGTCACTTTAGCAATTCTTCACTTTGTGTCCTGCAATAAAGACCTTTTGAAGGAGTCTTCCTGCGTTACTACCATCAGTATATAAACATTATTTCCCTCATCTTAAAAAGTCTTTCTTTAATTTACTCCTGCAGTTACTGCCAAATTTCTCTCTCCCTTTGCAGCAGAATTACTCATGTATTGGCTCTCCTGCTGTCCCCAGTTCTTCTCCTCTTTCATTCCTCTGGGCCCTCCAGGTAGACCTTTGCCCCCACCACACTGCTAAACTGTCTTAAGATCACCAGTGACATCAGAATTTGGCACAAGTGATTATGCCTTTTTCTTTTTCTTTTCTTTTCTTTTTTAATAGGAATAAGGGTTTTAATATGGAATTTAAAATATATGGGAATAAGGGAGTAACTCGGGATGTGAAGGTTGCAATCATAGCAAGTGTCTGTGGCAAATAATCCAAATAGTCTCCATATTTTCCTTTTATACTACACCCAGTAACATGGATAAATAGGTACAGATTACTTTAGGTCAGGGTAAGAGGGAGATTACAGGGCACCTGGGTGGATCGGTTTAGCTTCTGACTTCAGCTCAGGTCATGATCTCGTGGTTTGTGGGTTCAAGCCCCTTGTCGGGCTGGGTGCTGACAGCTCAGAGCCTGGAGCCTACTTTGGATTCTGTGTCTCCATCACTCACTCTGTCTCTCAAAAATACATAAACTTTGAAAAAAAAATTTTTTTTAAAGAGGGAGATTACAGTATCCTTTAGGTTAGGTGAACCCAGTCTGCCTTCATTCACAAATACCTAGTTCTTTGAATTAATAATTGGATGAGGGTTTATAATTTGGTATTTTGATGGTTAGATTAGATAACCAGATGCAGTGGAACTGAAATTTTTATTTTATTTTAATTGAGGTACAACTAACATGCAACATTAATGTTGCATGTATATTTTAATGTTAATTTCTGGTATATACTTTTTTCTTAAACTTTTCTTTACTTGGCTTTCAGGACTTCATACTTCCTTGGTTTTTGCCCTATGTTACTAGTTATTCCTTCTCAATTTCCTTTGTGAAGTTTCTCCCTCTTCTCCCCAATTTCTTAATATTGGAAGGCTCTAGGACTCATTTCTTTTTGCTTTCCCTATCTACATCCAGTCATTTTGTTCTGGATACCACCTACGTGCTGAAAATTTCTGGATTTATATCTCTAGCCCAGACCTCTCACAGTCTCTATAGAGATATGATCCATATACAGATCCAGCTGCCTAATTGATAGTACTGTATGGATGTCTAATAAACAGCTCAAACCTAACCTGCTCAGAAGTTAACTGATTCTCCTTTTCCCTGCCAAGCCCATTCTCCCCATTCTCCGTATAGCCTTCTTATCTTAGTTGATGACAATTCTCATCCTTGCTCAGGACAAAAACCTGGAGTAATCCTTGACTTCTCTCTCTCACACCTAGTGCACAGTCCTTTATATACTATTGATCCACCTCCAAAGTATATCCAAAATAGGCCCACTTTTTTCTCTTCTATTCTTACCACCCTGGCCTGGATCCTTTTAAAATATGTGGGAGTCTTCACTTATAATGATCTACAAGGCCCTACATGATTAGTCCTACCTCTCTGACCTCATCTGCTCCTCTTCTTTCTCTCACTCCATTCTGCCATGCCAGCCCCTCTGCACACCAGGAATGTACATGCATTGTGATCTTTGTTCTGGCTATTTTTTCTGCCTGGAACACTCTGTCCCCAAGCAGTCTTTGACTAAGTCCCTCACCTGTTTCAAATCTTTACTCAAGTTTTATCTTCTCAATTAAGCCTATCCTGAACCCTATTTTTACTGCAACCTGCTATAGACAGCTACCATAGTATGCTTAGTCCTTTTTAACCTGCTCTATCCTTCCCTCTTCCTTTTTTCCATAGAGCTTATCTTCTAATATGTGGTATATGACTTACTTTTTTATTATGTTGACTGTGTGTCTCCCCAATAGAATGAACATAAGCTCCATGGGGACAGGGAATCTATATCATTTGCATTCATTGCTATATTCTGAGTGCTGAGGAGAGTGCCTGGACATTGTGATTATTTGTTGGGTGAGTGATTGTTCCAAGCACTGTGTTCAATTCTGAAGATACAATATAGAATAAGACCGTCTACTTCCTTGAATGGGGTGGAGTTTAAACAGGCTGTTAGAGGGCCCTGGAAGTGGTTCATTTGGAATAAATTTAAAATGCAATGAGAACATGTAAGAGAATCTTCAGACTCTTGCAGGATCAGGAGAGGCATCCCAAAAAAGCAACTTGTAAGCCAGAATCCAAAGGACAAGTAAAAAAAGTAGGGAGAGAGCTTTTAAGCAGCGAGAGTAACATATTTAAAGATCTAACACAAGACACTGTAAACATTGGAGTTGGGCCAGAGTCTCTCAGATCAAGTGGCAAAAAGGTTCTGTGCACTAGGAAGTTAGCATTTAGTCTGAAGGGGAGCAAGATTAGAATGGGAAGACAAATTAACATTTATAGTTGAGATCAGTTAATAACCAGAATTATGGTAGAAGCACTGGAAGTGAAAAGATGTAAATGTTTCCAGAGATCTTATGATGGGACTCATAGAGACTTTGTGAGGGAAGAAGTCTCACACCACCTGCCTTGGAGTGCTGTGTGGATAGAAGTGCCATTGTGTAAGATTCAAGTGTGGGAGGAAGAGCTAGAGCCCGACTCCAAGTGGATAGATAATGGGACATACGGATCTGGAACCTAAAAGCAAGATCTAGGTTGGACATAAAGATTTGGGAATCATAAATATATGTAGTCATGAAATCTAAAAAAGTGAATGATATCATCTATAAATTCAGACTTACATAGTGCTTTAAAAAAAATTTTTTTTAATGGTTATTTATTCTTGAGAGAGAGAGACAGATCACCAGCAGGGTCGGGGCAGAGCGAGAGAGGGACACAGAATCCGAAGCAGGCTCCAGGCTCTGAGCTGTCAGCACAGAGCCTAACACAGGGCTCGAACCCACAAACTGTGAGATCATGCCTGAGCCAAAGTCAGATGCCCAACCAACTGAGCCACCCAGGCTCCCCAGACTTACATAGCGTTAAAAGAAATTTTCAGGGGTGCCTGGGTGGCTCAGTCGGTTAAGCTTCTGACTTCGGCTTGGGTCATGATATCACGGTTTATGGGTTCGAGCCCCACGTCGGGCTCTGTGCTGACAGCTAGCTCAGGGCCTGGAGCCTGTCTTCAGATTCTGTATCTCCCTCTCTTTCTGACCTTCCCCTGCTCATGCTGTCTCTCTCTGTCTCTCAAAAATAAATAAATAAACATTTAAAAAAATTTTTAATAAAAATAAAAAAAAGAAATTTTCGTTATCAGTAAATTACATTTCTGGAAATATAGCAGCTAAATAAAGTTTAAAATGCAGAGCCTAAAATGCTAATCTTATATGTTTGGCCACATTGTGAGACTCTGAATCAATAGCTAATATTCAAATCTTTGTTGATCAATTTCAAGATTTTATACATATTTTTTCCTTATAAAGAAATGCAAGGGATAATATAACATGATAATGAAGGTCACCTCTGACCACCTGGGTAACTTCTAACACACTTTGCAATGTGAAATAGTAAACATGGTTCAAAGTTGATAAGTCATAACAATATATTTCCATGGGTTTTCTAAAGGAAGCCCAATATTTTATACTTGTATGGGATAAATTAGACCCTTGTCCTCAGAAAGTTTGCTTCTCTTACTTTTTAGCTGACCATATCAACTCCATGCAGAAGAGAGGAGCCTGCTTTTCATCATATTCCAACCATAAAACACTGCTGAGATGCTCTTCTCCCCCACTCCATACTCTCAGCCTATCTAATGGTTTGCTCTGCCTACAGTACAGTGGGCATTGAAGCACTCTCCTACTCATTTTGAGTAAACAGGGTTTAATTTAAAATTGCACATGTGGGGCACCTGGGTGGCTCAATCAGTTAAGTGTCTGACTTCGGCTCAGGTCATGATCTCACAGCCTGTGGGTTTGAGCCTTGTGTCAGGCTCTGTGCTGACAGCTTGGAGCCTGGAGCCTGCTTCAGATTTTCTTTCAGATTTTTTCTCTCTCCCTCTCTCTCTCCCTCCCTCCCTCCCTCCCTCTCTCTCTCTCTCTCTCTCTCTCTCTCTCTCTCTCTCTCTCTCTCTTTCCCCCCCCCTCTCTCTCTCAAGATAAATAAGTATTTTTTAAAAAAATTTTATTTAGTTTGAAAATGCACACGCTTCAGTCACTCCTGCCAAGCTTGTAGGGGCACCAGCTGTTCCCTTCAACCCTTGAAAAAGGGGAGATTTATGAAGGGGAAAAACAATTTCTTTTTTCTGAAGGCTGGTACAAAATGGATAAAAATATATAGGAGATCTGGAAACCACCAGATGCCCAGTAGTTAGAACGGGTAACTAAACCATGGTATAATCACAATAATGGAATGTGTAACAGTGAAAATGTTATATACTATATACAACAACATGGATGAATCTCACAGACATAATGTTAAGCAAAAGAAGCTAGGTATAAAATAATATATACTGTATGATTCCTTTTGTATTAAGTTGAAAAAAAGTCAAAACTAAACTGTAGTGTTTATGAATACAGCTGGAAAGGATAGCATAGCCATGATTACCACATAAATCAGGGTAGTGGTTGCCTCTGACAAGGAAAAGGGCTAGTGATTAGTAAGGAACATGGGGGCTCCTGGCATGCTGGATATATTCTCTTTCTTAATCTGGATGGTGGTTACATGAATGTTTGATTTTTGATAAATCATTTAGCTATTTAAAAAACAAATGTGAGTTTATAAAGTATATACAGGTGACCCTTGAACAACATAGGTTTGAACTACGTGGGTCATTTAATGTGGGTCATTTAATAACATGGATTTTTTTTTACAGTATAAATGTATTTCCTTAAGACTTTCTTTTTTCTAGCTTACTTTATTATAAAAATACAGTTTATAATACATATACAAAATATGTGTTAACTGGTATATGTTATTGGTAAGGCTTCTAGTCAACAGTAGACTGTTAGTAGTTATGTTTTGGGATGTCAGAAGTTCCACACAGATTTTCATGGTACGTGAGTGGCTCATTTGGTTAAGGATCCAACTCTTGATTTCGGCTCAGGTCATGATCTCACAGTTCATGAGTTGCAGCCCTGCGTCAGGCTCTGCACTGACAGCGCAGAACCTGCTTGGAATTCTCTCTTCCCCTCCCTCGTGCTCTCACTCTCTCTCAAAATAAATAAACTTAAAAAAAAAAAAAAGTACAGAATTTCACCTATACAGGGGTCAATGCCCCTAGCCCCCCCCCCACATTGTTCAAGGGTCAACTTGTACATATATGAGTGTGAAAGCTAAAACATGAGTATATATAGTAATAGGGAAAACTGTGTCCAGATGCGCAACACAAATGAAGCTGTATATTAAAACTTTAAGACACTTGCTGCTAAAGTTCCATGTGGGGTAATCTAAACTTAGCATCTTACTGTTTGCTCTCGCCATCTTCTCTTTCACTTCATCCTCAGGGCCTTGTACCAACCGGGGTACCAAATGTTTACTTACCCAGTTTGTTGATACTTTGCAGTGCCTTAAGGCTAAGGTCAGTCTTCTAATGAAAGGAACAGTTGAAAGCAAAATATTTGTTTTGACTTAGAAGTTTTTAAAGTTTACGTGTTTTGAGGTGCCTGGTTAGTTCAGTCGGCTAAGCATCTGACTCTTGGTTTCGGCGTAGGTCATGATCTCACTGTTCATGGGTTCAAGTCCCAGGTAGGGGCTCCACACTGACAGCATGGGGTCTGCTTGGGATTCTCTCCCTCACTCTCTCTCTCTTTCTCTCTCTGTGTCCCTCAAAATAAATAAACTTAAAAAAAATAATAAAGTTTACCTGTTTCCTGTTTTTCTTAGTGTATTTTGCCCCTGAGAAAAAAGTTGATTAACAGCCAACTGTCATTCATCCAACACACATCTTTGGGCACCAGCTCAGTGCCTCATTCATGATTGTGTTACACTTTTAGATTTCTCAGCATGTCAGCTCTTACGTAACTATAAATTAATGATTAAGATTCTTCCACCATTCTTAAGAAAGTTTTATCAGTTCTGAGGTTGTTTTGTTTTTGTTTTTATATTCTAGCTCAATATCTTCTGTAAATTCAGGAGGATATGATTAAGTTTTGTGATCTTGAAGCAGTCACCGTCTCTGGGCCTCAGTTTCTTTCCTCTTCTGTAACATAGCTTACAGTCTATAAGGTCTCCTCCCACGCTAGATTTCTATGACTTTCTTTTCTCTAGCTTACTTTATTATAAAAATACAGTTTATAATACATATAACATACAAAATATGTGTTATTTTTTCTTTTCTACTGATTGGAAATTTCTGAATCATTCTAATTAAACAATTTATTATAAACTAGGTAATTTAAAATATGTCTAAAGTTGAAGGCCATTGGGCTTATTTCCTCATATCCATGAAATGAGTCTCAGGATGTTTAATTATTTAAGTTTTATCTTTAATTCTAGGCTATACCCCAGCTTTGGCCTGTGCTCCCAATAAGGACGTGGCTGATTGCCTAGCTCTCATTTTGGCCACCATGATGCCTGTTTCATCAAGTAGCCCTTTATCATCCCTGACATTCAATGCCATTAACCGTTATACCAACACCTCAAAAACAGTCAGCTTTGAAGCCTTGCCCATCATGAGGAATGAACCCAGCTCCTATTGCAGTTTCAACAACATTGGCGGGGAACAGGAGTATTTATACACCGACGTGGACGAGCTCAATGACTCGGATTCCGAGACCTACTAAGAGGCTGAGCCACAGGTCTAAGTGAGGAGTTCTGACACTAACGCTTCAGATTGTGCTTTTTCAGGAAAAAGGCACCCTCTTATTCACATACAAATTCAACCTAAGAGGAGAGATCGCAGTGTGAGCAAGTATGAGAAATGTGATGACATTAGGAAGAAGAGTTTTAAAGGCAAGTTTTGCAAAAGGAACTTCTAGAATCTTGAAATAGACTTGACCAGAGGAAAACACTTTGATGTCAAGTTACTTTGTGGAATTGTTTAATTTGGTTTTGCAGTGCCAGGAATAATTTGGGACACTGTGCACCCTAATCTGCTTACACAAGCAACACTATTGTAAAAGAAGAGATAAGGACACTAGATTAAAATTTACCAATAAAACTACAACTAAATTTAAGGGCAATAAAAGTTTGGTATAGTAGGCATTATGTGCACAGCAAATTGCCAAAGGACCAAGTAACTTAAAAGTTTTTTAATAGAATGCCATTTTGTGGAAACTGGAATAGGTGAAATGAGACATTATCTAAACCAAACTTTAATATTTCTGAAAATGAAACTGAGATTTGGTTTTAAATGTTGATTTTTTTTTAAAGAAAACATCTGAAAGCCTTCGAATACTGTATTAAAACCATGAGAGAAAGCAGATGTATTTTTACATTTTTTCTTTTACATAAAAATTTAAAAATTCCAACTTTTATAATATTAGAATTAAAAACCAGCTGACTGAGTGCAGTCAGGGTGAAAATACTTGTGATGTTGACATGATATAGATTGGGGTCGGGCTGTTGTTGCCCAGTTTTGAATGGTTTAGGTTTAAAATTGAGCTATTTTTGTTTGAAAATGTAAAGAATTTCTTAGAAGAAGAAAATTTCATGAAATCAAAAAAGTAAATTATTTTCACCCTATCGCAGCTATATGGTCCTGGGAAATGAAGTTTTCAACCTCACTACTTTGGATGGTACACCTTTGTCACTTCTGTTAACTTTTGTGCCTCCACAATGGATTGGGGGATTTTTGTTTTCACTGTCTGGTGAATAATCAAAAGAAAATCCCTTGTTATTGATAAGTTAACATCATTGGGTCTCTTGGAAGGCATTTCTGTATCAGGTCCTATTCAGATTAAAACATGCTAGTACTTGGGGAAGGAAGCAGTTGCCTGCCGAATTAGAAGACTGCCTTTCAAATAACAGAGAAAGGCTGATGTTTAGGTTTTTAAATAACAATTTATATGGTTCTGCTTTTACTGTAACTGTCACTTTCCCAGTAAGAATGATTTCACGTATGTAGGGGGTCTTACAGATCTGGGTGAAGTTCCATAAATTTTCAGAGAATGATACCCAATTTCATTTTATCCTTTTTGTATTGTGCAACTGGAAACTTTATGACATTGTAAATTATCAGCTGGTTTTTCTGAATATAAAGTGTGAAAACACAGAACAGTATTTTGATCTCTTTGATAATTTTGTGGGGTTTTTGAAGAATTAATGAGCATGTACATAGAAATAGTGACTGCTTGAATACTGTATTTACTTGCACTCTTTCAGTACATCAAGATTCCTGTATATTTTAGAGTATAATAAAACACAGATGTGAGTTGTATTTAATAAATAATGTATTTGTATCTGTGCATATTACTTAAAAATCTATAAAGTTTCTAGGGCATTGACTACTAGATTTTAAGCATTTTTTCTAAAATATTTACAGAAATTATAAATGTAATCCTCCATCTTTTCTTTATAATATAAAGAAGTCATAATGGACCCTTCCTAATTATTAGTGGTAGGAAGGTGAATATGCATTTTAAAGACAGTGGACTACATTTTCTATTGTACCTTTTGAAAAAAATGAAAAAAAAAAACTCAAGAGGATTCTAAAAGTATACATATGTGTGCTTTCTCTTTCCTTTTAGGAATTCTCTTCTGAATTCCCTGAGGGAATTTTCTAGAATCTCAGAATTGAAAGAGACCTGAGGTTCATCCAGTCTAACCTCTTAACAAATGCAGGAGTCCCTTCTACAAGGGTGATCTTTCCACCTTGAACACTTCCAGTGACTCTACCTCACCAAGCAGTCCATTCAGTTGTTGAGCAGCTCTAATTGTTAGAAAGGTCTTCCTTAGATGGAGTTGAAGCCTTCCTCCCGGTAACTTCTGTTCTTGGGCCCGAGTCTGTCCTCCAAGAGAACACTGAGAACGTTGGAAGGATGAATCTTACGCCCTCTGCCATGTCTTCTCTTTTACAGGCTGTTTGACTTACCTGCTGAAGTGATTTCCAGAAGGACTCATTAAAAACACTGTTAGATTTACCCATCTAATGAAATCCAAGGTGTAGCTATAAAGTAACAAGCTGTTTTTAATTTATCCTCACACACACCAGAACTTAGATCTTGCATCACTTTATGTAAATGATGCTACTGCTGAAATTATTTGTGAGGTGGTTTTTTCAATTGCTTGCCCGCTAGGAAATCTGTTTCCTTGCTTTGTGATCGCATTTTGTGATAGTCTGTCCCCAACTGATCAGCCACTTCTTTGGTTTGCACCTAATGAGGGGAAATCCCAAACTACTGGGATTTGAGTAGTTTGAAATCCCAAATAGTATTTGAGCAGCACTAGTATGGTTGGAGTATGCACATGGACAGCTTCAGTGAATGAACACAGGGCCACAGTAAGTTCCTTTACAGTTACACCTTGTATGTTAAAAGCATTCAGACCCTGCTCTGTAGTGGTTTTTATCCTCATACAGAATAGAAGAGCCTGTTTGCTTTTTTAACGTCTGCATGAAAGGTGACATCTGAAATATCTGATGTGTATTATAGTAATACCAGCTTCTGCTCTAGAACTACTTTGGGGGAAATGGTGGTAATAGCAAATGACTTCCTTTAACAAGACACTCAACTCAAACAGTGCCATTTAGTTCAGGAGATCTCTAAGTGTAGCTGTCAATTTGGGGTTTAATTTGGCTTATATTGGACCTTTCAAATGAAATAAAGTTTTTTAATGCAATAAATCAAGTGTCTTTCTTTTTTACATGCAAACTTCTTTTTCTTTTTTCCAAACTTCTTTTAATGGCTAATTAGTATTCTAACTAGTTTTTACCTTTCTTTACAAACTTCTCACAAAAGCTATTTTAGAATTTAGATGAACCTAATGGGGTTTTTCAAATATTCATTCAACAAATAGTTATTGCTTGCCTGCCGGCCACATACTTGAGGGTGGGAATGGGCAGAAAGTGATCATAGAAAGCGTGGTGGTGTCCTCTAGGAGTTAGAATCTCATCATCGAAAGACATATACCTGAAAATAGAAAGTACAAAAGTGTAATTGAGATGAACTGCTAGGGAAGGTCACAGGACAAAAGATGACTTTGAAAAGGAAGATCAGAACAGGCTTTCTGGGAGAGACGACATTGAAACTGGACATTGAGGAACAGCTATACTTTGAGCAGGTGGAGAAGGAGCAAATATTAGCCTAGGTGAGAAGAATAAAATCAGTAGTTTGTAAACTGGCTGGTGAAAGGGAGAGGATGGAATAGGTGTTAGCACTTAACACTCCACAGCACAAAAAGACTGCAAACCTACAAGACAGCTAATTATACATATGTAAAGAAATGAGATACAAAAGTGAGAACAAATAGATATAAATAGGTGACTGGAGGAGCAGGCAAAAAGGAATTTAATAACCTTGTTCAAAATCATCTTATGCTGGTAAGTAATAATAAGTCAAAATGCCTATACAGTGTTTGTCATGTACCAGGCGAGGTTGTAAGAAATTGAAATACATCTCTTAACCCATGTACTATCCTATGAGGAAGGTACTATTAATTGTACCATTTAACAGGTGGGGAATGAGGCAGAGAGGTGAAGTAACTTCCCCAAGATTGCCTGGCCAGTAATTCATGAAACCTAAATTTAAATCTAGGTAGTCATTTCTATAGTCTCTGCTCTTAACCAACTAATGACCTCTATCTAACATGCTTTCTGGTCTTTGCCTCAATTGGTGATTTTGAAGTTGGACCACATTCCTGACAACTCGATTATGTAAGTTCCTTTCAGTTTTATTCCCCTCAGCCCCTAATTTTAGAAGAAGCATATGTGACCACAACAGATGTTTATTGAACATCTGCTGTGTACCAGAAACTGCACTAGGTTCTGGGCACGTTGCAGTGAAGGAAAAGGTAACAAGATTTGCCCTTATGATGAGTCTAAGAGAATGATACGTACTTAGGTTTCAGTTGCTATTGCTGCCCCAAATCTCCTCAACTTAAAATAATCATTCTCTCTCATGCTTTTGCAGGTTGGCTGACAGTCTGGGCTGGGTGACTGCTTCAAGCTGGAGATCTGGCTGAGCTTGACTCCTTGCCATGAGTTGAGCTTGGGTCTGCTCCATCTGTGTTCTTCGGACTTGGACTAGACTGCAAAGGTTGTCCAGAAGTTCTCAGTGATGACGACAAAAGCACAAGAAGGCAAGCCTGATCACACAAACACAGTTTATGCTTCTGCATGCGTCACATGTGCTAATACTCCACTGGCCAGAGCAAATCACATGGCCAACCCCAGCCTCAGCGGGATGGGGCCATTGGGCTCTGCCCCCTGGGGAAGGATAGTTTGAGTTCAGTTTCCACCTTTCACTCAGCCCTGAAATGATGAGCTAACCAATCTGTCACTGTTTGCAGTTTGTCCATGGGCATTCTTGGTAGTCTTTTGTTTTCTGGCTCCTTCCTTTCTTGTGGTGCCCCTTCTGGTGTAGGTGGTTCAGATATAAAACTGGGTAGCAAAACTATATTTTGAATTGTAAAGTTTTTGACAGTGCAGACCTGATCGGTTAGGTGTTAGACTTGCCCTTTTCCAAAGGTGTAGAAATCAACTCTTGGCCTCCCTAAGACTCCAGAAAAATGTAGCACCAGTCCCCTGTTGGGTCTTAACTATGACCATCCCTTCCAAACCAGAGCCCAGTCTAATGGAAGATAGAAAATAAAGCTTGGCTAAGTGACTACTTTTAAGGCAACCTCCCCCCCTCCAAAAAACTGTATAAAGTGCTCCTCTCTAACTAGATCATGTCTCCCATCTCACCCTCTCCAGCACTTCTGTAAGTCTCCATTTCTCCACTTCATTCTTCTTGTGTTCTCATTTTTTTGTGGCTATTTTACTCCTCTTGCCCTTAGGATTTTTAGTGGTCTTCTCTCAAATTAGGACTGAAGTACAGGCTCCAGTGCTATTTCCTTAATTAAAAAAAACACAGTAGTTTAATCTTAAAATATTTTCTCCTCTTTACCCTTCTCTAAACTTCAAGAAAAATTGCATTTTCACTTTTTTTAAATATTTATTTTTGAGAGAGACAGAGTGCAAGCAGGGTAGGGGCAGAGAGAGAGGAAGACAGAATCTGAAGCAGGCTCCAGGCTCCGAGCTGTCAGCACAGAGCCCAGTGTGGGGCTCAAACTCACAAACTATGTGATCATGACCTGAGCCAAAGTTGGACATTCAATCGACTGAGCCACCCAGGCACCCCCACTTTTACTTAAATTTTAAGGTCTATTTAGCCCTTTAGCAAACACTTCTTGAGTACATATGCTGTGACAAGTACTGTATAAATACTAGGGCAACACTAGGGATACAGTAATAAACCTGGTGAGGTCACTGCCATCAGGAGGCTCATGTTTTAGTTGGGGAGACAGGCAAGAAAGATAACAGATGTTGATTACTCTGCAAGGAAAGATTGTGAGAGTAACTGGATAGGAAGGAGAGGTCCTTAAGTATAGAGAATACTTTGCCCATTTGTGCACTAGTGTATTACACAAAAATTCTGATGTGAGACAGATTTTGCTGAGAATGTGTACGAATGTTGAAGTAACAAATTAATAAAAGCAGGAAAGGATAGATTGAGAGGGTGAGCTAAATCCACAAAAGCAAACCTGAGGATTCTGCTGAGGCTAACTAGCCCAAAAGCATGTCATATGTCAGCCTAGGGATTGATTATAATTTGATCTGGGTTGCTTGAAAGTGTTTCTTAGATGCCTGCTGGGTCAGCCATCCCCAGTTCATGGCATGTAACTTGCTTCACCATCAGCTAAAAATGAAGATGGTACAATGCTTAGGGTTGGACAGGTTAGCACTAAGTTCTAAAACTTGAGCGTTATGCTAATGTAATAGTTGGTCACCCCCAAAAAAATCACAAGTTCATTCGTTTCTGGTACCCAAAATAACAGCAGGTGCTGTGAGCAGGTGTGTCAGACCTAGGAGAAATAAAGTGCATTTTTTATTTTGGTAATACGTTTTTTACATGGCTTGGTTCCTGTGTAACTGGCTTTTGAGCCCTTATGTCTGCCGCAAAGATGGCAGGACCCAGCACACAGGAGAGAAAAGTAGCTTGTGGTTCTGATACTCATGGTAAGAAATGCCAAAATCCGAGAAAATGTGAATGAAGAGAATTCAAGGGATAGGGGCTTCTGTGAGAAGAGTTTTGTCTTTCTCCACCTCTAGGTAGCAGTAAATGTATATGCATGGGAAGAAAGGCCATCAACTGCCTGCAGTTAGGCCACAATAGGATTAGACACTCTAAGTGGTCAAATAGCTTTTTACCAACTGATGTCAGTGAAGATGGCAGAGAAAGGACTTATAAGAACAGTGACCATTCCTCATTCCAGCTCTGCAGTATCCTTGACAGCTAACAGTCCACATTCCCGATGCAGTCTAGTAGTCACCAGAGAGAACAAAACAAAGCTAGAGCTCTTTCGAAGCCTTATTCCCAAAGAGTTGCCATTGTTTGGCCTGTCTCATGGTTCTCTGGAATACCTCATTTGTAAGGCTGTCTGTAGTTGAGCTAATTCAGAGTGGACCCAGTGTAAAAAGTACTCTCCCTGGAGGGGTATTTGTTAACATTTGTAGGCAGGAGTTTTAATGTTGCACTTGCCTTAGGTGATGAATAAGAGCTGAGTCAAGCATTAGACTAACCCAAAAGTTAAGGAAAAGTTGAGGGAATCGATATCCACAGGAGCTTTGAAAGCTCTGACATGGTTCTAGGAATCTAGAATGCCACGTGCACACACAGAGCTGTCGCCATCTGTGGAAGACCCGAGGCCACCCTAAGCTCTCACCTGTGGCTAATTTTGAGACTGCACAAACAAGAAGTGGAAGCTAATTTTCAACTGCTAAGCTGTTTTGAAGGCATGCCTTAACACATACACACACAGCCCCTTGGCCGAAACTGGGAGATTGTATGTTGTTGTTGTTGTAGAGGTTTAAGGAAATCTCTGTCTAATCATAAACCAGCTGCTAAGCTGAATAAAAATTTCACTGGCTACACATGGCGAAGTATGCAGATTTTTACAGAATTCATTATTCTCTTCATTCTCTTCATTCAGAATTCTATAACAAGTAGCACTGACAACAAATCCTGGGGAGGGAGATCAGTCTGATTTCTAGAACCGTGTTATGTTATTTAAAAAGCTAATTTTCACCAAAAGATTTTGATATGTACAAAAGCTACATATGGCCCATACACAGGAAAAACAATCAGTAGAAACTGTCCTTCAAGAACATTGGGCTTACCAGACAAAGACCTTAAATTATGTTCAAGGAGCTAAAGGAAGCCATGTCTAAAAAGTTAAATAAAAGTATTTTTAAATGCCTCGCCAAATAAAGAGGATCAACAAATATCTAGAAATTATATTTTAAAAAGCAAATGGAAATTCTTTATTTGGAAAGTACAATAGCTGAAATAGAGGACCTCAATATTAGATTTGAGTAGGCAGAAGAAAGAATTAGTGAGCTTAAAAATATGTCCATTGTGAGTAACCAGCCTAAGGAACGTGTGTTGTGGGTGGAAGAGAATGGCAGCGATACCTGTGTGACATAATTAGACATACTAGAATACACATAAGGGAAATCTTGGAAGAAGAGAAGGGGACAGAATATTTGAAGACCTATGACTGAAAACTTACCAAGTTTGAAAAACGTTGATGTACAAATTCAAAAAGCTCAACACCAGGGGCCGCCTGATGGGTCAGTCAGTTAAACATCTGACTCTTGATTTCAGCTCAGGTCATGATCTCATATTTCATGGGATCAAGCCCTGCATCAGGCTCTGTGCTGACAGCAGGGAGCCTGCTTGGGATTCTCTCCATCTCTCTCTCCCTCTCTCTCCCTCTCTCTCCCTCTTCTTTCTTCTTCTTTCTTCTTTCTTCTTTTCTTCTTCTTTCTCCTCCTCCTTCTTTCTCCTCCTCCTTCTTTCTCCTCCTCCTTTCTTCTCCTCCTCCTTTCTTCTCCTCCTCCTTCTTTCTCCTCCTTCTTTCTTCTCCTCCGTCCTCCCTCCCTCCCTCCCTCCCTCCCTCCCTCCCTCTCTCAAAATAAATAAATAAACTTCAAAAAACAAAAAAAACACCTCAACACCAGGGCGACTGGGTGGATCAGTCAGTTAAGCATCCAACTCTTGATTTCAGCTCAGGTCATGATCTCATGGCTGTGAGATCAAGCCCCATGTCAGCCCCACACTGGGCATGGAGCCTACTTAAGAATCTCTCTCTCCCTCTCCCCCTCCGGTGCTCACATGCACACTCTAAAACAGAAAGAAACAACTAACACCATGTACAAGGAATCCTAAATAAGATTGACAGATAGTTTCTCATCAGAGTCCAATGGAGAACAGAAGGTAGTAGGTTGACCTATTCAAGGTGCTGAAAGAAAAATGATATCAATCAAGAATTCTTTATCCAAGACAATTATCCTTCAAAAATGAAGGACAAATTAAGACATTCTCAGATTAACAAAAACTGAGAGAATTTGTCACTAGCAGACCTGCCCTACAAGAAATACAAAAGGGAGTCCTTCATACTGACATGAGAGAACATTAGATAATAACTCCAATTCACATGAAGAAATAAAGAGCAACAGTAAAGGCAATAGCAAAGTAAATTTAAAGGACAGTATGTAAATGTATTTTTGTAACTCTTTTTCACTCCTATCTGATTTAAAAGATAGCTGCATGGGGCACCTGGGTGGCTCTATCAGTTAATAAGCACCTGACGTCAGCACAGGTCATGATCTCATGGTTCTTGGGTCCAAGCCCCGCATCGGGCTCTATGCTGACAGCTCAGAGCCTGGAACATGCTCCAAATTCTGTCTCCCTCTCTCTGTTTGCCCCTCCCCTGCTCGTGCTGTCTCTGTTTCTCTCAAATAAATAAACATTAAAAAATAAATAAAGAATAAAAGGTGCATAAAGCTGCAATTGCAAATCTATGTTGATAGGCATACATGTGCTTATGTGCCTTTTCAGTTAAATGTAATTTATGACAATAACATTAGCACAAAGGTACAGGAAATAGAGCTACATAGGTGAAAAGATTTTGTATAGTATTGAAATTTTGTTTTATTAATCTGAACTAGATTGGTACAAATTAAGGTGTTAATTGTAATCCCCAGCACAAACACTAAGAAAATAGCTGTAAAATATAAAAGAAATGACAAGAGAATTAAAATGGTACCCTAGAAAATATCTAACACATAATAAGCCAGGAATGGAGGACTAGAGAAATAAAAAAGATATGACAGATGGAAAACAAACAGATGTAAATCTTACCTTATCAGTAATCACATTACATGTAAGTAGATTAAACTCTATAATTACAAGATAGAGATTTATAGAATATACTGAATATAAAACACCAATTATATGCGGCCTAGAAGAGACATGCTTTACATTCAGTGACACAAGTTGAAAGTTAGAAGATGATAAAATAAGCATGTAAACAGCAACCAAAAGAGCTGTAGTGGCTGTACTCCTAAATAACCAATGGGTCAAGAAATATATTAGAAAATATCTGAGATAAATGAAAACAAAAGTACAAAATTCCATAACTTACGAGATGCAGTGAAAGCAGTGCTTAGAGGGAAATCTAACTGTAAACAGTAAAAAGGGAGAAAGATCTCAAATCTGTAACCTAATCTTTGACCTTAAAAAAACTAGAAAAAAGGAGTGTAGACTAAACCCAAAGCAAGCAGAAGAAAGGAAATAATAAATATTGTAGCAGAAATAAATGAAGTAGAGATTCAAAACACATTAGAGAAAAACCAGCAAAACAAAATTGTTCCTTCGAAAAAATCAATGCAGTTGATAAATCTATAGTTAGAATGACGAAGAAGAAAAAAACACTCACTGAAGTCAGGAATGAAGAGGGGACAGTCTACTGACTTCATAAAAAGGATTATAAAATAATAATAGTACATATTACTACATACCAACACATTTCCTAACCTAGACAAAATGGACACATTTTTAGAAAGACAAACTATCAAAACGGTTTCAGGAAGATAACAGAAAATCTGAGTAGACTATAGCAAGTAAAGACATTGAATTAGTAATAAAAAAAATATTCCAAAAAGAGAAGCTCAGGACCAGAAGACTTCAGTGGTGAGTCCTGCAAAACATTTAAAGAATTAACAATCTTTCTTTCACAAACTTCTTTGTTTTTTAAGGAGCGGAAGGAACACTTCCCAATTCACTGTGTGGTTGATTTTAACCTGATACCAAATCAAGCCAAGGTATCACAAGAAAAGAACACCACAGATAAATATCCTTTCTGATAATAGATGTAAAAATCCTTAACAAAATCCTATCAAACTGAATCCGTCACTATCTAGAATGCCCTTTATACCAGGAATATCCCTTATGAATACAGATGTAAAAATCACACACACAAAATACTGTCAAATAGAATCCAATCCATAAAAAATTATTATACACCTTGACCAGGTGGGATTTATCCAAGGAATGCCAGATAGTTTCAACGTACAAAATTAAATCAATGGAGTACATAATATATTATCAATACAATAAAGGGGAGGAGGCACTAGATGATTTCTATTGATGGAGAAAAAGCATTTGACAAAAATTCAACACCTCATGATAACAACAGAAGAATAGGGTAAACTTACTGGATAAAAAGCATCGACGAAGAACCCATAGCCAACATCATACTTCATAACGAACAACTGAAAACTTACCATCTAAGATCAGTAACAAGACAAAGATGTCCACTCATCACATGTATTGAACATTGGACTAGAGGTTCAGGCCAGAACAATTGGGAAAAATCCATATTGAAAAGGAAGAAGCTAAGCTATTTGTAGATTACATGATCTTGTATATAGAAAATCCTAAGGAATTCATCAAAAAAGTGTTAGTGCTGATAAGTTTGGCAGGGTTGCTGGATACAAAAATCAATTGTATTGGGGCACCTCAATGGCTCAGTCGGTTGAGTGGCATCTGACTTTGGCTCAGGTCATGCATGATCTTGTGGTTTGTGCGTTCAGCCCCACATCGGGTTCGCTGCTGTCGCCCTGTCAGCACAGATCCAGCTTCAGATTTTCTGTCCCCCTCTCTCTCTGCCCCTCGCCTGCTCATGTTCTCTCAAAAAAATAAAACATTTTTAAAAATCAATTGCATTTTTACACACTTGCAATGAATAATCCAAAAATGAAAACAATTCCATTTATAATAGCATCCACAAAAATAAAGGATACTTGGGAATAAGTTTAACAAAAGAGGTATAAAAGTTACACACTAAAAACTATAAAACCTCACTGAAAGAAAGTAAAGAATATCTAAAATGGAAAGACATCCTGTATTCATGATGTCTGTATTCATCCTGTATTCATGAATTGGAAGACCTAACCTATTCTATTGTTAGAATAACAATATTTCCTAAATTGATCTACCAACTTAAATGCAATCCCTGTAAAAATTCTAATGCCTTTTTGGCAGATATTGACAAGCTGACCCTAAAATTCATATGGGATGACAAAGCACTCATAATACCAAAACAATTTTATTTCTTTTTTTTAACATTATAGTTTTTTGTCAGGTTGGTTTCCATATAACACCCAGTGCTCTTCCCCACAAGTGACCTCCACCATGACCATC
>CM053573.1:125032125-125155121 GCA_028646485.1 Cryptoprocta ferox | reverse complement strand
CTTTGAGGTTGTCTTCTTTCTGGCGTCTGTTTCTTCTTTCCCCCACTTGCAAATCCGAGTTTTATCACTTCAGTCCTTCTCAGTTCAATCCATGCGGGCGTGTGCGGATTACAGAGCTCCCTGCTTCTCCGCCATCTTGCCCTTCTTCTCCCAAAACAATTTTAATAAGAAGAGGACTCACACTTCCTAATTTCAAAACTTCCTACTAAGCTAAAGTTATCAGGACAATGTGGTACTTGCCTAATGATAGACGTATATAGAGATCAATGGAATAGAATTAAGAGTCTAGAAATAAACCCATTCATCTATGGCCAATAGAGTTAAATAAGGATACCAAAGATTCCTGCAGAAGGTGCCTTTGCTCAACCCCTCACTCACCCACAGGCACCATCTTCCGGACCCATAAAGCTACACCAAAAAGGCAGCTGAGACCATCCACACCTGAGGAGTGTTTGCTTGAAGTATGGAAAGTCCACGCTCTTGCATAGTGCTTGCAATATGCTTTCTTACTGATGGTAATGATTACATGAAGACATGATAAGAAAGAGCCTAGTTCATTCATTAATTTACCATGAACACACTGCCTTGTTTCAAAACCTGGCTCATACAAATGAGTGGGCTTGAGCCAGTGGTTTAACCTTAATATCTCCGTTTCGTCATCTGTAAAATTCAGGTAATAAAGATCTGTATCTCAGAGTTACTGGAAAGAGTAAATGAGTCACAATGCCCAATAATAATAATAAATAAAAACAGTATCAATATAGCAGCCTCCTTTGAGGTAGATTTAGAATGGCCACAGATTGTTTTACACTCTTCCCACCAGTGGATGGTGTCTGTTTCTTCCCCCTTGAATGCAGATGGGCTCTGGAGCAACTTTACCAATGGGATATGGTAGAAGAGCCACTGCCCCAGTCTTCAGAAACTGACACCTCCCTCTTCCTTTCTCTTCTAACAGATGTCCTGTTAGAAGTCTTATCTTGAGACCACCAGGCTGGAGGACCACATGGAGAGACCCAGCAGAGCCTGCCAGCTGCCCCCATCAGTGTGCCAGGCATGTGAGCAGGGGATATCTTGGAAGTGGGGTTGCCAGTCCTAAACCATTTCAGCTTGAGAGAGACCAGCTACTACATACACACCCCAGTCCTTCCCAGATTCCTGACACACAAAGCCATGAGCAAATTAAAATGGTTACTTCAAGTCCTTACATTTCAGGGTAATCCCGTTACTTAGCAATAGTTAATCACAACACCGATTATGAAAATCTAAACACTAAACAAATGAATGAGTTGGAAGGAGTGGGTAGTCTCTAGCCTAGGGAAAAGATGATTCATATCACAAATTAAGTCCTCATTTTAGTTTTACAAAGTATTCTATAATAAGAGCTCCCTGTCATATGTGGATGCTGTTTATTTCCCTATTTACTCCTAGAAAGGACACAGGAAAAAGAGTCTCCAAGGGTGTTTGAACTGAAATCTTCTAGTTTAACCCCCTTTTACAAATGGGACCTTAGGCTTGGAAAGGGGAGAGAAGGGGCTCCAGGGCATACAGCAGGTTAGGAGGAAGGAGGCCTGCCTCTACACTCTGAAGCCAGAAGTTTATTATTTTATTTCTTGGTTTATTTATATTTTTGTTGTGCCACCTTGCAAGAACAAATCTGTTTTGTGACACATTCATTTTACACATTAAACATACAGTGCCCGTGTTCCCAGGAAAGGTCTGAAACAGAATGTTATCAGGGACTGTGAAATGTAGGGGCTAATTTTGGTATACTAATTGCAAAATAATGAATTTCTTCACCCTTTTCAGATTCATTTGTAATTCTAAAATAGTGGCTCTTATTATATCTTTTTGTCTTTATATTCCATCAACCCAGTAATTATCCGTACACATTTCACACTCCCTGTATGATTCACCCCCACAGTATTCAGCACATTATGATTCAGAGGACACATCCTTCTTTTTTTGTTTGTTTTTTTGATGGTTGCTAAAAAATTGGGACTGCAGCCATTCTTTGATGATGTGTATTTTACTGAAAACAAATGCCTTTCTGTTATCTGTGAATATAGGGGTTCTTTTTCTCCCTTCGTTTTGACATACCCAGTAGTCTTATAAAAACAGATGCAGAATTATATTAGAAAATGTCAAACTTAAAATGGATAATCCCAATACCTTTTCCCCTTCAATTACTAGTTATTTTATTATAAATTTTAAACATTATTTTTCAGAGCTTCTTGGTGAGTCCTCATGGCTGGTCATGAGCTGTGAGTGATCAGGAAGGGGTGGCGTTTCTGAAAACTCCATCAGCAGCCAGAGGAATCACTTAATTGACCATGGCATTCCCCTGCTTAATACCGTCTAACTGCTTCCCATATAAAGCCTCCTGCCATGGCCTACAGGGCCTGCATAACCTGAAGTTTGACAAACATTCTGTCATAGGCAACAAACCACTTCAAAATGTATTGACTTAAAATAACAACCACCCATTTTGCTTATGAATCTGCAGCTTGGTCAGTGCAAGGCGGAGGAGGCTGCCTCTCCTCGGCACCCTGGGGCTGTTATCCGAGGGCTGTGAGATCTGAGAGTTCCCTGTGATGGTTGAGAAGCTGGCTCTGCTGTTAGCTGGGAGCTCAACTGGGGCTGAGGGTAGAGGACCTCAATTTCTCTCCACATGAGTCTCCTCATGTGGCCTTCATTTCCTTGGAGTGTGGTGGGCTTCCAAGAGTGAAATCCCCAAGGGAGAACCAGACAGGAGCTATATAGTCATTCACGACCTAGCTTTGGAAGTGGTGCAGTGTCACGTCTGCCACACTGTAGTCATGGAGGCAGTTATGAGGTCCTGCCCAGGGTCAAGAGAAGGAGCATAGACCTCATGATGGGGATTGTCAAAGTTTTGGAGGAGCAAGTGGCACTAGAAATGTTGCAGCCACTTTTGGAAAATAAATTGCCACAATATGCTTCACTGATTTCTTTTAGGGGGTGTGTGTGCGCATGTGTGTAAATCCCATGTTTAAATGAGCCCTCGATGGTAAGCTCTCTCTAAAGGTCTTTTCTTATGTGACTACAAACTATACAATTTCTAACAGTATTTTATGTGGAGCCAATGCTTAATTTTCACACCTGATTTTATGAGGTATTCATAATTGAATAAATAATTTTTAAAGACTTAGAGGGCAGCTGGGTGGCTCATTGGTTGGACATCTGACTTTAGCTCAGATCATGATTTCACAGTCTGGGTTCAAGCCCCACATCGGGCTCTGTGCTTGACAGTTCAGAACATGGAGGCTGCTTAGGATTCTGTGTCTCCCTGTCTCTCTGCCCTTCCTCTGCTCGTGCTCTGTCTCTCACTCTCTCTCAAAAATAAATAAACATTAAAATTTTTTAAAAAGAAAATAATAATTTTTTAAGACTTAGAACCCCCAAATATATCTTATCTTAAAATCACACTGTACATAATCTCATCTTTATTTGATTATTCAGGAATCATTTTAGGAACCCTACAATTCTTCAAATCATTGGTAATGCTTTTAACTGTCACATTCCAGTACTCAGAGAAAACATAAATGCTGACCATTTACAAGTTCTATAGGAATGTGTAGAGTGTGGAAATGAGAAAGGTAGTGTCTTTACTTTCAGTGTAGTGGTATCTTTAGTTACCACACCAGGACCCTATGGCAGTAAACTCAGGATTCATAAGATAAACTACAAAACAAGTCTTGAAGTTAAAGGGCACAGGTCATCAAGAATTCCATTCCACCAAATTAGGTGGTAATATACCAGAAATTTTAAACACTGAAAGTATTGATAAAACCAATCATCTGACTTGCATGGAAGGTTTAGTACAGACATGTCCAGTAAGCATAAAAATAAGCAACCATCTTATATATTTTATTCAAAATGTTGAAGCACCAGATTAAAAGATTTCAAAAACATTCCACGCCAGTTTTCTTCCATTTGAACTGGATAAAGGGATTATACTGAAAATATCTTCAGATAAATTGTTTCCACAAGATTTCTGCATTCCCATGAAGCCTTTGTGAACTTTCAAAGTTACACAGAACCTGACGCAAGGCAGTTACTTAACTGTAGATCATATTTTCCCCACATTGATTTCTCTTTGGTCAAAGAAAAGTAGAGTAATGTATTTGAATGGAAAAAAAAAAAGTCCTACAGAAAGGATAATAATGGATTGAAAACTAGCATGCGGATAGGAGGAGAGAAGAGTGTTCTGAACTGGTCATTTCTATGCCTTGGTCCTGGGGTGGGAATTCCAGGCTCTGGCTCTGATGCTAGGGTGCTGGTTAGCCTTGGGCAAAGCACTTCCCATCCAAGCCTCAGTTCCCTCTTTTTTAAAATGGGCACACTTGCCTCTTTCAGAGAACTGATATGGGGGCTGATTACTGAGGCCTGCACACATGCTTTGACCAATGCACAGCGTTGGAGTAGTGGTCTCACACTTGGTTAGGATCACCTGAAAGCTTATTAAACAGATTGATGGGACCTGTCCTCCCCAGAGCCCAAGAATTTGTGTTCCTAATAAGTTCCCAGGTGATGCTAGTGTTGCTGGGTTGGGACCACCTTTTGAGGACCACTATCTGTATGATGCCAGGCTGGGGGGTGGGTTAGGTAAATTCTGGAGACAGGAAGATTTTCCTGGCCACTCTCAGAATGCTTCCTCTAGAACTCCCAATTTCAAAGCAGCCAACATCTGCTCGTTGTGGGCCCCTCTTTGTGGTTTTCTCCCTCCATTTGAGAATATTGCCCAGGTGCACTTAACTCTTCAAAACCACGATGAAAAGAAAGATTATTTCTAGGCTAGTCCAACAGATAACTACTAGCACACTTGTATCATATATAGTGGGAGAGACACCTGTAAAGAGTCAGGACAGCTGGAAGACTGAGCATCAGATGGGTTGGAATTTTGGCAGGGGATTGAGGTGCTGTCAGGAAGATTACTGCATTCATTATCTATTGCTGCATAAAAAATCAGCCCCAAACTTAGAAGCTTAAAACAATAAACATGTTTTTAATTTTTTTAAATGTTTTATTTATTTTTGAGAGAGAGCGAGCGAGTATGAATGGGGGAGGGGCAGAGAAAGAGGGAGACAGAATCCGAAGCAGGCTCCAGGCTCCGAGCTGTCAGCACAGAGCTCGATGCGGGGCTGAAACTCACAAGCTGTGAGATATGACCTGAGCTGAAGTCAGATGCTTAATTGACTCAGCCACCCAGGCATTCCTAAAACAACATTTATCTGAGGATTTCTGAGGGTTAGGAATTGGACAGTGGTGTAGCTGCGTTGTTCTGGCTGAGAGTCTCTCATAAAGTTGTGATCAAGACTTTGGCCAGGGTGGCAGTCATCTAAAGGCTGGCCTGGGGCTGGAAGATCCACTTCCAGTGCAGCTCACTTATGGGGCTAGTGCAGGGGGCTTCAGTTTCTTGCTAAATGGGCCTTTCCATAAGTCTCCATGAGACACAGCAGCTGGCTTTCCCCTGAGCAAGTGATCCAACATGGAAGGTAGGCAGCCAAGACAGAAGCCACAGGATCTTTGATAATCTAATCTCAGAAAATAACATGACATCGTGTCTGCCGTGTTCTAGTGATCACATAGAACAACCACGGAACAATGTGGAGGGCACTACACAAGAGTGTGCCAGGACGTAGGGATCACTGGGAGCTATGTTAAAGCTACCACGGTTATGCTCATTAAGAAACCCATTTGTCCACAGGGCTCTCTCTTCCCTGCCTCCCTCTCTCAAATGAACTGGTTCATAAGCTTCCAGAATGTGTTGGGAGCATTATGTGCTGCAGTTTCTTCCCTGCACACTCCTCCCTTCTCTATCCTGTTCTGTGACCTAGCACTGACTTCTGTAGACAGCACCAACTGCATTTTCTTTCTCTGCCTTGCCATTAGGTCCAGCCAATGGGAAGCAGCAGCAGGTGATGAGAGGGCAAGAGGAGAGAGAGAAGACACGGTGCTTCTTGTCCGGACTTCTTCCGTGTCAGATCACTGTAGTGTGTCTGGGCCTCCCTTCCGAAGCCTGCATCTCCTGCCAGGCTGCTCTTTGCGTACAGCTTCCTTCCTCGGATTCTGTAACCACTTGAGCCCTACATACCTTCAGGCCTGGGGGGCTAATGGCTCCTGCTATTGCTAGCCCCCGGATATTGGACTATCCTTTGCAGGCTTCCCTATGACCCCTGCCCACACCTGTGTAAATTGTTCTGTTATTACTCTCCTCTGTCAACAGGGTGTGCGATCTCCTTCCTGCTGTGACCCTGACTGCAACAGCATGTAACTAGCGTCAGAGAGAAATTTATGCTCAGAGGAAGCAGGCCTTGTGGGCATCTACTGTTTCTGCCCACGCATATCCCCACCACCACCCTGCCTCAGTGTTCCTTTGGGGCTCCAGCCCTCCCCACTTCCTATCTGTAAGGGTCATGTCAGAGCCATGCCCGTGATCCCTCACTTTCCAGGTAGGTCTGGGATTCGGTGCTTGCCAACAGGCCAGTAAGGTAGCCCTCTGAGCAGTGATCAGGCATGTGGCCCCAGCGAGAGGCAGGAAGGCTCAGTTCTGGGACTTTGTGAACAGAGAAGCTCTTTCCTTGGGATTGCTGAGAGAGTCAGATGACGCCTTGGGCTGTGGTGGCCATTATCATTGCCACTATATGGGGAGTCTGTCTGGGAAAGAAGCTGATAAAGAATGCCGAGTGCAGACCTACACACACACACACAGTTTAGAGACTCTTTCAGCTCCTGAGTCCAACCATGCCTGAAGAGATCTACTCTCTAGACTCTTCGGTTACATAAGTCAATAAATGATAATTTTTGCTCAAACCAAAAAAAAAAAAAAAATGTGTGAAAGACTTACACATACATGACGCCTAGCAGCTTATAGATGTATTGGTAACTTTATTTTTAACTGTTTGGCTGTTAGATTTTTACTTCAGTGCTAGAAGACTTTCCAGAGAAAAAAATTTTTGTTCTTTTGTTGTTTCAGCCTGTCTAAATGAAATAAGCATGCTTGGTGACTTCTCAGTCAGTCATTCATTCACTCATTCATTCAGCAATCATGTATTAAGCCCAGATTTTAAAAGCCACAGCCGGGTGGCAGGAGCCATAGACACAAAGATTAGTAGTACATTGAAACTCTTCTCAGAGGGCATGTCCATAGTCACGGTGAAGAAGGCCCAGATTCCAGCACCAGCTCTAATCTGCACGTGGGCAGTTCGCTAGCATCTCTGTCAGTTTTCCTTATCTGCAAGGAGAAGTTTCCCCATCAAAAGAGACATTTCAAGCAAAGACAACAGTGCTAAGGCCAGATTGTGCTCAGCACATGAGGGACTTGAGAGAACTTGGCCATCACGGAACCAGGGAGCTGGATGCATAGTAAGGGGTCAGCATGGGGCTCAGCGCAGGCAGGGGGAAGGCAGGTTGTGTAGGGTATGAACTTCTGGGAGGTGAGGAAAAGGAGAAGCAGGATTTGGAATGAGGGGGTTGGTAACCAGCTCCAAGATGGTGCCCGGTATCCTCACCTCCTGGCCTGAGTCCTATCCCCTCCTTCAATGAGCAAGGCTGATCTGGGTTAGTCAAGAGGATAGTATGGAAATGATAAAGTGTGACTTCTGAGGGTGGGTCATAATAGACACTCCCTTGGGTCACTTGGAAGCCAGCTGCCACATTGTCCTACAGAAAGGATCCTGTGTTGAGGAACTGAGCCTCCTGCTAGCAGCAGCCATGTGACTGCGCCAAACTGATGGGTAGTAGTTTTCTAGAGCTGCCATAAAAAAAGTACCACCAAATAGTGGCTTAAAACAGAGAAATTTACTACCTCATAGTTCTGGAGGCTTAAAGTCCAATATCAAGGTGTTATCAGGGCCATGCTCCTCCTGAGATCTGCAGAAGAGAATCCTTCCTTGACACTTCCAGCATCTGATGTTTGCCAGTAATCCTTGGTGTTCCTTGGTTCATGGATGCATCCTGCCACCCTTTGCTTCTGTCGTCACATGGCTGTCTTCTCCCTGTGTGTCTATATCTTCTCCCCTTCCTATAAGGACACGAGTCACATTGGATTAAGGGGCCACCCTACTCTAGTGTGACTTTATCTTAATTAATCACATCTACAAAGACCCAATTTCCAAATAAGATCACATTATGATGTACTGGAGGTTAAGACTTCAACACATCATTTTGGGGAACACGATTGTCGCTGACATTCTCCACCTCCAGTGAAGCCTTCAGCTGACCACAGCCCCGGCTTACACCTTGACTACAGCCGCATGAGACCTTGAGCCAGACAGCCCAGCGAAGCCACTCCCAGATTCCTGACTTACAGAAACTGTGTGAGTTAATCATGTTCACGATTGCTTTACGCCACTAAGTTTTGGGGTGATTTGTTGTGTGTGAATAGGCAACTAACGCAAGGAGGAAGACATGGCAGGAAAAGACCGAAGGCCTCCACAGCAATCCTGCTCACAGATCTTCATGTCATGTCAGCATTGATTTTAAATCAGAGTCTTTTTATGCAACATTTCACACTAAAACTTTTTAAAGAGTTTTGCCATATGTACATCTTTGTTGAGAAATCATTTGTTCATCTAGTGGGTAATTGGGTGTTCGAGCAGTTCTGAGTTTCACTGGGGATCCATGCAGCTGACTCAGATTGTCCCTCTCTGGGCAGGGCTTCGGTGCCAGGCCACCTCGCAGGTCACCAGCCAGCCCTTCGGCTGGCTGGTCTGGGGTCAGGTGCCTACTCCCAGCTTAATGCGTGATGGCTAGGGGATGGGGCCACAAGGTACTGAGCAGGGCCACCTGCGGGTAAGGGCGGTCCTGGTGGGTTTCCCTCAGCAGGGCCATGGGCAGGCTGTCTCTCCCTGCAGGAGGGGGATGGTGGGCACTGGCACTGACAGTCTGCGGGCAGGGTGCAGTTTTGCCTTCTCTAGGAACAGGCCTTTTTAAGTCTGGTGTGAGCACAGCTCATTGTGCCTCTCACTTCCTCTTTGAGGAAGACCACAGTCAGTCACAGCTGCACCTACATGAGAAACCACACGGACCAACCGACTTCCCCCAAGTCTGATTCGACCAAAAATACATTTGATTTCCTGCCTCTGTGTTATGGTCAAGATTACCATTTGCTTCCTTCAATTTCAGGATTACAGTTGACAAAAGCATATCACAACCATTAGTCATAGTTGTGTTTTTTTTTTTCCCCCTGAAAATGACTAATTTTACTCATTTTCCTGTCCACTGTGTTCTCCCATCTGGCAGCTACTTTTTTTTATTATAAAAATAATTCTGTTTTACCACCATCATTTATGTCTCCCCTCATTTCTGCTTCATAAACAATTGGTTCTAAATGGTCCATAGAAAGTAACTCAGGGAAAGTTCTAGGTGCTCTGTTCAGAAGGGCAGAATGTGCATTCAGCACTTGCTTCATAAGTGCTTGCTGAATGGAGTAGTTCCACCAAGTCTGTATTTAGCACTGCTCTCTTTCTCAGGCTGACTTGAATCCTCTTGGCATGAAGCAACAATATGCATGTTTAAGATGATTTCTGTTTCCCTGGGGTTTGGGGCAGGGAGCTAAGTGGGTGGCAGACAGCCACATCCGGAGCCACAAGCTCACTCCTCCTGGCAGGTCCTGCCCTGGGGAGGGGGCTGGGACAGCAGGCGAGCTCTGTCATTTGGTGGGAGAGGTCCTGCTCCTGTTCCAGGGGGACTTCCCCGGGCTTCCTCAGGAATTCTGAGTTCTTCCTGCTTATTCCCTGAAGATGTGACTCATTCCAAACCTTTCGAGTGAGCAGTGAGTCAGCAGGGGTTTTGCTTATTTGGATCATTCCCACATGGATTATTCAGCACACATTCTATGAATGAGAAGACTGCGGTGTGACAGGGTTAAAATAAATGGTCCAAGGTCTATGCAGTGAAGAGTAAACCGTGAGGCCAAGGAAGTGAGCCTGGACAGTTTGAGACCAGGGTCTGTGCTCTATTCTGCTTAAAAGACAGAAAAGGGGTCTAGAAGACCACGCTGCAGAGGAATGGGGAAGGAATCCATTGTTTACTTTGTATAATTAAATATATGCAAATACTTCTTTAAAAAACCTAATTAAAAAAGAAAAACAGCCACACATGGAAGAGGCAAATCACAGAAGGCTAATTATCCAACTTCTCTAAAAATTATCCATTTTCCCACTTAAAAACTATCCATTTTCCCACTTAAAAATTACCTGAGTTACTAGTCAAAATGACTTTGAAATGTTGGCTACAAATAATACAGAAACTAAGTGGCCTAAAAATGTCTTCTCTCACTGATTATGATGGTCCTGCATCTGGAAGTCCTCTTGTAGGAGGGCCTTGCTCTGCACCTGGTGGGCTCTCCGAAAACACCTGTCGCATGATAAAATGAAGGAATCACTACAGACAGCCAACCTCCATGGCAGTTCTTGCAACTTTTCTTCCAGAGGCGTGATGCCTCTCTCAAAGGGCAGGCCCTCTGGGGACTGCTCATGGACTCACCCCTGCATCGTTCCATCCTGCACAGTTGGGCAACTGGAAGGCTCTTGCCCAAAGTTAGCATGATTTATTTACGTCCCTGGAATCTCTGGATGAGACACGTTGTGCAGAAAGAATCCTCTTACTCATACTTTCCCTCTGCTGCCCCTCTTCAGCACTTGTTTCCAGCCCCTCTCTCTCTCTCTCTCTCTCTCTCTCTCTCTCTCTCTCTCTCTCCTCTCTCTCTCTATGAGGCACTGCACTCTTTTCCAGTTATTATGAGTCCTGCCTGGCACATTCCATTTACTGATGGAAAGGCATATGGGAGAGAAAGTTCCCTTCTATTTTTAAAAGCTGCTTCAAGATCCACATTTCTGATGTTGCTGGTGACTCTGGCATTACCATTTCATCTGGATAGAATTGTGTTCATCCAGAATGGAAAAGGACCCACGCAGCCATTTCTAAAACAGCTTTTGCTCTGAGAGTTTGTTTCTTACCTTAGAAAATGAGGCTTTTGAGATACTTGTATGTCCTGGGTCTCACTTGATCAAAAATAAGAACAAGAAAACCCACTGTTTTGTGGATGTGTAAAATATAAACTGACACTTATTTTTATTTCAGCTCTTAAAACCAATTGTATAATGAGAGGTTTGCTGGAGGAAGATGTGGCTTGGAAAACATAAATGTGAGCAGGGAATACCAGAGAAGACTCGATAATTCACACCAAAGAGGAAGAGACACTGGAGGAAGGTGCCTCTCCTACTTCATCCCACAGCTCCCACGATGGGCTGTGGGGCAGAGAGGTGGTCCCTGTGCTCGTGAGCTGTGGCCTGGGCAAGCGCTGGGCTGCCCACCCCACACTGCCCTAGTCCCTCTCATACAGCCGCCCGTAGAGAGCTGCCGTCACCAGGCCAGAGGACAGTCCACTCTTGCTCAGGAAGAAGTAGTCATTCTCCCAGCCAAGCTGATCAGGGGTTTCCAGGGACATCCCTGAGGTAAGAAGCAGAGGAAAGATATAGGAAGTACTGAAGTTCCCCCATAGGTGGAACTCAAATATCCCTGTGGCCTCTGCGATCTCCTGCCCACAGGTGTCAAAGCCAAGACCCCCACACTTGACCAGGGCGCAAACTTGAACATAGTAAGTGCCGTGCACAGTGTGAAGACCATCAAAGACCCCCAGGGCATACAGCTCTTTGGACAAGGTGGGCCGCTGGTAAAGTAAATAACAGCAGAGGCCATTTGCACAGACGCGGAGGTAGCCTTCCTTTCCCCACACAGGGACCAGGGTGAAATTGTCATACATCATCTCAGAGTGAAACAGAGGAGGAGTGTTCATGTTCCACTTGGTGGCTCTGTCACAGTGGACTTCCTGAGCATCCTTTTCACAGTATGGATCCCCTGCTAAGATTTCTAAAAACTTACTGTGAGATGGGTTCATTTTACCGGTGGCATTCTCGGTGCCAATGAGACCCAGTGGATTTTTGGCTACTTGTGCAATTATAAGATGACCAGTGGTGTTTTCCACGTCATGGTGCCAAAAGGACTTCAGAGGGCTGTGTATGCCACTCCCAGTCATCCCCAGAGATGGATGGTGGATGTTAGCAGCCAGCAAGTTGATACCAAAGGCAATGGCAAAAGCTCTCTGAATCTGAATGGCTGCCAAGAGTGGGAGCTGGTTCATCCAGGCAGTCGGATACACGACATGCTTCACCTCAGAGTCTTTGAGGAGTCGAATGGCAGGGTCAAAGAACAATATATCAAAGCAGGTGAAGATGCCAAATTTGCCAGCAAAAGGGGTATCAAAGATGATGTGATCCACTTTGAGAGGGGCATCAAAAGCTGCCTCAAAGTAGAGGTTGTGTTTGCGATAGCGGTCAACAAGCGTTCCATTATTGCTGAACACGACATTCGTGTTAAACTGGTATCTTCCATCATTTGGGCACCCCGGGTCACTGTTATGACAAGGCTGTTTGGTCCCAAGATTGGCCACCAGGAACATATTTCCCTTGATGGCCATACAACTCAGGCGCTGGAGGACCTAAAGAAAAAAACAGGTATAAATGAATGAATTTTTAAAATCCTGCCATTTGCCTTATAATATTAAAATAGAAAAGTACCTGTATTGTGTCTATAATATGTAAACAGCTATCATAAATCAGTAAAAAAAAAAAAAAAACACTACTGAAAAAGTGCACGGGATATGAACAGGTGATTCACAGAACAAATACAAATGGCCAATGGACATCTGAGTATCTTCTCAGTATCAGTATCTTAGTAATGAGGAAATCCCAATTAAACTAATGAGGTATCACTTTGTACCTTCATAAGATTGGCAAAAATTCAAAATATTATTCCATCTTGCATTGACCAAAGGTGGCGTAAACAGGCACTCAAGACTATTATGAGGGATGTAAAGTGAAATAAAGGTCTTTTAAAAGGAAAATTTGGTACTCTCTAAAATAAAATGTGGATATCCTTTTAGCTGAGAAATTCCATTTCTAGGGTTCTTGCCTTACAGAAAAACTTGGACATTCTCATGAACATATATGTACAAGGATATTCCTTGAAACATTATAATAGCAAGGGTTTTACAAAAGCATGTAGCATGCTAATAAAGAGGATGTCAATAACTATAAAGTGAATAGAAAAGAATATAGTTGGATGCAGATCAAACTTGATAGCAGTTTCTCTAGGAAGAGGAGGGTGATGGGCGAGGTGTGTGAAGATGGACTTTCTGATTCGTTTGTTTCTAAGCAGATATCCATGTGTATCTTGTGTAATTAAGAAATAGAAGAATCCAGAGATGAGTAAATGCCCCATAATACCAGACATTCTTTAACTGAATGAATATGTGGCACGGGGAGTTGGGGGAGCTTGGGTTTCGTTTTCAGGATCCTAGGATCTCCTTTCAGTCTCATTTAACAGGTCTTGGCTTTTGGCCCCTGCGGAGGCAGGCTGGGACCCTCCCTTACCTCTGTGTCATTGAATCGGTGGGGCTCCAGGCAAGGATTCCACCTGACCAGCTGAGGGGATGGCATGAAGTCCAAAAATGGGTAAACAGATGTTCTTGTAAAGTTGAATCCATGAATGCCATCTTCTGGAAACACTATAATCTGTACACCCTGTAAGTCAAACACATCAAAGTACGGTATGTTATCCGATAACCAGAAACACCCCTTCTTTCACTTGTTCATTCTTTCGTCCACTCGTCTGACAGCCATCAAGTAGTTCTGTGCCAGGAGCCAGAGGTTCTAAGATGGGGGCTGGACTCTCATCAGGGATCTCAGTCTTAGGGAAGCTGTTTCACTTGGCCTCATTGTGAGGTAACAAAGACAAATGGATTTAGAAACAACCATTAGCCATACCTGGGGTCATGTTACGGAAGGAGGGAATGAGTGAGATTGGAGCAGAAAGCAGGAGTTTGCCACGCAGACAATCAGGAGAGGTTTGGTGTTCCTGATGGTACAAGGAAGTATGGGGCACAGTACAAAGGCCTCCAATACTGGGCTTATTAACAGATGGGGTGTCTCCAGTCCAGTGGTTTCCACTCTCATGCATCTAAATCAGATGGAGAGCTCCTGAAACAATACTTGGCTTAGGGGTGATGCTGGGGCACACTCTTAAAAAGTCTGCTTCAATTGACTAGGTCTGGCCACAGTGTTTGCTGAAAGGCCCCCAGGTGATTCTAACACGCAGCCAAGTTTGGGACCCTCTTGGCTGGTGGGTAAAATTCAAGTGTGTTGATTTCAGCATAGAAATGAGGACTTTCTCTCACTTGCAGTTCTCCAGCTGGGAATTAGGAGGCCCTCCCTTCAGAATCCTAACCACCCCACAGGCTTTGTCCCACACCTGGAGACACCCTCGGTTCCCTGACTGTGATAGCCTCGGGCTCCCCATGATGTCTGCCTTAACCGAATGAAATCCAAACGGGGCGCCCTCAGCTCTCAGCATCAGGGCCTCATTCTCCTCCTGCTTCTCCACTTACACAGCTTAAAATGTCAGGCCTGGAACATTGCCCCAGAGTGAAAGGTGGAGGAGGAAGGCAGAGAAGGTATGAATAATGTAAAATAAGAGGCAATTTGAGTCACTCATTTCTGGAATGCACTGCAAACTCTTTATAATATTTTTTCTGGCTAAAACCTCGAGAGTTTAATGGGGGAAAACTTGGAGAACAGATAATATTAATATTGGTTTAGTTAATATCTTGGCTATTTTCATTTTGTCTCTCTGTGTGTGTATAATCGAGATAATAACAAACATATGGTCTTCCAGGGGCACCTGGGTGGCTCAGTTGGTAAAGCATCAGACTCATGATCTCAGCTCAGGGTCATGAGTTCAGGCCTCGCGTTGGGCTCCACTGAGCATGGAGCCTACTTTTTAAAAAAAAAATTAGATAAATAAATACATAAATAGTTTTCCATCTTGACTTTCCTCACTACATAGAGCATCAAGACTACAAAGATACCTTCAAAAATATCATTTGCAATGGCCACATTATATTTCAGGACACCATAATTCATCCTTTATCAGTGGACATCTGAATTGTTCCCAACTTTTGGTGACCATCTGCGTACAGGGTGTTGAAAACACTTACTGAGTATTGTACGCAAGTGTTTGGGTGTCTGATGATTTCTTCAGAATGGAGTCTTGTAAGTGAAAATACTGGCTCCAGATGTGAAGAGTTTTCAGCTTTTTACATTGCCAAATAGCTTTCCAGAAAGACTATATCGATGTATGCTCCTTCCCATACAGTGAGTGTTAAGATTGGTCACCGTATAGCACACTGTAAAGCAAAATTATTGCAAACTTGGAAATAAAACAAGATTTGCCTTGTTTGCCTTTCTAACATATACTAAGGTACTGTTTAACAGGCTCACTCAAGGATTATTTAGTGAATGTGCTCTTGTTTGGCTTCTTATTTTAGATCACTGCAAACTGCAATTGTATTGCTCTGTAGGACATCGTATCCATGAGCAAATTCATTTCAACATTCGACTGACTTCTGTTCCTCAAATGCTCTTTTGAACCAGCTTTACCATCTGACTGATTTCTTTGTTAATCAGTGAGTTAGGTAACAGCTTTGGCACATGTTCATTCTATATTTGTGTAAGAGTCATGTTTTAAATTTTTTTTTATGTTTTTATTTTTGAGAGAGAGAGGCACAGAGTGCAAGCGGGGGAGGGGCAGAGAGAGAGAGGGAGACACAGAATCCGAAGCAGGCTTCAGGCTCTGAGCTGTCAGCACGGAGTCCAACGCGGGGCTCGAACCCACAAATGGTGAGATCATGACCTGAGCCGAAGTCGGACGCCCAACCAACTGAACCATCCAGGCGCCCCAAGAGTCATGTTTTTAACTTTTTGAAAAATTATATTTGGACAAATGTTTTCCTTTATTAAAAACAAAGCTTTGAGAATGTTGAATGGTTTCCTATGGACAATACCATTTATGTTATGTATACATATTAGATTAATACTAAAGTTAAATTGCATTTCCTGAATATATATTTTCCAGGAATAAGAAGAGGAACAAAACCTGAGCCAGGGCAGAACGCTGGATCTAACGTGATTACCAATCCATCCTAGAAAGAATTAGCATCCCTGATAAATGAGCAGTTTTCGGAGAGACTTCATGAGGTCAAGAACTCCTGAGGAATTAAGGTTGCCAGCCTACTTGATGGACCAGCCTAATATCTTTCAGTTGGACTCCTTTTCTTCCCTATAAATATCTCTACCACAAGAGAAATACTTCAGTTGGCTAGTTCAGGAACCCCTGCCTTCCAGCAAGCTTGATCTAAAACTTTGACACATGCTTGGTGTTGATTTGTCTTAGAAGTTGTTTGAACATGTATAACCATGCAGGGAAGCCGACAGAGATCTGTAAGCACTAAAAAATGGTCAGATCAACAGTCTGTGCTCTTGGACCACAAACAGAGAAGGAATGACGCCTTGCAGGTGGCATGGGCTCAACAAAAACATGTTACAGGTTTCCTTTGGGGGCAGGCTCTTGGAAGGCAGGGGACTACCACAGTCACAGTCCCTGGGGTTCAGCATGGCATCTGCCCAACATCTGAGAATGGTCTTGCGGACAGGACGGAGAAGCAAGAGGTGGCTCATATTTCAGTGCCGTGCAAGCAAATGCCTCTGTGCACAGAATGGTCTCGAGTAGACCTGTGTCATCAGGAGGTCTAAGGGCACAGCCTGGGATTTTTTTACACTGACCTCAGCGTAAACATAAATGAGGTGTGTATCAAATGTGTGGATGACGTGAAGGTAACTGATACGCAGGAGGTCGGTAAAGATCCCCAAATAGCCGAACAGGCTGGAATGATGAGATTTAACAGCATAAATGTGAAGCATGTGCTCAGGTTAAAGAAGTTAACCTTGTAAGTACCAGATGGCAAGGGCGGCACGTGTGTCTGTGTGAGGGAAGAAGACTCGGGAGTGTGAGTTGGCAGCAGATGCCTTCTGAATGCACAGTGAGATGTGGCTGCCAACACTTTCCTGGGGACAACGTCTCGAACCAGAATGGTGCTACATCTCCTCCACCCTGCCCTCATCAGACCGAATAGGGAGAACTTCCTTCGGCTCTGGGCACAGCCTGGAGAATAGATGCCGGGGTTGGTGGGGGCGGGGGGGCACGATGGCTGTCCTTCTGGGAAGACGGCCCCACCGTGGTCAGGCCCTCAGTCGGTTCTGTTTAGCTCAGAGGACAGAATGGGTAGTACCTGCCGGGAGGCAAACTGTTGTTCACTGAAACGAAGACCTTGCCAGCAGCTCGCTCTCTCACACAGTGTGTCTGGGCCACAGAAGGTGTTCAAGGAGAGACTGGATGTGGGGCTTTGAACAAGAGAGGAGCGTCACCCATCAGAAGAAGCTGGACCAGGTCTTTAAGCTCTCTTCCAATATTAGCTTTACATATGTGTGTATTGTTTTTTAATTTTTTAATGTTTATTTTTGAGAGAAAGAGAGAGAGAGAGATAGAGAGTGAGCAGGGGAGGGACTGAGGGAGAGGGAGGCGCAGGATGTGAAATAGGCTCCCGGCTCTGAGCTGTCAGCACAGAGCCCAACGCGGGGCTGGAACTCACGAACCTCGAGATCATGACCTGAGCCGAAGTCGGATGCTTAACCTACTGAGCTACCCAGGTGCCCCTATATATGTGTAGATTTTTAAAAGGTAGCCTATAATTTTATGTGTGTAGCAAGAGCTAGTGGCTGTCCAGGCAATCCCCAGCCCCCTGAACAGAGACACGGACTGTTGGGAGCAGGACCTGCTGGCCTCAGCTGTTTGGCCCCCCAAACTCACAGGCGCCCCGAAGCTTTGCTCACATGGAGTGTACCTCCTGTCAAGGCAGACCAGGGCTTCCTCACACGACAGGGCTCGGTCACCACACACCAGGTGAAAGTCCAAATTTCCCTTTGGTTATGCGTTTCCCAACAGGGCATTTTGTGATGGTCACATCTGGCACGGACACTGCCCCTCTGCCCCACCCTTCCTGGCAGGGGTGGGCAATGCAGGCCAAGTAGGAAGCCTTCACAAAGGCTGGCAAGGACCTCCCTTTGTCCGTCTCAGTTCTGTCTGGACTGAGGTCTCAGACTGTTCATGGTCTGGAACAGAGACCAGAAATGAGCCCCAAATAAACCGAAGGTGGCAAACAGCAGCTCTGTGGCTGCTTACTATTTTGAATGCCTCAGAGAGCAGGAGAGACCCTCATGCCTGGTAGTTTCCAGATTTTTCTGCACATCAGAATCCACTGGGGAGCCTTAAAAACTCCCAGTGCTCAGTCCACACCCCATCCACCTCTGCGTGTGTGGGACCCAGGCATCCACTTTGTTTATGACTGGCCGAGCCCTCCCTCTGCACGGCCCCATTTGAGAACCAGGGACCGAGCTCCGGGCTTCCCAGACATGAGGGGAAAGGCAGCACCTGGGCGTCTCGCTATGATGTTGACTGATTCAGCAAGTCCGGGGCCGGCCCCAGATCCTGCAGTTGTCACAGGCTCCAGAGGGCTGCTGATGCCGCTGGTCCGTGGACCACTGAGCAGCGAGAGCTCAGCCACCTGACTACTTCAGCTCCGCTTTGGCAGCTGGACTCTTTCCAGAGGGGCTGCCGGAACCACTGGCGGAGAGCCAGAGAGCAGTCTGCCCTGTTCTGCTAGACTAGCTGAGGGGCGAACCCAAGAGTGTTTCTTGCCTTTTGGGCTGCGATCATCACTTGCCGTTCGTAGATGTCGAGGTTCCGGTTCATGAGTTCCAAGGCCTGCTTGCGGCTCGTGAGTGCTAGAGGGTTGGGAGTCAAGATGGACTGGTGCTCGTACACGGCAGCCACGTAGTGTGCAGCCTCAGCGTGCTGGGCCACGCGTCGCTCCTCGCTGTGGATGCCCAGGGCCACCGCGTAGCAGCCAAAGAGGAAAAGAGCAAGCGGACTGCCGGCTCCAGACATAATGCAGACCATAAATCTGGCACGTAAGGAGGCAAGGAGAAAACAGCTGAATAAAGAATCCTGCCAAGAATGTAACTTTTGCAGCTGTGATTTATTAATCTCCGCAATTAAACCTACCCGCCGTGATACTGCAGCTCAAAGATTTGTTTCATGTTCCTAATAAAAGGGTGTGTGTTTCTCTCCAAACACGTCGCAAGCTACATTTAAAATGGCTCACTGTGTTAGTCTGGTTTTAGAACGTTTCCAAAACAGACCCAGTGTTTGCCATGATTTCCTCACCCGGCGTTCAGCAAGACGGCAGTGCGTCACCACTCCCCTCTTTAGCCACACGCCTAAGTTTTAGGCAAGAATAACTACCATGATTATTTTATATAATTCAGTGGCCTATTCCACCTCCCACCACCTGCCCTCCAAACATACAAACATGGCAACCATCCACGCCAGCTCTGCCTGTTGTGATCCCGATAATACAGCTCGGCTCTCGGAGCTACAAAAGTCTGACGGATTAAAATTCTCCCTGCATTTCTTTGGTCAGTAATGACTGTAAAGGGTAAGTCCTTCTTAGCAGGACATTCTTTATTTGGTGCAGAGAAGCTGCTGACTTCTACTTAAGTGCCAGTATCTACTCTCTGTTATGAATAGGTAAAAGGAAGCCTCCCAATCAAAGCACTTTGTTTCTCCTCCTTGAACGTGGGAATGGCCAGTGCACGTCATCACCTTCTCAACCTCTGTCTGAGATTCCAAAACTCGTGCTCAAAAAAATAATCGTTTGGAAATAAAATCCTTTTGCAGTGATAAAATGCAACTGTCTAGAAAATAAGCCAGAATTTTCTAGGAAATATACTAGGATTTTCTAGGACGTAAACTCGGCTTTGTAGGTCCTACCATAAGCAATTAGAAGTAAATTATGTCACTTACAATGACACTTCTGTGTGCTTTTTTTCCCAAGACCAGGAGTTTTTATTTCTAATAGATATGTGTTACTGTGTTAGAGTGAATATTCCAATTCTGCCTTGAAAACCAGCCAGGCCTCCCACTGAAGCCCCTCGCCTGACACACAGATTTACCAGGGGCTGTGCCAAGGCCAGGCCGCTTGCTCTGTGGAGATGTGCTGGGGCTGCCCAGGTGCCCAGGAATCCAGATTAAACATCAAGATAACAACGACAAATCACGGAATCCTACTGCTGCTTTTTAAAAAGACGGCGACGCCCTGTCCAAGTCTGACTCATAACTCCTGTGTTTGCATTTTAAAACCAAACTTTCCAGGCTGCAAACTTCCTTTCATTTTTCTCGTAAATAGTTCCAGAAACAAAAGTAACCGTAAGTATTTTCAGCAACAGAACAAGGACTCGGAATGCTCAGTCAGAATCGTTGCAAAAGCAAACGCATGTGGGGCTGAGCAGGGCTCATCCCGCAGGGCCCAGCTCACACTGTTGCTGTGTGACACACCACTCAAACCCCAAGCCCCAGGACTTGCTGCCATTCATCTGGGACACGGAACGATGTTCTGAGATTAGAACAAGGGGCCTTTGAGTAAGCAGTCATGAGTTTTTGAGTAGAAACAAAAGTATAACTGATAAGGTTTCTTATCTGAATTTTGCCTCTGAAGGCCGGCAAGGGATAATTTTAACAGTTTCAAAATCTTTTTTCCACTCCCTCTGGTTTCAGAATGATGGTAATGGGGAGTGGTTTGGGGGAGAAACGTTCATCTTCAAAGACACATTCCCAGTATTTGTCAAGCAGTGGGCGCTGGCCTCACTCAAAGGTGGGGGAACTGAGGCAGGCGGGTGGGGAGAGCTGTGTGAGCCAGTGCCCCACCGAGCCAGCTCAGGAGTTCTGGGGGCCCAGCGGGGTGGTCACAGCCTTCCCCTTCTTAATGAAGAGCTATGTGTCACCCATTTACTTGGGGAGAGAGGACATTTGTTTAAATGTCAGGACTTGCAAAAGAGTAAAACACGAAAACTGTGGAACCAGCAAGATATCGCATTTCTTTCTGTTTTGAGAAAATAGAAATTTAGATTATTTACAAAGGGCGCTTGGCAGGAGAGCTGTAAATGGCAATCGCTTGTGTGTGAACAAAGGTGGGTCGATAATAAGAGATTAGGCAGATTCAACCAGGTATTCATGCTTGAAAGCAGCAAGCGTAATGAGATAGGAGAGAATGAGTAATTATGATAAAAATAGGCACCACAGTTTGCCCATCCTGATGTGTGGTGAAATGGCAGCCAGTTTAACCAAATTTGCAAATGCTGGCTTTCCCTCTTTCTATGGCACTGCCCAGAAGTCCCAGGAAGAGCAGCACAGCCCAAGGCAGGGCCTCGGGGGTGCAGCGGGTAGGAGAGGGGGGCAGTTTTAATGGGGCAGGACAGCACCGAGATCTGGTTTCCGGCAGTTGCCAGGTGCTGGCTCACCACGGAAAGCACAGGTGGGTTGGGGGGTGGGGGTTCCCTGGGAACAAGAAGTCCTGGAGCTCCTGGAAACTCAGCAACAGATCCAGCTCTAGGGCTGCCCAGGACCCGGACCATAAACAGCGCTGAGTACAGCTGTGTGCTCAGTCTGAGAAGGTACACACACCCCCTTCCATCGGAGGGCATTTGACAGGCGAGCTAAAACTGCAGGCAGGCCTGGCATGAAGGCCCCGTCTGGGTGACAGTGTGCCTCCACACCCGGCTTCGTCCACTCTGCCACCACAGGTGGCAACCCGCAGGTGGGGGCTTGGGCTCGCAGGGTGCCCTGAATCTCACCACCAGGAAACAGAGTGGGGAGGGTGCTCACTTCGGACATCCGAGAGACACCTGACTGTGAGCCAGACGCAAGGGAGGTGACAGGGTACAGCAATGAACAAGCCTGGCCCTTCCGCAGACAGCCCCCACTCAGGATGTATGGGGAGACTGACCACAGTCAAATAAATACCTAGGACGTCTTATGGCAGTAAGTGCAAAGGAGAAACACAGACAGGGAAGGGGGCAGGGAGGGCCTGGCCTGGGGGGAGGGGCAATTTTAAATAGTAGGGTCAGGAAAGGTCTCAGTGAGGTGAGGCCTGCCAAAGGTGAGGGAGGGGGCCCTGTGGGTGCGGGGGGACGTGTTCCAGGCAGAGAGGACAGCAAGGTCAGAAGGCCTGAGTGGGAACTTGCTGAGAGGGTTCAAGAAACAGCAAGAACAGTGGGCTGGAGCCCAGGGGAGAGGAAGGCAGCAAAAAATGAAGTCAGAGAGAGAAATAACAGGCCCCGCCCCCGGTCTCTCACACCGCCAGGCGGTGGCCCTGTCCCCTTCCATTCTCCTCCTTCTAGAACAGCCCATGAGATCCAGTTAAAGCCTAAGTCAGTCCTGACACTCCTCTGCTCAAAATCTTCCAATGCCTCCCCACTTCATGCAGAGGAAAAGCCAGAGCCCTTACAGTGTGCCAGTAGGAATGATCTGGTAGACAGGAAATTGTTGACGGGGTGGGGAGAGCTTTGCTGGAGTGACATCTCTAAGCAAGCATCCTGACCTTTTAACTGCCCCCAGAGAAGTCCCAGCATCTTGTTTCATCATGAAAAATATTCCTCTGACACTAATCCTGGTCAGGAAGTTTCCTGTGCTCGGCGAGAAAAAGAAATCAAAGTCTAAATTACATGGAAAGCTATTTTGTGGAAATTTGGTAACATGTCACTCACTGGTTATTTTTACGCACGAAAACTTTTTTTTCCACCCTGCTAAGTGATTCATCTTGATAATTAACTGTATTTCCTTCCTGGCCACACTAGTACAATAGTATCTTTTGCAATAAAATCAAAGGATTGTTATTAAGGTACTCTTAAGATAATTTCAGAGGCAGGTATATACATTTAAATATATATAGAACTACTGATCATTTTAATAAAAGATCCTGTCATGCCTTACTTGTCAGGGAGAAGAGCAGTCCCATGACTGGGAAAGTGCGCAGGAAAAGTCAGCAAAGGAAATGTCACAGCCTGTAGAACAAAGCCGGAGGGACTTGCTAAGTCAGTAAGGAATCCACACACTATAGGTTTCTGTGTATGTCTGGCAGAAAGCCCCCCAAAACCACTGGAAAGTTCCAAATAGTTTTAAACTTATTCTCATGAAGTTTGTGGTATCCTTGCCTGGATCTTTTCATAGAAGGAGAAATAATGTCTAATCTCCACCTAATTTACATGATCTGAATTTAAAGAAATCCCCAAAGAGACCTTTTATTTCCTAGAAAGCCTCCCGTTTTCTGGTTCTCCCCTCTGCTGCTGGTTGTTGTGAGCTCGCCTGTCACTGGCCCCTGGAATAAGATGTCCCACGATGGCTTTAGCTTGGACAGTTTCCTGCAAACCTATCCGCCAATGACACTTTTGATGTCTCAGTAGGAAATGTCAAGTGTAAATAAACACTTGAGAGTGGCAGGTGATGATGGTGTCAAGATTCAAGGCTGAACTCAAAAAGTGAATAAATTACCCAGTCCTCTAAATTGAACTGGTAAGTTATGATTTCACTTTTTTTTTTTTAATTCCACCATGATCTTAAAAAAAAAAAAGAGAGAGAGAGAGAGAAAGAGTGACAAACTGAAGTGTAACTTTGGACCAGGCCTTTGATTAGGGCCTATTTCTGTCCCATTAACTATAGTAGTTTACCTTAGGACACCAAATGAGCAATCAAAAGATAGCGACACTTGAACCTACCTATAAGTCCTCTCTCTTTTCCTCAAATGGGAAGTTATCTTCATCATTTAAGACAAATAAAGGTTCTCCGTGAAATGCCCAGTGTTTAATGTAAGAAGGTGCTTTCTTTTTCATTTTCTTGGGTGAACTGGAAGAGCCCCAGCTGAGATCGAATCTACAGGTTTGCTACTGCCACCATGTGGACGAACTGAGGATCATTAGCCCAAGTGGGTTCGCTCTTAAGTGGCACAATAGCAAAGTGATTCTTATACAGTAAGTGGATCACGTTTTTCCTGCTTTCCTTCTCCTTTTCATTTCTAACACTTCATCCATCTCCTCTACAGTGGAAAACAGAAAAAATCTGACTTTCCGAGATGTGGGCTTCATGAAAGCTGTTTTTTATTAGCTATGCTTCCAGGACCTAACGCATCTTCTCTATCGCGGTCCTAAATGTGCGGCCCTCTCTTACCTTACAGTGGTGCACTCCACTGGATGTGACCGGACGTGCAGAGTGATACAGCCCAGCCACGCTGTGACAGACAGCACAATGGATGGGAGAAATCTAGCTGAGTGAAGGGTTCTAGGGAAACAAAATTTCCTGTCAGCACCACACTGCATGTTACATGTTACATGCTAAAATTTTCAAATCATTTTAACCATCCATTATTTCATTTTATCTTCCTATTGCAGAAAGCAGTGGAAGTGAAATGGTAAAACTCTATTTTCATGGTGACGGAAAACTCCAGCACGAGTTAGTAGTGAGAATAGACTGGAAATCAAATCTCCTGACTCCTGGTCCAGCCCTTCTAGCACATGTTGAAGAACCGGGGCAATTTATCAGTCAAACCTTCAAAGACCACTGGGTAGTGCTCAACTGAGCTGCAGCAGAAACAGAGATTCAAAGTAGCACCCCCAAGAGAGAGTCTGGGTGGTCAGACCACAGCAGTGGTTCTCAAATGTGAGCATCCCTTCAGAGTCACCTGGAGGGCTTGCCCACATGGATCCCTGGAGCCCAGGCCCAGAAGTTTTGATCCAGCAGGTGTGGGACAGGGCTCCACAATGTGTGTTTTCTAACAAATTCCTAGGTGACGCTGAGGAGCATGCCAGGAGCATCAGCCACCCTTGGGAAACCGCTGGACTAGAAGTTAAAGGCACATGGAACATACATTCTGATTCCTATATTTCCCTCATGTCAAAGACAGGATTCAGAACCTTTAGTTCCTGAGTGCCTCCTCAATAGGGCTGATAGAATTTGGGCAGATTTCAAAGCATTTCCACCATATTTAATGAAAATGAGCAACAAAGTATTTGATACTCAAACTAAGGGGGAAATGTTCCCCCAAATAATTCAGGTCCATGGCATTTCAAGGATTCAGTGCTTGTCCTAACAGAAGTATCATTGTAGAACCAGGTTGTTACTGGTTTTCATTTGTTTAAAGTTCCTGACTTTTTAAAGTTTATTTATTTGGGGGGGGGGGAAGGAAGAGAGAGAGAGAGAGAGAGGGAGGGAGAGAATCCCAAGCAGGCTCTGAGCTTTCAGCACAGAGCCCGATGCAGGGCTCAAACTCATGGACCATGAGATCATGACCTGAGCCGAAGTTGGACACTTAACCGACTGAGCCACCCAGGTGTCCCTAAAGTTCCTGATTTTAGAAGACTAAAACAGGGGCATAGATAAATATTTGGTTATATAGTTAATACATCTATAATTTAAATTATACATTTATAAATGAATAGATAATCTGAAAAATCTATGTTCTGCAAAAATGTATCAGTTTCCTTCTCAAAAATGTATCAGAAATCCTTAGGGGTCAAAACTGAATCACTGAAGATATAAGTCTTAAACTGTGGTCCAGAGCCTTTGTGGTCTGAGACTAATAAAAAAGGAAAGAGCACACCCTAAGGTCAGGAACACGACAGGGATGTCCACTTTTGCCACTCTTATTCAACATAGTATTGGAAGCCGTAGCCTCAGCAGTCAGACAACACAGAGGAATAAAATGCATCCAAACTGGCAAGGAGGAAAGTCAAACTTCCACTCTTCGCAGATGACATGATACTCTATATGGAAAACCCAGAATATTCCACCAAAAAACTGCTAGAACTGATCCATGAATTCAGCAAAGCTGAAGGATATAAAATCAGTGCACAGAAATCAGTTGCATTTCTGTGCACCAATAATGAAGCAACAGAAAGAGAAATCAAGGAATCGATCCCACTTACAACTGCACCAAAACCCATAAAATACATAGGGATAAACTTAACCTAAGAGGTGAAAAATCTATACACTGAAAACTATAGGAAGCTTATGAAGGAAATTGAAGAAGAAACAAAGAAAAGGAAAAACATTCCTTTTTCATGGATTAGAAGAACAAATATTGTTAAAATGTCAATACTACCCAAGCAATCTACATATTCAATATAATCCCTATCAAAATAACATCAGCATTCTTCACAGAGCTAGAACAAACAATCCTAAAATTTGTATGGAACCAGAAAAGACCCTGAATAGCCAAAGCAATTGTGAAAAAGAAAGCCAAAGCTGGAGGCATCACAACTCTGACTTCAGAATGTATTATAAAGCTGTAATCATCCAGACAGTATGGTATTGGCACAAAAACAGACACTCAGATCAATGGAACAGAAAGAGATCCAGAAATGGACCCATAAATGTATGGCCAACTCATCTTTGACATAGCAGAAAAGAATATCCAAAGGAATAAAGACAGTCTCTTCAGCAAGTGGTTCTGGGAAAATTGGACCATGACATGCAGAACAATGAACCTGGACCACTTTCTTACACCATACACAAAAAGAAACTCAAAATGTATGAAAGACCTAAATGTAAGATAGGAAGCCATCAAAATCCTAGAGGAGAAAGCAGGCAAAAACCTCTTTGATCTCGGCCACAGCAAATTCTTTCTCAACACATCTCTGGAAGCAAGGGAAACAAAAGCGAAGATTAACTATTGGGACCTCATCAAGATAAAAAGCTTCTGGACAGCAAAGGAAACAGTCAGCACAACTAAAAGGCAACCAACAGAATGGGAGAGGATATATGCAAATGATCTTTCAGATAAAGGGTTAGTATCCAAAATCTATAAAGAACTTATCAAACTCAACACCCAAAGAAACAAATAACCCAGTGAAGAAATGGGCAGAAGACATGAATAGACACTTTTCCAAAGAGGACATCCAGATGGCCAACTGACACATGAAAAACTGCTCAACATCACTCATCATCAGGGAAATACAAATCAAAACCACAATGAGATACACCTCATACTTATGAGAAGGGCTAAAATTAACAATTCAGGAAAGAACAGATGCTGGTGAGGATGTGGAGAAAAGGGAACCCTCTTGCACTGTTGGTGGGAATGCAAACTGGTGCAGCCACTCAGGAAAACAGTGTGGAGGTTCCTCAAAAAATTAAAAATAGAACTACTCTATGACCCAGCAATTGCACTACTAGGTATTTATCCAAGGGATACAGGTGTGCTGTTTCAAAGGGGCACATGCACCCCAATATTTATAGCATCTCTATCAACAATAGCCCAAGTATGGAAAGAGCCCAAATGTCTATTGACAGATGAATAGATAAAGGAGAGGTGGTATATATACACAATGGAATATTACTCAGCAATCAAAAAGAATGAAATCTTGTCATTTGCAACAATGCGGATGGAACTAGAGGGTATTATGCTAAGTGAAATTAATCAGAGAAAGACAAAGCTCATATGACTTCACTCATATGAGGACTTTAAGATACAAAACAGATGAGCATAAGGGAAGGGAAGCAACAGGGAGGGGGACAAAATATAAGAGACCCTGAAATACAGAGAACAAACTGAGGGCTGCTGGAAGGGTTGTGAGGGGTGGCGCTAAATGGGCCAGGAGCATTAAGGAGGACACTCATTGGGCTGAGCACTGGGTGTTCTATGTAGGGGATGAATCATTGGATTCCACTCCTGAAATCATTATTGCACTGTATGCTAACTAGGATGTAAATTAAACAAACAAACAAATAAATAAACAAATAAAGGAAAGAGCACAGAGAAGGCTTCTTCCACTGCCAGTCAGTCGTCAGAGAAAAGAAGGATCAGGCTGCTTGCAGCCACTTTGCTCTTCTGGAATATTTATAGCTTCCAGTTAGGCTTGACCTTCTTCATCCTCCAAGAATGAATCATCAGTTTCTCTGAAATGAGCCTCAATGAATGTCAGCAAAGAATTGCTTTTCAAAGCCTTGGGGAAATTTCTCCTCCATTTCCTTGTTAGACTACCTTCAACAGGAGTCATCAGAAGGACCATCTTCTAGATAATGAGGACCTGAAGGCTGGACACCCAGGAGAAATACAACCAGTGCATGGAAAATGCGATGTCCCCAAGCCACAGGTCAAATGTTTCAGGAAAGATGTGCTCAGAAATGTGGGCAATGTAAAGACTCCTTGTGATTTTGAAAAAAAATTTTTTTAATGTTTACTCATTTTTGGTATAAGGGGAGACAGAGACAGAGCATGAGCAGGGGAGGGGCAGAGAGAGAGGGAGACACAGAATTCGAAGCAGGCTCCAGGCTCTGAGCTGTCAGCACAGAGCCTGACGTGGGGCTCAAACCCATGAACTACAAGATCATGACCTGAGCCGAAGTCAGATGCTTAACCGACTGACCCACCCAGGTGCCCCAAGACCCTTTGTGATTGTTAAATGTATGGACACCACATGTCTATGGGTGCAGTGGGTGAAACATCACTACAAGTCCATCACCCCGTGCTCTTATCTGCCAGTGCTCAGGAGTGAAAATCCAGGTCACAGAACCAACCCGACGGTGGAGACGCCCTGGATGCAGACGACGAAGAACGATGGAATGGGCACCACAGCCAGGGAACCAGCTCCCCAAGGCAAAAGAATAATCCTTAATAAAATCATCTGGAGGGGCGCCTGGGTGGCTCAGTCAATTAAGCAGCTGACACTTGATTTCAACTCAGGTTGCAATCTTATGGCTGGTGAGTTCGAGTCCTGTGTTGGGTTCTGTGCTGACAGTGCAAAGCCTGCTTGGGATCCTCTCTCTCTCCCTCTCTCTCTCTCTGCCCCTCCCCTGCTTGTGCACATGCATGCTCTCTCTCTCTCTCTCTCAAAATAAATATATAAACTTAAAAAAAAAATCTGGAAACACTGAAATGAATAATGGAAGTATGAAAGAAATAACAAACAAAGCTAAAGTAAAACATAGCACTAGAGAAAGCACGCCAAAGTCTACTTTTTCCTAAAGAGAAGTTATTACATTTCGAGGAAGGCACAGTCAAGATCACCAAGAAAGAAACAGCAAAAAGTAGGCAAATGGGTCCAAATGCTATCAGTTCTGAGTACCTATAGAGCATTCTCTTGACACAAACGTAGTGGGAACATGTAGGTGACCCCACAGCGTAGGCAGGTGCTCAGTGGCATTCAGCTGGAGTGCAGTACACAGTCAATAATAACAGGGACTTTCCAGCCTAGTCACTAAGTCAGTAGTCTTCTCCATCCATGGTATAGTAGAGCTGTAGAGAAATGGTTAGGATCTCCACCTTTGGCTCACTTCCTGGAAGCCCTGAGTAGTTTTGTTTGCTTCTAGTTTAATCAGATCAGTAGCTACTTGTGTGCCTTTTTCCCTCTGGTAAAGGTCCCAGCTGAGCCACAGCTGCACGCTGGTTACGAACCCATGTCCCCTCGCCCTATGCCCTCCAGAGCCTCTGGAAGGCAGACATGTGACCACTCTCCTACATCCTGCAGCTTTACTTGGCATGAGGGTCCAAGTCCTCCAAGCTCAGGGCTCTCTGGGGTTGATGGAAGTGTGGAGTTGGATGGGGAGTTTTCTGACTCTGCCATGACAGGTTGGTGCGACATGCCTCAGCACGAGGGGCAAAGCAGAGGGGAACAGTCTAGCTCTTTTTCGGAAAGAGAGTACTCCTAAACTTGAAGGGGATCAAGACCCAGAGCCAGGATTTAACCCAAATTGATTTTGTCCAAAATCCTACTTTCGTTTTATGCCACTGCAACTCAAAACAATGGGAGGAAGCATTTGATTGGATAAGTGATATTGGGATGACTGAATCACAAACAATTTGGAATTAAGTTTATTTATTTATTTTTTTAAGTAGCCCCAACACAGGGCTTGAACTTACGACCCTGAGATCACAACCTGAGCTGAGATAAAGAGTCGGGCATTTAACCGACTGAGCCACCCAGGCGCCCCTGGAATTAAGTTTAGACATGTTAGGCCATACACAGAATTAAACTCAAAATCAAGAGTTACCTATTGAATGATAGGAAAACTAGCATAAATTAGAATTTGATACCAGATATTTGATGAAACCACTTTCTAAAACTTGAAGTTTAAATAATAGAAGAAACAGACTGACAAATTAAAATTTACATGCAAAATATAAACATCAAGACAACAGTTATAAACAGGCAATGAACAAGAACAGATTTAAACGAGAAGAAAACAATCATAAACAAATACTTTGAAAGACTCTCAACTTGGGGTGCCTGGGTGGCTTGATTGGTTAAGCGTCCAACTCTTGACTTTGGAGATACAGCTGAATGTCAGACTCTGTGCTGACAGCCGGAGCCTGCTTCAGATTCTCTTTCTGCCCCTCCCCTCCCAAATAAATAAAATAAAAATTTAAAAAAAGACTTTGTACCTATATACAAAATAAACATTAACTAGTATTATTCCAAAGTATTAAATTTGAAAAAGAAGTAAGGTAAATTAGTAAGGTTATAAAGAATAGCAATTTCTTACTGGCAAAAAAAAAAAAGTTTGACAATTTCTATTATAAATTACAGTCAACTTCTGGGACTTTATCTTAGGAAGTCATTCAAAACAAAAGTTAGTTGAAATGACAGCATACTATGGAAGTAAAGAATATGGGCTTTTGAGTTTCAACATACCTGAGTTCAAACCCTGGCTATGATTTACTCACTATAGAACCTTGAGTAAATAAGTTATCTGTAAGTTAGAAATATAAAGTGCTTGGTATTCAAGAAGTGGAAGCCAGTTAAAGTTGAAGAAAACTTCCAACAGGTAAAAACTGGAAACAATATTCAATATGAACATAGGTATGAAAATTCATGTATATAAACCAGGTGGAATATTAAGCAAACACTGAAAACACAGTTTTGAAGACTGATGATGGACTATATTTAAGATGTGCTAAATAAACATATAATAAAAATCTTTCTATATTTACAGTGATAATAGTTAAGTAAAACATGTATACATGTGAACAAGACTGGAAAAGAATGTGAGTTAATGAAAACATGGCAGGTCAACTTATGGGGATTTAAAATGTTTTCTTAAATGTTACCCTGTTTTTCTAATAAATGAAAAACATATGGGAAAACAACTGGCTGAGACTTCTGGCTTACAGTCTGGCATATAAGGAGCTTGGAAGTAGCCATTTTGTTGTTAACAAAAACCTAAACGATCTGAAAACCAACAACTCTTCTTAATTATATCAGAGAACTGAGGTCACGGGGCCAACCGCTGCCTCTAAAATTAGACAGACAGGTGGACACAGAGAAGCACAGAAACTTCCATGGGAGCCAGTAGTAGCACAGGAAAACTTCAAGTGCAATGGACACATTTTGAAGGCTCAGGACGGGTAAGTCTAAGAGTTAAAAATTAAAAACTTCAGGCTTACGGGGCAAGATACACACACTTTTGTGAGTTTTGCCTCCAAGAGCTCTACCAGGTTGTTCCAGTGACACTGGGAAAAAAATCTCCTGTTTCTGGCAGGGAGAAGGGGAAAGCAGCCAGTTCTTCAGGGGGACTGCCCTCAGGAGAACCGAGCTAACCGATTAAGGTTTTATCAGAGCCTGACTGACCTGGAGGAAGGGGGAAATACCCACTTCCAGCCCTTCTCACCATCCTGTGAACTTGTGAAGTTCACAGTACAAGGCACGGGCTCACTGCAAGACAGTGCAACTCCAATTCCCAATTTCACTAGGCTGCAGGCCAGAAGAAACACCCCAAAGCCCTGCCCCTTGATGTCATTTAAATTGCTTTGGCCCCCAGCTATAAGGAAGGCTGGGAGAGTGCTGCATTACCATCTTGAATAAAATCAAGATTTTGCCAGATAAAATATAGGAAGCCAAGTTAAGCTTGACTTTTGGATAAACAAGTATATTGGGACATACTCATGCTAAAAATTATTGCTTATCTGAAATTCAAATTTAACTGGGAGTCCTGGGTGTCCTGTGTCGTTTTCCTAAATCTGGCAACTCTACCCATAAGTAACCACTACCATGGCTTTTACGCTTATCACTTCCTTTAAAAGAAAAAAAAAAAAAACAAAACAACCTTTATCACCCAATGGACATCCCTAGGCATTACAGTTTAGTCTTCCTAATTTAAAAACACTGATATATTGAGGTGCCTAACTGGCTCAGTCAGAACAGCATGCAACTCTTGATCTCAGGGTTGTGAGTTCAAGCCCCATGTTGGGTGTAGAGATTACTAAAAAAGTAAATTAAAAAAATTAAAATATTGATATAGACTTTATGTCTCTTTTAATCTAGAATTCCCTTTACTGTCCCTTTTATTTCCATAAAACAAACTTGTTGAAGAAGCCTGGTTATTAGACCATTAGATTTTCCAATAGAATGGGTTGTATTATTGCAAATGCATGGTGAGGTTCAAACTTTTCCCCTTTCCTTAGTATTTCTTGCAGATTGGCAGCTGGATCCAAGACTGGATCAGACTCCGTGTCCATCCATTTGGCAAGGCTATGGGTGGTAATGTGTACTTTCCTCATGAGGCACGTGTCTAACTCTCTTCTCATAATCTTAGCACAAAACTTTGATACTTAATGCCTTTATCTGTTCACTGGGGATTGCAAAATGCTTCCTAATTTGATCATTTTACTTTTATTTTGTAACTGGAATGCTTTTTTATAAAAAGACATTCTATTTTATCTGCTATTTGGTTATCTAGTGGTATAGTGCATATAGAAAAGGCAGGATAAATGCTAGATGTTCTCTCCCATTCTTTTAAAAAACATTTTTTTTTACATTTATTTATTTTTGAGAGACAGAGAGACAGAGCACAAGTGGGGGAGGGGCAGAGAAAGAAGAAGACACAGAATCCGAAGCAGGATCCAGGCTGTCAGCACAGAGCCCGACATGGGTTCTAACTCACAAACTGTGAGATCATGACCTGAGCCGAAGTCGGACACTTAACCGACTGAGCCACCCAAGCGCCCCTCTCCCATTTTTTTAAAACTCAGTTTTCAAGATAATGAATTGGTTCTCTATTATTCTCTGAAGTTGACCAATTTTTTAAAATATCATTTATGGGTGGCTCAGTTGGTGGAGCATGCAACTCTTGATTTCAGGGTTGTAAGTTCGAGCCCCATGTTGGGTGAGGAGATTACTTAAAAATAAAAAACTTAAAAATATATCATATATGAACTCATATTTAAACACATTTTATAAGTTTCTCTTCATCTCAATTATTATCATTATTGAAACTCAAAGTATCCCATCCTTGGCCAATGGCAGCCTCTTCAAGTTAGCTATGGATTCTTCTTGATATTACCCTAGTAGTTTCTAATAGCTTCTCTGTAATCTGACATTAAACTATGTCCCAAGCTTCTCTTGCATGTTTCTTGGCTCAGGTCTAGAACTAGCCATTTCTTCAAAGAGCCTGGGGACAAAACCGATTCTCTGAAAAGACTAATGAAATTAAACAAATCTCCATCAAGATTGATCAAGGACAAAAGCAACAAACATGCACATGAACATAAAGAAAAAATTAAGGGGTGCCTGGGTGGCTCAATCAGTTAAGCATCCGACTTCGGCTCAGGTCACAATCTCGCAGTTTGTGAGTTCGAGCCCTGCATCGGGCTTTGTGCTGACAGCTCAGAGCCTGGAGCCTGCTTCTGATTCTGTGTCTCCCTCTCTCTCTGCCCCTCCCCCGCTCACACTCTGTCTCTGTCTCTCAAAAATAAATAAATGTAAAAAAAAATTAAAAAGAAAAAAAAGAAAAAATTAAAAGGGACATAACAAAGATTTATAACTGATTATCTGTTGCTCTAGAACAAATGTATGTTGAATGGATACGTGGGTGAAACACGTAACTTTCTAGGAAAATAAAATTTACCAAAGCTAAGTCCAAGAAAGAAAAAAACGAAGCAGACCAATTACCCAAGAAAAATTAAATTATCGAAGCCTCTTCCCCAGAAGCACCAATCCTGGTCCACCTTTTAGGGGAATTCTCCCAAACATTCAAGGAGAAGGTACATAGTGTATCTTTTTTATACGAAGATATTTACGCATACATATTTTACACAAACTGTTCCAAAACTTTTAAAAAAGATGGTATAACCTTGATACCCATGCTAGATAAAGATAGTTCAAGAAGTGAAAATAATGGTTGGCTCCCACTCTTAAACACAAATGTAGAAAGCCTAAATAAAATTAATAGCAAACTGAATTATTCGATGTATAAGAAGAAAATCATCATCATGACCAAACTGGGTTTATCACAAGAATGATAAAGCATTTAATAAGAAAAAGTATATCAACTTCCTTCACTGTATTAACAGATTAAATGAAACAAAAATGCCACTTATCAGTGCTTCTTATGTATATTGTACTGGAGGTCCTAGGTAATGCATTAAGATAAGAAAAAGAAATAGAAAAGATATAAGAACAAGAAAGGAAAAAATAAACTTGCATTGATGATATGATTATCTACAAAGAAATCCAAGAGAATCCATAAGCAAATTATTATAATTAATAAGTATAGTAAAATAGTCACATTTAAGACCAACATATGAAAATTAATTGCATTCTAATACAGCGGCCCCCTAAAACTAGAAAATGCAAAAAAATCAATAAAAAGTTAGGTACTTAGGAATAACTATAATAAATATAATGAAATTTTTTATTGAAAGACATTAAAGAAGTATAAAATAAATGGAAAGATATGCATTATGGCAAAAAGACTCAATAATAAAAAGACATTGTTCTATCCAAATTAACCTATAAATTCAATATAATTCCGATGGAAATCCCAAGGAGTATTTCATAGAATGTGATAAACTGATTCTATAATATGTATGAAAGAGGAAAAGGCCATGAATAGATCTGGTGGGCAGAATAATGGCCCTTTAAAGACATCCTAATCCCCAGAACCTGTGAGTATGTTGGGTTACATGGCAAAAAGGCAATAAAAGTTGCTAAAGATGCTAAAGTTGCCTGGGTGGCTCAGTTGGTTGAGCATCCAATTCTTGATTTTGGCTCAGGTCATGATCCCAGCGTCATGGGATTGAGCCCACGTTGGGCTCCATGCTGAGTGTGAAGCCTGCTTAAGATTCTCTCTCTCTCTCTCTCTCTCTCTCTCTCTCTCTCTCTCTCCCTTTGCCCCTCTCCCCTGCTCATGCTCTCTCCCTCTCTATCTAAAATAAATAAGTTAAATATATATATATTTAAGTGTAATGTGTATATATATATATTTAAAAGTTGCTGAAGAGCTGACTGTAAAATAGAGAGACTATCCTGGATTATGTAGGTAGGCTCAATGCAATCACCAGTGCCTTTATGAGTGAAAGTAGAAGAGAGAGAACCAAAGCGATGGTAGCATGAGAAGGTCTTGGCCTGATACTGCTCACATTGCTGAGAATGTAGAAAGCCTCTAGAAGCTAGAAGGATTCTCTCTTAAGGCTCCAGAAAGGAATGCAGTCCTGCCAGCATTTTGATATTATCCCAGGGAGACCTGGGATAATAAATTTATGTTGTATTAAGCCACCAAGTTTGTGGTAATCTGTTATAGCAGCAAAAGGACTGTAATTACAATTGACAAGGTGATTTCAAAAGACCAAAGTAGAAGGACTTCTCTACCAACATAAGACTTACTTTAAAAATACAGAAATTAAGAAAAAGCAGAGTCCAGAGATAGACCACATATATACATGGAACCTTGATATATGACAGAGATGACATTATGGATCATTGGGGTAAGAATGAACTATACCATAAATGGAAAATGGATATTTTGGGAAATTGACTACAAAAATGGCTAGCAATTATTCCTCTTTCCATATTCATGTTTCCTTATCATGTAACTCTTAATGCCATCTTAATCAGAGTCTGAACTCGGCCATGTAACTTGCTTTAGCTGATAGGATGTGAGCAACCGTTATACACAAAGGCTTCCTCGATGGAGGTTGTCCCCTTTTGCAATCTGCTGCCACCATCTGAAGAAGCCCAGGGACACCTGTTGAATGATGAGAGGTAACTGGTTCAGAGGCAATATACAAGCCGCCCCAGTGGATAACCAGTCAGCTTTCAGTAGCAGAGTGACCTAGCTGACTAGCAACTGACCACGGGCACATGAAGAAGCCCAACTGAGGCCAGTCTCGCAAGACTATAAATTAAATAAATGGTGGTTGTTTTAAGTCACTGAGTTTTAGAGTGATTAATTACACAGCAAATCTAATTGATATAGATATTATATGGAAAAAATCCTTGGGTTGATACCTCCCGTCACATGTAGAAATCAATTCCAGGTAGACTAGACACTTAAATAAGAAAACCTAAACTTTCTGATGAAAATATAGAAAAAGAAATCTCACCCCAGGTTAGGGAACATTTTCTCAATTAAGATACAAAGAGTAAGAAGCAGAAAGGAAAAGAATTGTCAAATGTGACCACACCCCAAAACCCCACAACTTTGCACCTCAAAAGTAACTATAAACAAAGTTAAAAGACGAAGTATAAGCATTCAGGATACATAAAGAATGTCTACAAATAAATAAGAAAAAGATAAACACTCCATAAAGAAATGGGGAATAGATATAAAAGAGACAATTGACAGAATAAGAAAAACCAGATGGCATACCTATACCTGTATCTTCATTAGTAGTCAGGGAAATGCAAATGAGAAGCCATTTCACATTCACGTAGATTGGCAAAAAATTACAAATTTCATGATTGAGAATGTAGAGGAAGGGGAGTTCTTATCAACAGAATGTGGGACTATCAATTGGTACAGTAACTTTGGAGACCAATTTGGCAATATCTAGTAAAACTGATGTGACCCACCCCTAGCCACATATACATAAACACTCACACAGGGGCACATGCAAGAATGTTTAGAGAAATTTGTTGGTAACACTGAAAAGTTAAAGATAACCTAAATGTGCATCCCATAAAGAATGGATAATGTGAGGGGCGCCTGGGTGGCTCAGTCAGTTAAGTGTTCGTGTTCGACTTCCGCTCAGGTCATGATCTCACAGTTCCTGAGTTTGAGCCCCGTGTTGACTCTGTGCTGATTGGACCCTGCTTCAGATTCTGTGTCTCCCTCTCACTCTGCCCCTCCCCCGCTCATGTTCTGTCTCTCTGTCTCAAAAACAAATAAAAACATTAAAAAAATTTTTTTAAAAAGGAATGGATAATGTGGGAATTATAAACACCAAATTCAAGATAGTGGTTACCTCTGCGGCACAGGGTATGGAAAATGCAATGGGGGAGGGATCCACAGGGAGCTTCACTGTATTTTTAATGAATTTCTTGAGCTAGGGGCTGGGTACATGTGTTATGAATCAATCTCTGTTCCCATTCCTGGGTTTGAAAGATGCCATAAATGTTAAATATAAACAAATTTTAAAGTGAATAAAACAATACATCACAGGTAAGCTCCAAAGAGGAACTCAAAGGTTATGATACAGAAGGAAGTTCAAGGGCCTAAACTTTTAATAAAGAAGATGTCCCTCACCTGGGATTACACCCCAGCAGTTCTACTCAGAACGCTGGGAATCATTCAGAGATTCTGCCCTAGAGTGGATTCCTTGTTTTGCTCACACAGGGAACAGATTAAAAGCAAAACAAAACAATAAGGTACAATTTAAAAAGCTAAGGAAAGGGGCTGTAATGAAGGCTAATGGCAAAACAGAAGAAACAAATGAAAACAGAAGCATTTAACTCCCGCTACCATTTTTCATAAGTGATAGCTGCTCCCCACCATGGGTCACCCTCAAGTGTGGGGTTCTATCATGCTGAGAAATATTGCATTACGGTTTCTAAGCCACTTGAGATAAATCTCTTAGGTCCTCATAGCATGACATACAGTTGTCACCATTTCCTGGTGTGCTTTACATCAAGTAAACACGTTTATTAGAGATTTAATGATTGCTGAAGTCAAACCACCCCAAATTTAAATTAGAAAAGAACAACCCAACCAAACACACAATGGATGAAGACAAAGCAATAAGAGGGACACAATGTTTCTTCAGTTTCTGCCCAACTGTGTTTCCCATTCCAGGTCTGGGTCTGGCTGGCATGCAAATGTAGAGAAAAGGTGCTTGTGTGTCCAAGCCAAGGGCAGAAATTCAACCTCTCTCTAAGTCAGAGGACAACTGGGAAAAACTCCCAGTACCCATCCCCCAGTAATAGGCATTAAAATCTGTCCCAGATGCCTCAATAATAAAACTGCTTTTCACTGGTTTTGCTTCAAACCTATTCTGAGCTTTGGTACTTTGCAGTCCATCAATTTAATGAGAAGCAAACAAAATCAATTTAACTTATTTTATTCAAAGAACCATTTTATTTTATATTTTATTTGCTGCTCTGTTTATTTTTATAGCACATTTCCTGCTGTACGGTTTTCAATGTTGATTTTAAAAAGAATATTCTACATAGATATCCTTTTATTTTGTTATTGTTGCTTGCTTTTTGTTTGTTTTTAAGGTACTTAGTTTCAGTTTTCTTTTATTTCAGCCAATTTTCTTTTCTTTTCAGCCATTCTATAATGTATCACAAATAACCCTAATTCATTTCTTCATTTGATAACCAAACACTTCACCTCTTGATAAAATAGATTTGTGAGGTAATTTCTTACAGGTTCAGCTGCTGTTTCACTTTTTAAATAATCACAAGGATTTTTAGTGTCTTTGTTAGTGTACTGAAATTAAAACATACTATCATAACTTGGGGGCCTGAGGAGTTACTTTTAGAAGCTGCCTGTTTTAAATCCTTAGAGAACATATTTTCTCTAAGTACTATATTGCAACTCTTACTAAATTACCTGGTTGCCTGGATATTCTCTTCACTCAGATGGAAGAAAGCCACCAAATAACTCTCATAATATCTTTTGGGCATAGAGACACTTTGATGACTGGCTCTGCTCTTTGTTTGTTCTATCATTATTATTTTTTTAAGTAGTCTTCACACCCAGCACAGAGCCCAATGTGGAGGTTGAACTAATGACCATGAGATTAAGATCTCAGTTGAGATCAAGAGTTGGACACTTAACCAACTGAGCCACCCAGCCATCCAGCTCTGTGCTTTAGAGAGCATATTATCATTGCTAGCCTTTTCTTAAAAAAAAAAAAAACAAAAAAACTGAAGCTTATTCCTCGTTTGACCTCCTTCCATGGATAAAGAAACAAAATCAAACAAAAAAAATCCAATAAAACATCTAACAAATAAAATTCCAGGTCTACCACCAATCAAAGTAATAAAGAATGTGGTTAATGCTTACAAGGTCTGCATGAAGGGCCCTGGATAAATCACAGCAGAATCCTGTAATCACAATTGGACTGAAAGGAGTTGCTCTCAGCACCTGCTAATCCTGTGGACAAGGACTGTCATCACTTCTGCTGAATCATCAGATCAAGTACACAATGTAACGCTGCACCCTGAACCAAAGATATAAAGGTGAAAGCAAGTTTAAATAGTCTTATTGACTCTTCCCCTTGCTAAAGGGCAGAATCCAATCAGTTGAGAATTTATCCTTTTTGCAAAACCAGTTAATCTAAATTCAGGGGACTCGTCACAATTCATAGCACAGTTTTCACCATACTTTATGTGGAGTGATTTTGTCCATGATTCTTTTGACACAGAAGTAGGCACAAGGTCCCATGAATGGACTAACCATCTATACAGTGTTTGCTGCCAATGTCAAACTAGTAGCCTTGAACCTGTAAATCCAAACGAATCAACAGTATTACTTTGGTAACAGGCAGCCACACATTTCATTGTTAACTGATGTCTCTACCATGAGGACGGAGCTAATGGTTCCCAAGTCAGGCTGCAAATCAAAATTAGGTAGCAGCTTTAAAAAAAATATAGGTGCCTGACGTCGTAATTCACTGATTCAGAAGATGTGGTGTAGGGCCTAAGCAGCTGTATTTTTAAAAAGCTTTCCAAGTGATTCTGATACAATGGCAGTACAGACTGTCACATAGGTATTGATAGAAACAATACTACGTGATACAGGAGGGTGGGGTCCATGCTTCTCAGAGACTGGAGGCAAAGAACAGGAGTACTCAAAGCCACACAAAGAACATTTTGCATCTTTCTGGAACGTCAATTTCACTTGGGTAAGTTTAAAATGTCATTTTTATTTTGGGTGGTGATTACATAGGTATATACAATGGTCAAAAACGTATACTTATGAACCCTCCATTTAATTGCATGTTTATTTTACCTCATAAAAAGATAATACTTATATTAAAATATGGTTACATTTTGGTGTGGTAATGCCAAATCTGCATTTATATTTTACAGGAACTCTGAGATATCAAGGAAATCTCCCTCTTTGATTGGCTACCTTAGGCTAAGTCCCCATATCCAGGGAGGCGACTATTTCACTCCCTTCTGTTTAGAGTGGGAGGCTAGGGCTTGAACCGCCAAAAGGAAGACCCTTTGGAAGGGCCCAGGACTACAGTTTGAAAACCTCTGGATTTAGAAATCCTTTCACTTCCAATGCTTTTCATTCATTCCTCTACCCATGACCCACTCCCCTCTCCTCTCTTTACCTTCCACGTACTACTTGTCTTTTTGCTTTGACACACTCCAAATCCTCAAAAATTTAAAGTTCCACTCCTTGTTATGGAGATTTTGTTACAGAACTGGTGGTTTCAAGACCTGGACGGAGACCACACCCTCAAAAATCGCACTACAAACAACTTTTTCGCTCAGAAATGCGTTTTAAAAGGTTATCAAGCTACAGGGACTGGTGGTAGACAGGGACTAAATCTAAAAATTATGAAAAACCACATTTCCTGATTTTGGAAAGGCAAGAATGAAGAGTGGAGAGGAAGAGTGGGCTAGTAGCAAGGGTTAGAGAAAACAATGGTCAACTGTAACTAGGTTCAAGAGGCTAAAGAGTGAGTAGAGTACAAGTTGGGGATTCTGAGGAATGGCGTGGGTCCAAAGGCTCTGGGGAAAGTTACTTTGTCTCTTGGTTGGAAATGTGGTGTCCTCATCTACACCGGAGTAAAGTGTAAATCCGTTAATGGATTTACCTGACGTGCATTAATGACTATGGCTCACGAACTGCATACCTGTGAAAGTCCTTCAGAGTTACAAAAGAGTGTGTAAACCAAAAAGCGTGTAGTAAAAGCCTAGAACACAGTGGACGCAGAACCACGAAGCGACCCAAACCCAAATTTGAACAATGCTAGGCTCCACCCAGCCCACCCGGGTCCCAGCAGCCTTTGCGAAGCCTGCCCTAGGCCTTTAAGCCCCCGGGGGGTTAGAGTCGAGAGCGCGCGCCACGCCCCCTTCCGCAAATGCTCCTAGCCCTCCTTCCGCCCCTACTCTGCGCGTGCTCCACTCGCTTCGCGGACCCCCAAATGCCTCCGGATGACAGTCACGCAGGGGCGAGAGGCCTCAGAGGTTCCGCGTCTCACCTGCTTGGCATAGGCCGCAGCCTCCTGCTAGTCCCGCCTCCTTCTGGCACTCTGGACCCGCGAAAGGAGGAGCTGGGAAAAGAGCACGGCTCTGATTGGAGAATGAGTATGTTTACATTTTCAACTCACCCTGCGAGCAGACTGACTTAAGCCCCGCCTTTTCCTTCCCGCTAGTCGAAGCGGTTGGTTGCCTTCCTCCTGTCAGTCAGAGGAAGGAGTTCTACAATTGGCGCGCGGCTGTTTCCCCTGACTTTATTTAGCTGGGCGTCTGCGTGTCAGCTTGATGTTGACTGCGAGAGTATCTCGAACTTTCAGTTGAAAGATGTTGGAGAATAACTTAGCCGCGCGTAGCGACGGAGACAAGGAGCAGGTTTCTGGTGCTGAAGTCATCGCTCAGGCCCTGAAAACGCAAGTACGGTAGACTCTCCTGCAGCGAAGGGCTCCTACGGAAGCCGGAGGGGGGTGGAGACGTTGCCTTGGAGACCTGGAGAGCGGTGCGATGGGAGGCGCGAGGTTTTCACTGAGGTTTTCCTTTTAGCGCCCCGGGAGGGAACTGTGTGACGGGGGCCCGGGCATTTACTCCCCTCTTCTTGACCCCCAGCATGTGGAGTACATGTTTGGCATCGTGGGTATCCCAGTGGTCGAAATCGCCGTTGCGGCCCAGAAGATGGGCATCAGATATGTCGGGATGAGGAATGAGCAAGCGGTGAGTATGGACAATGGGGACCGAAAGCGTTATTGGGAGTGATTAATAATAGCGGCAGATATTCATCGCATACACTCAGCCTTTACCACCGTTCTTCACACGTGCCAGTCGCAACAATCCTATGAAGCAAGAACTGTTGATAATCTTAGTTGACACAGAGAGGTTAAGTAATTTGTCCGAGGTGACAGTTGGTCGGGTCAGAAACCAGGATTTGAATCCAGGTATTCTGGGGTCTGGAGTCCATGCTCTTGACACTACCCTGGGTTGCCCTCTGCCCAGTCTAGAGTGTTGGAATCGAAAGCGACACTGTCCCCGTCTGAATCCAGTCCCTATGTCCTCTCATAACTACCTGTAATGATGTGTCTCTTTCTGTGTATTATTTGTCTAGTCTGACTTCCCTATTAGGCTGTGAGATCCCGGGGAGGAGGGATATTATTTCTTCTGGACACATCTGTATCCCCAGTGCCAAGCCCATGGTAGGTGCTCAGGCGGTTCCTACAAGATGAGTGGGTGAAGGCCAAGTCTCATGTTATATAGTAGATGGCCCTGCAAGGTGATAGTATCACAAATGGTAAAGCCATGACTAGAACTCTGACCCAGTCCTGCTTTGCACTCTCACTGTCGCTGTCCACTTCAGGCTCTTACAGTCTGTTGCCTTGACCTCCTTAAGTGGTACCCTTTCTCTGCCATCAGATGTGGGCTCTTAGCAGGAATTGTGGTTCATTTGTTATATCCCCGTAGTGCCTGGCTTGGTTGGGGCTTTTGCATGATGTAAATGCTCACCACATTTTTTATTAATTGAATGACAATCTTTAAGTACAAGATTTGAGGAGTGTGGTTTTTTAAAAATCTTAAATCAGGTCTTGAGTTTGTATCATTTCTATCTTATTAGTTGGAACAATATTCTCTTCTGTCGTCTATACGAGAAGATGCAGCTATTGGCCTATTAATAAGTCAGTCAGTAAAATAGAAGTTACTTTACTTATATTTCACTGTTTTTATAAAGGTGGAATGTCTGGTTTCTTCTTCAAACACCAGATATTTATTGACTACATACCAGGTACTGGTGTTTAAGTCTTCCTCTGACTATTGGAAAGAGTCACATGACTGAGGGAAATATGTACTAGGAACGTGTTACAGGTATCTGAAACCCATGTCTGATTTTGAATTCATTACCTTTTCCCTCCAGGTTGGCTCTTCCCTCTGTATTCATGATTTGAGTCAGTGGCACTGTGATTCACCCAGTCAGTCAAGCAAGCCCAAACCTGGAGGGATGTATTTCAATATTTCCTTCAGGAACCAGGTTTAGTCTTGATCTTTAAGTTGAATTTATTATAATGTGACAGTTTGGGAAGGTGAAGTAATTTTAATAGTATAATTATAAATGTATGTGTAAGGGGCACCTGGGTGCTTCAGTCAGTTAAGCGTCCAGCTCTTGATTTTGACTTAGATCATGATCTCATTATTCATGAGATCGAGCCCCACATCGGACTCTGGGCTAACATGGCAGAGTATGCTTGGGATTCTCTCTCCCTCTCTCTGCCTCTCTCCAGCTCGTGTACATGCATGAGCTAGCACTCTCTCTCTCTCTGTCTCTGTCTCAAAAATAAATAAATAAGTAAGACAAAAAATGTACTTTTAAGGAATGGTGCATATAGGGGCACCTGGGTGGCTCAGTCAGTTAAGGGTCCGACTTCAGCTCAGGTCATGATCTCACAGTTCATGGGTTCGAGCCCCACATCAGGCTTTGTGCTGACAGCTCAGAGCCTGGAGCCTGCTTCAGATTCTGTGTCTCCCTCTCTCTTTGCCCCTTCCCCACTCATACTCTGTCTCTCTCTCTTTTTCTTAAAAATTAACATTAAAAAATGCATACGTATATTATATATATATATGTGTGTACATACATATATATATAAAGGAATGGGGCATTTGAAGGATGACTGGTTCTCTCTTAGTGGGACAGAGAAGATTACCCATAAAGGTGATGTGTGTTCATGCTCTTCCATCAAAATAGCTTAAACGCACAGTGAGCTGTGAGACTGAATAGATAGACCAAGGGGAGGATGTAGAAAGTCTGTGGCTGGAAAAGGAACGTGGACTTTTTTAGTAGGCATTGAACGAGACCTTAAAGGTTTTTCTAAATAGGTAGGAGACATAATTAGACTTGTACTCTAGAAATCATGGTAGTACAGAGTATGGAGAAGCAGGGCAGCTTGAAGTTTTATTTCGGTCCCGATAATCTCAGCGGAGAGCCTCCGTAGGTCCCAGGTGCTTTATTGGGCACATGGAATATGGAGATAAATGACATACTTTCCTTGTACTTGAGGAGCTTATAACCTGGCTGTGGAGACAGACATAAACAGACAGTTTTATTATAATGTGATAAGTGCTGTGATAGAGATATATTCCGGGTGCTATGGATGCCCAGAAAAGGGTACGCAGCTCAGCCTAAAGCTTCAGAGAAGGTTCCGTGGAGGAGACGATCCCTGAGCTGTCTTGAAGGACTTGAAGAATGAGTAGGCATTAACCAGCGAGGAAGGAGAGGACAGGCTCTTCTGGAGACAATTCTTAGATGTGGGCTTGCTTAACTGACTAGGGAGGTCACAGCACCAGTGACTCAGATCTGTGATACAGATGAAAGAGCCACGTTGGAGGGAAAAGATAACGAATTCAAATTTGATGAGCGTGCGATGCCTGTAGGCCATTTCCAGTACATCGTCCCCTCAGTCAACACGACTCTTTGCGGTACGGTACTCAGGAAGATTTAACTAGTGCCTGAATTCAGCGTAATGACAGGGTGATGAAAGGAGAATGTGAGAACAGATTCAGAAGCCATTCAAGAGGCAGAAGAGGACTTGGTGTCCAACTACGTGTTTGTACTAAAGAGAAAGGTGTAGTTGGTTGTGGACGGTTGTGACTTGCTTGTCTTTCATCAGATCCTCAGAGCAATCAAGACCTACACGGACCAGCTTTCCAGGGAGGAGGCACCCTGTTAGGAATGTAACAGTTAGTGAGAACGAACTGCATGCAGGCAATATTCTGAGTGTTTTGCATGTGTTAACTGATTTCGTCCTCATAGCAGTGCTGTCAGGAATGTTCATTTCATAGATAAGGAAGCCAGGGTACAGAGTAACTTGCCAAAACCACACAGCAGAAAGTAGGGGAGGCAAGATTTGAATCAAAACAGTTCAGCTCTAGAGTCTGCTCTCTTAAGTACTACACACAGCATTCTGCTTGTGAGTGGAGGTAATTTGGTAGAGAAATACATGTTTTATGATCATGAACAGAGTTCCTTTTCAACTTTTGACATTTGCTGCCAGAAGGATATAATTTTTGGTATATGCTGTTTTGTATTTTGCATTCTGTCGCAACAGTTTGTACCCTGCTTTAATACGTGGACACTGTTCTTCGGTCTCCAAATAAGTATTCATATTGCAACAGACATTATATTTTCTGCACTTGCGCTTTTTGGAGTTGTCTTATCATTATCCTATGTGGATTTTGCCTTATGTGCAGAAGGGAAAAGCGATAAGGGCCCATGGAGAATAGTAACACTGAGACGGCACGGAGCCTTTGTGTGCTTTCTTACTGGGGCGTATGGTAGTGGTGTCAGTTAAGATTACGATTCATAAAAATTTATTTTTAATTTTTTTACCCTTATGTCCTAAACATGTATTTAAGTTCAGTCTACTACACATAAAGTTGAGTGGAGGTTAGAAAATACCATTTTTTGTATTATTTCTATAAAAAAATGAGAAGAAACAATACTAGAAAAAGGTATCCCAGATTAAGAAAAAGGATTTATTCGAGTGAGTATTTAGCAGTTTTTCAGGTTATGTTGTATTTAATTTAGCACCTTCCCTTTTTTCCTGTACAGCTGAAGTGTAGTTTAAAAGTAAAAACTAACCGGGGCGCCTCGGTGGCTCAGTCGGTTAAGCGTCCAACTTCCGCTCACATCGGGATCTCAGGGTTCATGGGTCCAAGCTTCGGATACTCTGTCCCCCTCTCTCTCTGCCCCTCCCCAACTCCTTCCTTTTCTCTCTCTCTCTCTCTCTCTCTCAAAAATAAACATAAAAAAATAAAAGTAAAAACTAACCATACGGAGGCCATAAAGGGAATCTCAACAAATCTCCAGAGATTGAAAACATTTAGTATATGTAGCCTGACCACTTGGAAATAAATTCAGTAACAGAAAGATAACTAGAAAATCCCCAGACTTGAAAGTGAAATAACATATTTGATACTTTGTAAACATTTTAAAAGATTGGTAAAATCTAAAAGACTTTAGGGCAGACTGGTCAAAAATGAAAGAAAATACAAATTACTAATAGCAGGAATGAAAGAGGACACGTCTCTATGAACCCTAATTAACCAATGGGTTGTGGAAGAAATCACAGCAGAAAATAGGAAATATTTTGAGTTGAATAATAATGAAAAGATGGGATTTCAAACTTGTAAGGTGGAGCTAAAGCAGTTCTTAGAGGAAATGGTTTTAAATAAATCTATTACTAAAGAAGATTTAAAAATCCATGCTTTAAGCTTATATTTTAAGCAGCTAGAAAAAGAAAATTGAACTCAACCCAAAATGAAAGGAGTAAAACAATAAATACAAGAGCAGAAATCAGTGAAATAGAAAACTAACAATGGAATCAACAAACCAAAAATTGGTTCTTTGAAAAGATTAACAAATTTGATAAATCCCTAACAAGATTGATGAATAATAGAAAACACAAATTCCTAATATTAGGAATAAGATAGAGAACATTTTTGTTGATCCTGCAGATATTATTAGTAATGATAAACTAATAGTATATTATTAATAAACTAGATGATATAGACAAATTCCTTGAAACACTAGAGCTAGATTAGATACCTAAACCATTACTTGACATTTACAGGTACAACATTACTTGTTAAAACTGAAAGTGTTCCAATTCCTCCTTTACCACTCAGTTCTAGTTTTTTTTTTTTTTTATTTAACAGTAAATGTATATACATGTACTTACTGTAAGGATCCCAATATGCTTAAGTCCCAGTATTTTTTCTTTGTAGGCTTGTTATGCTGCTTCTGCGATTGGATATCTGACAGGCAGGTAAACTCAAGTCTATGTTTTATTTCAATTTCTTTTAAAGGCTGTCTTAAACAGAGTTTCTTAAGAAATTACTTTAGGGGCACCTGAGTGGCTCAGTCAGTTAAGTGTCCGACTTTGGCTCAGGTCATGATCTCACGGTTCGTGGGCTCAAGCCCTGCGTCAGGGTCTGTGCCGACAGCTCAGAGCCCGGAGCCTGCTTCTGATTCTGTGTGTTCCTCTCTCTGCCCCTCCCCTGCTTGCTCTGTCTCTCTATCTCTCTTTCTCAAAAATAAATAAACATTGAAAAAAAATTTTTAAAAAAAGAAACTTATAAAATGGCAATCTGGATTAACTGGGGATACTTTTTCCTTGAGTGTTTTGAAGATAGAAAGTCACATCTAGGGTAAAGCATTCAAATTAAATTTTTAAAAAGTTTGAGGCAGATCATTCCATTTCAGAATTACTTTCGGTCAGATATCAACTGACATATTTCTCTATTAAAATTTTTTAAAGACATTTTTCCACATAAAAATGTACTCAGCATCAAAAATTTGCTTTTGTATGCAGTTAATCGATTGGGCCCAAATATAACCTATTCAAAATATGAAGAGGTTCGTGAAATACAGTGTGAAGATGATAGGTCTCTTCTTTCTTGCAGGAAGACTGATACAATCTTTCTCTTGTTTCTTTTATAATTCTCAAAATATTCTAATAATTGCTTTACCAATTGTAGTAAAGACCTGTATGTCCTTCCTTTGAAGTCCAAGAAAGTTGCCATGTTTCCCCCTAAAGTGATATTAATCACTTGCTGCACTTGACCTGCTTTTAATAAAATAAATTCTGTTTTGCTTCTAGGCCAGGAGTATGCCTTGTTGTTTCTGGCCCAGGTCTCATCCACGCTTTGGGTGGTATGGCAAATGCAAACATGAACTGTTGGTAATTAAATTGTTATTACTGAAAACACTTTCTTAAATGTCGATGTGTGATTTTACCTAGTGGAGCAACCAGTGATCTGGGGTGAGAAGACCTGGAGTCAAGTGCTTGAGGGAATGGCTTGGTAAAAAATTAAATTAAGAATAGTATTAGGAAGAAGAACAACAAAATCAATAATCTTACTTAGAGGTAAACACAACATTTTTGAGTTTTTGGAAAACACGTGTAGAAGCTTATGTGAATACATGTATGTTTAACTCATTAAGTCTACGCTGTGTGTAAACCTTCTTCCAAATAACATCTTCCTTCATTAAGATATAAGCATTTCTCGGGGCACCTGGCTGGTTCAGTTTGTACAGCATGGGACTCAATCTCGGGGTTGTAAGTTCAAGCCCTACACTGGGCATGGAGCCTACTTAAAAAAAAAGATATAAGTGTTTCTAAACACTAGCATATGATTTAATTCATAGAAACTAGATAGTGTTTGACATGTCATTCATCTAACATCTTCTTAAGATAGAAGTGTTTGTAAACTTATGTATAGAAGCTTGTGGGAATAGGGTTGTGCTTAACTCATTAAAACTATACTGTGTATAAACCTTTAAAAAAACACATTTTGGAGTGTGTGTGTGTGTGTGTATGTGTGTATGTGTCTCTCTATATATGTGAATGTGTGTAGAGTTCTCTTTAAGTGCAGAATTATTTTTAAAACACCCCAGCTCAGTATGTAAGAATGTATCCATTCTTTATCTTTTTTGCATAACTAGCAAGACAATTGAAATTCTTATATTTTTTTAGTTTGCTTTATAAGCCCTTTAGTACTTACTCTTTGACCTTGCCCTTAACCCTATCTTTGGGGTTAGCCAATAAGGTCATGTTAAAGGGAGTTATGTTCTAGTCAATTCATAAAATATTTAATCTTCCTTCATACTAAGAAGAATCATCCTAGGACGAAGGAAGAGTAAATATTTAGATATTATTTAGACCAATGTCCTAGTAGGAAGGATGTTGTCCACTTTCTTGCCATATGCCTTCTTTCCTTTCTTCTTACGGAGTTTAAAAGTAAAAACTACCCATATGGAGGCCATAAAGGGAATCCCCACAAAACTCCAAAGATTGAAAATATACAGTATTTGTAACTTGTACTTCTTAGAGGAAATGGTTTTAAATGAATCTGTTACTAAAGTAAAGACCAAAAATCCATGCTTTAACCAATAAGATCATGTTAGAGGGGGTTATGTTCTAGTCAATTCATAAAATATTTCATCTTCTTTCATATTCCTAGGAAATGAATATGAAAGAAGATGAAATATTTTAGTGTTATTTAGATTAATGTCCTAAGAGGAGGGCATTGTTCACTTTTTTGACACATGCCTTCTTTCCTTTCTCCCTTCCTAGTCTTTCTCTTTCTTTACCTTCTTTAGGGTCTGTTTTTTTTTTTCTGTAACTTTAAGTTTGCTATAATTTTTCTTCTCCTTGAAGGATAAGAAATTTACTGGTGTGGAATTTCTTTCACTCCATCATTTCCAAATAGACTCACTTAGGAAAAGTGTGAAAAGAAATTGTTTCCTTCTCTTAATCCCAAGACTAATAATGGGAAGAGCATAAAAATATATTTTACATTACCACGCCTAGAGGTTTAGCATCAGCATCCAGAAGGGCTTGGGAAGAGGGAGGCATAGAGGAAAAGCATTTACTATGAATTTCAGGTTTTTCTGAAATTAAGAAATTAAAGAAGGGTTCTCTCATATCCGGTTGCCTCCTGAATCTTTAGTTTGTTAAAATTTTCTCTGTCAACATACATTGCTGTTTATTAATTAGGCACTTTCCTGAGTATTTTACATGTCTATCTCATTTGTAATTCTCTTTTAAAACAAATATTTCAGGCCCTTGGTTGTGATTGGCGGTTCTTCTGAAAGAAGTCAGGAAACTATGGGAGCCTTCCAAGAGTTTCCTCAGGTACCCAATTCTAAAATTGTTGTTACAGAGTTTAGTAGCATAAATGTATGCCATTAAGATTTAATGAGAAGAAAAAAAAGATTTAACAAGAAGAAATAATGATCTGTAAAATAAACAATGACAATAAAATAGACCTACCTGAGATAATTTAAAGGTGGTTTTCCTTAACTGTAAGACAATCTCAGTGTGGATATTTAAGAAGCTTAGGTTCTGCCTTCTTAGGAGCAGTCCTCCAAGAAATACATCCTTTTTTTAAAAAAAATTTTTTTAATGTTTATTTATTTTTGAGAGAAAGAGAGATGGACAGAGCACGGGTGGGGAGAGGCAGAGAGAAAAGGAGACACAAAATCTGAAGCAGCCTCTAGTCTCTGAGCTGTCAGCATAGAGTCTAACACGGGGCTCAAACTCACGAACCACGAGATCATGACCTGAGCCAAAGTTGGACGCCTAACTGACTGAACCACCCAGGCACCCCAAAAATATGTCTTTTTAACAGGTTTTTAAACTCTGAAGATAAGTCTTAAAGATGCAGGAACAAAAATGGTGTAGGACAATGCCACTCAAACTTTAGAGAAGTAAAAAGTTGAGAGGAAAAATCCTACTTAAAATGACTATCAGTAAAAAATAAAATGACTATCAGTAGACTCTGGACAAGTTCATTTTTATCTTAGAAAGCTGAAGGAAAGAAAGTATTTAAAAATTTCTAAAAACTTAAAAGAATTTGTCAACAAGATACTATAGTGGGATTTTTTTTTTTTTTGCTTTATCAGAGATACAAGAGAGGTATTCATAAATACTTGCATAAAACAAATGCTACAGGTTTAAGAATCATTGTAGAAACAAATAGGTGAGAATAAATGATTAATTTTAAGATAGGAATATATTTACCCATTTGCAGCACAAAGTTATGAGCAAAGTTCAAACCATTAGGCAGAGTCTGCTGGTTAATCATAAGTCATTATGAGAACCTCAAAATATGAACATAGAATTTTAATATGATTTAAAGTATTGTAAAATATTAGGTCTTGGTATAGTTTGATGCAAACGTTATGTTTTTATCCTCTTGAAAGGGAATTGAAGTTTTACTTAGTTAATGACAAAGAATGACAACAGTTATTTAAAAGATGCTGATACATTTGAAAAATAAAGCAGATAAATTATGAAATTTAAAATTACTGCAGAAACTTTATACATGAAAAGAGAGCAGAAATAATGTCCATTGCAAATATTTTTTCCTGAAAAGGAAGATAAAAGAAGTTTATTACATGAAATTAGAATTTGAAGAGAAAGATCACTGCATTTGATTTAAAATCCAAATACTGTTTTTGTGGAAATATGGGCATGACCAAGAGGAGACTGAAAATCTTAATTCTTTCATGCTTGTGGGACTAAGACTACCAACTGTTCCATAGATTTCATACCAAAATGTATCAAGAGACACAATTTCTGTATAATGCCTCAGGATACATTAAACAGTGAAAAATTAATACTACTTGAACTGGCACGTCCCAAACAGCATAGCAGTATAATATGTAATAGGAAAACTGGCAGAAATGTAAGCATAGATTATCATTGTAACAACATGAAACAGATGAAGTTTTGTATTCCTGGCTATGGAATTTTTGGGTCCAAGGATATGTTCGTTTTAATTTTCAGTGGACATTATCAACTTCCCTTCTGTTTATACTCTCACCAGCTGCTTAGGAGAGTGCTCGTTTTCCTGTGTGGAGGTAGGCACTGAGTATTATCATGCTCTTTTTTGCTAGTCTGAGAAATGAAACTGGTGTCTTGTTTTTTCTTCCTGAGGCATAAATTTGATTGTGCTTTAAATTTCATAGGCTTTTCAGCAACAGCCTAAGTAATGTATTTTCTTCATCTTTTCTCTAAACGTAATAGGAGGTAATGAGTTAACATTTTGTCTTCATTCGGAAGAGTAATATGATTTATGAGCTGAATTTTAAGAGATTTTCTTTCTGCATATAGGTTGAAGCTTGTAGATTATATAGCAAGTTCTCTGCCCGGCCAAGCAGCATAGAGACTATTCCCTCCATTATCGAGAAGGTAAAATATTTAATTATAGGTCCTCCAAGTCAACTGGTTTTTCTCAGTTGGCCATACCTGTGTTATTTTTATTTTCAATAACATGAGCAACAATTTGGTATATATTCAGGCCGTCAAAAATGATATTGTTAAAGAACTGTGTACATTTTAATGTTTGCTGTCATTTATAGAAACAGAGATAAAATAAATGATTTTTGAAAAAAGTTTCTCCTTCAGTTTTTTAAATTATTTTTTAAATTACAGAAGAGTAAAAAGAAAAAGGAAACCTGAGTTCCATTTCTGTCATGCTTTTGCAAAATATTATTTTTGAAAATTAGTAGTAACGCATATAAAACTGTGTCTTAGTTGACTAAACAGCATAGTATAAATTAAGTTTAGTTAACGGACATTGGTATGTGGAGTTAGGTTTGAGCTGTTTCAAAACCATGTGTTATAGGAACCGTGTGACATATATTACAGAATCACAGTTTCTGAAAACTTGGCCAAGTCATTAGGATTAGGAAGCAGGTAAAAGTACGTTATAAAGACTCGGCAGGCAGAGCTCGGTGGGTAGTTTCTAAGACTAACGTGTGCTACATCATGAATTTTAAAACCCTTGGGAGTATTTTCTTTCATATCTCTCCCCTTTAAAAAGAAATACTTTAAAAATGTTTTTTTAATGTTTACTTATTATTGAGAGAGAGAGACAGAGCATGAGCATGGGAGGGGCAGAGAGAGGGGGAGACACAGAATCTGAAGCAGGCTCTGGACTCCCAAGCTGTCAGCACAGAGCCCGACGCGGGGCTTGAACCCACAAGCTGTGAGATCATGACCTGAGCCAAAGTCAGACGCTTAACTGACTGAGCCACCCAGGTGCCCCTTTGCACATTTATTTTAAAATAATACCATTTTATTTACTTTTGGGAGACAGACAGAGCATGAATGGGGAAGGGGCAGAGAGAGACAGAGACACAGAATCCGAAGCAGGCTCCAGGCTCTGAGCTGTCAGCACAGAGCCCAATGCCAGGCTCAAACTCAGCAAGCCGTGAGATCATGACCAGAGCTGAAGTCAGATGCTTAACCGACTGAGCCACCCAGTCACCCCTAAAAAGAAATACTTTTAAAATATATACAATCAATAGAGGGCATTTCAGTTTTTGTTAAAATTGTTTATTTCTCCAGCTAAGGATGTCCAGAAAAATTAAAATTGTATTCCTTTCATAATTTTTAATAATCTTTGAGTGAATTATGTTATTCAATTATATAATGAGAATTTTAAAATATTTTCTTCTATATGTAATAAATTTAGGCAGTGAGAAGCAGTATTTATGGTCGTCCAGGTGCTTGTTATGTTGATATACCTGCAGATTTTGTGAACTTGCAGGCGAATGTGAATTCTATAAAGTAAGTAATAGTTACACTGGAGTTCTTTCTTAATTGTATTATTATACTGTTTAGCTTTTTAACAATTTACCTAGCAGCTTATAAATTAATCTTTGTCTTAACTTTTGGCAATTTAATAATTAAACTAAATCCTGGCCAAAAGGTTGAATTCTCTTAATTAACATGGTATTATTTAGTAATTATTTGGGGCATTAATTATTAAGTCAAATACGTGGAGCTTCCTGAACACTCATTTGAAATTATTCTTCCAGTAGTTATAAATAATAATCCCCATTAATGTAGGAAGGGTCATATAGAGTCTTCTTAGTGTAAACCAAGAGATAAGGTGACTGTTAAAAAATTCTTTAGGACTCGGCATAAAAAATTTTAGTCTTTCTGTCTGTCTCTGTGATTTAAAAATATTCCTACTCAGGTGTTGCTATGATTTGCCATGTTCCCTTCTTCCTTAAATAAACACTGAGTGAATAAAAAGTAGAAGAAACATTTTTTTACTGGTATCTAAGTCACCTCTGATAAAGATGGATACTTAGGTGAGTGCATTACCCTGGGTACCATTTAGTATATTCTTGCTGTTGTGGGCTTAGTGGTTTTCTAGCAACTACAGAGAGACAGTGTGCGTTTCTGTATATACCAAGGAGTGGTTTCTCTTGGTGAGAGTCAGACAAAAAAGACATCTACTCTGAATAGCTGAACATGATAAAGTATTACTGAGCCGAGGGAAGGCAGAGATGAGTCTCTGGCAAGTTAACTCTGTAAGCCTTCTTGAAAACTTTTGTAAAGGTTGAATGTCTTTTTTGTTTTATATGTTCAACTTTCATAGTGTACGATGTTTATTAAAATAAATGAAAACACTTGAGGACTTGGTGTCCAGAAATATTTAACTATAACTTAAATTTCTTTTTTTTTTAATTTTTAATGTATATTTATTTTGAGAGAGAGAGAAAGCATGGTTGGGGAAGGGCAGAGAGAGAGAGGGAGACCCAGAATCCAAAGCAGGCTCCAGGCTCCGAGCCGTCAGCACAGAGCCTGATGCGGGGCTCGAACTCACGAACCGTGACATCATGACCTGAGCCCAAGTTGGACGCTCAACCAACTAAGCCACCCAGGCGCCCCTATAACTTATATTTCTGTACTAACGATACTTAATATTTCTTTTCCTAATGCATGTTATATACGAATATTGACTATCCCATTGAATGGAAATCTAGTGAATAGTTAAAAGCATGGACTTTGGAGACAGAATGATCTAGTTCAGTCTAGTCGCCGCCACATACCATCTGGGGACCCTGGGAAAATCACTTTGAGTTTTTCACCCAGGGGTGATATGGAGATAAAATGCCTAAGCTCATTGTTTTGAAAATTAAATGACATTAAGTGACACATAGTATTAAACACTGGCTTTTAGTATGCTTTTCACTATTACTACAACAACAACTATTACTACAATGTAAAGCCATTGTCTCAAATTTCCTGTCAATGAATTACTCACCAGATCGGTCTTAGATGGTATTAGGCAATAACTTAATTTACTAGATGTGATAGGGACATTACAGTCATATTGGAGAGAGTCTTTATCTTTTAGGGCTGCATGGAAAAGCTTTTAATTGCCTATAATTCACTTTAAAATGGTTTGGGAAACAAACTTATATGCGTATTTGTGTGTGTGTGAAGCAAATGTGGTAAAATGATACTAAGTTGTTGAATCTACTTGGTGGATATATTGAGTTTATTGTACTACTTTTTTCTACCTTTTTATATATTTGATATTTTCACAATTAAAAGTTTAAAACTTGGCCTCTTTTAATTGACAGAACTCTTTCTTTCCAGGTTCATGGAGTGCTGCCTGCCACCTCCTATTAGCATGGCAGAAACCTCTGCTGTATGTATGGCAGCATCAGTTATTAGAAATGCCAAGAAGCCCCTTCTTATCATCGGCAAAGGTAGCATTGAATGGAACTCTAGATTTTGCCAGGCCATCAAAAGAATGCTGATTCTGTTTAGAAATTGTCTTCGTTGCTTATTAACATATCCAATATTCGAAATTGGAGTATGAGTTCTTTTCATCTAGCATTATTTATTAATTTTGAAATCATAGAATTATTCTAGAATGCCCAGAGATCTTGCCCTTTTAAGGGAATATCACCCATTCTGTTTCTTCAATCCTATGTACGAATTGTGGTTTTTTCCACTATTAAAATAATATGTGATCATTATTTAAAAATTTGGAAAATCCAGAAGATTAGGAAGAAGAGATTCCTTCATCCAAAGACAACAGTCTTTAACATGTAATACTTTTCTATTCATTTTTACATGTGTATTCTATATATTATGATCACACCATATAGACTGTTTAATTTATATTGTGTTTATTTCATTTAATATTAAAAAACATGTCTTCATAGTGTTAAATTTTTTTCCTAAATATAATTTTAATGTCTATTTGTGTATATACTCATACTTCACTGGCAGGTACTTAAATCTTTGTCAGTTTTTTTTGTGGTTGTTGTTTGTTTAGTATCGTTGTGACAAATATGTTTGTGCTTAAAGCTTTTTCCATATTTAGACTTTAAGATAGATTCCCAGAAAGAAAATTAAGTTAAAAGGTCATTCATATTTTAAGGTATTTGGTACATATTGTCAGATTGCTTTCTCCCAAGGTACTGTACCAATTTATACTTCTGTCAGCAGTTTGTTATAGTATTCATTATATGTTCTAGAACTTGGAGGGCTGTCAATCACCTATGACCATGCTAGTCAGTATCAACTGCTGAGGAACTAATAGAAACTAAAACTAATTTTACTTATTTATTTTTTCATACTCATAAAAGTCTTTTTTATTCCTTCATTTTCTAGCTTGAACATTCTTATTGTTTTGATTAAAAACATTTTTTAATTATTATTTATTTTTGAGAGAGACACCAAGCATGAGTGGGGGAGGGGCAGAGAGCAAGAGACACAGAATCTGAAGCAGGCTCCAGGCTCTGAGTGTCAGCACAGAGCCCAATGCAGGGCTCGAACCCACGAACTATGAGATCATGACCTGAGCCAGAGTTAGACGCTCAACTGACCGAGCCACCCAGGTGTGGCCTGAAACTAAAAATAACTTTACTGAAAATGGTGGACAACAGATAAAAATCGAAATTAGAACTAAGTTGAATGCAGTTATATGACATATTAGCTTGGTGGTCTTGGCAAACAATTGCTTTGAGTCTCAGTTACCTCACTTGTAAAACAGAGATACCAACTATGTCAACAGGATTACTATAATTAAATAATAAGATAAGTAGAAGGAACTAAGTAGATGCTAGTTCTCATTCTTCATTTAACCAACATTTGATGAGTACTTATGATAAGGCAGGGACTATAGAAAACATTTGTGAGATACAGAGAGAAATAATGGTCCCTACCTAGAGATAATTTGCTAACAAATAAGTGCAGTGTACCCATAAGTGGTGTGTATAGAGAGGGTGAGGGGGATTCTCAAGGGAAGCAGCAACAATTTGCTCATGTAGGTAGTAATGGAAAGACTATCTTGAAGAGATGACACTGCTACACCTGGAAAACATGGATGATAGGTCACTGGGGACAAGTACAGTCAGAGAGAACTGGGTGGACAAAGATATTGAGGCAAGAAAGAGAATGCAAGGAAACTTTCTGCACACACACACACAAAAGCTCTTTTTCATCTGACATGTATGAGAAAGGATTTTAAGGTATTTTTATGGTGGTGGTGGGGGGAACACTGTTGAATCTGAATAGTACCCTATACTATTTACTGGGATTTAGTAGAGAATTACAAGTTTCAAACATGGGGTAGTAGTCTACTAGTCCTGAAAAAAAATATAAAATTAGATAGCTAAAAAGAATTATAATAGCCTTAATGATGTTAGAAATGATATCATTCTATATTCAAAGAGTTTTGAGTGTCATCATGCAGGCACACAAGCATAGGAGCAAATGACACGTGAACCACTTGGGTTAGCCCTGTTGGCAGTCACAGAACCATAGAGCCTATGAAGAGATCCACAGAGCTTTAGAAACAAGTTTCTTGTTAGAATTTCCATACCTAGAGTAGGAGACTCTGTGCAGTCCAAGTTAGCTGGCGGTAGAGAGCAACATGTGAGTTTAGTGAGAGCCTCTCCCTGTCAGAGCAAAGTCCTTCTTTGCCCAACAGGGCCTATCAGTAAAGATACTGTATTCAGGGAATTGTGAATAGTAATTCAGTAGGAAGCATAGAACAGGCAGTTGAGAGCAGCAAGTGGTGTCAGATGCAACTTTTATAGTAGACATCCTTTAGGATAATTGAGAATATTATGGGGAAGGAAGTTAGAACTGTCACCTTCTTAAACATTTTAAAATACCAAAGATATAAACTGGTGGTCACCGTTTGCTTTGAGTATAAGCCCTGTGTAAACAAGAGATTATTTGAGATGGTCTAAAAGCAATTTCATGTGAACCTTTTTAAGAATCACAGTGCCTGGAGCTTACCTGACTTGTCTAATATGTTTGCATTTCTTGTAGGTGCTGCTTATGCCCATGCAGAGGAGGGTATCAGGAAATTGGTGGAGCAGTGTAAATTGCCATTTTTGCCCACCCCCATGGGAAAGGGGGTCATCCCTGATAACCATCCAAACTGTGTAGGTGCTGCCAGATCCAGGTGCGTGGCATTCTAGAGTTTAAGTACAATGGCCTGGCTGATTTTAAGCTAATTTAAATTATTTTGTGTCTTTAATGAATCTAGGAGAAGTTCTGAAATGTAATTTTAAGCACACCTGCTTCTTTTTAGACTTTTCAGCACTTTAAAGATTTTGCCCACTGCCTTCTGACCCTCCTGGTTTTAGATGAGAAATCTGTAGTCATTTGAATCGTTGTCCCCCTGCATGTGATATGTTCTTGTGTTCCTGCTTGCAGGATTTGTCTTTATCTTTGGTTTTCAGCAGTTTGATTATATGTCTGGGCATGGTTTTCTTTTAGTTTATCCTTGTTCTGTAACTTCAATCTGTAAATTAATGTCTTTGACCGAATTTGTAAAGTTTTGACCACTATTTCTTCACATATTTTTTTCTATACCAATCTCTTTCTCCTTTCCTGGGATAATGCAAATAGTAGACATTTTGATACTGTCCCATAGGTCCCTGAATATCTGTTCAATTTTTTTCATCTGTAAAGTAGTTTACTAGAGATTTCTTATATGAAATGCTCTTTTTATTTTTATTTTTAAGTAAATTTTTTATTTTGTTGATTTTTTAGTTGAGGTAGAGTTGCTATGCAATGTTGCGTTAGTTTCAGGTATACAACATAGTGATTTGACAGCTCAGTACATCATGCTGTGTTCTCTGTTCAATCCTTTTCAATGCTTTTGTTTCTTTTATATTTCTCTGTTGAGAGCTTCTATTTTCTCTCATTTATTTGAAGAGTATTTTTGTTCACTTTATGGAGCATATTATAATAGCTGTTTTAAAGTCCTTGTTTACTAATTTAAACATCTGAGCCATCACAGAATGGGTGTCTTTTCATCTCTTTTGAGAATTGGTCACATTTTTCTGGTTCTTTTGTATATTGAGTATTTTTGGAATGTATCCTAGATTTTAAGTATTATGTTGCAAGATTCTAGGTTCTATTTACATCCTCTGTTGAATGTTGACTTTGTTTGTTTTAGCAAGCACTTAAATCTGGCTAGGTTCAGACTGCAAGGTCTTACTAGGGGCAGTAGCTCCAGGGTCAGTTCAGTTTCAAAGCCTTTGCTGTGTTTGTCCACGTACGTACTGCCCGAGGGTGAACCCCAACCATGTGCTAGTTCCTCTCCAGAACTAGGGATTTCTTTTCTCTTCTCTGTAGGACAGACACCTCCTTTCCAGGAGTCCCTTGCTCTGCCTTATAGTACTGCACAAATGGAACTGCCTTTGGGGCAAAGTAACAGAAAGGAAGATAAAAAGTAAGGGGAATTGTCCCCATATTCTTCACAGCCCAAAGGGCCCCTTTACTGGTTCTTCTTGCCTGAAAAATGAAGTCTTTCTTGGAATTTTAGCTGCTGGGGACCCACCACGATGCAGCTGTGCAGGAGGGCTTTCCCCGGAGTCTGGCTGTGAGAGCAAAAAAGGAAAAAGAAAAAAACCTGAACTTTTCCCCCCACCGTGCTCCTCCCTGGCTTGCAGGTCCCTTTGTTTGATCACCTGGTCAAAAAGACAAGGTTTCTCCCCAAGTTTTTGTTACCCTCCAATTCTGCAACCAACACTGCCCTGTGTCAAAGCTACAAAATAAAAGAGGGGGAAATTAACCTAGGAAACTCACACCTTGTGTGAGTCACTTCTTTGACTCCTCTCTCCCACTCATCTACTATTGGTTACTTTTCAGAATCCTCAGGCAGTGGCTTTTTATATTTTGTTCCCAGTTTTCGATTGTGATTAGAGAGCTAGGCTGTAGTGGGCTTACCCAGTCATGGCTGGCACTAGAAGTGTCCTCTTTTTAGATTTTTAAAACATATGTTTTGATAAACTATACATTTTTTCTTTTAATTTCTTGAAATTTCTTTATTATGAAATACTCTAAATAATACAAACGAGATCATTTAATGAACACTTATGTAACCACCACTCAGCTTTATCAAATGTAATGTAATACATTCAGTAATATGTAACATTAAGTAATTATGTAATATGTCATTCCTTTAGTTTCATTTCTTTTTTTTATTTTTTTTTTTTGTAAAGAAAAAATTACTGATTCATTTGTAGTCCTCTGAATAGCTTTCCTGATCTCATTCCTTCCCTCCCTGTACAGGGTTCACCATGGTTATGCATTTGGTGCTTTTCATATTCTCATGCACACACTAAAATTAATTTTGAGGGTTTTTAGAATGTAATTTTTGCTCATTTAATGCTATCTTAAAGAGATTACACCTTAATCTATACAGGTATAGATTGTACCTTTACTTTTTTTTCATATTGGTATACACTGTAGAGTAACTGGATTCTTATTCTGTTAAGATTTTAGTGTACGTGTGTGTGTATTTATATGTTTGTATTTTAACTTGGCTTGAGCTGAAGTTTATCTTCATTCCATCCAAAGTTTAAGAAGGTAATATTAAACACATGGAACATTCTCCAGAATAGATCACATACTGGGACACAAATCAGCCCTCAACAAGTACAAAAAGATTGAGATCATACAGTGCATATTTTCAGACCACAATGCTATGAAACCTTAAATCAACCACAAGAAGAAATTTGGAAAGACCACGAATACTTGGAGATTAAAGAACATCCTAGTAAATAATGAATGAATGAATTTAAGAAATTAAAGAGGAAATTAAAAAGTACATGGAAGCCAATGAAAATGATAACACGACAGCTGAAAACCTCCTGGATGCAGCAAAGGTGGTCATTAAGGGAAGTATATAGCAATCCAGGCCTTCCTAAAGTAGGAAGAAAGGTCTCAGACATACAACTTAACCTCACTCCTTAAAAAGATGGAAAAAGAGCAGCAAATAAAGCCCCCAAACCCCTAGAAGACAGGAAATAATAAAGATTAGAGCAGAAATCAATGCTATTGAAATAAAAACAAAAAACAGTAGAACAATGAAACCAGGAGCTGGTTCTTTGAAAGAATTAACAAAATTGATAAACCTCTAGCCAGTCTGATCAAAAAGAAAAAGGAAAAGACCCAAATAAATAAAATCAAGAGTGAAAGAGGAGAGATCACAACCAACACTGCAGAAATACAAACAATAATAAGAAAATATGAGCAATTATATGCCGATAAATTGGGCATTCTGGATGAAATGGGCAAATTCCTGAACCATATAAACTACCAAAACGAAAACAGGAAGAAATAGAGAATTTGAACAGACCCATAACCAGTAAAGAAATTGAATCAGTAGTCAAACATCTCCCAAAACACAAGAGTCCAGGGCAGGATGGCTTTCCAGGGTAATTCTACCAAATGTTTAAAGAAAAGTTAACACCTATTTTTTTGAGGCTGTTCCAAAAAATAGAAATAGAAGGAAAACTTCCAAACTCATTCTACGAGGCCAGAATTACCTTGATGCCAAAACCAGACAAAGATACCACTAACAAGGAGAACTATAAACCAATTTCCCTGGTGAACATGGATACAAAAATTCTCAATAAAATATTACCCAACCGGATCCAACGATGCATTAAAAAACCTATTCACCATGTTCAAGTAGGATTTATACCTGGGATGCAAGGCTGGTTCAATATCTGCAAATCAATCAATGTGATACATCACATTAATAAAAGAAAGGATAAGAACCATAAGATTCTTTCAATAAATACAGAGAATGCATTTGACAAAATATAGCATCCTTTCTTGATAAAAACGCTCAAGAAAGTAGGGATAGAAGGATCATACCTCAAGATCATAAAAGCCATATATGAAAGACCTACTGCTAATATCATCCTCAGTGGAGGAAAGCTGAGACCTTTTCCCCTTAGGTCAGGAACACGACAAGGATGTTCACTCTCGCCACTCTTATTCAACATGGTGTTGGAAGTCCTAGCCTCAGCAATCAGACAACACAAAGAAATTAAAGGCATCCAAATTGGCAAGGAGGAAGTCAAACATCACTCTTCACAGATGACATGATACTCTATGTGGAAAACTCAAAAAATTGCACCAAAAAACTGCTAGAACTGATCCATGAATTCAGCAAAGTCGCAGGATATAAAATCAATGCACAGAAATCGGTTGCATTTCTATTCTGTCCACCAATAATGAAGCAGCAGAAAGAGAAATCAAGGAATCGATCCCATTTATAATTGCACCAAAACCCATAAAATATCTAGGGATAAATATAACCAAAGAAGTGAAAAATGTATATACTGAAACTAGGGAAAGCTTATGATAGAAATTGAAGACACACAGAAAAGGAAAGATATTCCATGCTCATGGATTGAAAGAACAAATATTGTTAAAATGATACTGCCCAAAGCAATCTATGTATTCATACAATCCCTGTCAAAATAACATCAGAGCTAGAACAAACAATCCTAAACTTTGTATGGAACCAGAAAAGACAAATAGCCAAAGCAATCCTGAAAAAGAAAACCAAAGCTGGAGGCATCACAATTCCTAACTTCAGGATGTATTACAAAGCTGTAATCATCAAGACACAATGGTACTGGCATAAAAACGGACACTTAGATCAGTGGAACAGGATAGAGAATCAGAAATGGACCCACAAATGTATGGCCAATTCATCTTTGACAAAGCAGGAAAGAATATCCAACAGAATAAAGACAGTCTCTTCAGCAAATGGTGTTGGGAAAACTGGACAGTGACATGCAGAAAAATGAACCTGGACCACTTTCTTATACCAGACACAAAAATAAACTCAAAATGGATGAAAGACCTAAATGTAAGACAGGAAGCCATCAAAATCCTAGAAGACAAAGTAGGCAAAAACCTCTTTTTGACCTCGGCCGCAGCAGCTTTTTACTCAACATGTCTCCGGAGGCAAGGGAAACAAAAGCAAAAATGAACTATTGGGACCTCATCAAGATAAAAACTTAGGCATGTTGAAGGAAACAATCAGCAAAACTAAAAGGCATCTGATGGAATGGGAGAAGATATTTGCAAAGGACATATCAGATAAAGGGCTAGTATCCAAAATCTGTAAATCACTCATTAAATCCAACACCCAAAAAACAAATAACCCAGTGAAGAAATGGGCAAAAGACATGAATAGACACTTTTCCAAAGAGGACATCCAGATGACTAACAGACACATGAAAAGATGCTCAACATCACTCATCAGCAGGGAAATACAAATCAAAACTACATTGAGATACCATCTCACACCAGTTGGAGTGGCTAAAATTGACAAGTCAGGAAACAAAAGATGTTGACAAGGATGTGGAGAAATGCAAACCCTCTTGCATTGTTGGTGGGAATGGAAACTGGTGAAGCCGCTCTGGAAAACAGTGTGGAGGTTCCTCAAAAAATTAAAAATAGAACTACCCTATGACCCAATAATAGCACTACTAGGAATTTATCTAAAGGATACAGGAGTGCTAATTCATAGGGGCACTTGTACCTAATGTTTATAACAGCACATTCAACAATAGCCAAATCATGGAAAGAGCCCAAATGTTCATCAACTGATGAATGGATAAAGAAGATGTGGTTTATAGATACAATGTAATACTATTTGGCAATGAGAAAGAATGAAATCCTGCCATTTGCAACAATGATGTAACTGAAGGGTATTATGCTAAGTGAAATAAGTCAGAGAAAGATATCATATGTTTTCACTCATATGTGGAACTTGAGAAACTTAACAGAAGACCATGGGAGAAGGGAAGGGGAAAAATAGTTTCAGAGAGGGAGGCAAACCCGTAAGAGACAAATACAGAGAACAAACTGAGGGTTGATGGGGGAGAGAGGGGAAAATGGGTGATGGGCATTGAGGAGGGCACTTGTTGGGATGAGCACTGGGTGTTGTATGTAAGTGATGAATCATGGGAATCTACCACCGAAACAAAGAGCAACTGTATATGCTCTATGTTAGCTAAATTGACAATAAATTATATTAAAAAAATTAAAAATAGAACTACCATATGACCCACCAGTTGCACTATAGGTATTTGGATAGGTATTTATCCAAAGGATACAGGGGTGCTGTTTTGAAGGGGCACATGCACACCAATGTTTATAGCAGAGCTATTGACAATAGCCAAAGTATGGAAAGAACCCAAATGTTCATTGACAGATGAATGGATAAAGATGTGGTATATATATATATAGATATGCAATGGAATATTACTTGGCGATCAAAAAGAATGAAATCTTGCCATTTGCAACAACATGGATGGAATAGAGTGCATTATATATAAGTGCAATATATATATTATAGAGAGAGTGCATTATATACTAAGTGAAATTAGAGAAAGGCAAATACATGACTTCATTCATATGTGGAATTAAGATACAAAACATGAATATAAGGGAAGGAAGCAAAAATAGTATAAAAACAGGGAGGGGGACAAAACAGAAGAGACTCATAGAGAACAAACTGAGGGTTGCTGGAGGGGCTTAGGGTGGGGAGATGGCCTAAATGGGTAAGGGGCATTAAGGAGGGCACTTGTTGAGATGAGCACTGGGTGTTATATGTAGGGGATGAATCACTGGAATCTACTCCTGAAATAATTATTGCACTGTATGCTAACTTGGATGAAAATTAAAAAAAAATAATAAAAATGAAGAATATTTATCTTGAAAAAAGAAGTTAATAGTGTAAAAAAGATTGCAAGCAGTTTTAAATAATTGAATCAACATTATCAAGTATCAATAAACAAATTTTTCTTCCAATTGCAGTTTTTAATGTTTGTTAAATTGGGTCCCACAGGACCAATACAGTATATGAAAACATGTATGGTATCATCACTGAAGAAGACAAAAGCAAAAGAACAGATCCCCTATAGAAAAAAAAGTAGGATAAAAGGGGAACAGCTAAGCAGCAGAAAAATGAGAAGTAAAAAAGAATACCACAGCGATCATGATAATAAATTCTTCTGTAGAAAGGTAGAGACATTATTGATTTGATCAATAAAATGACAGTTATGTATATTATAAGAACAACATCTGAAACAAATGATACAGCATAAAATAAGCAAAGGTATGTGAGGTAAACAAAAACAAAGCAAGAATGACTATGTTAATATTGGTGTAGATATCAAAGTAAAAAATATTTTTAAAAAATTAGAAGTTGTATTGACAAGGATATTAAGATATATAAAACTATCAATAATAAATGTGAATAGTTTTGAAAGCAATTTGGGAATATGAATCAATTGTCCTAAAAACACCTTCTTCTGGGACACCTGGGTGGCTCAGTTGGTTAAGCGTCTGGCTTCGGCTCAGGTCATGATCTCATGGTTCATGGGTTCGAGCCCCGTGTCGGGCTCTGTGCTGACAGCTAGCTCAGAGCCTGGAGCCTGCTTCGGATTCTGTGTCTCCCTCTCTCTGTGACCCTCCCCTGCTCGCGCTGTCTCTGTCTCAAAAATAAAAAAATAAAAAAATGAAAACATTAAAAAAATACCTTCTAAGAATCAATATGAAGTATGTATTAAGATTCAAGCATAGGGGCGCCTGTGTGGCTCAATCGATTAGGCGTCCAACTCTTGGTAATGGCTTAGGTCATGATATCTTGGTTGTAAGATGGAGCCCTGTGTCGGGCTCTGCACTAAGTGTGGAGCCTCTTGGGATTCTCTCTCTCCCTCTGTCTCTGCCCCTCCCCTGCTCACACATAAAAACAAATTCAAGCATAAAGATGTGCAACCCAGTACTATTAATAATAGATTATCCAGTAATTAAGAAAAGATTTAATAAATTTGGTGAATGTGTTCTGTAAAATATGTAGCCTTTCAAAATTGTATTTAAGGGGTGCCTGGCTGGCCCAGTCAGAAGAGCTGCAACTTGATCTCAGGGTTGTGTGTTTGAGACCTATGTTGGGTGTAGAGATTACTAAAAAAATATAAATAGAGTGTTAAAATAATAAAAATGATAAAAATTTTAAGAAGAATCTAATGAAAAGGAAAATGTATTAATAAGCAAAAGTACATGAAATAGTATTATAGCATATAAGCTCAACTATGTAAAAATATATTTGCATTGAAAGAAGACTAGAGTTGAACTATACCAGACCATTAATAATAGCTTTCAAATAGATAGTATTACTGCGTTAGGTTTTTTTTCTTTATACTTTTTCTATTTTCCACATCATCTACAGTGGACTTGTAATAATTTTTCTAATGATAAAAAGTAATAAACAATGAAATAGGTATAGTCTTATAATAAACATTATAACTATTATTTATAATATATATTTATTTTACCTTTTAGATTACTATTTTTAAATAGAAAGGCTTCATAAATTATTTTGGTTTGAAAGATCAAATTTACCCTAGAAGCTGATTCTGAAAACTAAAATAAAATAAGCTCCAAATCATTTGAACTTAATCAAAATATTTAGAAAATAATTTTAGAATAATTCAAATAAGAAATATAGATATACTTTTTATATTAAACAAATTTTTCTTTTTAATAGGGCTTTACAATTTGCTGATGTAATTGTGTTATTTGGTGCCCGATTAAATTGGATTTTGCATTTTGGACTGCCTCCAAGATACCAGCCAGATGTGAAGTTTATCCAGGTACTCAGAGTGGAGAGATTTAAAACCAGAGCTATCTGTGACTTATTGTCCCCAGCTATTATCAGCTCTGCTTTCTTCCTGGCTTTTGTAGATTTTTATTGTCTGACATAATTACAGGTACCAAAGTAAGCTGCCTTTTCATGCCTATGAAACATAATGTGCCACTTTACTTCTAATCAGAAAACCTTTCAAAACCAAGTTTTAAATAGTTTGGAAAGCATAATTTGCCTCGTCTTCATAGTTCATTTAAAGACAGACAAAAGAGGTTTGAGTAGAATGGTAGATTAGAACAAAACATTCAACATTGCTAGAGATTGAGTTGTCTTTTTAGATGCTAAATCTTTCTCTTTAAGATTTTTTTAAAAGTTATTTCTACACACAGCATGGGATTTGAACCTACAACCCCAAGATCAAGAGTCACACGCTCCACTGACTGAGCTAGCCAGGCACTCCAAGATGCCGAATCTTTCAAACACCCTTTGGTTAGGAATCTCTAAATGTTTTTCCCTGTCACTGAACACAGTGGAATATACTCTGACCTCCCTCTGATGAGTCATGTATCATTGTGATCCTCCTTCTAAGCCAGTTTCCTTATTGGTGTGGGAAGTACTGCCTATATAGTACAGCGTGAACCTGTTTGCCCTCCAGAGATTGTGTATGGTGTTTGATGACCCAGCTACAATTGCTATCTTCTCCCTGTTTACTTTTTAAGGAGTCGACTTCTAATAGTCCCATTCCCCCTGGGGCTATGGGAGACCTAGCACTGCAAATAAGCAAGACTGGATTCCTTGGAAGATGCCGCCACGTCTTAATTATCCCTCTTGAGTATAGAATAAAGTGCATCCCCTTTGGGGTGGCTAAATTACAACTCCTTGCACAGCTATTTTCACTTGCCCATGGCCCTTCAGAAATGGAGCTTCTGGGTAAATGGGAAGTAATCATGCCATACCCTAGGGAGTAGTAGTTCTCAAAATGTGGTCCCTGGACCAGCAGCAGCAGCATCACCTGGGAAACCTGTTAGAAAAACACATTTTGGGGCCCCATTCAAACCTGCTGAGATCAGAAACTCCGAAGTGGACTCTTGCAGTCTGTGGTTTAACAAGGCTACCAGGTGATTCTGATAGATCATATTTGAAAGCTGCTCTAAGTAGGAACTACAGTGTGATTAAACAGAACCTGGGGTGCCTGGGTGGCTCAGTTGGTGTAGTGTCCGACTTCAGCTCAGGGCATGATCTCACTGTTCATGGGTTCGAGCCCTGCATTGGGCTCTGTGCTGACAGCTCAGAGCCTGGAGCCTGCTTCAGATTCTGTGTCTCCCTCTCTCTCTGCCCTTTCCTTGCTCACACTCTGTCTCTCTCTCCTTCAAAGATAAACATTAAAAAAAAATTTAAACAGAACCTTATTATTGATGAGATTCAAAACTATAATTGATCAACTCAGATGCATTCCTGTGAGTATAATAGAACAATATTCAAATCTACAGAGTAGATATTAAAATGAAGGAGGGGGATGAGGTTTGCTGTACTTGCTGTGATACTTAACAGTTCTATGGATTTTTACTTTTATAAAGAAATATCTTGGATACCAAATCATCTTTATCATTTGTTACATATACACAGTTCATTTATTCAGTATTAATTAACTTCTTTTTTATTTTATTAAAAATTGTTTTAATGTTTGTTTATTTTTGAGAGAGAGAGAAATAGCATGAGCAGGGGAGGGGCAGAGAGAGAGGGAGACACAAAACTCGAAGCAGTTTCAGGCTCTTCGCTGTCAGCACAGAGCGAGCCTAAAGCAGGGCTCAAACTCATGAACTGCAAGATCATGACCTGAGCTGAAGCCGGCTTAACCGACTGAGACACCCAGGCACCCCAGTATTAATTGGCTTCTTAAAGATTTTTAAGAATAAGCATGGCTTGTTCTTAAGCTTTATCTCTTTTAGGTTGATATCTGTGCAGAAGAATTGGGGAATAATGTAAAGCCTGCTGTGACTTTGTTAGGAGACATAAATGCTGTCACTAAACAGGTAAGAGCTTTTACCTGGGTTTTAATGTATATGGATTGGTCTTTAAGGAATAGTCTGTTCTTAAAAATGTCTCAGCCTTGATCCACATGATGACAGGCTTACTAATATCTATTTTAAACAGAATTTATGATGGAAAGCTAGTCTTAAAAAGAACTTTGGAACTCAGTAAATCCAGCTCCTTATATATAAATCATTTTTATGTGAGTAAGTTAATCATTTTGGAAGGCGATTGAAGACTTAAAGGCATTCAGTAGGCAAACAGTGATATACTAAATAGGATTCAGCTGTCTGAAAAATTATACTACAGCTTCCAAAGGAACAGAACTTACAGCCAAGAAATGTCTTAATGTACTAGAAAAATCTAACTTAGTGTTTCACTAGGCAATAAAGAGATTTTTTTACTCTTCAAATGGTACTCAGTGACTTTTCCAGATTCTTATTATTTATGCGTAATTTATACAGTTCACTGTAACAGGAGATAAAGTATAGTGACATCTTTCACTTGATATTGGATAAAAATTGGTATTGTTATCATGACTACATAATTTTAGGAAGCAATCCCCAATCACATATTAGAACATCCTGGAACATTTGGTCTATAATTTGGAAGTCCCTGGATATTTGGGGCTATGGTCCTTCCCACAAGGATTCTATGGTGGGGGTGACTTTCTTTTTAGTGTCAAAAGCTGAAGAGGACATAAAAACCCCTGCCTGTGACGTGAGGTAGCATTTCCCTTGTGTTCTGTGGAAATCCCAACGTTTGGCAGAAGTCTACACTGACCCAAACAAACACTTTCCATGTTGCCTATTTATTTTCTACGAGTTGTTAGCTGCCTAGAAGACAAACAGTATGAGTGATGAGAAGGGCAGGATAGCATAGCAGTATCGTCTTCTTTAACAAGATGTTGTTGTGTTAATATGACGTAAGCATATTTTCAAAAAGAAAAAGTCTGTGGTTTTTTTAGCTTTTAGAACAATTTGATAAAACACCATGGCAGTATCCTCCAGAGAGCAGCTGGTGGAAAACTCTGAGAGAAAAAATGAAGAGCAATGAAGCCGCATCCAAGGTAATATGAGACTCACAGAAATTCAGGAACGTTCAGGCTCATGGTTCCATTAGCTCTGTCATAACATGAGCTACGCATTCCTAAAATCAACACGCTATGTAAAGTCATGGAGTAAAAACCATGGGGTTCATGGGGAAAAAGGTTTAGAGGCACAGCTCTCAAAAACTCTGTGAAACATTAATATAGAAACCTAATAATTCTACACATGTTAAATGGCTAAGACATATATATTTCAATAAATATAGTACTCTTCCTTGAAAAAGACCTGAAGTCTCTTGTGGAGGTGGGCATTGGGAGGGTCTCAACTTGTGAGTCAGTGAGACGTGGTAGAAGGAAGCTGACCTGACATTGGACAGAAAATTTAAGAGCCCATGTGAATGGGTAGGGCTCACTGTCCTCAGTTTGGCCTTAGCACCAAATCATAATTAAGAGATCTTTTGAAATCTTAAATTCTGGGGCATGTTTTTCTACCCTTAAGATGTAAGTCCTTCAAGGCATGCATGTATAATAGGTAAGTGTTTCATCCAAATTAAAAATTTGTTCTAATGTACAGCCTTTTAAAAAAAATATCAGCTTTATTGAGGTATAATTGACACATAAAATTATAAGATATTTAAAGGTACATCATGATGATTTGATAACGCATATACACTGTGGAAGGATTGCCCCCATCTAGTTCATGAACACATCCATCACCTCACATTTTTTTCTTTTCTTTTTTTTTCTTTCTTTCTTTGTTTCTTTCTTTCTTTCTTTCTCTTTCTTTTTTTGTGAGACCATTTATAGCCTTTATAAATTAACTTTTGTATCACCATGGGAAATTATTTCGTGACTTCCTCATTTGCGTTCATGGCTTTGCCTGATATCTAAAGGCTTCGGAACCTGTAGTAAAGTGTGAAACCACCAGACCATCACTACTAGCAGTGAAATGAGCCACTTCTGTTGGGACGTGGCAATTTCTATTTAGAGTCTTTGGATATAGGTAGAATTTTTTTTCTTTGATGGTGAGAAGGTTATTCCTGATTTTTTCTGATGTTTTGTATATTCCTATGCATCTTGGGCCAGCTGGGGGCAGTTTTCTGTGTTCATGGAGTGTGTCTCACTGACGGAACCCTGCATAAGCAATGTGAAATTTACGTTGTGCTCCTCTTGTTCCCTTATATGTCAGATGTCTTGGAATAAAGTCACATTATCAAAAATCACAGAATTAACTATACATAACTGTTTTATTGGAATTTTAATCAGTGGCTATTTCTATCAAGAGACAGTCTCAGTTCTACTTTCCTGAATGGTGTCATGATTAATCCCTTCTTTTCCCTACGAATCATACTAGTTTAAGATGGGAGGAGCCTGCCTCTCTTCTCTGGTGCAGAGTAGTGGGGTGCCTCATCTAACTCAGGTGTAATCTCCAACGGGCCAAAACAGCAGAGCGGAAGAGGCAATGCCGGAAGCCCGTGGGACTGTTGCCGCTAAAGCCCCGCGTGGCTTTCTCTCCGCTCTACAAGGCATATGGTTAGACAAAGGACTTACCGTGCTCTACTCAAAGACTCGCTAGCGGGTGAAGCGTATCCCCTTTACTCTCCAGTGCACGTGGAGAAGAACCAGATTTTCAGATTTTCTAAAATCCTGACTTCATTTTTATTTTAAACTTAAGGGCATATTTCCGATTAAAATATTCTAGGATACAATTTTTGCTTTTTCTAAGGCAGTGTATTCTTACAAATGCTCAAATAAGACTGTTTAGTTTTGTTTAACCCAATGTTTCCAGCTATCTTTACTATAGACTTGTCTGACTTTAGAATGCTAATGTGCATTGTGGATCTCCAAGAAGAAAGGTATTCCCTAGCTTATTTGATCTTGTCCCAGACTGGGGCTGTCAATCCCATTTTTCTTTAGCACATCCCGCAGGACTGTTCACAGATCCATTAGCTTCTAAGAGCGGCCGTTTGGGAACCTGGTACCTTATAGTTGCCTGTTTCCAAATGAGTTTGGTAGTAGCTTATTGACATTGCTCATTTTTCGTTGTATCTCAACCTAATTTGATTATATTTCCGTCAAATACTTTAGGAATTAGCTTCCCAGAAATCCCTGCCTATGAATTATTACACCGTATTCTATCATGTTCAAGAACAACTACCCAGAGACTGTTTTGTGGTAAGTGAAGGAGCAAATACTATGGACATTGGACGCACTGTGCTTCAAAACTACCTTCCTCGTCACAGGTAAGGCTTCCAGAAAAGAAATTATAATGTGTTAAATTTGAAACTACGGTAATGCTGGTTCATAAAACGAGGATTACACATGTTCAGTGTATAAGGACATATTTCATGAAAGTATTCTTAGGTGAGATTTGGTAGTTTTTATGCTTGATATGTCTTTGAGGTCATGTGATAATTGCTATACTTAGTGTTCCAAGGGTATATTCACAGTCATCCAAACCATCATGAGAGACTTTTTCCTCTAATACTGCCTATCCTTGACTAGTCGGTTCCTCACAGTCTAAAAACTTTATATTAAAGACGGAGAATGTTTTTATTGTTCTTTATTTTACACATGAATATGACTAGATTTGTGCCCACCCACCATCTGCAACATGCTCCAGAGGGTTTCATTTTAGCTTTTTTCCCCCTAACAGGCTTGATGCTGGTACTTTCGGAACAATGGGAGTTGGTTTGGGCTTTGCCATTGCAGCTGCTGTAATGGCTAAAGATAGAAACCCAGGGCAGCGGGTCATCTGTGTGGAAGGAGACAGTGCATTTGGGTTTTCTGGCATGGAAGTGGAAACCATCTGTAGGTAAAACAGCGTTCATTTCTTTCTCCAAAAGATAAAGCATTACACATAAAGACTCACTTGCCTAACAGACACTTATCAGGTGTTCACCATGTGCCAGATGCCTGCTGCACAGCGCTGTGCTGTGTCCTGAGAATGCTAGTATAAAACAGCCGCAGGGTCTTAGCCAGGACAGTGTGTTCATAACCTCTTTACTACATGCTCCAAACCCGCTGAACTGTGAGGAGTGGTTTTGAGATGCCGGCAAAACGTTCTGGTCCAAGAAAAGCTTGTTTTGGCTGGGAGACAGCAGAGCTTTGTGGTTAAGAGCACAGCCTCTGGGTCCATGGTCTGGATTTAAATACTGGCTCGACCGCAACAGAGCCAGGTGATGTGGGTTAACTTACTTTACTAAGCTCCAATCTCCTTTAAAATAGGGAGAGGAATACTAAGTGATAGTTCCTACCTTAGAGGACGGTTGTGAGGAACGAATGAGGTAATCTAGGTAAAGCTCAAGATGATTGCTCACTGAATGTGAGCTGCTCAGATTATGTTTATGGTTGCAAGGATTGTTTATAGGGAGAAACTAATGAGCCGTAGATCTGCTATAGAAGGATGGGGACTTTTTTTCTCCCTAATTATTTAAACTGTAGTAAAGTCATTCTTTATTCTTAGCCAGGACTCTTATTAGACCTTTTGTAAATCATGTTTTGGGGACTTTCAAAGCTTTGGTATACAACACTTTCAAGATCAGATGGAAAATATTTACTTGTTAGAATGTCTGTATTCACAACCTAAGTTATACACCAAAAAGGTGATTTATGGGAAAGCCAGCCTTCTAGAGAGTCATGATTCCCGTTGAGCATGGATCGCAAGTAGTTACCACAGTCCTGTTACATAACGGTATGCAGTGCAGTTTTGTTTTTACACCTGGTCTCAGAAATTATGTGTGTACAAAATAAAGCCCATGTTCTTCTGTCAGTCATTAGTAAAGTTCAATCATCCTTTTGTCTTTACAATACTGTTTAGCACATTTTTAAATACTCTTTTTCTCTATTTATTATACAATGCTTTTCTTTTTTAAATTTTTAAGTGTTTTATTTTTATTTTTGAGAGAGAGAGACAGACAGAGACAGAGTGAGAGTGGGAGAGGGGCAGAGAGAGAGGGAGACATAGAATCTGAAGCGGGCTTTAGGCTCTGAGCTGTCAGCACAGAGCCTGACGTGGGGCTTGAATCCACGAACCATGAGATCATGACCTGAGCCAAAGTCGGATGCTCAACCAACCGAGCCACCCAGGGGCCCCCATATAATGCTTTTCTAATTTGGGGTGAAGTGGTTTGAGAGAAGAGAATGTATGCTGGTCACTGTATGCTTCCCACAGCCTCTAGCAAGTGCTGCTTGTCTATGAGGAGTTCAGTAAATAGATACTTTTCAAATAGTACTCCTAGGCACCACCTAGAAGTGGTGCTTCGGAGGGTATTCAATGTGGAAGATGGAAGGTGTCATTCTTAACACCTAGAGCTATGAAAACCGAAGTTCAGAAAAGCTCAGTGAGGTCCACAGATGCATAATGCTAGAACCTGGTGTTCTTACACCTTTTCTGACTCCCATGTTTCCATTAATGATTTGATGTTTCTTATTAGGTAACAAATGTTTAATTTTTAGTCTTATGCTAATATTACAAAAAAGCTTATTTCAAAAAACCCATCCATTTTTAAGTTAAAGTTTCAGCCTGAAGATAAAGTGCTTTAGAATGAAGAATGATTTCCTGTATATTTTGCTTTCAATTTTAGGTACAACTTGCCCATCATACTTCTGGTGGTGAATAATAATGGAATTTACCAAGGTTTTGATGCAGATAGTTGGAAGGAAATGTTAAAATTTGGAGAGGCTACTGCAGTGTAAGTCACCCAGAACAATGTGTATTTATTTTCTCTCATCTATTTTAATCTCTCCTTACAAAGTCTGCTGTATTATAATGTGCTTCTGTGGTGTGAGTATTGTTTATTTATAGTGTCAGCCCCCCTAAAGGCCAGGAACCCTGTCTGCATGGCTCCTCTTTGTATAACCGCCCATGATGGGATGCTTCAATCAATAATTTATGATCAGGGAGCCACTAAAGACTCGGACAATTAAGATTGATGTCTAACCTTTGTTAACGAAAGAGCTTGTTGCAAAATGCTTCCAGTCCTTCTATTCCTACTACACCGTGGAGGAAATGGATGTTAACACATTATTTATGATCCAGAGATCTTCCTTCTTTTTAGTATTTAACTAATTCTTGATTATCTGATGGCAGAGTCAAACTGTGCCAGTATTGTAGCTAGCCGTGTGGGAGTCAACCTGGGGGTGGAATGGGATGTGAGGATGTTTGCTTATGCCTCACTGATGCCATTTCTCATTTTGTTGTTATTGGGTGTTTTGCAGTAACCATTCCTTTTTTCTTCTTTTTCTTTAGGATTCATAGTAGCTGATGGTGTGGGCTGCACTGTTCAGTATAGTAGCTACTAGCCATGTGTGGCTATTTAAATTAAATTTTAAAATCAGTTCTGTTTTAACTAGTCACATTTCAAGTGCTCACCACAACTGGTTACTAGTGGCTATTATAGTGGATAGCACAGACAGAAATATAAAACATTTCTATCATCACAAAAAGTCCTATTGGACATTGCTGTATAGACAATAAGAAATATATGGAAATAAAAAAAAGCTAGTATCTTTAAGTGTTGGACATAAATGTATGCCTTTCAGTTCAGCTTAAATTTTTCTACAAATTATTTCAGAGAATGACCTTCTTTTCTGTTGACTTACGACCTTTTTTAGGGCCCCTCCAGTCTGTCTTTTGCCAAACTCACATTATGAGCAGGTTATGACTGCGTTTGGAGGCAAAGGGTATTTTGTACAAACACCAGAAGAGCTCCAGAAATCACTGAGGGAGAGCTTGGCAAGCACAACTAAACCTTCTCTTATCAATATCATGATCGAGCCACAAGCCACACGGAAGCCCCAGGTAAACTCAATTGCTAAGCAGAAATCAGAAATATATAAAGCAAATATTAACAGACCTAAAGGGAGAAATAGCACTACAAAAATAGTAGGGACTTTAATACACCACTTAGATGGATCATCCAGACACAAAATCAATAAGGAAACATTGGCCTTAAATGACACATTAGATTGGATGGATTTAACAGATATATTCAGAACACACACAAAATAGACAATCTTGAGACCACATTAGTCACAGTAAAGCTCTAATGAATTGTCCCCTCTCTGCTAGTGAATTCAGGTTTCTAATGATCTGCTTCTAATGATCTCTTCTCTGAGTTCTCTATGAATTTTAGGGGTATTGCTGGAGAAATTTAAGTTATCTCCTCTTCTTTAAGGATCCATAAGGATCATCCTTATATTTCTTGAATCTATCACTTCAACATGAGTTATCCTCCATTCCAGTAAATTCCACACATATTATTGTTTCCAAACTGTTCATTTTCACTGATTGTCTGTGTGTCCATCTGCCATTTGTCATTGATTTGCGGTATAAACCGGCTGCTTCCTGCTACACTGTAGAGAGGACCTAATCTCTGCAGTCACCTCCGTGCAGGCCACTTGTGTGGGATGGGATGAGTCCTGGGAAGGCTTGGCTTCTGTACACTGCACTTCCTACCCAGCTTCTTCTCAGATTTGGGAACATCCCCCCTTCTTTCTTCTTTTGACTCTACTTCTGGTCCTTTCAGACTCTAGTTTTTTTGTGCCCTCATTACTTGTTCATAGTTGTTTTGTAGGACAAGACAGCAGGATTCACTATGAGTTTTTAGCTTCTTTTTGGGAAAAGCACAAGACCAACAACAAACCTCACTTACTGCCATTGTGGTAAATGTGGTTATAATGGCACTTTCAGATTTTAGAGCAAGCAAAGGAGGATAGTTTGAGACAATTACTTCTTTCACTGAACGTTTGTTGTCTTTTCTTCTTCTAGGATTTTCACTGGCTGACGCGCTCTAATATGTAAAGATGTCTGGGAATGGTCTTGAGGAGTTTTCTTTCTTGTAAGATGGAATTTTATTTTCAACAGCAAAATTACTAAAATGTTAAAATTATTATACAAAGAAAAATAAAAAAACATTTCTAAATGACATTTTATAGTAAAGGAATTGACTAAAAACAGAAAAAGTTACCAGTATTCTACCACCGAGATAAACCATTTACAGATGAAAGAAGAAAAAGAGCTTTAATGCGGCTTGTTCTAACTTTATAAATTGGGGTTTTGTTTTGTTTTGTTTTGTTTTGTTTTGTTTTTCTGGAGAGAACTTCCTGAGTTCATGCCATACCCGAACTGATAATTTCAGGGTATATTTAGATTAGCAACCTTAGTTTCTGTGTACCACATTGAGACCAACAGAGTCAACAGTCTTTTAATGTATAAAGAACTCTTATAAATAAGAAAAATATTAACACACTAGTATAAAAATGAGCAAAGGGCATGGATGTATAATTAATGGAAAAAATACAATAAAATGAGTATGAATAAATATGAATGAGTATGAGTAAATGTGACTATATAAGTTAGACAGCAAACCCTTATTTTGGCCTATCCACTTGGCAAAGCACTTTCAAAATTATAATTCTCAGTGATGGTGAGGGTAAAATGAAATCAGCACTGTTGTGTCATGGTGGAAGATGAAATTGGTACATTTTCATAGAGTAATGCTAGCAGTGCTTGTATTTAGAATCTTAAATATGTTCATACTGAGCCATGGGTGGCTCAGTTGATTAAGCATCTGACTCTTGGTTTTGGCTCAGGTCATGATCTCATGGTTTCATGAGTTTGAGCCCCACATTGGGCTGTGCGCTGACAGCATGGAGCCTACTTGGAATTCTCTCTCTCTCTCTCTCTCTCTCTCTCTCTCTCTCTGTCTCCCTCTCCCTCTCTGCCCCTCCCCACTTGCTTTGTCTCTGTCTCTCTCAAAATAAATAAATAAATAAATTTTTAAAAATGTTCATACACCATACCTTTTGACCCAGGGAGCCTAATATTTAGGGAGTATGTCCTAAAGAAAGAATAAAATATTTGGTCAAATATATATAAGGCCATTCAGCACAGTTCAGGAACAATGCCAATGTTTAATAATAAGATGTTGGCTACATATATTATGACCTGTTGACCTCATAAAATAAAAATTGTTATAAAGAGTATGTATAGGCGCCTGGGTGGCTCAGTTGGTTAAACATCTGAATTTTTCTTTCGGCTCAGGTCATGGTCTCATGGTCATGGAATCAAGTTCTGTGTTATCCAGTGTGGAGCCTGCTTAAGATTCCTTCTCCTTCTCCCTCTGCCTCTCCCATACCTGCTCTCTTTCTAAAAAAAAGAGTATGTATAAATGGAGGAATAATCACAATATAATACTAGTGAAAAGACAGGATGCAAAATAAATGGACCCAGGTCAGCAGATACACCTGTACTTGCAGAGTCATACATACACAGAAAAAAAAGATGGGCATAAAATAAACCAAAATGTTAACATGTTGATGGAGTTATAGGCAATTTTTTATTTCATTTTTTACTTCTTTTACAAAAATTGTAAATAAAAGTTATATAATTTTTATTATCAGAAACAGACTTTATTTTAAAAGGATATTAGAAATGGAAAAGTATCACTTATCTAGAATTTTATATGAATTGGGGCATAGGACTCTATCTCAAAGTTCAGCTGGTTTGCAACATACACATCAGTCTTGTCTCCATTAGCTACTTAGGAGCATAAGTGACTTCTACAGAGTGGAGTCCAGCTTTGAGATGTCAGTCTAGGAGACACTTGCAGGGAGCTGCGGTTTTACCCAGCAAGCCCCTGAAATTGGGCCCACGCAGCAGATACACTTATGTACTTCTAACGTACACACTATCAAGGGCTTGGACTGCATAAAAGCATAGAGAATATCAAAAGGAGTGTTGAGAGTGGGTAGCTCGTGTAACCTCATCAGTGTCCTACTCTGCCCATTGGACGGTTGCCTCTGGCAGCCAAGTGCAATGCAAGATTTTGCTGTAAAGTAATGTGGAAGGTTTGATGAATATTCATGAACTGAACTAAATAAATCTAAATACCAGATATAATTTGGGGAAAAGCCTTGTTCCTTAGCCACATTTAGCTCAAGGGAAAAAGAAAATATGTTAACATGTTAGTAGACTATCCAGCAGAGGTCAGTCTGAGCACATGAAGACCAGATTAGTCTAGGAGACTTTGGTGACGCTATCCATTGACTACTTAACTTCGTAATAGTAATCTGGAAATTAGTTTTCTTCTAAGAATTTTCCCTTAGAAGGATAAGATACTGATGAAGCCCCTCTAAGATGAATCTATTGGTTGATAGTCAAATTCACCTTGATACAACATTTTGCACCCCCCTAGTTGATTTAATGAACACTCCCACGTGATCCTGGTATGTTGAATACTCACGTGTCTCCTACAGAGCCTGGAGCCTGTCTTCAGATTCTGTGTCTCCCTCTCTCTCTGACCCTCTCCTGCTCATGCTGTCTCTCTCTCTCTCTCTCAAAAATAAATAGTAAAAATTAAAAAAAAAAGGTTATTTTCTTGATTTAGGAAAACTAAATCTGGGTTGGGAAATGACTTCTTGGGTTAGTTCCTGTCCTCATATTCTTTCTAAAAGTTTTCATACTTCATGAGATTGTTTGGGAATTCAAAATGCTATCCTGAAACTCCTAGCCCAATGTCTGGCATACAGAAGGCACGCTGACGCTACTGTGTCTCAGGAATATGTGACTTTAGAGGAGACACTGGCTGGAATTACGTCCTGCCTAGCAGTGTGGCTCCACATTTTAAATAAATGGGTCTGTCTTCCCCAAATAGATAAGTCATTTCCTGGAAAACAGGGGTTATGTGTTTTTACTTACCTTTTTTTTTTTTTAAGTTTATTTATTTATCTAAGTGATCTCTACACCCAGCATGAGGCTTGAACTCACGACTCGGAGATCAAGAGTCACATGCTCTCCGACAGAGCCAGCCAGGCACCACTGTTTTTACTTCTTTATACAGCTACCTGCTCTGCAGAGGTTCACTAAATAATAGTTGAATGAGAATTCATGATGGTTGGAAATACCCCAGGGGTATTTTCTATGTTTTTTTTTTTTTTTTAACACATGCACCTTTGAAGTAGCTCAGCTTCTCATGTGAAGTGAGTGAGTGTATTTTCCTTAGGAAAAAAAGTCTCAACTCTGTTACAAAGAAATAGTAGGACTTTTGAACACCAAAGGAAAATGAAAATACGGAATCTAAAAATGTTTTTGTTCCTTTACTATTTGCAAGACACGTCACTAGGCAGTGGGGAGCAGTGCATTCCCATGTGGAAGGGCCAAGGTGACTGAAACAAATGAGAATTCAGTGCTGAGGATAGCAATTCATTTGCATTAAGAGAGTTGGAAACCAGTTAAATTCCAGATGGGAATTATGACTGAGAAATCCTGATAAAACTGACCCTCCTACCTGCATTGGAAAGTGAAACGTGTACAGAAAGAATTTTGAAGCATCTGGTGTTTTCTGGTTGCATTTGCTGCTGCTAATGTGAATAATGGAGTAACGCGGACCAAGGATATTGAAGATCCTGTGAATTCTTCCCATTGATAAGGTGCAAATAAAAGTATACCTTGCTTGGATTCAGATCTGACAAGCAGCGCTGTCTACACCTCTGGTTTTCACCGGACTATTGTAGGATCTTCCGTCCCCTCTAAGGCCTTTCCCAGGAGAGGGGCTAGCCAGTCAGTGAACCTGTAGTAAATCCAGATTGTATGTTTACTCCAATTAGGGAGCAGAGAAAGGCACACCCAGAAACCCCTGGATCTCCAGTTTCAAAGTTTGAAGGAAACACTTAAAATTTTCGCTCAGGCCTGGAACTATCCAGAGAGATGGCATCATCCACAATTTTGTACTTTGTATCCAGCAGTCACTAGAATGACCTATGGTCTATGGAATGGTTAATCAACAGCCAACAGCCATGTGGCTCAGGCCCTGGTCCCAGCAGTTTCCTGGGAATTGCCTCCCTCCCTCCACTGATGAAGGTGGGCTCAGGAAATCAGATCCGCTTTCACCTTAGCCTGAGTTTTGCTTGTGCTGTTTCTACTGCAGTGCCCTGTGCATGCCTACCAATTTTTGCCATGTGAAATCAGCTATATCCTTCAAGGTCTAGCTCAAAAGACCCCTCTTCTGTGAAACTGTTCTCCCTCCCAGCACTCCTACAGCATCCTGTACGTGCCTCTGTCACTACTCAGAATGTTCACGGTTTATTCCCATTGCCCTCCCCCACTCAACCTAGTGTCTGCATACCCAGATGTCACCCACCCTCATCTTCCAGGGCCGGTGTCCTTTTGCTCTTGTTTGGCATGCTCCTCTGAGTTCACCCCTGAAGAGTCCACTCCCACATGGCATATAGCAATCTAAACCTCACAGACATTTTCCTGCAGGGGAGGTGACCCAGGAGGGGGTTAGATCCCCAAAGCTGCAGAAGCCTCAGGCAAGGATGCAGGGTGGGTAGATGAGACACCAAGGATCAGAAACCCACCCCTACGCCTGGGTATTGGATGAGCCCCACGGTTCTTAGAGCAATGTCGGGGAGGTGATTGGGGACCATGAGGCCCTGACACGACTGAATTTCATTCCCACCCTGGCAAAATGGAGGATAAAATTAAATTGAATTACTAAAAATAAGTATTTCTTTCAGACTTGAGTGCTTTGGACTGAAATTTATACCCACTACACCCATAAACCATTTCACAACTCAGTGCGGTCTCTGCCTCCCACCTTCCACCAGCCACTCTGTCTCCCTCCTCATCACCCTATCTACATTTTCATTTTCCAGAATTTTCATGGTTCTCTTCCTTGATTATTTTTGTACATTAACTTAAGTAGCACAAAAAAAATCTGGTATTTTCCTTGGAGTGTGCTTTAAAATACAGTGTAATAATAGAAAAACTCGAGATTCAGTAAGGCCAACAGACCAGGAGACAGTTGTCTTGAAAAGAGAAGTTTCTAACAATTCCTCAGAGGAGAAAGCTGCACCACTCAGGCCTCAGGAGAAGACGCAGAAGTCGATCTCAGGCATAGAGAGAAAGGGCACTAGTGGGCTGGAGCCTATATCGTGATCTCCTTGGGAAGAATGAGGTGAGGCACAATGAACAGGTTTAGGATTGGCCAGTTTGAATAATTTCCCAGGGCTCTGGAGTGCAGGGGCAGCCTCTAGTGATCTGGTAAGTGACCTTGGCAGTGGTTAGGGCAGGAGGATGGGGGGGAGGGGAGAAGGGTAAGGACTGTGATAAAGAGAGTGGTTGGGTTTTGGATCACTTGGTTTGCATATGAAAGAAGAGTTTTATTAGCTCTCTCTAGGAAATAGCTAACCTGGGAGGGGCAGTCCCTCCAGGGTCAGCTAGCCCAGTGTCAAAGAATCAGAATTACAGAAAACAAAAAGACATGGTTAATACAGAATGGCATTAAATGCATATTTTTGAAATACCAGTTTTTATGATATTTGGAGAATTGAATCTTAAAGTATTGTTTCTATTAATGTCAAGGTGGCTTTGATTTTTTTGAAAGTGGGTTTTTTGTCCCTCAGTGGAGTTTTAAAGTTTTCATATTAGCCCTGCCTCATTTTTGATAAATTTGTTGCTGGAAGTTAATCTGTTTTGTGCTACTGTAAATAAATTCTTCTACATTTATAGTTAGCTATTATTTACATATTTTGTGTATTAATTCCATACTTTAATGGATTCTCTTAAACCTCTTCTTCCTTTCAAAGAGAAGCAAACAAGGGGAGTGGGGGAGGGATGGGAGAAATAGGTGGTGGGGATTAAGGAGAGCACTTGTGATGAGCACCAGGTGACATTGGGCATGCTGAATCACTGTAGTGTACACCTGAAACTAATATTACACTTTATGTTAACTAAAACTTTTAAAAAACTTACATAATTTTTAAAACATCTCTTCTTCCTTCCTTTTATCTGGTGGCATTGGTTGGTACTTGCAGAATAATGCTAACTGATACTGGTGACTGTGGGCATGCACCGCTTTCCTTCTGGGTGTTTTAAATCTTTTTTAATGTTTATTTTTTTTGAGGAGAGGGAGGGAAGATAAGTGGGGGAGGGACAGAGAAAGCAGGAGACACAGAATCTGGAGCAGGCTGCAGGCCTGTCAGCTGTCAGCACAGAGCCCCACGTGGGGCTCAAACTCACAAACTGTGAAATCATGAGCCAAAGTCTGATGCTTAACTGACAGCCACCCAGGCACCCCCCACCCCTTCTAGGTGTTTTAGAATCGGCATATCATTTATCTGCTTTCTTCTTTCAGGAGGAGCAAAAGATGACAAGAGAATCTCCCTACAAGGAGTTACTGAGGCTTCAGGGTTTGAATGTCTTCCCCATAGGATGTGAAATCGGAAAAGAATCCCTACCCTTTTCAAGTTGGTGCTTGTGCTCCCGGACACCTGCAGTAAAAGGTAGCTCTTGGCAAATGAATTTGGGCTAGTTGGGGTGCTAGTGAACCATTTGTTGCCCAGGCTATCTTCCTTCATGGCCCCCTAAGACCAAGGACAAGGGTAAACATCTTGAGAAACTTGTTCCTCTGTAGTCTTCACCTTCAAAATCTCAGCCCACGTTCTCCTAGAAGAGTCAGCAGAGGTTGACCTCCTCACACCCGCCCCCCACAGTGATGTGTATATGGTTGGGGGCGCCAGTGGAGAGGGGCACTGCATGGGATTGAACACTCCGAGGGGTTTATTCAGGGAACCTGTGTGAGAGAAAACAGAAGGAGTGGGAAAAGGCTGAGAGAGCCATCAGACTGCCATGCGAACCTCACCCTGGGAAAGGAGGGAGGGAGGGAAGATTGGGCGGAAGCATCCCCGTTGCCTGCAGTCTGAGGAAGATTTGGCAAAGCTTCTGTCACAGTCCCATGTCTCCCAGGAATGGGCCCCCTTCATATCCTACTAGACGCAGACCTCGGAGGGGAGCAGCACAGGGCCTGAGAGATGGGAGCTTGGCTCAGATCAGGTGATGGATTTCGGAGAACTGGCAGCTGGGGGTCTTAGTTGGCTCCTCGTGGCTGCCACAGGCACTTCTAGAGGTCTCTTTACTGCTGCTGCCTTTAAACCGCGAGGGCTGAAAAGTAGGGAGGCAGAGTCTGTTCAGCAGGGCTTAAAATCCAAGCATCCATCTGTAGCTTGTTTTTCAGCTTCAGGCCTCGACTGTCCCTCTTGGACAGAGTAAAGTAAGCCCGAGTTTCCATCCTGGCTCTGCTTTGGTGGTTACACAACCTCTAAGTTTCCTCATCTCTCTAATGAGGATAATAGAATGCCTAACTCATAGAGTTGTCTGGAGCATATGCTGTTTATAGGAATGGGTAGCATGAAACCTGGCACAAAAATGCTCCTTGATAACCATTAGCCCCTCCCCCTCACTTCCTCTTCCTTTCTCAGGCACCCACCACTCACAGAACAAAGGGTCAGGAAAAAGGTAACTTTGTCCCTCTGCGGAGTCTTCTGGTAAAAAAGAGAAGTCCCCACGTCTGTGTAGTTATTGTGTGCTTTGGACAGCTGGGGAACTGGCCCTGGTCAATATTTAGTTTGGCCGCCTTCCTTCCACACCTCAGCACAGGCCTGGGCTGTCAGTGTAAACTCAGGAAAAGGCACATTCATTTGAGCCAAACTGAATTAGCCAGACCAGTCAGTGGCCGGGAAGTCACGTGCTGCTTTCCCAAACCAAATAGAAATTATTTTTAGATTATTCACTGTTTGGTATTATCCATGCCACAGCTCCCTCCTATTAAGGCACATCAGAGAAAATTGGCTTCGGCCAATTAATGGATATTTTGCAAGCCATTTGTCAGTACCGGGCCTCTGTTCTCATTTGTGAAAAGAGTGGTTGAAATTGACCAGTGGTTCTCAATCCTGGCAGCACATGGAAATCACCTGGGGATCTTAAAAATCTTGAATCCCAGGCCACACTGTAACCCAATTACATCAGAATCTCTAGGGGCCCGGGAATCAGTATTTTTTTTTTAAAGCTCCCCAGGTGAGCCCCGTGTGCAGCCCAGTTTGAGAACTAGTGAAAGAGGGTTTCAGAGCTTCCTTCCATCTCCAGGGACATGACCTTGAAGAGGTAAAGTCTACTTCTAATTTAATTCATAAAATAGGAATTTTGAGTGAATATTCCAGAAATTTTGTAATTTTAAACTCTTCTTAAACTCTCTGCTCACAATCACGTTCCTCTTTAAATTCATAATTTGTACTTTTTTCCTACATAAGTATTTGTTTACTTTGTGCATCTGTCGTTAGCTCTTATTTTCACTTATGTAGTATGTTTGTGGCAGGGACATAGTTCACAGAATTGGTTAACTTTACTTTATTAGTCTGTAATAGAAATCAGCTCCTGAACTCCATTTCTACTTGTTACCTTTAGCGTACAGCATGATGAATTCTTACATAGGTGTGCATCCGGGTAACCACTCCCAGATCAAGATGCATAGCATGTCCAGCAATCCAGAGGGGCTCCCTCATGCCCTTTCCAGTCAACCTCCATCCCCCAGGGGTAGCTGCTTTCTGACTTCTATCACCAGAGGGTACCAGTCTCTTCTAAGTGCTTCATCTACTTTCGATTCGCTCCTCTCCCCTGAGGATGATCTCACTCTGGGGGGGGGGGGGTCTTCCCTGCCATCAGGGGAGAGAGCTGCTTCAAGCATGGCTGATTCAGTAATCTATGGGTAACAAACCATTCCCAAACTTAGCAGCTACATCCAAGACATGATTCTCTCTCCCAGCTTTGCAGGTTGGCGGGGCTCAGCTGATTCTCCTTACCTCACTAGAGGCCTCTCCCACAGCTGCCATCAGGTGGCCGCTGGCACTGGGCCCGCTAGAGGCTCCACTGGCCTGGAAGTTCTGAGTTGCCTTCTTTACTCTGAGAAAGGAAAAATTAGCTCAGGCCATGAATGTGAAAATCGGCCATCAGGCTGGAATCAGAGACATGGATAATGCCAGATGTACAGTTAACAAAAGGCAATATTTTAGCCGAGGACACACTGCAACTGGAAATGCCTAACGTCCATCTTTCTTGTTCATGAGAAACTTTGCTCTCTAAAATCATAGGTCATCAGGAATTTTTATCAGTAAGCATGACGTGCCCAAACAGCCTTGAATGCAGATGCAGTTTCTGGACACAGATTTCTCCATCTATTGTAACTTTATAGCATTGCAGGACCTCGGAGTCCGCTTCACAGTCCAGATCTCATGTGGAACCCTTTACACAGAGCCTGCTTTGCTTTGAGCCAATTGAAACTTTGATTTAATACTAAAATCATTTACTTGTGTATTCTTAAATGTTGAGTTTCGTGGTGTGTGAATTTATGGCCTGTGAAAGATAGCATCCCAATTTTTTAAAATGATAGCCATTGAAAGAATTGGAATGGTATGTGTGGCTTTGAATCCATTAGCACTTCCTAGGCCAGCCAGGCATGGCATTGGTCACAATCCCATTGCCCGGCTCCTAGCAGACCTCCATTGTTCCAAGTTGTAACTGGGTTGGAATACTGAAACGCTCTCATGCACCCCCCATCTTTTGTCCTCTGTCTGCACCCCACTCATCTTCCTTGAGCCCTCCCATCCCACCTCATGTAATGCATATGTAGTCTGCAAATACTTTGCATGAGAATTGTTGGCTTTTAATGTCACCCAACACTGAGTTTCCTCAATGACCTCAATTTAATAAAATGATTTCTTCAATTCAAAAACAAAGCTCTAGGGGCGCCTGGTGGCTCAGTTGGTTAAGCTGCCAACTTCAGCTCAGGTCATGATGTCACGGTTCGTGGGTTTGAGCCCCGCATCGAGCCTGGAGCCTGCTTCTGATTAGTGTCTCTCTGCTCCTCCCCCTCTCCTGCTCTGTCACTCTCTCTCAATATTAAATAAACATTTAAAAAAACTCAAAAACAAAGCCCTCAGCTTTATTTATATTTCACCTAAACTCCACCCCTCCCCCCAATCCCCAATCCTATGCTGACTCTACCTTTGGTGAGTCGTCCCACGGTTCCTCTGGATGTGGTGTGTTTCATCGCAGTGGGTAAATAAACCTGACTTTGTGAGACTACAGGTTTGTTCCTGACAGCCGTAAGCTGGTTGGTCTGGGGCAGCGCTAGGCCCTTGGCACTCTTCTGTGTGGTGTGTCTGCACAAGCAGAAAGACCTGGGCTTTTCACAAAGCAGCTGACTTCCACCAGGGCATAAGTAAAAGCTACCAGGATTTCTTAAGACTTTGACCTGGATCTGTCAGTGGTACTTGTGCTGTTATTCTCTTGGTTAAAGTGAGTGCCAGGGCCAACCCAAATTCAGGGTGGGAGAGACTGTGCAGGTCCATGACAGCCGGGAGGAGTGGTTTTATTGGGGGCCGTCTTTGGAGGCCGGCTTCCACAGCCTTCCTCTTTCCTCATGGGAGTTCCCATCTCGAAGCTTCATCTGCCTCAGACCCTGCTCACCTGCTGATCGCACCCACTTTCTGCAAACTGTCAGGGCTCTTTTGCCATCTGCTCAATCTTTTCCACATCCCTCTGCGGCCCTGGGGTTTCTGGCTGCCTTCTTCACACTGTCCTGAGATGTCCAGGGCTTCATAGGCCCCTATGCCTGGTCTTCTCTGTCAGACATTGTAGTGCTACCACCAGATGCCGTGTTGGATATGGCTTCTCCTCGAGGTCTACGCTGAGGGGAGCCAGGCCCTCCACTTCTGCCAAGGGATTCCCCAAACCAGGCTGACCCATCCACCCACACCCTGAGGAAGTGAAGGCCACTGACTTAAGGAATGAGGGCTGTATGAAAACAAGAAAAAAAAATATAGAAGAGAAAATGGCTAAACTCTAAATATAGTAATATAACCTTTTAAATCAACAGGGAGGCTGTTCTGTTTTAGGTAGCTATTAATGTTGATTATCAGTATTGTTGTGATCTTAGTTTAAGGTAATGATAATGATAAGGTTTGTATAGCCCTTAAGAGCTTTCACATGCATAATTTTATTTCATATTCACAGCAACCTTTGAAAGGAGTGATTATTGTTATTCCCATGATAAGGAAACAGGCTTAGGGGAATTCAGTGACTTTTCCAAAGTCACGTATTGTGTGGTTTTATCTTGAAGGGACAATTTTAAAAGAGAAAAGATTTGAAAGAGAACAAATGGGACTGTGATTTTGACAGTGAGAACTTCTGGAATTTTCCATTTTGATGATCTCATACAATGCTTGGCCTAAGATTTAGGGAAAAAAATCAGCATTACCTAAAGAACAGTGGCAGAGTATGAGGAACAGCAGTGATGAAGTGATAAAGAAATAGATCATAAAGCTTGTATTTAATTCAGCATCCAGTGAGTCCCTACCATGTGCTGTTGACTTTGTCCACCCTGTATGTGGCAAGGTGTGAGCCTCGATATTGCTCATCTGAGAAGTCACGAGATGAAGGTTCCACCCTGGAACAGCTAACAGGGCCCCCAGATGGACTTTGGGCTGAGATTTGACTCAATGAGATTGATGATGAAGAGGATGCAGGTTAGATGGTGTTTTTCAAATTGTAAGAGAGTATGAGGGGAGGGCTGTTTTAGGCATGGAGGAAGAATCAGGGCTCTGAGGGACAGCCACAGAAGGGATAAATCTAGTTCCTCAGCAATGGTAACACGTGGCAACATGCTTGGCCGTGTGCAATTGAGGTTGCTACTGAAATTTCTGGCAATATGGAACTAAACAGGAGATTGCTTCATAAGATCCAGCAGACATGGGAGAAAAGGGGCTCACCAGAGACTTTGGCTTTGAGGGTCTTTGAAAATTGCTTCCCACTAGCTCTTTTAATGCATCTTGATCCTTCCTGTAAACCATTGCATAGTAAACACTTTACATTCATTATTTTTTTAAAAGCCATACTTCATTTTATTTTTATTTTATTTTATTTTTAAATAAAATTATTTTTGAGAGAGAGAGACAGAGCATGAGCAGGGGAGGGGCAGAGAGAGAGACACACACAGAATCCAAAGCAGGCTCTGAGCTGTCAGCACAGAGCCAGAGGCAGGGCTCAAACTCATGAGCCATGAACAAAACTGGAGGGATCACAATTCCAGATTTCAAGATGTACTACAAAGCTGTAGTAATCAAAACAGTATGGTACTGGCACAAAAACAGACACATAGATCAGTGGAACAGAAACATATAATCCACGATTATACGGTCAATTAATCTATGACAAAGGAGGCAAGAATGAATATACGGTGGGGGAAAAACAGTCTCTTCAACAAACGGTTCTGGGGAAACTGGACAGTTATATGCAAAAGATTGAAACCGAACTGCTTTCTAACACCATACACAAAAATGAACTCAAAATGGGTTAAAGACCTAAATGTGAGACATGAAACTATAAAAATTCCTGAAGAAAACATAGGCAGTCATTTCTCTGACATTGGCCAAATATACCATTGTTTTTGTTGGTTACCTCTCCCCAGCCAGCTAGTGGTCTGTTTTTATTTAAAATGGAGTATGGCTTGGGGCACCTGGGTGGCCCAGTCGGTTAAGCATCCGACTTTGGCTCAGGGCATGATCTCACGGTTTGTGGGTTCAAGCCCCACATCAGGCTCTGTGCTGACAGCTAGCTCGGAGCCTGGAGCCTGTCTTCGGATTCTGTGTCTACCTCTCTCTCTGACCCTCCCCTGCTCACGCTGTCTCTCTCACTCTCTCAAAAATAAATGAAACATTAAAAATTTAAAAAAATATTAATTTTTGGGGCGCCTGGGTGGCTCAGTTGGTTAAGCGTCCGACTTCAGCTCAGGTTATGATCTCACAGTCTGTGAGTTCGGGCTCTGTGTTGACAGATCAGAGCCTGAAGCCTGCTTTGGATTCTATGTCTCCCTCTCTCTGCCCCTCCCCCCGCTCTTTCTCTCTCTCTCTCTCTCTCTCTCAAAAGTAAATAAACATTTAAGAAATTTTTAAAAAAATATTAATTCTTCCAATATATAAGCATGGAATATCTCTGCATTTGTGTCATCTTCAATTTCTTTCATCAATGTTATATAGTTTTCAGAGTACAGGTTTTTCACCTTTTTGGTTAAGTTTATTCCCAGATATTTTATTCTTTTTGGTGCAATTGTAAATCGAGTTATGGGGCGCCTGGGTGGTTCAGTCAGTTAAGCGTTGACTCTTGAGTTTGGCTCAAGTCATGATCTCACAATTCGTGAAATTGAGCCTCACATTGGGCTCTGGGCTGACAATGCAAAGCCTCCTTGGGATTCTCTCTCTCTCTCTCTCTCTCTCTCTCTCTCTCTCTCTCTCAAAATAAATAAACATTAAAAATGAAATGATTAAAAAAAGTAAATGGAGTTGTTTCCTTAATTTCTCTTTCTGCTATTTCATTATCACTGTATAGCAACACTACTGATTTCTGGGAACATATTGTTGTTTTCTTTTTCTTTTCTCTCTAAATGTGTTTATAATTGTATACTGGGACTAACAAGTTTGATCTATTTGAATATAAACCCTGTCAGCTTTCTTTGGCAGTGTGACTCAGCTTAGGCTAATAGGTTTGAGGATGATCCAGAGAAAAGTAGAACAAATCGGCTATTTATGGAGCCAACTACTATTATAAATGGAAATGCTTTTAGCACATGTTCTTTCCAGGAATCTCCCAGACTGACTGAAATAGGGCAGGAATAAAAATGGAAGATTACTTTAGAAGGTCATTTGCATATTGGATGCTACCGCTTACCAGTTGCCTTGGGTTTGCAGAGTTCCTAATTCAAGAACCATTCAGTTTTAAAAATGCAATTCAAACTGATGTGTAAAGGGGGAATTGTAAAAGAAATTTGGAGTCTATATGAGAGACAAAAAAAGTAATGAGCTATATTTTTTAATTGGCTTCAATTCAAAATATGTCTTTGAATTTGCAAACCACAGGCCTCTTTCAGAGATTTTTCTGCACCAATAAAGTGAAATAATCTGGAAATAGGGTTATACATGCTTTTAGGGTGAATACAATGGTAAAGGGAGGGGAGGAACATAGGGAGAAGACAAGACCAGCAGAATAGTGCTACAAAGTAGAATTTTCTAGGGCAGTTATAAATTTGTCCAGAATTCCCCATTGAAATAGTCATCTGGATAATCATGCCCCAATAATTCAATCACTGTGGGTACACTCATTTTGCTAACTGAGCCCTTAGACCAGTGGTTCTTAAAGTGAACCAGCAGCAACAGCACCTTGAAATATAAGAAATGCAACCCCCACCCAACTTCCAAGACCTTCTCAGTCAGAAGCAGAAATCTGTGTTTTGACAAACCCTCTGGGTGATCTGGTGCATGCCAAATCTATTTACTCCACATTCATAAGTTTTTAATTTTAGGCATTCTAAGAGAGAAAAATTGGCCCATTTTTTTCTCCTGCCCAGATCTATAAGATTTCATAGCCTCCAGATCTGTGAGAAAATACAGTTGTTTGCTGAAGTTACCCAATCTGTGGTGTTATGTTACGGCAGCCCTAGCAGACAAATACACTGGGTTCATGCATTTTTCAGGCAGCGTGTGGAGAATCCCAGACTGTAATTGATGGTATATCAGCATCTTCCTCTCTGAAGACTATTTTTCAGGGGTTGACGACATTTATTTCCGAAGCTAGAGCTGGGCAGAATTGGTTCTTTCGTCGTGGGCCAGGTGGTATCGCTGACGTGGGAGGAGTCTGGCACATCATAGAGAAAGCCCGGGAGAGGCAGGTGGGAGCCAAGGCACACGACGCCACCAATTCAGAGAGGGACCTCTGGAACCTCCCATTTAGAGGCCAGACTATGTGCAAGCTGCTTCACATGTGTCATTTCATTTAAAGCTAACTCCTCTGCAGCTGCAAATTCATGATTCCCTTGGCAAGAAAAAAGTCTGTTATGAAACATCGCAAAGGAAATCTTGATCCAGTGTGAATTACTCTTTTTTTAAAATGTTTTTTATTTATGTTTTTTGAGAGAGAGGGAGAGAGCACAAGCGGGGGAGAGGCAGAAAGAAGGGGACGGAGGATCCGAAGTGGGCTCTGCCATGGTTAAACCGTGGCTGTTGACACCACGCACTTCAAGTGCCAAGAATGAAAATCCAAGAATGCACTAGGGAAGTTCCTGGGGCGGGGTGGGGGTGGGGTGGAACACATTCCTCTGGCAAACTCTTCATGGAGAGGAAACATTTGAACTTGGGAAAGCTGGGAGCATTTGGACATGGAGGGGTAGGAGCATAGAAGAACAGGTATTCTGGAATTGACAGTCAGGCCAGGGAGAACACAAGGCAAGGTGCCCCTGCTAGCAGTTGCCAGCATGAATGGGAGCTGGAATGCACTGAGCACATACAAAACATCCTCCTGTCCTGTCATTGTAGAGTCATTCACATTTGGAAGTGACCTTCTGCTATTCCAGGCTGTCAGAATCTGCCAGCATCTACCACCTTCGCTCAGCTCATTCTGTGTCCCTCTGAGGACTCTGGTCAAGAGGCCCTGTCAGTGGCCCCTGAAAGGGCCATGTTCGTGCCCACTCTAAGCCCTGGGCCTGAGCAGTTTCCCTCATCTGCCTCCCCTCTCCCTGTGGTGTCTGGCCCCGGGGGCTGGATAGTAGGGTGTAAAGAACCCACCCTTTGGGGTATGCAGCCAGCTTGGTGTCTAGCTCTGCGGCCTTGGGCAGATTACCTAAACTGCCTTTTTTAGCGCCTGTTTCTTCATCTGTAACACAGAGGTAATAACACCTACCTCATGGAGTTGCTGTGAGGCTTTCAAAAAATGTACAAGTACACATGTCCAAGTGCAATAGATGTTTAGTGAACAGCGGCTGGTGTTGGAATTTCCATCCGTTAAGGTCAGAATTGCCTCAGACTCTTTCATGAATCCCTCCTTGAGAACTAAAGTCAAAACCTTTCTCTCATATTCCTAATTTCTTACCTTTTACCTCCCTTCAGGAGGCCCTCTTGATTATTTATATCTCTCCATCATTCTTCATTACATTGAATAATGTAATAACACAGACCTTTTATTATATATGTTTCTAGTCTGTCCTGAAACTCCCACTAGAAGTTAAGTCCCTGGGGGCTAGAAATTTCATACATTTGATTCACACTGAATCCCCAACTCCTAGATGTTTCCCTGGGGCACAGTAGGAACTGGGTAAATATGTGTTGAATGAATGAATGAGTCCTCTGACCTCTCTCTCACCTTCCTGAATCTTTCTTTCTCTGTTTCCATCTTCTCCAGTTTAGCCTTGTGCCTTCACTTCCTGGGGACACGCATGTGTTTGTGAAACATCACAGTCATGTCGGGTAACTCCATATATAAGGAAACAGGTAATCACATAATCCATGATAACTGAACGGAAAATTTTTTCTCTCTAGTGCTTAAAAAAAAAAAATCACCTGTTCTCATCCAAGATTGCATAGCTATATATTTGGCCTTGCAGGCCACCCTTTCTCTGTGGGCTGAGTATTTTTAAAGCACTTTAAGACTTTAAGGAGTGCAGTAATATGGCACCCCGTGGCTCCCAGTTTGTGCCCTTTGTTCCACTATAGCCTACAGGATGGAGAACGTCCTGGTTCCAGGAATCCCATGGACCCTGAAGCAGCATGGGCTGCAGTCCCGGTGTATGTCCTCTGTGTCATAGCTTATTGTTTCCTACAAGTCTGTGATTCTAAAAGACTCCTCAGCAGCTTCCAATTATTGTTCATTTGGGCCAAGATCTCCCTTCCCGTGACAGAATGGGAGGATGAATCATTATACATGGCCCAGGCAGTGCCCTTTCCCACCTTTTACCTCAGAGCCCTGGTCAACATTGGCCCATCAGCATGTTAGGAACGGTCCTGTTCTAGGCCTTGTCAAACAACACAGACACACGCCCTTGAGCTCTACCTCAGGTGGGACAGAGACTAGATCATTTGAAAATGATGTTTCGTCTTTACCTTAGACCAAATCAAATTGTGAGGGCAGCCCTTCCTCCATATTCCATCCAATCTCCTGGAAGATAAGAACCAGTGTCTCTAAGTGGGTGTGGGGGGTGTGATGTGACGGGGCAGGGGGGTGAGGTAAGGGGGAGGCTGGGGAATGGGGGTGGTTATGTTCTTCTGATAAATATGTAAAAATAAAATTTTGCAGTGATCACATGCTAAGTTCAAACAGCAGTTCACTAGGAGCATGCATTTGGCCTGGCTAGAAGAGGATGAAGTGAATGTCAACTATGTTTTCTGGGATTCACCCTATGGGAAATCTGGGGCAAATTCACCACTTGACCTTCAAGAGTGGGGCTAAGGTCTGTTATGTCCTTTGGTGGCTTAATTATTTTGAGTTCATACCTTTCTATCATCCTTGAAATAAGTAACACCAGGAAACTGGCTTTGCTTGGGAATCAGGATGTTTCCCCTTCTCACAGGCTTCAGTTCAAGAGCCATCACTCCTCAGTTGTCGTAAACCATTGGGGGATCTGCTCTGAAGTCTCCAGCTCTCCCTCACTTCCTGCCATCAAAGATTTCCTGTCCTCCCTACCAAGAGTGTGTTTTTGCATCTTCAGAGCTGAACAATTCTTGGACTCATGGCGTTTTTAGGTCCAGGTTCAGATAAAGACGAGGTTGATTGATGTTCCCTTGGAGAACAAGTCCAGGCCTGGGAGCGCTGATGAGCTCTGGCTCGCTGTCCCAGCACAAGGGTTCAGGTCTAGTCTTGCCAGTAAGCACTCTACCTGCCACTGACCTGATGTCTGCTGCTGTCCCCAGAGCCTCATATAAGCCTTAGTTTTCTTATTCGTAAAATAGGAATTACAAGTCTAATCCCACTGCTTCAACAAATGGGGGGAAAATGATAAAAGGATTTTATAAAAAAAAAAAGCCCTACATTGTAATTATTTATCTAGTATTTATTGTATAAAACCTAGGTAAGAAAAAAAGGGGGAATCAAATAATAAGAATTAAATAAAAATGGGTTTGAGAGTCAAATACTTTCAGAAGTAAGAGCAAGTAAATAGGTTTCTTCACCACAGGACTTCCCAATGGCTTTAGTATACTTTTATATATTGTAAATTTCCAAGAGGGACATAAAGTAGACAGTGTTCCTCAATTTATGTGAACTCCTCTGTTTTGTAACAATGGAATAGCTCTTATAGTGGGAGCACCTCTAGCACAGTTTGAGAAACACTGAAGTGTGTAAGATTATTGTTGCTATTGTGATTGCATCCAGGTGGTCCAAGGCCAACTCAGTGCAAATCTCTTCCCCGAAAGTGAGGACAGCAAGCTCCCTGCCCTGGGATTGGAACCACAGACTTAAGGCCTTGGTGAGTCTAATTCGTCTAAGTAGACTTCCTAGTTCTTCTGGTTCTCTGGTAGGTCTTTCTGGTGCATCTCGAGGCTCCATGGGTTCTGGCTCTGACTTCAGCTTGAGTCGTCAGGGGACAGGGAGCTGGGAGGAGGAACTTTCCATGGGCCTCTCCGTTGCGAAGTCTTCTCTCTCTCCTGCTGGTGCAGTTGCCATATGCTGAGGTGCAGGGCCTCAGCATACCTGAATCATCCTTCATTCCGGGCCAGAACATGCTCAGAGCTCTGTCCTCTGGCAGGGTCTGTTCCTCTCAGCACGTTGGCAGGGACTTATTGGATCTCATACATGCAGAAAAGACACCTTTTGTTCCTTTCTCCCTTCCTTACTCCTAAGATTGCCAAGATTTTGATTTTGCTAAAAGAAATATTTTTTAAGTTACAAAATAAGTTACGCTCATTGCAAAAATTTCCAATAATACAAATATATATAAGAGTAAAGAGGGGATTTCCCTCCTTCTCTTATCCTACATATTTCCATCCCCAAGTGTGAAATGTGTACTGTTCTAGATCTTTCTCTCTGCATATATAAATAATTGATAAATAGATTTGTTTGTTTGTTTAGATGTTTGGTCAGATCTACTGCACCTTTGAAATTCTACTCAGCAATATTCTGTGGATAGCCTTCCATGTCCATGCATAAATGTAAACTATCTTTGCCTCCTTTTTTTTAAAGTCAAGCTTATTGCAGGAAAATTCACATAAAACTCACCCTTTTTAAGAGTACGATTTAACGTATTTTGACAAAGTAGACAAACAGCCGCTCCAATCAAGATAAAGAACATTTCCATCACCACCAAAAGTTCTCTTTGTAGCTGATTCTCACGACCATTAACTCTTGGTCACTACCAATCTGTTCTCAGTCCTGTCGTGTTGCCTTATGGATGGAATTATGCAGTATGTAGCCTTTTGTGGTGTTGGCTTTCACATAATGCATCTGAGATTCATCCCTGTGACTTGTTTCTGCCATCTGGTATTGCATTGTACACAGTTTGTTATGCCCGTTGATGGCCATTTGGGTTGTTTCTAATTTTTCATTATTACAAGGAAAGTAGTCATGAACATTCATGTACAAGTCTTTGGGTGGATGTACGTTTCATTTCTAAGAGTAGAATTGTCATGTGGTATAGTAAGCATATATTTAACTTTAAAAGAAACTGCCGAACTGTTTTCCCAAGGGGTTGCACTATTCTGCTTTCCCAGTAGCAATGTGTGAGAGTTCCAGTAGGTCCACATCCTCCCTAACACTCGGGAATGTCCACCTTTTTAATCTTAGCCACTCTAGTAGTATGTAGTAGTGTTTCATTAAGGTTTTAATTTACATTTCCCTAATGACTAATGATGTTGAATATCTTTTCTTGTGCTCATTTGCCATTCACATATCTCCTTTGGTGAAGTATCTATTTACACCTTTTGCCCTTTTCTTTTAATTGGCTTGCTTTATTATTATTGAGTTGTAAAGTTCTTTATACATTCTGAATATACTTTATCATATATGTGTTTTGCAAATATTTTCTTCTAGTCTTCAGCGTGTCTTTTCTTTTTTTTAAATGTTTGTTTATTTCTGAGAGAGGGAGAGACAGCATGTGTGTGAGCAGGGCCGGGTGTGGGGGAGAGGATCTGAAGCAGGCTCTGTGCTGACAGCAGAGAGCCCGATGCGGGGCTCGAACTCACTGACTGTGAGATTATGATCTGAGCCAAAGTCAGATGCTCAACCGACTGAGCCACGCAGGTGCCCATTTTGGTTTGTCTGCTCAATTTAACATTGTTTTTTAAAAAGCAGAAGTTTAAAATTTTTGATGAAGTCCAATTTAACATTTTTCTTAAATGATTGGTGCTTTTTGTGTCCTACTTAAAAATTTTTTTTCCTAGAATCAGGGAGTCGAATGGTGATTACCAGGGGTTGAGGAAGATGGGGGAAATGGAGAGATATTGGTCAGAGAGTACAAAGTTTCAGTTATATAGGATGAATAATAATAGCATGGTGGCTATGGTTATTAATACTGTTTTGGTATTATACTCTTGTGGAATATATAATATATACTATTGTGGAAATTTTCTAAGAGAGTAGTTTTTATGTGTTTTCAACTAGAAAAAAGGTAACTATATGAGTTGATGGATATGTTAATTAGTTTGACTGCAGTAATCATTTCACAAAATATATGTGTATCAAAATATCCTGTATATCTTAAATATATGCCATTTTTATTTAAGAAAAATTTTAATTTGAAAAGAGAAATCTTGGGGCGCCTGGGTGGCTCAGTCAGTTAAGTGTCCGACTTCAGCTCAGGTCATGATCTCGCGGTTTTTGAGTTCGAGCCCCGCATCGGGCTCCGTGCTGACAGCTCAGAACCTGGAGCCTGCTTCTGATTCTGTGTCTCCCTCTCTCTCTGCTCCTCTCCTGTTCACACTCTGTCTCTCTTGCTTAAAATTAAATAAACATAAAAAAAATTTTTTTAAGAAAGAAAAGAGAAATCTTGGCCTAGTCCAAGGTCACTAAGATTTTCTTTTGTTTTCTTGTAGAAGTTTAATGATTTTCTGTCTTGCATTTAGGTCTGTGATCCATTTTGAGCTAATTTTTATGTATGGGGTAAAGTAAGAGTTAAGAATAATTTTTGTTTGTTTTGCATATGGAAGGCGGATTTTTCCAGCAATACTTGTTGCAAAGACTACTTTATTCTTTGTAATGACTATATAATGTTTCACTGAAGAGAGGTCCTATGATTTATTCAACCAATCTCATATTCATGGAAAGTTAGGCTGTTTCAGCTCTGAGGCTGTAACGAACATCCTTGCACCTCAACCACTGGGCAGCTGAAAGAGTATTTCTGTGGAATTTCTGGATCAAACAACATCTGTATGTTATGTGTTGATGAGTCGCATCAGATTGCGTGTGTGTATACCATACATTCCCACCTACAAGGCCTGCAAGAGAAACTCTAGCTTTGACGGACTTTATTGGTGTAAACCTTTCACAAATCTCAAATAATTTCCTTCTAGGTAATCTAATAGCCTGTGTAATTAGATTCTGAAAGGTTGAGAGCCCTTCCAGGAGAGTTTGGAGAAAGATAACTTCTCAGTCAGTTAGGGTAACCCTGTAAGAAATAGACTTATAAAATACACAGTACATGGGAAATGGCAATTCACAAAGCGCTGTTTCATAACTATTGGGGCTTATAAATACCTCTGTGCAGGGGCCTCCCCAAAGGGTACAGGTGACTCGCCCCCTTGTGGCCTGAATGTGTATATGCAGCCTCTCCTATGCAGGCCCTAATTCTGTGTGGCTGTCCGTCCACATTCCCTCTCACTTTCTCCACACTTACCGAAGCCCTTTCTTGTACCAGGCCTAGGCCAGCCAGCTGCTGTATGCTCCAGCTGCACAACCAGTGTGGCTGGAGCATAAAATTATGCCATTTTTCCTACTTTCTTTTCTTTTCAACCTGTCGTGGTGTGATTTGATCAAATTAACTGACATTGTTGAGGATTAGATGGCAAGGGCTGTACTGGGTTACACAGAACTATGGGACAGTCCTCTATCTCCGGAGACATGAACACAAGTTAAATAGCAACGCAGGGTGGTTTAGAAGCAGCTCAAAAACAATAGCAGCAGGTGTTGCAGGCAGGACATATTGACACACTTAGTGCCAACTGCAGAGTCAATGGTGAGATCTGTGTGCTGAGAGAAGGAGGAGATCACTGTTGCTTCACAGAAGGGATCTGAGCCGGATGGTGAGGGTTCAGATTCTGGCACCAAGTTACTCAAGAGTTACCTTCCTCCCAGGTAACCCCTTCTCCAAGCCACCAATAGCCCACTGCGGGGACTGTAGGTTTCAAAAGTTAACAGGTGTAACAAGCCTGAGAATTTCCTAGTGGGGTTTAGCCAACAATCACAGATCCTTCTGTTAAATAGTTTGGGAATAGCTAAATGGGGGGTACCCCTCTTTAAACTGTCCTATTAAAAATGTTTATGTTTATTTATTTATTTATTGAGAGAGGGAGAGAGAGAACGAGCACAATTGGGGGAGGGGCAGAGAGAGAGGGAGAGACAGAATCCCAAGCAGCTTCCACGCCACCAGCACAGAGCCCGACGTGGGGCTTGAACTCACAAACTGCAAGATCATGACCTGAGCCGAAGTTGGACACTTAAATGACTGAGCCACCCAGGCACCCTTGTCCTGTTAATTTGGAATATAACCCAAGCTTTCCAAAGATTTTCTTATAAGCCCTTTATTGGTTACCTATTACTGCATAATAAATTGTCTTAAAACAAGTGGCTTAAAACAGTAGTCATTTTATATGCTCATGAATCCGTATTCTGGGGTGGGTTCATTTGGGCTGTTCAGCTGTGACTGCCATCGTCATCTGGAGACCCATGTGGTCTGGCTTCCCTCGCATGGCTGCTGCCTCATGAGCTGGCCAGTCAGGGGCTGGCTGCTTCCCCCTCCCTGCTGCTATCTGACGGTCCGGGCTCTCTTGTGTGGCAGCTTTATGTGGCAGCTTCTAAGAAAAGGCAGAGGCAAAGCTGCCAGGCCTGTTAAGGCCTCAGCCTGGAAATGGCCCGGTGTCGCTTCTGCCACACTGTACCGGTCAAAGCCAATGACAAGGCCAGCCCAACTGAATGGGAGAGGAAAGAGACTCCAGCTCTTGCTGGGGAGAGCGGCTTGCACGCACAGGGATGGGACGATGTTCTGTGGCCATCAGGGCACCTAGTCCACCGCAGCTCCCTGGGTCTCATTTTTGCTGTCTCCATACACGGATTTTAACTCACTCGTGATGCATCCCATGTTACCTCATTTAACTTTCCCAGCATACCTTTAAAGGGAGCACTGCCTCCATTTTATGATGAGAACGCTGAGGCTCCGAGACCTCAAATACCTGTCTGCCGTCACCACAGAGCTGGGAGTCAGAGGAGACTGCTGCCAAAGCTGGGAGCGTCGGCCTACACTCTGCCTCCCCCAGAGATGAGGAAAGGTGCTCTTCCCCAAGGACACCTGCCCCAGAGGCCAGGAACTACCAAACCACTTCTGAACAAACTCCCACCAGGCACCGGGAGTACGTTACGTCCATTAAAGCAAACTGGACAACTCTGTAGATTATTATTTTAATAACCTAAGGATCTCTGTAACAGGCCTCAGACACTCAGAAGAAGTACTCCTTTAAGGATGCAGTACTTTTTACTTGAAGTTTGTCCAGCCAAAGATCAAGTCATTGATGCTATTTCTCCAAGTGTAATTTGATAACCATTCGCTTTCTGTCTTTTCGCTTATTTTGCTATGGATGAGATAAAAGGTTGCTGCTTCTGGAGGGAGAATAAACACTTTCTCCTGGAGAAAGCTGTTTCGGAAAATCTACCTCCCTAACCTGTTTTATTGGATGATTAAAGAAAAATAGTCCAAGGTCAGGTTTACATTTGTCGCCACAGGCCGACAGTAGAGGGATTTGTGTCCACGGAAATTCAGTGATTCTGTGGTGCCGTACGTGTCCTCCGTTCATTCCAAGCAGGTAGCTGCCGGGGGCATACTTAGGGATCTGTCTGCCTTTGAGGACTGCTTCTAGTGAACGTGTGAGACTCTACTGCCTTTCCATCGCCTCTTCAGTAGCCACTCGCCTCGGTCTCCAAAACAGAAGTTCTGACATAGTATTTTAATGTGGGCATTTGATCCAGTGCTTGAGATAAATATAACCCTGCATAGTACGGAGAAGGTTTAATGGGAAATGGTTGGCATTCTTTCTTGGTAAAGGCATGGGGAAAGGAGAGGGAGACAGGAGAGAGAGAGGGAGAGGGGGAGGGGGAGGGGGAGGGGGAGGGGGGGAGAGAGAGGCACAAACAGCAGTGAGGAAGACAAAGGCAGAGATAAGCAAGGCTTCCCGAGCAGCCTTGCCTAGAGAACTTGACACTTGCCAGACCCCAGCCAGCATGGTTGTCCTGAATCCAGTGACTTTGGGAATTTATCTGCAGCTTTTCTTCCGCTTTATCGTGTCTCAGCCTACTTTCATCAACAGCGTCCTCCCAATTTCAGCAGGTAAATGATGACCACACTTTCTTCTCTTCCATCCGTTGGGGGCAGGGTGAGGGGGATGGAAGATTGTTTTGCAGCGTGTCCTGATATTTTCCCCATTCTGCTCTCCGTGGAAGGAGGCTGGAGGGAGACAGCCATCCCAGCAGCTTCCTGTCACCCGAGCTGTCCCAGAAGCTCCCTCTGTCCTTGTTTCAAATGGCCCCCACCCAGCTGCTCGAACCCAGAGACCCTTTTAACAATGGTTTCTGCCTCTTCTGCGTCTCCCCATTTGCTGCATGATTTCACCGTGGGAATTGTGGGGAGCTTAAAAGAGACACAGAGGAGACCATGTGAGGGAGAAGTGAGTCCCAGACATTTCTATGAACACATCCCCGACCCCTTCTGAAGGGGGCTTGACTCAAGGGGGATGTTGTGGAGCAAATATGCCTCCACCGAGCTCCGGCAGCCAGGACCGGCTGACCAGGGAAGCGGGGAATCCGGTGATTGTCCTGTGGGCAGGGGCCCTTGCAGCCTCAGGACTAGGTCTCCCGGTTCTCCAGCCCTGTCTGCTCTCCTCTTGTGCCTTCTTCCCCCTGTGAGACTGCTGCCTAAATAGGGCAGCTGGAGGTCCTGGGAGACGGGACATTTCTGAGGAAATGTGGAGGGTTCCAGAGTGACCCTGGCCTGGCCTGGAGCGGACTGTGTCTGTCAGAGGTAGGGCTGGGCGATTTGGGGAAGGGGGCTTTTTAAGGTGGCCTGCCAAACTTCTCGGAGGGCGCCAGGCACCAGGTTGCCCTTGTCCTGTCTGACCCAGAGCAGGGGAAGTATTGTGTTACTGGCATGGCCCGCTTAAACCTCTCTGAGGAAACTCAGATGTTTCCGGACGGCTGGAGGGAGGCAGGCAGACCCCTGGTTTTGCTGCCTGTCCCATTACAGCCCCCCTCAATTCACCTCAGCCGCCCCTGGCTTCCCCCCTCGCCCCCGGCAAAGACAGTTTCAGTCAGGCGGTTTCTAACTTAAATCTCATAAATAACTTTCACGCAGGCAGACATTTCATTCTCACTGCCTTTGCTGAAAACACAGGCACTAAGAAAGGACATATCTCGGAATCCAGTCCCCAGCCTCTCTCTATTCATAAAATCAGTTCAGCAATGTGTTGTGCTGCCAAGGCTGCCAGCATTTGCGGGCCCTGAGGGAAGGGCTCAGAGAAGGGCACAGGGTGATTATGAAAATGTGAGGAGCTGAAAGAGGGGGCAGGGAAACTTGCGGAGAATATTGGGAGGTGAGGGGTAGGGAGGGCAGGAAAGGTGGATGATTGTGTCACCACGCCTGTGTGACAGTATGCCCCCATGAATTCCGGTCGAGAGCGCCACACTTCTTCTGGGAGCTGATGGGTCATTATTCATCTATTTAAGGGGGAAGCTGGATAGTTAATTCGGTCTAATTCAGTGGGTTCTTAACCTTATTGGGTAGTAGAGCCCTTTGAGAATCTGCTAAAGGCTCCGGACTTCAGGAAATTCCATCTTCTGGTTCTAGCCCTGCCTCTGGTGGGCTCTGACTTCTGGGAGACAGTCGGCCCTAGACTGTAAGCAACATGTGGGCAGGGACTGTCTTGTATATTATCACTGTTTCCCCAGGGTCAGAGCAGTGCCCGGCACGTGGTAGGTGCACAATAAATATTTGATGAATGAGTGAGTGAATGGTGGAATAATAGCTTTTCTCATCTGTAGATCGGGGCTTGCTGGCCTTTATTTTATATCACTTAATTTAGATAGAGCCAAATGGCTACTAGGTTCTGAAAGCTAGAGAGAAAAGAACCTCTGATTTTTTTTTAAAACTCCTTGCCCTGCTGCTGGTGCAGTGTAGACATCTCTTAGGTAGGACATTGTATGGATTGTCGCAGTCAGGGTAACAGCAGGAAAAAGAAGCACTTTAGATGGTTCAGATGAAGATTTGAATGAAGGGACCACATTCAGAGGTGTGGATGGGGTGAAGGGAACCAACAAGGAAAGTTGAGGAATTAGTAACTTGGGAAGTCTTTACCACCCTTCTGCTGCTTGAAAAGGCAAAAGAGGAAGAGGGGCACCTGGGTGGCTCAGTCAGTTGAGCATCCGACTTCAGCTCAGGTCATGATTTCATGGTTTGTGAGTTCGAGCCCCACATCGGGCTCTCTGCTGTCAGCCTGTCAGCGCAGAGCCTGCTTCGGAACCTCTGTCCCTCTTTCTCTGCCCACTTCCTATCAGACCTCTTGCACTCTTCCCAAAATCAATAAATATTAAAGAGAGAGAGAGAGAAGGCAAGAGGAAGAAATGGGGAAATTGATCTCAAGACGATTTGGAACTTTGGAGGAGGGGCCATTGAGCAGGAGCTATGACCACAGAGGGACCCAAAGCAGGGAGAAAGTAGAGAAGAAATACCCCAACTGCTCTCTCCTCCAATCTAGCTACTTCTTTTTTCTTTTGTAATTTTTTTTAATGTTTATTTTTGAAGGAGAGAGACAGAGTGTGAGCGGGGGTGGGGCAGAGAGAGAGGGAGACACAGAATCCGAAGCAGGCTCCAGGCTCTAAGCTGTCAGCACAGAGCCTGATGAGAGTCTTGACCCCACGAACTGTGAGATCATGACCTGAGCTGAAGTCAGATGCTCAACTGACTGAGCCACCCAGGCGCCCCTGCCTGATGAATTTCTAAATCCAGATCTCCTGGTTGTGAATGTGGTCCTTAGACATTTGGTAAAACAATGGAGCCACCTGGGTGGCTCAGTCAGTTGAGCATCTGACTCTTGATCTCAGGGTTGTAAGTTCAAGCCCTGTGTTGGGCTCCACACTGGGCGTGAAGCCTACTTAAAAACCAACCAACCAACAAAACAATGGGAGTAGACCTAGGAGGAATCACTAAGGTAACAGTTCAATAGAGCAAAAAAATATCTGCTTTCACCTGTAGAGTCTCTTGGCCTTGCTCCCATATTTAGTCGCCATGGCTTCTTCATAACACAGTTCAGAAATAAACTTACGCCCTGAAATGGGAACTGTTCTTTGACACAGGAAAACTTTAATCCTTTGAAAATATTTCCAGTCATTTGGTGTAAAAGGGTCTATATTCAGAATCTTATCAATTCTTACTCTTCTGAAGACAGCCCTATGCTCATAGAAACAAGGGCCACGCACCATACCTTAGTGAGCGCCTACTGTGTGCCTGTCACTGGGCTAAGTGGTACAGAGGACACAGAGACAAGTTGGATGCTGTTTCTGCTCTGGGTGAATTCGTGGTCATCTGCTGCTGAAAAACAGGCAACATGTGCTAAATGGCCCAGCAAGGGTGCGATGGAGAAAGAACTCTAGCAGGCCTGTAGGGCAGTACTTTCCTTCAGAGCTGAGCCAGCCCTTCACTCTCTCCAGGAAGGACTGTATTCCCACAACTCCAGACACAGCACCAACTATCTAGACCAGAGAGAGGCTCATTACCTGGCAAACCCCACTGTCGGGTCCCAGAGGAGAACCACAGAAGGGAGCAAAAAGCCTCCAAGAGGCCACAATTGATAATAGAACGCCCAGCACTAAAGCACATGCATTTGCTACACAGAAAATTAGTTCTGGCTCTTCCTCCAAGTCTATTCATTGTTACTTTGGATACCATTCTAGCAGGCTTAGATAGTAGGTTTCTGGAAGGGTGCTGAATTAGATTGGGGAGGGTGAGTTCATGCTTACGCTGGACACCAAGACAACAACCAAAAAAGACAGCTGGCAAAAGTGATTACAGGAAAAATGACCAATAAGCAGGGAATAGTTCTGAGATCAAAAAGAATGGCAGATGGGAATTATTTTGGAATTATTTCTAGAGCCCCTGTTCTTGTAGGTAACCCCTGAGGGCACCATTGACTTATAGCACATTAACTGTTTTTCACTATTATGAGCATGAATGGCCCAGTGAAGACTGAACTGTGTACCCTTAATTTTGCTTAAGAAGGCAGGTAAGTGTCAGATATGTTTTAGAATGATTTCTCTTGAACATGGCCTTAAAATTTTAAGTCTCAGGAGCTGTACCTTTGGTATATTGGGTCAACTATCGCTGAGTAATAAAGCATCCTAACACTCAGTGGCTTACGCAACAATCACTTATCACTAAAGTTCATGTGTTTGTGGGCCAACTAAGGTCAGCTGATCTAGCCTGGGTTTGTCAGGCCCTGGCTGGGCTCACTATGGGTCTGTGGATTGACTCAGCTCCAATATCCATTCACAGATATAGCTCAGTGGTTGTACAATTTCTAGAATGTGGTGGCACAGACCCAAGGACAATATTTATAGAAGGGCAGACCTTCCACACACTTCGATTTATGTAATTCTCATAGCACCTCTGGGAAGGGTGTGGCATGACTCCCAGTTTTCAGCTGAGGAGATGAACGTTCAGAGAGGTTAAGTGACTTCCTCAAGATCACATAGCTGGTATAAAATAAGAGAGCTGGAGGCTGGAATCCCATCCTCTGATTTTAAGTCCAGGACTTTTACTAATACTAATGTAGATCGATGTCTATGGACAAGTAGTGATAATACCTTTTAAAGTCCTGCAGACTACCTCCTAACCTCCAGAAATTCTCCTCTATATTCTTTATTCTCCATTCCCTCCTACCTTCTCCTCAGCATATCAATGCCTAAAGCTCTTAGCAAAAGATTGAAGATTACTTTATACTGAAGTGTGTAGGGCCTACCAGAGTACTACTTTATTCTCTCCTTTGAAGGTATTTGCATTTTGTTTGTTTGTTTATAAATTCTATTTAGTTAACATACCGTGCAATATTGGTTTCAGGAGTAGAATTCAGTGATTCATCACTTACATATAATACCCAGTGCTCATTCCAACAAGTACGCTCCTTAATGCCCATCCCCCATCTAGCCCACGACCCCACCTACCTCCCTCCATCAACCCTGTTTGTTCTCTACCTTTAAAAGTCTCTTATGCTTTGTTTCCCTCTCTCTTTTGTCCCCCCTTCCATATATTCATCTGTTTTGCTTCTTAAATTCCACATATGAGTGAAATCATGATATTTGTCGTTCTCTGATTTATTTTGCTTAGCATAATACACTCTAGTTCCATCCACGTTCTTGCAAATGGCAAGATTTTATTCTTTTTGATGGCTGAGTAATACTTTCATTGTATGTATATACCACATCTTCTTTATCCATCTGTCCTTCGATGGACCTTTGGGTTCTCTCCATAGTTTGGCTATTGTTGATAAAAAAAGGTATTTGCGTTTTAATGGGGATTTAAACTAAAGGATGATCTAGGAAGATAAGCTTCAACCAGGGTATTTTGGGGGTTGAGACCTTCTGGACCGAGGGGAATACTACTTCACAGACATTCTCTTCAGGTACTGTGAGGCAACCTACCCTATGCCGTTTCCAATACAGGATTTCCCAGGTAGGTGGGACTCTCACGCCAGATGGTGAGAAGACCCAAATTCAGTCCTGTAGTATGAGATCATATGGAAAGAAGTGAATACTATCTGGGCGCCAGAATCTTCTGTTGGCTACTGGGGTATGACCCAAAGCAGGGGTTTTGTGGCCTACAGGACCTGCTGTCCAGCTCTGCCCTGCCCTGTCTGGAAGCCAGCCAGGTCACCACTTGGGAACCATTCATGTTCTTGGCAGTAGATTATGGGCCATTTATTTGTGTCTGATGGTGATCAGCTATTGTTTAATGTTCCATAATGCACTTCCTAGCCATCTCCTCTGATTTAGCTTTTCATATTTCCTCTGGATAATGTAATCAGAGAGGGTTCTTAAATTAGAGGGCTTTCCATGGGTCCCAACCTCCCCCTTCAACCTCATCCCACGCCTCTGAATAAAGCAGTGGACTCAGCTGCAGCTCAGATACAGAGAGACTGGGTGTGAGGTAGAAGGCTTTCCCTTCTGATATCCAGGGTCGCGCCCCTGCATCACTGTCCACCTCACTCATTCCTGCTCTCCCCAGATTCACAGCCACCACTGCCACAGCCACACAACAGCAGCATAGCTCCAGAATGAATAGAAAGCCCCTTTGGCTTCAGTGAGTCACCAAATATGCTGGCGTCCCATCATCTTGAAATGTAGTTCACATTGTAAATATTCACTCGTATTGCTCTTATAATTGGTACCAGTTATCCCCAAACCTCCCATTTTGCAAAGCGTTTTCACAGCCGTGTTTGTATCTGCTCTTCACAGCAGTCCCTACTGTGAGGGGTTCTCGGTTTGAATCCTGACCTAGTTGGTTATTAACTGTGTGTTGGGGGAAGGTCACTTCACTGCAGTAAGCTTCAAAGTTCTCATCCATAAAATGCGTATCAAATTCTGTCTCTCAGAATTACTGTAAGTATTCATTCAACGCACACTTAATAATGCCATCCGCGTGCCGGGAACTGGATGCAGCAGTGAGCAGACAAGCCTGTTCCACCCACAAGGAGCTCTGCATCACTCTGAAAAGCACCTGGCCAGGGTGGGCCACTGGTCCCAAGGAGTGGGGAAAAGACGCCTGCAGCAGGGGTGGAGTGCACATACCAGCTGCCCAAGGACGGAATCCGGTCTTCATGTGTAGCCATGTTCAGAGTTCATGTTGTAGTACTTTTAAAAAAGAGAAATATTTCATGGCCTTCGTTACCAACATTTAAAATAGAGTGATTTAACATTTTAAAAAGTTGCTTCTGATGTCTCTTAAAACAAAAAGACCCAACTCTTGACAAATGGGACAACCTGGCAGTGCTGACCCACATGACATATTCTGATATGACAAGGACTGTTTGGAATGCAGTGGCTGGTGGCTGCTTAGTGCCAGCTGCTCAGACCCCCATTGCACCCTCTTGTCTTACGCCTGGTCCCCTTATTGCATTTGCCTATCTAGCCCCATCTGGGCACATGACTTTTTGGCCTCTGTGTCCAGAAATAACACTAGCTTGGACTCTGCCTCCTCCTCCTGCCTCCTCCTCCTTTATTTTTTTTATTAAAAAAAAATTTTTTTTAATGTTTATTTTTGAGAGACAGCATGGGAGTGGGGGAGGTGCAGAGAGAGAGGGAGACACAGAATCCAAAGCAGGTTCCAGGCTCTGAGCTGTCAGCACAGAGCCCAACACAGGGCTCGAACTCATGAACCCTGAGATCATGACCTGAGCTGAAGCTGGACACTTAACCGACTGAGCCACCCAGATGTCCCTGCCTCCTCCTCTGCCTTTAGAAGTCTTGAGGCATTTTTCCTGAATTCCCAAGGTCTGCAGAGTTCAGTTTGAAAGTTAATGTTCTAGATAAGCGATTCTCAAACTTTAGTGCTGGTTCTCAGCCCTGGCTAGACATAAGAATCACTTGGGATGTTTTACAGAAGCCCAGTGACCAGGCTGACCAAACCAAATAACTCATGCTCTGGGGCATGTGACCAGGCATTGATAGTGTTTAAAGCTCTCTGGGTGTTCTCATGGCTGACCTGGGTTAGCCACTGAACTGTAACCAGCATCAGCATCACCTGGAGGGCTTGTAAAAACACAGCCGGCTGGGCCACACCTCTGGACTTTGAGTCAGTAGATCTGGGGTGGGGCCCAAGAGTTTGCATTTCACTAAGATCCCAGGTGCTGCTGATGCTCTGGTCCAGGGACCACACTTTGAGAACCACTGCTCAAGTTTGCCTCTGAGCCACTGTATTAGTCTCCTATGGCCACTGGAACAAATCACCCCAAATGTAGTGCCTTAAAACAACACACATTTATTCTCTTGTAGTTCTGGAGGTCAGATGCCAAAATTAGTTTCACTTGGTGGAAATCAAGGTGTTGGCAAGGCTGCACTCCCTCCATAGACTCTCTGGCAAAATGTGTCCTTGCCTTTTCTAGTTCTAAACTACATTCATTGCAGTCTTTGTTTCCTGGCTCCTTTCTCCATTTTCAAAACCAGTAGCATAGCATCCTAAGTGGTCATATTGCCGCCTTCTTCTGTCAAGTTTTCTGCCTCTCTCAAAAGGACACATGTGATTGCATTTAAGGTCCACTGAGTTGATCTTCCCATCCTAAACTTCTTAAATGAGTCACGTTTGCAAAGTTCCTTTTTCCACATAGAGTAATATTGATAGGTTCTAGGGACCAGTCTGGACCTCTTTGGAGGCTGTTATCCAGTCTACCGTAGCTACCTTTCCACTGGGTCCCACAAGGCTTCTTTAAGTGGCCTCAGCAAAGGCACCAGCATGTATACTGGTCTTTGTTTGGGTTCCTTCTGAGAGCAGATCCCGACACAGGATTTGTGTGTTAGTAGTTTATGTAGGAGGTAATCTGGGTAGGGCAGTGGGGACACAAGGCAGGGAAGGGAAGGCAGCATGGAGGGAGATGTGAACGATTGCTGCTGATGTTCAGTTCTCCTGGGGAGAACAGAAGGGCAGGGAGATAAAAGACTGGGGTATTAACCCACCACCCCCTGGGGACATGCTTGTCCCCAGCAGATTTCATGGCTGGAGGAGCCCTCTGGCATAGTCACAGGTGTTTGTGGTAGGAGCTAGAAGCCTGCAGGGCCTGATGGATGCTGTGGCCTATGGGCAGGGAAGCAGCTGCGTCCGCCATTGATGCTTTAAAAGAGCTGTACTAATACAGCTACCTGGAATTGAGCACTTTCCCTTTGCTAGCCTCTTTACGTATGTAACTTCTAATCTCACAACATTTTCATGACCCAGTAGTACCCCCATTTTACTAAGCAGGAAACTAACATTCAGGAAGGAGTAGTCACCTATCTGAGGTCACGCAATACCAAAACTCCAAATCAGAACTTTCTGGCTCTCAAAACATTGCAGAGGCAGAATATTCTAGTGATTGGGGTAGGGCCTCTGGTGCCTTGCTGCCAGGATTCAAACCTGTGTTTTCTTTAGCTTTGTGATGTTGGGCAAGCAAATTGCCCTCTCGGTGCCTCAGTTTCCCCATCTACAAAATGGAACTAAAAGTAGGGTTTAATTCACAGCGAGGTTGTGAAGATTAAGTGGGCTAATTAGGATCTAGTGCCTGGTGTATCATGTGTCATCATTTCTGTCGTTATTTCCAGAACCTCACAGTGTCCGTACACATGCCAAGAGGTCATGATTTCCCCTCCCCATGATGCACTTGCGTTAAAAGGCAAAAGTTGCAAATACAACCCACACGATAACTTTTTTGCTAAAATATCCAGTGAGCCAAGGCAAAAAGAGGGGCTCAGCTACTTTGCATTTGTGAACTAGTCCCTAAGCAGGAACACGTTGACCAGGGAAAAAAGGCTCTTCTCGTGACGACCGGCTTTCCCAGAGAGCTTTAAAAATACACCTGGCCCCATTTCATCTCCCAGCCCAAAAGCATTTAGCTCCATTCAAGCCCACACTTAGGTCTCCACAGCAACCAACATAAGCACAAGCGTGAGGCGTGAGTAGGGAGCTGGCAACAGCTGACGGAGAGGCCACGTGGCCGCTGAGGGCTTTGCACCGTAAGCCAGCTGGGGGCTGAAAAAAGACAGGAACGCAAAGAAGGAAACATGAATGTGAGTTGGACAGTGTCCTTCCCTCCCAGGACTCCCCACTGCTTTCTGCACCCATCCCGCCCTGCCGCTCACCTGGCCTTCTTGGTATCTTCCTGAGAAGTCCAGAGGGAGCCCCCGAGAGCTTTCCTGCTGCAGCTGGTAGTTCTCCCTGGGGACACGTGCTCCAGGGGAGACCGTCCAAGGTTCTCAGGCCTAGCATGGGGCCTCTCAGGGTTCCAGGAGGGTGGGGGACAGAGTGACAATGGCCATCCTACTCACAGAGACCTACCTGTCTGCCTGGGGCTCTCTGAATTTACTGTGACTGGGGGTTTGTTCAAGTGTTTGAAGTTGTCCCCTATATGAAGTTGCCGTGGGATGGGTCGTTATCATTGAAAGTTGAAACTGGGCTGCCCCTTTGTGCCCAAAAGGAACTGATCTTCTGAGATCATCTATACTGGGGTGGACTTCACGGAGTAGCCCCTGGAAGGCTTCCAAAGTCTCTGTGGTCCTTCAGAAAGGAGGACTGAAGACTCTGAACCACTGAGATTAGTGTTCAGCATGGAGGGGGGGGGGTCCAAGCAAGAACAACAGCCCTTTTCCCCTCCCGGACCACCTTTCGTAGAGCTGTGTCGGCAAGGTCATGGTAGGGAAAGTTAACCTCAGAAAAGAAGAGGGGTCCGGGGAGCACGAGGGCCCGAGGGAGCGGTGTCGTTCTGGGTGGCACTCTCCTTCTCTCTCCGTGTCTGCCCATAGAAAGTGAGGAGTGGGTAGCCAAGATGGCTGGCTGGACAGTTTGGGCCCTGGAAATGCTTTCCCCAAAGTATCTGAGCTAAATGGGGGTTTTTAAACCCCAGAGCAGAGTCCACTGCTCTGGCCTGCACTTTCTCTGCTGGGAAGCCCTGAAAGAGTGTCCCTTCCTGACCGGCTTGGAGCTAGCTGCCATAGTGATTGCTGCTAAGGTTCCCTTGTTGGCGTCCAACTGGAAGGTGGCGCGGGCACATCTAGTCCATCACGTTTGCCTGGTTAGTGATGTTCTTAGGAAGGTATTGTAGCCACAGGGCTAAGGCACTAAGTAGAATTCAAGAAACCTGGGTTATTTTGCTGGACCTACTACTAACTCCCAGGACACATGTGTAGTATTGGACAAGCTATTTGCTGTCTGTGAGACTGTTTCCTCAGCTGTAAAATGAAGGGAAGGACGAGATTTTAAAGCCGTAGACTTTCTCTGACTTTATGGCTAACGGGTTGTGTGCTAATTTACATAATTAGCACCTGTGCAATAAAGAGGTCTTGGCACGTGATTCTCTTCTGAGTACTGGCACCTGAAAATCCATGGTACTCGCATAAAGGGCATGGGGTTCATATTCAGACAGCCCCGGCCTTGAGTGACCTCTTCGTGACTCACTAGCTGAATGATCCTGGCCAAATGGTCTCGGTTTACTATCTCAACACCTCAGTTTCCACCTCTGTAAAATGGGGATAATAAGAGTACCTATCTTGTTAGATGGCAGTGAGGATTAAATGAGCTAATAGGCACAGAGCTTTGCACCTGGAACAGTGGAGCTCAATAACTGGTTGCAACAATTATTCCAAATAGTGTTAAGAGAGCTGGACTCCAGGCCACTTGCCCCCTCCCGGGATGACTCATTTCTACTGTGATCCCATCTTCTCTTATTGAGGCTGGAGAGATGTGCTCATCGTGCTGCAGAGTCCATTTCAGATTTCCAAGTTCCCATCTAAGCCAGAGCAGGGGCCATCTCAGTGCATGGGCTTTGGAATTGGAAGTCTGAACTCCAGGAGACCTTGAGTGTCAGAGCCAGTTTTCCTCCCCTGGAAAGGGGGATGCAATGGAAGGTAGTTTGAGGGGCTGTTGTGAGGATCCAAGGAGAAAGCATGGGAGTCCTAGCTCTAAGCTGGCCGAGTATGTACTTAGGTGCTGTTGTGCCTTGAGGGGCAACACTGGACTTGCTAGACCTGGGGAGCACAGGCTCACACCTAAGGGCAGTGCCTTAGCATACTGCGTTCTCAGCAGAAAGGCCTGCCGATGGGCACAGTCTTCCCTCCCCAGACAGAGGTGAGCTTTCTGGGAACCCTGGCAGGACTCTGCAGTGCTGAGAGTGTCTACCCTCTGGAAATTGTGCAATCCTGTGTGGAACATAGCTGGTAAGACAAGCCATTTCCTGTATCCAATTCATCCCTGTCAGGAGAAGGGGACTGTGGAATGACAGTCTTACCCCCTTCAAAATGGACAGTGGATGCCAAGTCACCAGGCCTGCCAGAGTGGGCTCTCCCAGGCAGTAAGAGGAAGATTATTAAGTATGAAATTTTCAAATAGAATGCCAGCAAATGGCGGCTGATTTGACAAGATGCTCAGGTTTCTGACCAAATACCTATCTGCCACCACTTTGCATTTTGTTCAACTTTATTTTTCTAAACGGGGCAATAAAATCCACTTGAATTGATTCAAATTCTCTGTATTATTATTAGCATGTTTAAATCTGTCTCTATCTCTACATTAATTATGACAATTACTTGACATATAATTAAAAAAACTTTTAATATTATTTTTGAGAGTGAGAGAGAGACCGAATGCAAGCAGGGGAGGGGCAGAAAGAGAGGGAGATACAGAATCCGAAGCAGACTCCGGGCTCTGAGCTGTCAGTACAGAGCCTGACGCAGGGCTCGAACCCGCGAGCCGCGAGATCGTGACCTGAGCCAAAGTCGGGTGCTTAACCGACTGAGCCACCCAGGCGCCCTGATATATATAATTTTTGATAGACTTCCTATCAACATAATGACCAATATGGCACCTCCTACTATGTGCTGGACTATTATATTGAAGAAGATTCATAAGACTAACCCTAGGAGCCCATAGCCTTATTTGTAACGCTAAAATAACACAAATGAGAGGTGCCTGAGTGGCTCAGTCAGTTAGGTGTCTGACTTGATTTCAGCTCAGACCATAATCTCCTACTCTTGAGATTGAGCCCTGTTTCAGGTTCTGCACTGACTGAGAGGAGCCAGCTCTCCCCTCTCTCTGCCCCTTCCCTGCTCAAATGCACATGCTCTCTCTCAAAAGAAATTTGTATTTAAATAAAATGTTTATAATAACATTTTATTTAAATTTGTATTTAAATATTTGTATTTAAATAAAATGTTTATAATAAATAAACATTTAAATAAAATAACACAAATGAAATATCTAATGAGGAGTGAAGTAGATCTCCCGGGGGTGTCTCAGGCTGCACAAATAATTGGAATCTGTGCAAGAGCCGAGCAACTAAGACAAGGAGAAAACTGATCTAGGTTCAAGTCATGACTCTGTCCCTTACCTGGGTACTTCTGTGAGTCTCAGTTTACTTATCTGTCACAGGGAAAAAATATTAATAACCATTAAGATTGTTGTAGGCTAGTGCTTAGTACACAGTAAGTGTTCAGTGCCTGTTACTGAGTATTTTCATCGTTGATTTTTCAGGCTACATAAATGTAGTTTAAAGAATGTTTTCATTTTTTTTGCTTCAGGTAAAATGTCTTCCAAATGAAGGAATATTCTGCAGCCATAGAAAGGAATGTAGATGCATTTTATGTAGTTATAGAGAATAAGATCTTAGGCTGTGAAGAAACCAAGACGGAGTAGCCTATGTATAGTTGTATATTCAAGGAATCCTTTGAGAAAGAGGGGGGATCTATTCTACCTACTTATCTGCTTGTATATGTATAGAATATTCCTGAAAGAATGCACAGAAAACGAATTGAGTGATAGTTCCAAATAATTGGAACTGCTATCAAAGTAGGAAAGTTTTCATGTATGTTCATTTGTACTTTTGGAATTTTGAATCCCATGAATGTATTACTGATTCTAAACAATTAAAATTCCAGTTATGCACACAAAACAGCCTCTCATCTGGAGCACATGGGATGGAATTTTTCTGTCTTTAAAAGTCTGTTTAAAGCAACAGGAATTGAGATCTCAGAATGGTAGAGTCACACAGTTATAGTGCTGCAGAAAAGCCTAAGCTTCATCTTTCCACCTTGTTTCATTGAGAAGCTCTGTTGCTCAGTTGAGTCCAAAGGGGTCAGCCTAAGGCCCCCCACTTTCTGGAATGCAGGGATTTGAGTGATTCAGTGAGACCAGTAGGTAGAAATGCTTGTGCTGGGGGGAGCCAGGGGACTCCCAGCGACCATGCTTCCCTCCTCCCCACCCGCTATGGACCCTCGGACAAAAAATACTGGAGGCAGTGGGGGCAGGGGTGGGTGGGGTGCTCCAGGGGAAGGGTTAAGTGAGCTATGTGGCTTTGAATCACAAGTGTCAATAGAGCTACAATGTCACCATGGAAAAATGAAGGTGTGGAAACAGTGGCTAGAAACACAGGGTCTTTCCACTCGGTCCCAGCTGTCAGTGGGTGTTGGAAATAACCAACCCTTTGGGCCAATGTAGCTGGGGGGGTTTGTCTCTGACCTATTGCCAGATCTCCCGAATAACTCTACAAACTTGGCCTTCCCTGTTGAGCCATAGCAGAAGATTTAATAGCGCTCCCTGCTTTATGCTGGACACTGTAATCAAATTCAGAGCCAAGGCACAGCCAGTCTTGGGGAGGTGTCTTGATGTTCCCTTGGCTCCTAATAACATTGTCTCCTTCTTCCTTTCTGTTTACCACATGCCATTTTGTCAAATTAGAACTTGAACTAAAAAAAAAAAAAAAAAAAAAAAAAACAGATGCCTTCCTTTAGATAAGGTCAAAAAATTCCCTTGTGGGAAGAAAGGGGGATGGGTTGTCTCCTTGAATCTATGGCTTACTATAAAATGGCAAATACGAGAGGATTTTCTTTCATCCGCCTAAGACAGACCTTCCTCCTCGACGCATACCTATTAGCAGGGGCGGGGGCAGATGAGAACGTGTCCTTCAGGGGGATTCAGTTCCCTGCTCAAGTTCTCATAATCAATGGCTGCAGGTTTCCCCAGGCAACACTGGTGCCCTGACTTTGGCCCACCCCCAATCCCAACCCTTGAGGAGGTATCTTCTTTTCTCTGTTTCCTATTTAAATTTTCTATGTTTTCTTCTTTTTTATTATGAAGAAGTTCAAACATTCAAATGAGTGGAAAAACCTGTCCAGGAAACACCAGTATGCCTACAGTTATGGGCTGAATTGTGTATCCCACCCCCAAATTCATATGTTGAAGCCCTAACCCCCAGCCCATCAGAATGTGACTATACTTGGCCACAGGGCCTTTAAAAGAGGTAATTAAGGTTAAATGAGGGCATAAGGGTGGGCCCTAATCCAATCTGACTGGTGTCCTTATAAGAACAGGAAACTTGGACGCACAGACACCAAGGGATGCTCAAACAGGGGAAAGGCCATGTGAGGACACAGCTAGAAGAAGGTGGCCATCTGCAAGCCAAGGAGAGAGGCTTCCAAAGGAACCAAACCTTCCAACACCTTAATCCTGGACTTCCAGCTTCCAGACTGTGAAAAATAAATTTATTGTTTAAGACACCCTGCTACTTTGCGATGGCAGCCTTGGCAAGCAGATACACCCACCAAATCAATTATGCAATCATTATCAATTTTGCTATATTTACTCTATCACATATCCCTTTGTCCATCTGTCTTTTTCTTTGGATGGATTTCAAAATGAGTTGTAGATTCATTGCCCATATTTTGAGAAAGAGAGAGAGAGAGTGCCCAAGTGCACACTAGTCGGGGAGGGGCAGAGAGAGAGAAAATCCCAAGCAGGCTCCTCGCTGTTAGCACAGAGCCTGACTTGGGGCTCAATCTCATAAATCATGAGATCATGACCTGAGCTGAAATCAAGAGTCAGACACAACCGACTGAGCCACCCAGGTGCCCCTCATTGCCTACTTTGAAGAGTAAACTATTCAACAGAAAGGGTTGATGATTGATTGAAGCCCATTCACACACTAATTGAACCCTCTCTGTGGCCGTGATAGGGAGCAACTTTCAAACCAGGAAACTGAGGCCCAAAGATGAGTGATTGTAAGGTCTGATTAGAAAGGCATGGAACCGGGTGTTGGTAAACTTCTCCAACTCCAGCTGGCTGAGACAACACCTGCCATTTTTTCCTGAGCATTCCTGTTCGTTCTGTCTGGCTGGTAGTCAAGGAGAGAGGTCGCCACGCTGTGCTGGGAACCAAGTCTCCGGAAGTGTCCAGTGTCGGACATCTGGCTTCAGTCCTGGCCTACTGGCTGCGTATGACCATAGATGCATCCCTAAATCTCTGAGCCTTTTCTAACAATGAGGATGATGATACTAATACAAGGTGTATTGATACTCGTTCCTATTGTTGTCGCCTCATTACCAGATTAGGGTAATGCAATCTACTGTAATAAACGAGCACTAACGTTTTAATGACTTCATCTGATCAAAATTTATCTTATGCTCACCTAACAGGGGCAGCTCCTGTCCGCGCTGGCATTCAGGGATGTGGGCCCCTTCTGTAGCTCCACCATCCCCTGAGGTGTGAGTGCTCGGTACCCAGGCAGAGTCCCAGGCCCGCAGCTGTTCCCACTGCAGGGTGCTGGGAAGCGCAGTCCCTTCTCAGGGACCGCTCTGGCTTCTGAAAGGAGGAGCACACATCTGGGGGGTGTGCTGGCCTTCTCGGCACAGTCCCAGCTCTGAGGAGGTCGTGGACGTAAAGTCAGTGGCTGGGAGTAAAGAGCAGAGTGAGCCCGCTGGCCAGGGAAGGGCCAGGTCAGAGGGAAGCCCTGAGAATAGCAGGCGGGTGGGAGGCAGCAGCGTGGCGAGACATCCCTCCAGGGCTGGGTAAGTCAGCCAGCAGGAGGGCACCTTCTCACAAGGCTGTGGGCAAGATCCCTTTTGAACTCTGACCCCAATTCTGTGCCATCTATGTGGCCTGGACCAAGGAATGGCTTCTCTGTAAAATGGGGACAGTCCTGCCGTGAGGATGAAATGCACCGAAACAAAGGAAGTGCTGAGCCCAGTGTTGTCCTTATTTCGCAGGGAGGATTGCCCAACAAGGGTCTGCAAGGGTGCGGCACAGGCGCCGCCCCCTCCTCTCATCTCAGGGAGGCCAAAACTTGTACGTCATGACCCTCTTTCCTCAGAGTCCTTCCTAACACAGCGTTCCAGGAAAGCTGTACCAAACAGTTCACTGGCAGATAGGATGGAAATTCTTTGACCTCTAGAGGCTAGACTTTGGGCTTATTCATCTCTGCATCCATGGGGCATAGCAAGGACTCGGCAATAGTTAGTGTTTGGTAAATGAAGTAGAATCTGTTGTAGGCCTCTCTTGGAGGTGGTGTTTAAGAAGGAATTATTCTAACTCTTGTTGAAATGGTAAGGAAGATCCTGTTCAAGACTGTTGCCCTAGGTGCAAACCTGTCTCCACAGGGGAAAGAGAAGAGGCTCAGTTCTGAACGTAGCAGGAACAAGTGGGGATTTAGAGCCAAGGAGCTGGTTGGAGGGAGGGGGTCAGTGGATGGAAAATTACTAAAAGGAAACATCAGGGGCTGGGGGATTCTTGCTAAATCCATATAACAGAATTCTTGCCGAAGGCAGGCCCGAGTGCTAAGATGTCAGAGGTAGGGCGAATGAGGAGGAACTTGGTCCGATATCAAGGGTGGGGATTCACTCTAAACTGACTGCTGGATTCTTGCTAAAACTAAACTCTGCAAGGGCAGACACGGAAGCCCAAGTTCAAGGCCATGTTGAGAAGCTGAACAAAGTTTGGTCTAGCAGAGAGTCTCTGCCAGTGGGAAGGCAGATCCCACATCATCCAATCTACTTACTTCTCTGCCCATGCAGGTTTGGGGATGGGACAGCAGACTTGAAGTACCCTGGGGCTGGTGGGCCCCTAGGCCGTGACTTTAAACATGTAGGTGTTTATGCCTCACACTGGGAACTCTAGGTCCTTGGGGAGGGTGCTCAGTTATCCAGGCCTCAGGGTCTCTCTGTGCAGCAGGGGTGGGAGCCACAGGAGGGGAAGATGCAAAAAGGGCTCCACTCTGGCCCAGATCCTCAGGAACAGGCCTGCATGTGGCAGCAGGGGGACAGCAACTTCTGGAACAGTGCCCAGGGAGGCGGCATTCCAGAAGTGGACTTCTGGCCCCGTTGATAAATACCAGAGCTGTAATTAAGACAAAATACTGTGAATATGACACCTGCTGACAGCTACAGGAAGGCCCCGGAAACTTTTATTATGAATTAGATTCTGCAGGCCACTCTGCTGTGGTGAGCGGGCGCCTCAGCCAAGGAACCCGAGGGAACTTAGCAGGCCGGCTGCCTCGAGGGCAGGGGATGGCTCACCAGGGGAGAAGGGGAAAGGGTGATCTTGCATCCATTTCCACAGCCCTCATGAAGGACCATGTAAGTCTCAGAAATCATAGCCCCTGATAGAAGCCAGAGCTGGAAAGGGCTTAGAGCTCATCTGGTCCAATGCTCCCATTTTACATTTGGGAAAACCAAGGCCCAGAGAGGAAGTGACCTGTCCAAGGTCACACAGCAAGTTACTGGCTGCACCAGGGCTGGACACCATCCTGGTCCTAATCCCAGGCTGGCACACTCGGCTGCTGGGCAGTTAACAGTAGTTGAACACACATCTAGACATGTGACTTCAGGAGATTCAGCCCAGGGTGCTTGGAGAGACAGAGACAAAGTCAGAGATCGGGAGTTGTAGAGACAGAATGAGAGAGACAGAGAAGAGAGTTGCAGAAGGAGAGCAGCATGGAAAAGAGACAGAAAGAGACGTTTGTGGACCTGAGTCATTAGGTTCAAAATAGAGATTCGAACACCAGCAGGGTGGGGCAGGACCTCAGAGTGTCCTCACGACCATCGAGGACAGTCTCCTTTGTTTTTACAGCAGTCAAAGTGCAGCTGAGTAGTTGACATGTGTAAACCTTTTTAGGGACAGTGTGATGCTGAAAGGTAAAAAGGAAATGCTTGTGGTGCTAAAAAGTGGCAAAACTTCCATCTCCAACGGTTTTTGAATGGGATTTGAAAAATGAGCTGTAGGAATATGACCCAGTGCAGGGGAATTTGGGGAAATACACCAATGACATTTCTGCGACTGTCTGGGATTTAGGACCAAGCACACCAGGCCCTCTGTGCTCTCTCTAATGTCATAGACTCTGTGTTTCTGAGAACAGAGGGAAATGATTCAGAGAAGGAACAGAGCCCAAACTTTTCTTCACTTACTCCTTTCATCTTGGTACCAGCAGATCTTCTCTGCTTTCAAAGCTCAGCTTACCTCTTCCAGGAAGCTTCCCCTGATTTCTCACTTATATCCGTCCACCAACTGGTACCCATCACTCCCTGCTGTAAATCCCTCTAAACATCCCCCAGTGTTAGCTACTTCTCTTTTTGTACTTTGTATAATAGTTATCTCTGAAAATGTCAATAAAAGAGCCCCTATTCTATTCCAGGAACTCTGAAATCCTTCATGCTAATCCTCACAATAAACTAGCAAAGTGGGTTTTGCTTTACCCATTTTACAGATAAGAATATCGAGACTCAGACTGAATAACTTCCTCAAGGTTCAGACAGCTAGTAAGCAGCAGCCTGGGTAACTCCAGCCTGGGTTTGCCTGATTCCAGTGCCTGTAGTCTTTCCATAAAACGGATGACACCTGCCAAGGACAGGAACTGTGTCTAGTCATTGGGTCTTGCATACATTTGGCATTCAATGTGTGTTTCTGAATGAATGAAACAGTAAGTGAGTGAATGACTACAAGGAATATCCTTTTTTGTTGAAGGTTATGTAGCTTAGGGGTCAGTCAACTACAGTCTGGGGGCCAAATCCAGTCTGCTTCCTATTTTTGTAAATAAAGTTTTATTAGAATGCAACCATGCTCATTCCTTTATTGTCTGTGGCTACTTTCATGTATAACAACAGAGGAATGTTGTAACAGATACCATGCAGCCCACAGAGCCTAAAATATTTACTATCTGGCCCTTTCCGGGAAAAGTTTTCAGACTCCTACAATGACTTATGATTTTTACTAAGCCAGTTAAAACAATGGTGCTTATTGCTAAGTACTAATAATCTTGTCTTTTATGATCTAGAATTTTGTGTGTGTGTGTGCATGCTTGTGCATTGGGTATGCTTATAAAGTTATCAGATTCCACATGTATCTGGTATATGCTGCTTTATTATTTTACAGGCAGGCTTCCTCTAAAAAGGTTTGCCCCACCAGGCCTTTGGGAATAGATAGATCTAGATAGATCTATATATCTATATACCTATATACTTCTATACATATATATATACCTTTTTAAAATTTTTATAATTTAAAAAATTAAGTTTAGCTTTGTTGGCAGCACCTTGGCACAGACATAGTCAGAGCCAAGACCTTGGTGACAGAGGTCTTCCCTGAAATAGAGGAGGGCAGATTCCCCCAGGACAGTCCCGGTGGGTGTGGACTTTGAGGCTTGCCAGAGCAGTATTGACAGGGGCAGTTTCTGAGCTGAACAAGAAGCAGCCTTTTAGACGGATTACACTCCCATTTCCTCTTGGCTGGCAGGGGCGATCCATATCCCGGGCTCCCAGCCTCGCCTCCTTCCCTGGGACAGGGGGCTCTCTTCCTCCCCCAAGCCACCCCCAGGGCAGCCTCTGGTGAGGCCAGAGCACTGCCTACCTGTTCCTGCTCCCCAGAGCTCAGGACTGGCCCCCGGACACTGGCATCTGGGGCAGAAGCAACACCAAAGCAGGGATTGGCTGACACCCACCCCAAATGCCCAGCTGGGAGTGCTCAGAGGCGTGACAGATCTCAGCCTGTCGCCAGCCTGTGTTCCCTGGCCAGTCCCTCCTTGGGCCTTGCCCACGATGACGGGTCCATCACTCAGCTTCACTCACCTGCTCACCATTTCAGGACTGCTCTGTTACTCAGCTTGCTGCTCAGGTGAGTTTGTGTGTGTGTGTGTGTGTGTGTGTGTGTGTGTGTGTACGCCTGCATATATGATGTGTGCATTGTTTTAGAAAAAAGGCTTGGAAGGCAGACTTATTCTGGGTGATTTCAGCAGTCTTTAAGTCTTAAACTTCTCGACCACTGTTGGATGCAACATAAAGGGGTTTGACGGTGGAGTTGGTGGGGACGTTGGTATACACACTCGGGTGTGTTCACTTGTGTGTGCCCCTCTTGTGACCTTGACTTTGAGGTCGCAGGCTGGCAGCTGCTGCTCCTGTGGCTTTGAAGTAATGTCATGTACTGTGGTCGGGGCCAGCCCTGGTATTGGGTGGCCAAGATGTTCTCCATTACTCTCCAGGCTGACCGGTGTAGGTCATGTGGCCACTGCCAAATCATTTTCTTTGTGGGTTGTGTCCTCACCTGCTCCCCTTGCCCATTCAGGGGCAAATTGCAAGGTGGCAAATTCCTACCATGGTCTTTCAGAGAAGTTCAAATACATTCAACTTTTAGGATCAGAATTTGTTTTTCAAGGTGTCTGAGGGTGGGGGGAAGTCATAGGGTGCAGCCTTCTCTGGAATATGTGAATCAGGAAAATCTTGGAGCAAATTGAAGCTAGCTATCACGAGAACTTCACTGTAGTGGAGACATCTGACTCACAGAACACTGAGTAGAGCATGTGCCCTTCACCTCTTCTCTCCTCTCCTCCTTCTAGTACAAGTTCCAACAGGCAAGAAAAGGCCCGAAACTGGAAGGAGGGAGAAGTAAGAAGTTGAGCAGTCTCTGAATTTTGTGAATGGTTGCAGAATAGTTAGTATATGGCTGCACCTGGAATTTTCCCACCCTGCAAAGGCAGGATGTTTATGTGACTTCTTTCCTTTGGTGGCTTCTTTTTTTCTTTAGTTTATTTATTTTGAGTTGGGGGAAGGGTCAGACAGAGAGGGAGAAAGAGAATCCCAAGCAGGCTCTGTGCTTTCAATACAGAGCTGGATGCAGGGCTCGATTCCGCGAACTGAGATATCATGACCTGAGCCGAATCCAAGAGTCAGACGCTTAACCAACTGATCCACCTAGGCACCTCTCCTTTGGTGGCTTCTAACAATACATTTGCTTGATTGGATGGGGAATGATGGGGGGGAGGACTGCTTGATACAAAAACAGGAGGCAGAAACAGAAAGGCTGTCTCTCATACTTACTTACTGATGGGCTGGTCTTCTTGTGAGTGGGAGATGCAGATGGACATGGTGGTGATCCTGGTGTCATATGTATGAAAACAGAATTTGCAGATGGTCTGGGCTTAGGTAAGGAAACCAAGTCTCAGAAATGAGTTGTGCTGGGTCACTTGATCAGTTGCACCCAGACTCCTACTCTTTGATACAACTCCCTATATTTCCAGGAGTAAGTTCAAGTGAATCACACTTTCCAAGGATATGCCCAAGAGTCAAGTGGGCAAAGGACAAAGCCAGCATCTATGACAGCAAACAAAACAGAAACAAAAACCAAAGAGTTGCCCAAAGCCTGCCTTTTTTTTTAATAGTTTATTGCCAAGTTGGTTTCCATATAACACCCAGTGCTCTTCCCCACTAGTGCCCCCTCCATGACCATCACCCCCCTTCCCCTTTCCCCCTCCCTCCTCAGCCCTCAGTTTGTTTTCAGTATTCAAGAGTCTCTCATGATTTGCCTCCCTCCCTCTCCCTAACTTCCCCCCCTTCCCCTCCCCATGGTCCTTTGTTAGGTTTCTCCTGTTAGACCTATGAGTGAAAATATATGGTATCTGTCCTCCTCGGCCTGACTTATTTCGCTTAGCATAACACGCTCGAGGTCTATCCACTTTGCTACGAATGGCCAGATTTCATTCTTTCTCATGGCCATATAGTATTCCAT
>CM053573.1:124859539-125031625 GCA_028646485.1 Cryptoprocta ferox | reverse complement strand
ATCTTTTGTTACTGCCTTTACTTTGAAGTCCAGTTTGTCTGATATAAGTATGGCTACTCTGGCTTTCTTTTGACTTCCAGTCGCATGATAGATATTTCTCCATCCCCTTACTTTCAATCTGAAGGTGTCTTCAGGTCTAAGATGAGTCTCTTGTAGATAGCAAATAGATGGATTTTGGTTTTTTATCCATTCTGCTATCCTGTGTCATTTGACTGGGGCATTCAGTCCATTTACATTCAATGTTATTATTGAAAAATGTGGGTTTCAAATTCATTGTGTTCTCTGTAGAGTTCATGTTTGTAGTGGTGTCTCTGGTATCTTATATTCCTTGCTGCATTTCCCTCATAGAGTCCCTCTTAGAATTTCTTGTAGGGCTGATTTTGTGGTGATCAATTCTCTCAATTTTTGTTTATTTGGGAACACCTTTATCTCTCCTTCTATTTTGAATGACAGGTTCACTGGATAAAGGAATCTTGGTTGCATATTTCTCCTGTTCATCACATTGAAGATTTCCTGCCATTCTTTTCTGGCCTGCCAAGTTTCAGTAGATAGGTCTGTAACCACTCTGATAGGTTTCCCTTTGTATGTTAGGGCCCTTTTTTCCCTAGCTGCTTTCAGAATTCTCTCTTTATCTTTATAGTTTGCCAGTTTCACTATGATATATTGTGCCGAAGGTCGATTCAAGTTATGTCTGAGGGGAGTTCTGTGCGCCTCTTGAATTTCAATGTCTTTTTCCTTCCCCATATTTGAGAAGTTCTCGGCTATAATTTGATCAAGCACCCCTTCAGGACCTTTTTCTCTTTCTTCTTCAGGAACTCCGATGATACAGATATTGTTCTGTTTGATTGTATCACTCAGGTCTCAAATTCTCTTTTTGTGCTCCTGGATCAATTTCTCTCTCTTTTTCTCGGCTTCCTCTTTTGCTATAACTGTGTCTTCTAACTCATCTATTCTCCTCTCTGCCTCTTCAATCCGTGCAGAGGCCGCCTCCATTTTATCATTTATAGCTTTTTTTTTTAACCCGTCACAGCTATTTTGAAGGTCCTTAGTCTTTGTATCAATAGCTTCTCTGATGGTTTTTTCAATTCCAGCTATTAATTTTTTGACAATTTTTCTAAATTCTTTTTCAGTTATGTTACTTATATCTGTTTTGAGCACTTCTGTGGCTGTGATTTCTTCCTGGAATTTCTTTAGAGGAGAGTTCTTTCATTTTGTCATTTTGGCTAGCTTTCTGTCTCTTGTCAGTTTTAAAAGCTCATTATGCACTGTGCACCTGTTAATATTGCTCTATTAAAGGAGGCTCATTGACTGTCCAGGGCCTGTCATTTCAGGAAGTGTTCTTTTAACGGTGTCTCTTGGTTTCTCTTGTTGTGCCTTTGATTATTTTATTTCCCTGCTCAGTGGTATTTGACTCTCCACCATGTGTGCTTTGGCTTGTTTCTTGAGGTAGCCCTGAAAAGAACAATAGACAGACAAACACACAGGGAACAAAAACACACAAACGCACAGACAAATCAAATAAATAAGCAAACCAAAAGGGAAAAGAAAAGAAAGGAAAAGGAAAGAAAAAAAGAAGCGGGGGGACAGAAACAACAAAGGACAGTCTGAGAGCATAAAACCTGTGGAGGGGAGAGAGAAGAATGAGATAAGGAAAGATATATCTGGATGGCAGGAATTGATCTAATCACGGCAGTGTATAAATGTTGGTCTTTTCCCAGAATCCAGGGGGGAGAAGGAGAATTGAGGGGAAAAAAGAAAAGAGGAAAAAGATAAATAAATAAATAAATAAATAAAAATAATAATAAAAAAAAAAAGCAGCTCTCCAGCGCGGATGGGCGAGGCTTGGTGTAGGTAGGTGGGGTCTCAGGGGCTGCTCTCCGAGGCCCCTCCTTAGTGGCTGCCGCGAGAAAAATGGCGGCGCCCCAAGCCCTTTTCAGACCACGTGTTGCAAGCCACTCTTTTCAGTCTGATTTCCCCATGCCAGGGGCAGGCCAAACTGCTTTTTTTCCTAAGCTCCGCCACGTTTCTAAATCCTAGTCGGTGCGCTCTAATGCTGCCGCCCCAGAGGAAATGAAATGTCTTCCCGCAGGAGGGTGGCTTTCTAGCCGGGATTGAGTAAGGGGACTGGGAGGCCAGCTTTTCCCTGGCTCCGCCTGGAGTCGGTGAGCCGCAGAGCCCAGGGGAGAGCAAGCCCGCTGGGGGGGACGAATTTCTCTCCCCGCACCCAGCGGCTATATATGGGATGGTGTGTCTCTCTCCGTCCTGGCCGAGGTCTCTCCCTCTCCAGACCGCTCTATGAGCGTTTCCAGCCTCTCTTTCTCTTCCCCTCCGCTCTCCACCCCTCTACATGGCCGCTGTGCACGTGGCCCTCCACGGCCCTGTGCCGCCTCTGCACACACGGCCCTCTGTGGCCCTGCACCCCCTTTCTCGGTGCTCTCTCTCCCTGCTCCGCTTTGGGCCGGCACTCCCTCCCCTCAGAGCCTCCGGTCTGAGTTCGCACTCACTCAGGCACCCATGAGGTTGTCATCTATAAGGAGTCTGTGTGTGCACTTCCCGTTCTTGCAGATCAGAATATTGTGGCTTTAGTCTTCTCACAGTATTGTGGCTTTAGTCCTTCTCAATTTGATAGTTGTGGGCGGGCAGAGATTAAAGAGCTCCCTACTTCTCCGCCATCTTGCTGCTCCCCCTTGCCCAAAGCCTGCCTTAGACCCAGTGTTATTTCTACCCACGCTTTGGCACCACAGTAGCCACGTACAGTAGGATTTCAGTGGCTTTAAGTCAGGGCAAGTGGTCCTGAAATTCCATGGTAGTTGGCATTTCCCAGGCATCTGCCTGGGTCAGAGCCACGTGGCACACCCAGGTTTCTGCAGGCCCCGTGTTCATACATGAATGAGTGTTTCCATTACCACAGAGCCTGCTGGGGCCTTTCCAAGCTGGATCCTGGGCTGAGACATGATTCCATGGAGGCATCACAGTCTTGAAAGAGATCCATGGGCCGCTCAGATGACACCAAAATAGACATGTGAAGTCCTGGCTTAGTCGGCTGGGAGGAGAGGGAGGGGCGGGAAGCTGTTCCCAAACACATCCACCTGATGGAAATATCCTGAGCTGGAATGAGCCGTAAATAAACTAGACTGTGCTAAAAACAAACATCTCCAGGGAGTTGGGGGGTGGGCAGAAATAGATGCTCTTCACCTGCTGGAAGTGAAGTCAAGGTCAAAGGGGAAAGGGCGAGGAGGGATGGGGAGAGGTGAACAATGCAGATGCCTCAGCAGGAGAAGCAACTGATAATTTATGTTCGTTGAAGAGTTCTCCAGTTTCCAAGAAATAAGAGAATTGCTTCGGATGATAGTCTTTCATTAGTGGAAGACCACACAGAATGTGGGGTGAAGCGAGGCATCGGAGACCATATATGGTCTGGAAAAATAAGTGGTGAGGAGTGGCAAATTAGCCACGTGAACCTTCCAGCCTCCCAGGTGCTGTTGGCTGGGAGAGGCTTTGTGGATAAGCCACAACCTCAGCCCTTAGCTGTCTGCCGAGGCCAAAGAGCAGCAAAGAAGAAACTGCATCTGGGGTGGCGTTGAAATGGTCCTGGAGTGAATGGTCCACCACCTTCACCACATGCCCCAGGCATTGCTCCACAATGGAAGCTGCCCCTCCCAGCTTACCTAACACTCTAGCAAAGAAACTTCAAGGAATTCGAAGAGGAATATGATGGGCATTAATGTCAAGTTTTATAACAACGTAGCTATAGTATTTACCACTGAGAGAGAGAGAAGTGGCCTGTGACAGGTGGAATGGATCTGCCACTCACAGCTGGGCCATGGTGTTCTGTTGAACAAAAGCAATGTCCTAGAACAGCCTCAGACAAGGCAAGTCTGTGATTGTGATGGACCAAGACAAAACCAGGCCACTGTGTCACCACATCAGACACAGACAAAATGAGAGCATCATCCAACCATAAAAATGGCCAACCATCCCTCGCTCCTTGCTAATGTGACTGACTCCCCACAGCTTCAGTCTCCCCACAGCTTCAGTCTCCCTCTGCTCTGCTCTTCTTCTAGATAAGAACTAAGGTAGTCGTAGACGAGCTCTCACTCCCTGCCAGTATCTGGTGCAGAGCAAAGCCGGACTCCCTTACTCAGAGTCTCCCCCAATATCACCGAGTGAAAGCCCAAATCCTAGAATAAGTCCTTTCTAGCACCCTCTTACTGAGATGCCACACGGCTCCCCCTGGGTGCGTGTTCTCGCTCACAATGAGTCAACAGAGGCAGTTTCGTTCAACTACAGGCATGTTCCTCATGGTGTTTGGTTGGAGGCGCTTCATACCCCCTCAGGTATGGGAGCCCCTTGCCACCTTCTGAGCTCCTGACCTTTATTTCCCACATTCCCACCACATGGGGATGAATGTGGAGATCAAGAAGAACCCTGGAACTAGACTGCTCATCTTTGCCTCAGTTAACTGATCTGTAAAATGGGGGTGATGATGATAACAGTAGTACTTAGCTTTCAGGGTTGCTTTGAGGATTAGGTGAATTTCTATGTGTGAACCACTTCAGTGGTGCCTCAGCATGTAGTGTCTTGGGTATTATTATTATTAATCCAGCAAACATTTGTGGAATATCTAGTGTATGTCAGGTACTGTGCTAGAACGCGGGGATTAAAAATTCGCTTCCATCCTCCCAGAAAGTACTATAGTCAGGAAGATACAGGAAATTGTTGGGTCAGAGGTAACAGAGAGGTAAACCCAGAGAAAAACATGGCAGGACCCTCAATGTTGGCCTGGGAAGTCAAGAAAAGCTTCCTAGTAGAGGCAGCACCTGCCAGTTCTTGATTAGTGAAGTAAGAGTCTCCAGGATTGGGCTAGGTGTCGGGGGGAGGGGTGGGATATGAGCAGAAGGGTGTTGGCAGCCACTCAGGCTTTACTGTCTCCAGGTCAGGGGCACCAGTTAGACATCTTTCTGCCCCACAACATGGCCTGGCCCAGTGCCTGAACAAAGCATGTACTTGAATGAACAAATATCTCATACCAAGTTTGACAGCTTTCCTCACAAAGCAGTGCCTCCTCGGACTTTTCCCATCTCATACTCAGGTCACTGTTGTCCCAGGCCCCAGCCACTTCAAAACCACCCTCAGTTCTTCCTCCTCGTTCACTCCTGCAGCACACTGGCCCCCCGGTTTCTTTCCCCCCATAATGTTTGCGTTGGTTGCTTCGTTTTTGTCCTCACCACTTCCATGGCCCTGACAGGCCACCTCCACATCTGGCTGCTGCAAGATTATATTGATTTTAAAATCACATATGTATGGTGTATTGTTTATGAATTTCATTTCAGGATAATAAAAGGGTCTTTACAAAATCCTTAGAAAAGGAGGCATGGGCTCAGAGAGGGCCAAGGACCACTGGCATAGGCCAGTGGAATGTTCCTCCAATGAGGAGTGAGTGTGTGGGTGTGCACGGAGCAGCCATTCCTGGGGAGCACCCACCAGCTGTCTGATGTCCACAGGAGCACAGAGTGGAAACAGTAGGAAAGCACAGGCCCCTGAGAAAGAAGACTGAAGCTGGGTTCAGGGCCCCAAAGGCATGTGGTGAGTGACCTGCCCAAGTTTTACGAAGTCAGAGGTGCAGTGAAGGGTTGCAGGGGAGGGCACCAGCATGAGACCCACACTGGGAACTGCAAGTTTACAGCTTTTGGTGATTATGGGTATTAATGCTGTGAATATTCTAGTACATGTGTTTTGGTGAACATAGGTCCACCTGTCTGTTGCTAAACACCTCGGAGTGAAACTGCTGGGCTACTGGGGACGCCTGTAATCAGCTTTAGTAGACAATACCAAGCAGTTTTCCAAGGAGGTTGAACCAACTTACACTCCCCTGGCCAATGTATGAGAGTTCTGTTTGCTCCACATTCTTGCCCACCTTTCTTTCCTGTCCTTTTCATTTTAGCCCGTCCTGGTGGGCTGTGCAGGCTTATCAACCCAGTGTGCGGCAGCTGCAGAATGGATAAGTAGATTGCAGTTTGGTCACACAGTGGAACTCTCTTCCGCACTAACTTCTACAAACAACAACCCAAATGACCCCCACAAACACTATGTTGAGCAAGCCAACACAAGAGTTCGTATTGTCTGATTCTATTTATATAAAGTTCCAGAATAGATACAATGAGCTCCTGGGGTTAGAAGTCAGGATGGTGGAGAGGGAGGCGTGCAGAGATTGGACAGGAGTTTACAGGGCTTGTGGAGGATGGGGAGTGTGTGTTTTGATCCAGGGGCTGGGCTCTAGAGTGTGTTCACTTTGCAGAAATCTACTGGGCTGTGTACTTATGAGCTAGGTCCTTTCTGTAAGGTATACTTCAACGCTGAACATACACTAACGTTGAACATGGGCAAGACGCATGTTGAATAAAGCTATCACCTCCTCCCTTCATCTCCTCACACCAATGTGTTGAGTCATTAGACTGTAACCCTTTCATGAGCATGAGTGACACCAAATGTGTGTGCAGAGTCTAGGATCAAATATGTGTTTTAAATCAGGGTCTCCTATAGTCCGTGCCACCTTGGGCTCTGGCAGCCCCCTCTACGAACCTTTGAGGGCACCATCAAAATAATTAACAGGCACTTCCTTCTCCTCCGCTATTAGAGGTGTATTATGAGTCTGGACTTTGCTTTCCTTGTCACATCTACAAAGTGACAAGTCAGTCTATGAAGAAAGAGAAATGGACCTTATTATGGTCATGATGTCCATACTGTCACCTGTTTATCAACCATCTTTATTCAGCAAAGGCTGGGGGAGGGCTACTCCAGTAGCAAACAGACGGTGCACTCACATCTAATGGGTTAGAAGCCAGATTCAGAAATCTGGGGTTTGCAGCATGGGTCTCCCTAGGGTTCAGGGGACAGACAGAGGCCCTGACACTGTCGGGCCTATGAGCAGCCATTTTCTCTGCACAGCCCTTCCAGGCCTGGATCAGAAGAAGCGTGGCAGCCACAGAGCATGCTGTCTCCTGACGCCCCCTCCACCCCCACTGTTCCCACCACCGCTCTTCAGAGGAGGCCGAAGTCTGGTGAGTACCTCTGGACTCGTGACAGAACAGATACACGGGCTCCCCAATGCCCATCACACAGCCCCCCACTACCCCCCCCCACTTGAGGCGAGCCGCCTCCAGATTCTTTCTGAGGGATCCAACCCTTTACTCTCACGTAGCAGGTTGAACCCTAGAATGGGCATCTTGCAGTTTCTCCTGTGTGTCCATTCTCCCACTGCCGTAAATAAGTTATGGAGGAAGATTCTTGTCAGCAGGAAATTGGATTTGGCAAAGTGTCCCATCTCCCTGAGAACAATGAGGTGAATTTATAACTTTCTAGGCTCCCTTCAGCTGTTCAGAATGGAATTTCCCCTTTCTTCCCAAGTATTTATGAAATTCCCTTCCACAGCCCATGTTTAACGTAGGCTGTTTCTATGAGGGGGTGCAGGCAATGGTCCCTCTGTAGTCTTACTGAGGTGTGAGAGGGAACAGGGTTTGGGAAGCTGAGCTAGAAGACAACAGGCCAGGATAGTCTGGGGACTTGGGATTCTCAAAATTTTCTGGGAATTCTTAGACCTGTACTGCCCAACGCAGTAGCCACTGGCCATATGTGACTTTGACACTTCTGATGTGGCTTGTTAGAGTTGAGATGTGCTGTGCATATGAAATACACACTGGATTTTGAAGACTTTGTATGAAAAAAGGTAAAATATCTCATTAGTAATTTTTTAATATTGAATATATGTTGAAATGATAATATTTGGGACATATTAGGCTAAATCTATTATTAAAATTAATTTTACTTCTTTTACCCTTTTTATGTGGCTACCAGAAAATTTAAAACTACATATGTGGGTTGCACTGGTGGCCTACATTTTATTTCTGTTGGACAGCGCTGTCCTAGACATTAAGTAAAGGCCCCTGAAATGAGCTTCCTATCCATTCAGAGTGGGTCTTCTATCTCTAAAATCCATTGAAGCCAGGTCCATCTCAAGAGAGAACAGGAACTTGGGGCCCAGAAGGTCATCTTCTTAGGACACCCACTGGGGTGTCAGGGAACCACCAGTCTTGGGGACTGGATTGGGATGCAGGTCTGTGTCCAGGGAGGTGAGCCGCCTTCTGGTCCCCAAGTCTGACCTATGACCATGTGTTGCTTGCATTGAAGCTTCTCTCCCCAGACATGAAGAATCTCATCCTGGAACTGGAGACCACGCAGTCCTCATGTGTGCAAGGATCACTCGGCTCCCCAGGGCCCCCTGGCCCCCAGGTTGGTGTATTCCCCCAGGTCCTGTCCTGCTGTCTTCTGTTCAGAGCAGTGAAACCCACTGGGAAGAGTCTCTTAGAGCTGCCCTTTTCAACATGATATGGGGGCTGCTTTTCCTTCTCTGGCTCACCTCCAGCTCCAGAGCCACGAGGCTAGAACACTGATTCCTCTTCTTGGGGCAAATTCTGGCCTCCCAGCCTTGAGATCCTCACCTACACAGTGGAGATAGTAATTACCCCCGCAGTACTGGATTTGGTCGTGGCGAGGGGACCAAAGGAGCTTCTGCCTAGATGGGTATGGTTATTACTGTAATTATCATCAAACACTTGAAGACAATGGGTTACCCCTTATGTGACCATTGACCCCCACCTCACCCCCCATAAACCAAGAAGTGCCTGCATTTGGTGCATGAAGATGGAGGTCATGGGGAACTTGTTAGTCTGAGCCTCATTAGACACTGTGACCAGGCAGCCCCCCGCCCCTGCCCCCCGCTAAAGCTAAAGGGAGAGTGAGGAACAGGTGAAACGTTAGAGAAAGGATTTTCTAGGCAAGCAAGAGTACCTTTCACAGACCCTGGCTCCTCTGGCTTGCCTGGGAGAGGGGGTCCAGCAAGGAGGCCCACTCCCTGGCCTGGGGCTCAGGGCCTGCCACGGGGAGACGGAAGAGGATACAGGAAGCAGTCAGTTGCCCAAGTGCCTTATGTATTTTGTCACCCCCTCCTGGGTAACCCCTCCTATGGGTTCCCATCACAGGAGACTCGGAGCCAAACTCTTAACCTGCATTACGAAGCCCCGCAAGAGGACCCTCCTGTCTCCTACACGGTCTCCTACATCCAACATTGCCCACCCAGCACACAGCCCTTGGGTCCTGAAGCATACCAAGCTTGTTCCAGCCTTAAGGCCTTTGCGCTTGTGGCTCAGGCTTTTTGGAACGTTCTTCCCTCTGATTTTTCCCACGGCCAGCTCCTTCAGTACTCAGAACAGTTTACAGGCCACCTCCGTAGAAATGCCTTCCTCAGCCACCCACTCGGCAGTACCGTTGCCCCGTCAATCTCCATCCCAATGACATATTTTAATTCTCTGCATAATTTTCTTGTTACAGCTCCTCATTTTGTTATTGTTCCTGGTCTCTTTGGTCTTCCTTTTGTAAAGTATAAGCTCCAGGGCAAGGACTGGCAAACTATGGCCAATCAGATCTGGCAGCGGCCTGTTTTTGTAATTAAAGTTTATTGTCTCTGGCTGCTTTTGTGCTGCAAGGGCAGAGATCAGTGGCCGTGATGGAGATGCTATATCAGAGGCGTAGTTTAAGATATTTACTATCTGCCTCTTTACAGAAAAGGTTTACTGACCCCTGGTCTCAAGAGTAGGGACATTGTCTGTCTTGTGCCCAGTGTGTGAGTTCTTGTGAGTTCTCCATGAATATTTATTGAACGCAATAAAGAACACAAAATAGGACTTTGAACCCAGCCAGAGGCTGCCACAGAGGGGCTGGGAAGTCTGCAGAAAAGCAAGACACTCCGAGCAGCACCTCCCAGGCAGATTCTACCTTCCTCCCCTCCTGCAGTCTATGCTGGTAGCTCTCAGAGCGCCTGGGAGCCACAGGGCATGGGAAGGAAAGGGGGATTCTCTGCTGACCTCACAGGGCTCCCTAGCCCTGCTTGCACACCTCTAACCTCACGTGATCCACAGGAGTCATTCGGAGAATGTGCTGCCCAGCTGGGGGCGGTGGGCGGGGGGAGGTATTTGCAGCCACATCCATTCCCTTGGAACATAGCATAAAATGCTGTTCCCAAGCAGAATGAGGTCTGTGGGCCAGTAACATGGGCATCCTCTGGGAGCTTGTTAGAAATGCAGAATCTCATTCTCCCCTCCCCTTCACACGCACCTGCTCATTCAGTCAAAATCTGCGTTTAAAACTTTTTTTTAATGTTTATTTATTTTTGAGAGCAAGTGAGCTAATGGGGGAGGAGCAGAGAGAAAGGGAGACACAGAATGGGACACAGGCTCCACGCTGTCAGCTCCAAGCCCCACATGGGGCTCGAACCCACAAACCAGGAGATTGAGAAATTTAACCCATTGAGCCACCCAGGCACCCCAAAATCTGCATTTTAACAAGACCCCCTAGTGAATCATCTGCGCATCAGAGTTTGAAAAGCACTGAGCTAGAGCACAACGGCCTGGTAAAATGCTTCCAGCCCATTTTAAGAAATAGAAAAAACAGGCACGATAATAAGAAATGAGAGAAAGGAACAGCATTCGTCCTTGCAAGGGGACTGGATGGTTGGCAGGCATGTGCGCTGGGGCTCCCTGTCACCCTGGGCTCCCAGATTTCAGGGAGCAGGGAACTCTGCCCCTCTGGGTCACACTTTCTGGGAGCCCTGGCACCTCCTCAAGGACTGGGTACCCTGTACCCTGGGCTATCAATCCAAGCTGACCCTGGCAGCCCTGAGGTGTAGGGATAGGTGCTGGGGCCAGCGCAGTCCCCGGCGGGTCACTGGGCAAGTGGCTGGGGAGGTGGGGGGTGAAGCCACCCTCCCAGGAAGCCCTCTTTCCACACAAAGTTGTTCAGACCAGGAGGAGTGGGAAGGGAAAGAAGCAGGGGGGAGAGGGGTGAAAGAAGTGGTAAGGTGGGGGCAGGAGAGGGAGAAAAGGGGAAGAGTGGGAAGGGAAATGGAATGATGACTTTGCCTTCTCCCCTGCCCAAAACAGGAGAATAAATACAGACGGTGGTTCCCAAACTTCTCTGTACCTCCGAGTCCCTGGGAGCTTCAGGAATTCCTGATGCCTGTGTCCCAGCTGATCCTGGAGTGTGGCTTGGTTGGGATTTTCAAAAGATCCTCAGGGGATTCTAATGTGCGGCTAGGTTTGGGAACCACAGAGGGGGCTGTTTATCATTTGGACAAGTCTCAGAGGAATCCTATTTCAAACAGGCTTCGTGTTAGGTGTGTTCACCTGCAGATCATGGGGACAAAGCAGTGCCCTGCTGGGGGTTGATAGATTTCCTCTCTGCTGTACTGGAGAATTTGGAAAACAGTGAACTGAGCATTTCACAGACGTGTGAGCAGAAAGCAGCTGCATACTGGCCGTGGGGGTGCCAGGCTTTAGTGTAGTGGGTGCTAGAATCCCTGAATCAGCCCCACCCCTGTGACTGGGCAATGAGACAAAACACACCACTGCCCACATTCTTAACGTCTTAAAGAAGACTTTCACTGCACCTGGTGCCCATAGATCCAGCACAGGAATTTCTAAGTTGGCTGCTCCTGTGTGCAAAGTAACTTCCTTCTTGTCAGGGCCCGAGGGAGGCTTGGTTGAGAGCAGCTGAAAAGATATAAGAGGTGGTGACGCATCTTGTTTGCAGCAAACAGCATTTCTTCAAGACTCTTTAGTTGTAGCCATGGCACCACTGGAAACACAGTCAAGGAAAGCTACCACAGGACAAGGAAACGGGGTTGGCACAAGAGGGTCCTTCATGGGGTCCCTGGAGCCCTGAGTCTGCATAGGGAGCCATGCTGCTAGAGGAGCCTGACGCACCAGGAGCCTCCCATGCAGCCAGGCCTCCCTCACCACCCATCCTGCCTTGTTTTGACGGAGACATTGTCATTTCTTGTCTTGGTTGTGTAGGGTCCACCGGGACTTCCTGGCAAGATAGGACCAAAGGGAGAAAAGGTATGAGCCACTACCTTCTTCAGTCCACCCCTCCTTGGTAATTCCAGCCTGTTTCCTGGGGATGCCACTGAGAATTTTCTGGTTGAGATTTCAAAGCATGTGCTCATTCTGCCTGGGAGCGTGAGGATGGGCTGCTGCTGCAGGTGTGAGATCCCACTGGTGTATTTCAGCTTGGCCCACTGACATGGCAGGGGTGCTGTGAGCGGCCAAGCCACCAAGCCACATGGTCATGCCCAGCCATCAGCCCTACTAAGCCCTGTGCTTCCAGAACTTCTCTTCCAAAGCAGCCTCTGCTTACCTGTCTTCTCCATCCACAGGGGGAGCTTGGCCTACCAGGAAGGAAGGTATGGTCCATGCTGTTCTGTCAGCATTCCACAGGCAACTGTGCTCCGTGTGTGTGTGTGTGTGTGTGTGTGCGTGCGCACGCGTGCGCGTGTGTACCCACAAGTACTCTTAGGAGTAGGGCAACCAGCAGTACACTTCCTTAAGCTCCAGTATCCAGGTGGACAATGATAGCACTACCATTCTGATGACAGTGGGCTTTTTCTGCCTGTTCTTTTTTTTTTTTAAGTTTATTTATTTATTTTGAGAGAGAGAGAGAGAGAGAGAGAGAGAGAATCCCAAGCAGGCTCCACACTGCCAGCGCAGAGCCCAATGCGGGGCTCAAACCCACCAACTGCGCGATCATGATCTGAGCTGAAACCAAGAGTCAGACGCTTCACCAACTGAGTCATTCAGGTGCCCCTTTTTCTGCCTGTTCTTTTGGTCAAGAGCCTGCTACCGCCAGGCATTTGGACTTCTCCCAGAGGCTGCCAAGCCTGACCAAATTTCCCCCAACCTCAGACCATTTCATCCTGCCATCCATTAGGAGAATTCTCCAATGCCCCAACCAGTGGCACTAAATGACTCTCACTGTCTATTTGATTAAACTGGAATAAAGTGCAAAACAGAAGCAAATAGCTTTTGCCTTTTGGTCCAGCTGAAATAAATGGGAGTCACCTAAGGTCATAGGGACTCTGAGTGAACCAAACACATGTCACCAAGGCTCTCATTCAGGTCAGGAAAGAGTAAACCAGCAGCTACTCACTGTGGTCAGTGGATGCTGGCACTGAAACTGTAGGTCTCGGTGATAGAAGGAGGTGTAACACTTGGCCAAAAAAGATGCTTATGATTCTAAATATAAGTAACTAGTTTTCTGGTTAAATGTTTTATTCAAATGGTTTCACTATCAACAAAAGCCTCAGACCTTTGCAAACAAAATTACATCCCTCAAGGACACAGATCACAGCTTCAGCCAAGGCACGGTGGTTATCTGAAGTGCTAGGCTGGAAAGGATTCCGGGATGGTCTCCATGCTCAGAACTAATGAGGGCCATGATCAGTTAGTGATGTCTGCCATAAAAGTGGGAGGCAAGAGTAGAAGCCAGGACACATGTTAGCATTTGTGACCTCTGGTTTAGGGATTGAGCCTTCCACATGTCTAGTTAGGCTAATTGTAGTGAGTGCAGAGGTTGAGATAGACCCCAAGTCCCTGCTCCCACTTCCTTTTGTAAGGTTTGCTCTTCCAACGCTCCTGGCTTAGGTTGGTCTCCCTAGAAGCAGAGATAGCCGACCACAGTGCCATGTACAAGTGAACGCATTTAGGGAGCTCTCTCAGGAGGAGACTGAGGGGCGGGGAAGCCGGATGGTGCTGGGGAAGAAGCCCAGCCTGGCTGTGGTATCAGATGAAGTCCATCTTCAACCTCATTCCTAGGGGAGCTCTGGTGGGTGAACAGCACCACAGAGTTTGTCCTGCCCTGAGGTAAGGGAGCTGGGCTATTGGCTGTAGGGAGAAGAGGTGCCTGAATTGCCGGGCAGCTCCAATTGCCCATGAGCAAATCCCACAATTCCAGATTGCAGGAACGAGTTGTGGCAGCAAGGCAGGGAGCCACGGGAGGGATGGGCACAGTGAGCAAGTGAAAAAGATCTTGAGAGAATACCAACAGCATCTGCTGCTGCACCCCAAACAAAATCCCACTTTATTCCACACTGTAACCTTGGGGAGATCCTATTGGAATGCAAGGAACATTTGGGTGAGTGGGCAGGTGAGTGGAGATCATCAAGATCAAAAAGCCAAGAAGTTTAGAAGCCCTTCTCCATCACCTTCCTTGTTTTATTTTCCTACCTTCCATTTCTTGAGTAGAGTAAGAGCTTATGTGTTGACATAACGTAACACCAAGGACTTTAACTTATGTCTAAGTGACCCAGCTTTCTAGCCTGTCAGTCTTTGGAGGGTGGGAATGAAGGACCTGGAGGCCATTGGTAGGGGTCCCACAGTCCCCTCTGAGCCCCTACAACAAATCTCATTTCCTGGAGGGAAGGAAACAAACCCAGTTGTCCTGATTTTTGTTGTTCATTTTTGAAGGGTAGACCTGGCCCCCCGGGTGTTCCTGGCATGCCTGGGCCAGTCGGCCCTGAAGGACCCAGGGTACGTATGCCACACTCTCAGGGCTCATGTAGTATCAGAACATGAGGGGAGAAGATATCAGCCCCATCCACCCAGCCTTTGGCACATAGTGAAACTCGTTTCCTTAAGAGGAGAAGGATAAAGAGAGGACGAGGACTGCCCAGAGGTTCCCAAACCCTTGGAGACCTTTACTTGGTATAAGACCTTGGTCCATCCAACAGCTCTGCTCCTGTTGGGGGAGAATTGAGGGGCTGCTCCCCTCTTTCATAGGGGGCCTCATTCTCCTTTGTCCTCAGTTAGTATGCAATTCTTTGGTTTCCCTGAGATTACCCAAGAGGGGCTTGTGTCTGGAGAGCTGTGCAGGAGATTGGGGGTTGAGGCAATGGGCACTGGCTAGCTGGAAAGACTGAAGTCCTGCATTTAGCTAGGGACTGCCAAATGCTGATGAAATCCCTTCTTCAGACAGATGATGGAAAGCTGACACGTCCACACCCATGCCTTTGTTTATATTCTTCTCACTTTGGTCAGAAACTACTGGGTGCAGATTTGACCTGCAGAAATGAGGGATGGGCAGGTGAATGTCACTATCTACTCTGATTCACTCACTAGGTGTATTTATTACAGGGTTAGAAAACTGTGTTCCCAGTCCTCTTAGGAAAAGTCCCAAGGATATTTTTCCAAAAATCTACTTTATAGATCTGAGCTGTCCAATATGGCAGCAATTACCCATATGTGGCCATTGAGCCCTTAAAATGTGGTTGGTACAACCGAGGAACTGATTTTTTTTTTATTTTAATGTAAGTTTGAATTTAAAAACCTTTACTCAGTTCAGTTATTTGAAAATATGTAAGCATGTTTACAGCAACTTGAATGTGTGGATCTGCTGTTTCAAGTATAAATTTTATGAAATCTAAATACAGATCAAGTATTTTGGATGAAAATTTAATGCTGAATTGAGTTGTGATTTAAATGTAAAATACATAAGAGATTTCAAATATTTATTATAAAAAGCAGATTGTAAAATATCTCACTAATTTTAAATTGATTATATGTTGAAATGATAGATTAAATAAAATGTTAAAGCTGATTTCACCTGTTCTACTTTTACTTTTCACCTGTTTTATTTTTAATGTAGCTTCTAAGAACATTCTAAATTAAGTTTGTGGCTCATATTTCTACTTTTTAGCACTGGTATAGAGATAGTGCTGAAAGTTCCAACTACAGACCATTCTGAGGGGCAACAGAGCCCACCCATGAGCCTTAGCCCCCTGTCTCCATAATGCATGCCCAGAGACTGATGTTCACTCTACTTGGCTGCAAACCTAGGGTGAGAATATATGAAAATGCCTGAAAGGCCCTCCCTATGCAGAGAACAAAACAGGTGAAGTTTTTTTGGGTGTTGACATTTAGTCCTGGGAGGCCCCAGTGCCCCCATACTCTCTCCCGGCCCTCTCACAACCTACTCTAGGAAAAGATCAAGCATTTGTAGCATCTTAGCATTTAGTTTGGAGATCTGCTCTGCCTTGGTCTATTTCATTTTATGTTTAATCTCAAATACTAGAATGAAGTGTGAACTATGGAGCCTTGAACCCCTGGGAGTGAGCAAGGGAAGCATGTGGGGTCCTCAGATTCACAAGCTGGCCCCAGTGACCCTAGTTCTATCCTGATCTTGCCCACAATTTTCCTGCTTCTATTTCTCTAGTAAATGTCACTGTTGGGCCTTTTCCCCATCTTCTTCTGATTCCCCCAGGGTGAAAAAGGTGACCTGGGTGTGATGGGCTTGCCAGGGTCAAGAGGACCAATGGGCTTCAAGGTCAGTGTTGTTGGTCCAGACAGACACTCCCCGGTCTTGTCATTAAGGCTCTGGAGTAGCTGCTGTCTACAAAGATGGGGGCTGGGTGGGGCTGCTGTCCTGGGCTTGGGGAATGTCACGGATATCGGAAAGCCCAGTGCTGGAGTGCTTGTCTTCACCAGCCCTTTGGGGACATCATGCCTGGGATGCAGGGGCATAGGGATGTCCTTCCTGTTATTCTCCTTGCCTGTAATGGCAGAGAGGGTCAAGCTTCTGAACAACAAAGCAGATGGAAACCTTTGTTTGGGCCTTTGGAGATAAGAAAAGCAGTGTTTATTTTAGGCCTGGTATAAACATAACCCTGAGGGACATCTTTGTGTTAACTAATACATAGGGATAATTGTAAATGAACCTTTTGCTCTCTTTTAGGGCTACCCTGGATCCAGAGGGGAAAAGGTTAGTGCTTGTCTCCCACGGCTTCCCAGAGGCTGGTCTGGGCTATTGGCTCTGGGGTCAGTGATGAGCAGAAGACAGGCCCAGTTTTCTCTTAAGTTAGCACCTATAATGACCATTCCTAGATATCCCCCTGTCCTTTGCCATTGGGCTGAAAGAGCAGTGAGGGGCCTCCCAAGGCAGGGCAAGTAGATAGGGAGGAGCGCCTAGTGGAGGTAGAGGCCCCTCACATGGAGTAGATTAGCAGCTGAAGGCTGTACCTGGTGGAGGGGAAGCACAGCTTGCTTGGGGGGGACACTGGAGGAAGATGGTAGATGTTGTCTGTAGACCAAGCTTCTACCACACAACCTCCTCATCTGGCAGAAACCAAACCAACCAAACAAAAAAACCCAGCCAGAACCTGGGGACAAATTTCCCACAGGAGGAGAGCAGATCTAGGATGCAGAATTTTCTGTGAGTTGTCTTTCATTGATGCAAGGGTCTTTGTGTTCTGAATAAAAGGTAGATCACAAAACATTCCTTCCCTGGGCAAGTCACCTGATCTCTGAGCCTACTTCTTTGCCTGTAAATGAGTGTGTTGGCTTAGGGAGCTCTCATGTTGACACACTCCAGTTTTGCCCCAGGATATTAACTCTTTGACTCTCTCCTGTGGTTTTCTCCTAGGGATCCAAAGGTGAAAGGGGTGACTTGGGTCCCAAAGGAGAAAAGGTAATGGCCTTTGCATGGAATGATAAACTACAGAGGAAATGGCATCCCCTGCCCACCTTCATCCTGTGGGCTGTCCTACTGATGACTGACGACTGACAGACATGGCTCACTGACCACACTCTTCCACAGCCCTTTCAAGCACTATCTCAGAGGCAGTCACTCTGTGTGTTGCTCTCTTCACAGGGTTTCCCGGGATTTCCTGGAATGTTGGGGCAGAAAGTAAGTACTTAGAAGTAGTAAAAATAGGCCTCAGTAACAAATTGGACCTTCTAAGCACCACCAAAAGAGCTCTGCCCCTCTGTCCATCGGGCAGGGAAAGTGGGTTTCACCATGGAAGGTTTGGGTTTGGAAGGGGAGCAGGCTGCTGTGCACGTTGGTGAGAGGGTGACAGCATGGTCTGAGACCTCCCTGCAGTTCAGTGGGAGGGAAAGGGTGCCCCATATGTTTGGAGAGGCCTTTCTTTGCATTTCTGGCCTCTTAGAGGGCCATGGAAATGTTCAGAAGCAGAAAGCAGCAGACAGTGGGATCAGATCTGAGCTGCAGGGATCAAGGGCCCCAGTGCGAAGTCTAGGCATCTCTGGCCCAAGGCTTTCGCTGAAGACTCTCAACCTAGACCCTCTTGGAGGGCAGTACCTACAGTCAGGGGTATGCAGAGTTATTTTAACTGGGTGACAGCAAACCCTTTTCATTTGATAATTACATTTTTTTCATTTAAATAGTTAAATATTTGTGAGATTTCATGGATATCTTGCTGGGAACAAGCCTTAATAAAAATAGGAGTTCATTCAATTGACTTCAAAAAATATCCAGCAAGTAACAGTAGAGCGATGTGCAGATATGACAAAAATTGTGGAAGTGGCAATTGACTAAGAGATTTCTGGAACCTTTTGCTTAGTTAGGGTCACAGTCTAGGGAAGAAAGGGGGGTGGTGAGAGGAGGTGTTGGGATAAAGAGAGCATGCATCAATGGCCCCCGAGAACAACTCTATCTAACATAATAACATGTAATGGGGGTTCCTCATGCTTAAAGGCATTGGCCTGGGAGATTGTCATTTTCACCTGAGCCTCAAAGCGTAGTGTTCTTCAAACATGCAAATGCACGCTTTCTTAGAATTCTAATTGTTTTCCAAATTTATCTTAAAGTTTTCCTTTCCAAATTTGAGAAACCAATTTTTATCTGACCTGCTGTCAGTAGAGCATGTTTAAATAATTTCAGTCATCTGACATTAATTTATTATTATTTATCACTGCCTTAAGCTGTCAAAAAACTGCTCCTGCTATTCTCTAGGTGGAGTATTGGGTTAAAAATAATTATGTAAACAAATTAAAGGAAACATTAAAAGAGAAAAAAATAATTTGATATAAAAATATTAGGCTAGGTTTTCATTCAGTGCAACAGTGAACATCAAAGAATAATAAATTACTGTGGAATTAACTATGACAGCTGGCCTCTGCACCATTTACTAGACTTGCCATCTAGAGTTCTCTTTCCCTTTCATGGCAGGCTGTTTGAAGACAGAGATGATATGATAACGATAATTAGGTCTTAGAAATTAGATCAAGAACTTACTGGCTGCTTTCAGTCGATGAAGAGAAGGGCCACACTTCCTTCTGCCAATCTTAAAAAACAAAAACAGAAACAAAACCAAAAAAACTTATACTGTTTATGCTGCTGTTTTCTCCAAGCCAAACAAACACCCCCTGACCTCCTCTAAACAACCAAGGAAAATGGTGCATACATCTGCATAGCCACGTAGAATCCATGCTCTTCTCCCACACTCTCTCTCTACCCAGATGCCGGAGGACATGACAGGTTGGCAGGAAATCACAGGTTTAAGGGCCGTTCTTGATGTGGCAAGATGTTGATGGCTTGGGTAGAGGCCAATTTGTTTTACTGGCCGAGTGACCAGTCACTTCAGAGCTGTATTCTTGATCCTTACTCTTTATTAGTATTTCCTGAATTTTCTATTATGTTATACCTCCTCTGACTTCCATGTGAAGAGCCCCCTGGGTGTTTATTGTTCTAGTGCCTGGGGCAGCTTTTTATGGACACTAGATGCTGACTAACAGAAACTCTCATGGTTGCTATTGCTAAAGTTAGCTTGGTGGTGCACTCTGGGCTGCAGAAGGACAATTGGAGGTAGGAATGATGTTCTGTAGGGTCCATCACCCAAATAAACAGCAAGTAGGCCTGGAATCCTAGAAGAACACGAGGAAAGAGAGAAACTATAATGGAGAAATGGGTTTTACAAAAGGTTGGCCTTAAACTGTGGAATTCTTCAATGGGTGCATTTGGTTCTGATCGTTCAAAGTAGGGCTTTTCAAGTAGAAATATTGCTCCCATGCCTTTTGTGATTATTGAGCATTTGAATATATGTCTGGGACATTTTCCCCCACAGTTTTCATCTAAATCAAATGAAAGTGAGCTGGAACTCAAGCCAGTTTTTATGGAAGAGTAGGGATCCAAAGATGATAGTTGTCAAAATTGTGTCCAATCATTCAAAAACTCATAGATTTGAATTTGTGTTGAAAACAAAACACAGTACAACATAAAATTGCAACTCAAAGAGAGAGCATTTTCCCCTAGCAGCTCGCAGTGTCACAGGCATACATATCACTGAAATGCAAGAATCTCCTACATTGGCCGTTTGGGATGGTGATTTGGGACACCAAAATGTCTGCTGCCCAGGAGCTGCCTTCCTTGGATAATAAATAAGCTACCCAGGGTAATCTTCTTTCCTTCCTCTTCCTTGAAAAATCTATCCACCTTTCACATGACCTCATCACTTTCCCAGTCTCTCCGATTGTCCAATTGGAAAAGGTCTGGAACGATCAAGTGCACTGCCCTCATGACCAATGATTGATCTGTCTACAGCTGGACCTGGGGAGCAATGCCTGCTCCACAGGCACAAATTCCTCTCTTCCTTCTCTTCTTTCCAGGGTGAAATGGGTCCAAAGGGCGAGCCTGGGATAGCAGGACACAGGGGACCCAGAGGAAGACCAGGAAAACGAGGCAAGCAGGTAAGGATCCCAGTGCTTACCACACCCCTGAGGTCAGACCCTCTTGATGTAGGCAGGTGGTATAGAGAGGCAGACAGGTGGAGCTAATCAGCATAGGTACAGTCCCCAACGTCCTGTAGGCTGGTGGGCAGAAAGAGCACCACTTTCAGGAGCTCCGGCTTCTCTAGGCTAACCAAGGTTTGAAGCAGATGGGCTAGAATGCTCCATTCAAACTGTATCCAAGGCCAGAAGCAGGAGTGGATCTTTGGGTCATACGAACAGGTCTACCTTAACCAAAGCAACTGGGAATGGAAGCCAGATCTTGTTGGTTACCCAGAAAACTTGCTTTTTGGCTCAGTGCTCCAGACACAAATGGCATTTTGGAGAACAAAATATTTTGGAGAACAAATACCCAAGTATTTCCTTGTTGTTGAAGGGTCTTCTGGGTATCAACGATAGAGTGGTTTTCCCTACACGGGCCCCTGATCTGTCAGTGACTCTATGGGCACTATTAAGGGCTTTGGGAAATTGTTCATTCTGAATTCCCCCTGGCCAGCAGGCACCTGTGTCAAACCATGCGACGTGGGAGGGAGAGAAAGATGAAGGCACATTCGCCTTAGCTGCCTTTAGAGCTGTATTGAGTGCCTCAGAGAAACTTCTCATCTTTTCTCTACCGGACAGCCATTATTCTTTTACTTTTTTGGTTGTCCGTTTATAGGCTTTTCACCTCTTTTTCCATTATAAAAGTAGTATGTGATCATCACAGAAAACTTGGAAAATTCAGAAAATTAGAAATCATCTGAAGACCTAACACCCAGACATAACCCTGTTACCATTTTGGTGTGTTTCCTTCCAGTATTATTTCTTTGTGAACGTTCAAATTGTTAGTTTCTTTTATACCCAGTATCTAGTTGCTGTTTCCTAAAATTTCAACTTAAAAGTCACAGCATAAACATTTTTGCTTATTACCACACATATTTATTAAGCTTTTTGAAATATCTGCATCGCATTTTGTAAACGAGTAAAGGAGTAGACTGCTCGGACAAGAGAGCCCTAACCAAAATCATATACAAATCCTGAGAGGTAAACACCTTTGGGCACAAACCTTTTTCCATTCTTATGTTTTTATTCTTTCCTTAGGCTAGGTCCATGGTTCTCAAACTTTAGCTTATGTCCAAATCACTTGGGGGGCTGATTTGATGCAGATTTTCTGCCCCAGGTGCAATGATTATAGTTCTAAGTTTGCCTCCTATCGTCCTCAGGACCTAGGCCTTACTTTTTAGAGCATCAGATATAATTGATCTGGTATGGGGCTTCAGCATGGGTTGTTGGGTTTCTTTTGTAAAGTTCTCCATATGATTCTAATATGTAGCCAGCGTTCAGAACAATGGTAACAGCGTGAAGCCAATTCTGGTCTTTTCCAAGTAAACTTAGGAATGACACCGGCTCCAACCCAGATAATACAAATTCCACTATAACTTTTGAAGTCACGATATTCCAGTTCAATTTTCAAAGTTTTACAATGGCCGGCATGTCCGTGACTTCACAATGATGCCACAGATACCAGTGCCCTAAAAACTAGGCACAGAAAAGGGAGGGAAAAAAAAGAGAAAATCTTTTTCTTCCCTACTGCTGATCCCATGCAGAAGAAGGTTTTATGCTTGAAGTTCTAGAAGCCTATTGGCTTCTGTGCTTCTAGTGCTTTTCTGGGGTGGTGTTTCGTCTTTTCCTGGTGAAGGCTGGAGCCAAGAAGGCTATTTCTTGACACTGTTGAGAATGACTCAGTTGGAACAATCCTAAAACTACACCAGCGCCATGTGTGGGAGCTCAGAGAAATGAGCTCATCCTTCCTGCAAGATGTTATAAACAAGCCGAGGGTGCTCAGAACCCTCACTACCTGTCTAGTCAGCAGAGACTTGAGTTGTTAGCTTTGGGAGCCCATCTTCATAGTTGTGTGTGTTTTTTTTTTAAATCATGAATTAGTTTCCTAGCATAGAGTCTTATATGCTAAGTGTTGTCGGGCCAGTGGTGCTAAGAGTTTCTGGAGGTTAATGTAAGTCCATCCAACTCCTGGAATCGGAGATCAAGAAGGGACTTCAGGAGATTAGAATTTCACAGCCAGAAGGATTTTAGAGAACACCTCATCTCTGTCTAGTCACAAGGAAACTAAGGGTCAGGGAAGTAGAGTGATTCCGCAGCCAAGCGAACTTCCACGCCAGCGTTAGAACTTAGAGAGTTGAGACCTGCTTCCCCCAACACACCTTCTCTCCTCACCGTCATGCTTCAGCGCTCGCCTTTAACCAGGCTCAGGAAAACAGCTCTTGACTCTTTTTTTTTTTTTTTTTTTTTTTGCTGAAGATACAAATCTTCAGTTAAGGAGACAGAACAACTTCTTGGAGAGGGATCACCAAGTTTTATGGCAGTAAAGGAATAAAGAAGGCCTTTCCTGGAAAGTGCTGCTCAGTGAGTCCTGCTCATTGAGACATGGCTTGTTCTGAACAAATGACAGATATGCAGAAGATTCCATTATTGTTGATGTCAGAATCAAGGAGTGCCTTCCAGCTCTCTCAAGCTGTGGCATTTCCTGTGCTCATAGCTGATGTGGCTTTTAGAAAAACAGCCTTAACTGTGGCTATATTCAGATGGTGTGACCTCCTTTGCTATTCTGGGACCCATCTTAGTTACCAAGCTTCAACTTGGGCCAAGGCTTAAGAACTCCCTCCATCAGGATGGAATTGGAAATAAACTCTGCCCTTACGGGTCCCATATTAAGAATTTAAGAACTCCTAAAAAAATAAATAAATAAACCAAAAGAATTTAAGAAGTCCTTGGACACTGCCAACAGGTTCTCCAGAGCCATGTTGACAAGGTGGCAGGTCACATGTCACTGTTGTGATTGGAGAGCAGTGCCCGGCCTGCTCCCCAGACTTGGGGAAGATTATATTTCATTACACGGGCAAGCTTGCCAAGGCACAAGTGTAGAAAGGAGATCCAGGTCAAAGATGTCGTGCATCAATCACTGTCCTGTTTAGGACCAGCATAAGAGCACACAGTTAGCAAATTGTTTAGGGGAAGAATCTATAGATCTTGGTTTCTGGGGTCATTCTGAACAGCAGCAGCCCTAAGGAGGAAACCTTTGCTCTTGACCCTCTCAGAAGAGGCAGCAAAGAGAACATCCTATGTGGAATGCCTACTGCTACGGGTACAGCTCTCTTTAAGAAATTAGGCCTTGTCTAACAATGTGAAAAAGATGAAACCAAACTAGCTTCTATGATTGTCAGCTTGGCCTCCTTAGCCCTTGGTTCTGGGCAAGTCACCTCCGTGACCTTTGTTAGCCTTACAACAAGCTGCAAAACTGTGTGCTTACTGGCCCCATTTTACAGATGAGGAAACTGAGGCACAAAGCAATGACATGAGTTACCCAGGGTCTGGTGGCCAATGTGAAAACCCAGGTCTCTTGACTTCCAGCTCAACAGAACTGCTTCCCTTTTGTATTTTCAGTATCTTCCTCCTCCCTCATTTAATCTGGGGAAGGGAGGTGAGCAAGACAAATTCCAGTCCACGGGGAGCTTATGTCTCATGGGGAGACATCGATGAAAGGACCACACGGATAATGGTGCATCTGACCTGGATAAATGGCGGGAAGGAAAGGGGCCAAGTTCTGAGAGCCTGTGACCGGGAGAACTTCGTCTGGCAAGGCCAGGGAAGGCTGCGCTACAGTGACATTTTCCCTGAGAGCTCAAGGCTGGGAGGGGGTTAACCAGGCAGAGGAGTGGAGAGGGAGTTGGGGCTGAGAGGAGGGAAAAAGAGGCATGGTGCTCTTGAAGACCAAAAACACCAAAAGGCTGGAACGAGACTGGAAAGGCCTGCCATACAGGCCTTTGTAGGTGAAATAAGGATCTAGGTCTTTATCCTGAGAGCAACGGGAAGCCATTCGATGGAAACAGGTCTTGTGGTAAAATAGAAATGGTCTTGATGAGCAAGCAGAGCCCTGAGTCTAGGCCCAAGTCTGCTGCCTCAATGCTAGGTGACTTACGTAAATCTCTGCTCTTTCCTGAGCCTCTGTTTCCTCCTCTGCTCTGTGAGGGGAGTGAGTCCACAAACCTGTAACCATCACAATCTCCAATGTCACTTGCCCTGAGCTTTTTTTTTTTTTTTTTTTTAAAGGAGGCTTCATGCCCAGTATGGGGCTTGAACTCACGACTCTTGAGATCAAAAGTCACACGCACTACCAGCTGAGCCAGCCAGGTGCCCCTGCCCTGGGCTTTTTAGGAGTTTGGTGGTCAAGGCTTCTGGGGCTGCATCCTGCCCTGGGCTCCTCCTCCAAAGTGCAAGGTGGTGTCTGATTTAGACATAAATGGGGAAGGAAGTTTGCCATGTCATGTCACCATAACAGGCTCTGCCTTTCTCTCTGTCAGGGGCAGAAGGGAGATAGTGGAGTAATGGGCCCACCAGGCAAGCCAGGGCCTTCTGGTCAACCTGGCCGTCCAGGTCCCCCAGGCCCTCCGGGCCCCCCATCCGCAGGTAAGAGCTACACTGCTTTGCTTGATCCACCGTGTTGCCCCCTGGCCAGCCCCCCCCCCCCAGGAGGGCACAGCAGAGGTCTGCCTTGTGTTTTGAGTTAGAAACTACCAGAGATGCTGTTAATATATTCATAACTTCTCCATAGCTTGGCTCATTCAACTTTTACAAAAGAGAGATAAACACCATTCTGACTCTGTTGTAGCATTTTGGAGAACAGATAGAGGAGAAAAAAAAAAAAAGGAAAACATAATTACATTGTTCATGTCATTTATACTTCAAATGAAAAACAACAGGCACATATTTCATCAAATAACACCTTTTTCTAGAAAAGCCTTTCATGGCTCCAAGCAATTTACTTAATCTTAGAAGTAAAGATGATGTGGCAGATTTTTCTATCATAGGTAGTGTTGTGAAAGTGTCCTTGTTGGTTTACACTGAATATACAAAGAAACCCTAAAAAGAAATCAAATTCTGCCATTGAAGAGGCCAGAGATACACTGCTGCTTGATTACCTTGTCTAATGTGATAAGCTAAACCCATTAGTTGTTCCCTCGTCAACTCCAAGTATGGCCTTTCAGAGCACGTTTTCTGCATAAACACAGCATCACTAGGTCTGAGGAGACTCTTACTGTGTAGGGTTCTTAGTCCTCAGTTATACAAAAGGAAACAAAACAATTTTTATTACAATTTTATTTTTTTTTTAACATTTATTTATTTTTGAGAGAGAGAGACAGAGCGTGAACAGGGGAGGGACAGAGAGAGAGGGAGACGCAGAATCCGAAGCAGGCTCCAGGCTCTGAGTTGTCAGCACAGAGCCTGACGTGGGGCTCGAACCCACGAACCGTGAGATCATGACCTGAGCCGAAGTAGGATGCTCAACCGACTGAGCCATTTTATTCTTAACAAAATGAAGGCATTTAAAAATTATACATTGTACTTTCCTCCCTGTGTCTATGGGAATATATTCACACCCATGTAATGCGATGGTCTAGAAATGTCACAATTTGTTAGATGCTTTAAACCAAATTAAAGCTGGCTCTGAGATTCAAACCTGCAGGGATGCCAGGAAAGTTCAGTCTCTGGTATCACTGAGGTTCTCTCCACTCCTCCAACTACCAAGCCGAGAATTGGGCAAAGATCCTGGGGATAATGGCAGGAAAACATCAGGGGAGTTTCCTCCAGCCTTTGATCTTCCCTGTTCACCTCCGAAATGCCTGCTGTCCGAGGCCACGTGGTCCGAGGATGCCTTGTGACTGCCAGCTTCATGCCACGCTTGGGTATCAGAACGTTTCCAAGCCTGGTTCCGATGGTTCACTTTCCCAAGAAGCGCCCCATAGCTCTTCCTTCTGAGACTTACCTTTTCCCCAAAAGACAGAGGGTCCCTGTCTCTCCACGTCTGGAGCAATCTCCCCTCTCCTGACCTCCAACCCCTTGCTTCTCAATATTCCTCATACACTGCCACCCATCTCAGGAGCTTTTCTCTTCTGAGAACAGAGGGCAGAAAGGCAAAAGTCTTCACATAGTACCTGTTTTCAGCAAGGGCAAGAAAGCACAAAGTCTTTATACCTCCTTGAAATCGGGAGAGGAAAAAACAGTGTGAGAACAAACGTCAGTTAGTACAACATAAGTTACCTTGCTACCCCTATATCTGTGCTGTTAAGGAAACTAGATTGGAGATGCATCCTGGCCCACGTGTCCGTGCCCCACATTCTGTTTCTGGGAATTGACTTGACAATCCCTATGGGGGTCCTTCCAACTACACTTGGCCCTTGAATAATGTGGAGATGGGGGGCGCCAACCCCAGCGTAGTTGAAAATCCACATATAACTTCTGACTCCCCGCAGACTTAACTACTAATAGCCTGCTGTTGACTGGAAACCTTCCTGATAACGGTGGTTAACATAGACTTTGTGTGTTATATGCGTCATGCACTATATCCTTACAAGAAAGGAAGCTAGAGAAAAGAAATTAAGAAAGTCACAAGGAAGAGAAAATGCATTTACAGTACTGTGCTGAAAAAAAAATCTGCATCGAAGTGGACCCGCGCAGTTCAAACCCGTGGTTTTCAAGGGTCAGTTGAAGTCCTCTTCCTCGCTTCTGGCATGGGTGACGTTCCCCTCAAGGCCCAGGATCAGGAGCTGCCGGCCCCAGGGACTGAGAGCGGGGCCTGGGGCCTGAGTTTTCTTTGGAAAGGACTCTCTTGGCCCTTGAGGTATTTAGCAGTTCACAAAACTGAGGAGTAGCCAGGATCGTGGGGAGCGGTGTGGATGCAAAGAGAGGTCATCAGGCCAGCGCTCATTTTGCATCTGTTTGTAAAGGCCAGCTCTACTTTGACTTGAACTCCACTTCCCTCCCGGGGTCCGAGGTTGGGTGAGAAGGGCAAGGCTTTAGGACCCTCAGCAGCCCACTCAGATGGCCTCTGCTTTGTCTTGTCAGGCTCCGGGAATTGCATCCCCATCCCTTTAGCAGGATCGGTGTGGTCCTATTTTCTCTCCTTGGTGTTCCGGCTCCTTGACATTTAGCCTAGTGTGCACGCCACCCCCTGTCCCCTCCCCAACCCCGGTCCACCCTCTGACAAATCCCAGCCTTTACCCTCCAGCTGAGTCTGCTCTCTGTTGAGCTGGAGCATATTCCTACAGTCTGTCTGGGTCCACACGGCCAGATATAGCATTCTGGTCATCCTCTGGTCCCCCCAATGAAACTGTCTTCTTCCTTCAAAGCCCTCTCTTCAGCAAGGCCGTCCTTGGTCCCTAACGGGATGGGTATCCTTCCCCTGAGCTCAAGTACATATTGCCTCTCTTCTATGGCCCTTCACTGGTAACTGTTTTCTGCAGATGTGTTTCATCTGCCTTCTAGAAGGCAAGTCCTTGAGGTAGTGTCTGTGGCCAAGTCAGCCTTGCATCCCCGTGACACCTGGCAGGTGGCATGGGTAGGGCTGGGCACTGCAAGCACTTAGAGACATAGGCCATTTTGGTTCCCAGGCTGTCCCACCCGGGTTATTGCACAGCAGGCAGGCAGGATGCAGTCCATTTCTGACTCATGTCCCCTTCCTGTGCCTTCTTATGACTCACTTCCTTTCTGGGAAGCCTCCCAGAATGAAGGGGCTGAAGAAAATGGGGCAATAATCCAGCTCTTTGGAAACTTTTTGGGGGGGAGGGCAGGGTAGGGAAAGAAGAGGAGGGAGGAATTTAAAAGAGAACTTACCTGGACCTGGGGCCAGTTGGATAATTATCAAGAACGGGAACAGGCCCCCAAAGTGATTCTTGAGACTCCCTCTGAGTCTGATAAAAGTCCCACACCCACTCAGGAGAAAAACGTGTCTATCTGTACTCAAGATTCTATACGCTGCTTCCCAGAGCTCTAGAGCCCCTGCCCCAGATCCATCTTGGAATGTCCTCGGGCTCTGTGAGCCACAGGTCAAAGAGCCCTGTCTTAATCCAGCCGTCTCTTTATAGAAAAGAACTCTGAACCTCAGAGGAAAGGGAATTCCCCGGAGGTCACAGAGCTGACTGGTGGCCTTGCCCGGCCCAGAATCAGTCTGTGGCTCCTGGTCCCGAGACCCTTCCCACTCAGCCATGCAGCCTCTGCTGAGGCAGAGTAGGAGCTGGGGGTGACATGGAGACTATTCTGTGGGCCCCCTGCCTCCTCCCAGAGTCCCATGCCAGGCCCGCGCCCACCGCACAGCCAGCGGTGGTGGAGGCAGCCTGGGCAAAAGTGGGGAGCCAGGTCCTCTGACTCCAGGGGACAATGGATCTGAGAAGCCAAGGTGGGGAAGTGCGAGCTGCTGTGCCCTTCAGTGGCTCCTGGCAGGAAACAGGCGGGGGTAACAGATGCCCTCTAACAGCTGAGAGGAACCTGCAGGGAAACTGCAGCGGTGGCAGGAAGCGGGCTCCCTGCCACATCCTGTCGTCCTATCTGGAGGCCACCTCTGGTTCTGGTGCCCAGAGCTGTGGGGCAGGACAGTGCTGGGGGAGGTGGAGGGAGGAGCATTCTTTATCACCCAAGTTACAGAGAAAGAGGTGCTGGCAGGTGGCGGAGGGAATCCGGGCAAAATGCCTCTAGGATGTGATTTGACGTAACCAAATGACAAATCTGAGTGAGTCCTTCCTGCACCCAGACAGGGTAAAAGTGAATCACAGTGGTACCTGGGAATTGCCGGCTTCCTGCAGACATCAATATTCATGGACGTTTATCTTTTGAACGGCATAGTGTGAAGTCATACATGAATTCAAATCTCAGCCTCACCACTTATTGGCTGGACAATGGGACAGACACCTGACCCTCTCTGAGAGTTGTTGGGGTCCCGGAGCCTGCTCCGATGCCACTCACACATCCTTGATTACAGAACGTTCCCACTTCAGTTTCCCCAGGGGTGGTTATTACCCAGAGTACTCCTGGGCTGGTGGAGTCTCTCCAGGCTGTGCTGAAAACATCAGAACACAGGACCAGAGCTCCTCCTACAGCACTGTATTCCTATTTCTTGTCCAAGCCACTACCACAACCTTGTATAAAATTGGCAAGGCTCCCTTCTCCTCATGCTGGCATTCTTCTGATCTAGGACATATCTGTCCACCAGCTCAGGAAGGCTCGAGGTTGCGGGGAGGGTATTCCCACTGGGGTCTCCTCCTCTAGCTGAAGCTGCTTCCTTGGGGTCCTGACCAGACCTCTGCCCTGGGGTCATTTTACTTTCTGTCCTTCTGGAATCTGCCAGCTGTGTCCCTAGTTGCTGGCTGCCCTGGGAAGTTCTACAATCTGAAACTCATGACTGTCTGGTCTCCTAACTCCCCCTTACTTTTCCAGGAGGAGGAGTACTTACTTATATCCTTTTCTTAAAAAAAATTTTTTTTTTAACGTTTATTCATTTTTGAGAGACAGAGCATGAGTAGGGGAGGGGCAGAGAGAGACACAGAATCTGAAGCAGGCTCCAGGCTCTGGGCTGTCAGCGCAGAGCCCGACACGGGGCTTGAACTCTCAAGCCGTGAGATCATGACTGAGCCGAAGTCAGACACTCAACCAAGTGAGCCACCCAGGTGCCCCACTTACATCTTTTGTCAGTCTCCATGTCTCCTGTCTTTTGTCTCTCCCTGTTAGATGGCTCTTCCTCTAGTTCTTTTCTGCCAACCGGACTTATTATTTATAGACTTTTCTGAAGACCTTTTCTTTCCAGTCAGTCTACAGTCATTCATTCCATCATCAAGCCATGTATCGGGGCCCCTACTGCATATCCAGCCCTTGTGAATGAAAACGGGTATCAACCTTGACCTTGTGGAGCTTATATTCCACAGGGGGAGATTGACCTTGATCAGATAATCTCACAAGATACAAAATCACAAACAGAGATATGTGCTGTGAAGAAAAGGCATAGGGAACTGTGAAATTACCCAAGGTGAATGTGCCAGAGTGCGAAGATTGAAAAGGTTTCCCTGTGGAAGTGATGTTTGAATCCAGATCAGGAGCTAGCTGCGAGGCACCTGGGGGGAGGGGAGGGGCGGGATGGAGGGTGAGAGAAGAACACTCTAGTAGGGAAGTGGCTTGTGCAAAGACCGTTTCCTTAGACCAGCGGTTCTCAACCTTAGTGTACTTTGGAATCATCTTGAGAGCTTTTAAAAGTATGGATGCCTGGGTTCTATTCTCCGCATTCTTGATGGAGTTGGTCTGGGGTGTGGCCTGGACATTAGGACCTTTAAAAGTCTAGATGAAAACTACCACCCAGGCAGGTCACCCACGCTGCAGGGAGTCAATTTCTTAATCGTATATGTTCACGACACTCTTCTCAGTACCAGGGGAGAATAAGTAGGTGGGGCATTTTCAGACATGCCATTTTCCCCCAGAAGGAATCAAAGAAACCCACCTTCAGAAATTCCTTTGTAAAGATCTTATAAATAAGAACAAAATAAAATGAATAAAAGTAATAATAAAAGGTATCAGTCAGCATTGTGTTCATTAGCAGGAAGTCCCTGTTAATAATAGTCTAAACAAAAAAGAGATTGTTTTTCTCATACTAGGACGTGGACAGTGGCTGACTTTGGTTCAGCCTCTAAGTGTCAGCATCAGGGTCCCATGCCCCATGAGCCCCTGGTCTTTCCTGTATATTGGTTTCTCTTATACCTATTACCTCATGGTTGCAATGTGGCTGCTGCAGCACCAGACATGGTGTCTGTCTTCTAGACAGGAAGGAGGAGGAAGCTAGGTCTCTCACCAGCTACGTTTTTTCCTTATCGGGATAGACTTTCTCAGATGCTTACCTTTCTCCCATTACATACCTTGCATGCAAGGTAGTCTGGAAGTAGAATGTCTGTCAAGTTTTCTAAAGTATAGAGAAAGGGAATGGAGAGAGTTGGGGAAAGTGCTCTAACACCCAGTGTGGTAAGGGACTCAGAAAACACCACCTCCTCCATATCTTGGATCAAGAGTCCCTTTGAACCTCTCCCCAAGGCCTACGCTAAGATGTTGTGGACTTTGACCTTTCTGCTGTGAAGATTGCTTACACCTCTCTGGGCTATTTGGTTTTCGTTTCCTTCGCTCTAGTAACACAGCCTTCTGTTGCTTCCTAGGACAACTTGTGATGGGACCCAAAGGGGACAGAGGATTTCCCGGGCCTCCAGGAAGTTGTCTTTGTGGACCCCCTACGAATGTGAATAACCCCTCCTATGGGGAATCTATGTATGGGTCCAGCTCCCCGCGTGTTCCTGTGGTAAGGCTCCTGGGAGAAAATCTGGGGGCTGTCCACCGGGACCTCTCACCTGATCCTGTAAGAGCTTTGTAAAAGCCTTTTAATAAAACTGATTTCCCCGCTATACCTGGTACACACTCATTATAGGAAGTTGGAAAATAAGGGAAAAATCAAAAGTAGGAAACCAAATTCTTCATTTGGTTGTGGGTCCAACTTGAAGTATTTAATTTGTCTTTTTTGAAGGACAAAAAATCATAGAAAATGTCAAGTGAATGCAAAAGCAGAACAAATAGTGTAATAAACCTCTATGTACCTTAACCCAAATTCAACATGTATCGACTCCTGCGTGATCCTGTTTCCTCTCTACGTCCACTCACTCCTGCCCACCCTCCCTTGGATTATTTTGAGGTAACCCTGGATTACCTCATCACTTAAACGGACGCATAATCATCCACCCGTCATGCGGCTGTGCTGTGACTTATTTAACCAGGGCCCTATTGTCAGATACTTGTAGGGTTCTCCCAGGCTTCTCATGAATGTAAATAAAACCGGAATGAACACCTTCGAGTATAACAATTTTGTTCAGAATCCTTTCCAGATGTTGAATTACTTGATTAGATGACCTCATCTTTTTATGTAAGTCTCGGGAACATTTTCAATTGTTTAAAAATTTTAAATCGTGGACATTCTCGTTGCGAACCCAGACCTTAGGAACTGGGCTGAGAAGATGTGGGGATCAGGACATCCCTCCCACCTTCACAAGGAGCCCCGGAGTGTGATATGCAGACCCCTCCCTCCCACTGTTAACCAGCCCAAGGACGGAGATTCCGTGTCCTCTTCCAGCTTTTCCCCTGCCCCTGTAGAAGTGTTTTCTGGAATCCTCACCAGCGTGTTCCCTGGCAGATTTTTGTGGTCAATAACCAGGAAGAGCTCGAGAGGCTGAACACCCAAAACGCCATCGCCTTCCGCAAAGACCAGAGATCTCTCTACTTCAAGGACAGCCTTGGCTGGCTCCCCATCCAGGTACTCGGGACATACCCCACCCCAGAGAGGGACGCATCGCGAGAGGAAAGAAGGGCCACGGGTTGGGCCTGGCGCAGAGCTTTCTGCAGTCTGTTTCCGTGGGAGGGCTGGGCGTCCTCTCTTCTCTGTTTCTGAGCAGCTCTCCGTGCCCCTGTCCGTCACAGAGGACCTCCTCTCTGAGCCAGGGTTCCAGACAGTCTCCCGCCCAGACACTGCCAGGATGCTGTCCTGGTCTGGCCCAGCCTTCCCGCCAAGTGCAGAGCTCTGCCTGGAGAGGGGTGCCTTTCCCACCCAGGGGGAAACTCCTCCCACCCCACCCCCAGACCCAGGGCCTCTGTCCCCAGTGCCAACGACCTGCCACGTCAGCCCTGGTAACTGTCCTGTGTTTCTTGGACCAGGTGACCCCTTTCCACCCTGTGGACTACACCGTGGACCACCACGGCTCGTGTGGGGACGGGGTCCTGCAGCCCGGGGAGGAGTGTGATGACGGGAACGACGACGTGGGTGACAGCTGCATCAGTGAGTGGGGTCCACCCCGGGGAGGGCAAGCCCCTGCATGCCAGCTCTGGTGGGTTGGGACGATCTCCGAGCCAGAGGGGGTACCCCTGGGCTGCTGTGGAGACGGCCCTCCCATTCAGGCCGAATGCTGACTTTTCACTGCCCAAGCAGGTCATTGTGGGTTAGTGTCAAGGGTCTTGCCCCCAGAGAGGCCACCAGTCCCTCCTTTTCCCTGAATCCTACTTCTTGGCAAAACCCATGTTCCAGTCCACATTCTTTACATCAAAAGATAAAGGTGATACCATGAAAGACGAAAGGGAGAAGCCAAGAATTTGCACCAGGACTTTTACCAGATGGAGCCCTAGTGGCAAAGCCCTTTTTAGGGGAAGCAGACTTCAGGCTGATGGGATGCTACTGAGACAGGCAGGCGGCACCGCACTGGAGGGTGTGCTTTTCTTCTTCTTCTTCTTTTTTAATCCCGTGACAAAAACAGGAGATGAGGTGGAAAGCAGGGGGTTTGAAGCCAGACGGAAGAGAATTTGCTCCTAGAGGACGCTATCAGTGAGTGAGGTGATGGAGGGCAGTTCACAGCTCCAAGGCTCACTTTCCTCAACTGAAAATTGGCTATGTCGGTACTGACCGCTCAGCCCTGTGGAGATTCTGTGAGCTAACGTGCACCGCTGGGTAGAGTAAGGGTTCAACATCCCTTCACCGAATTATTTTTAAGCCCCTGCTGTGAAGAGCCGGCCTGGCTCAGGCCTGGGGATGTGTAAATGCTCAGGGATGGGTGCAGGGACCGAGAAGTGGCCAGCTCTCTCTCTGTAGTTGCCCTTCCCATGACAGTGCCCGGGATGGTGATCCCCGGCCTGCCGGCTCTGCCTGGAGTCCCTTCTGCCCCTGGTGTAGACAACGTCAACAGCAGGAAGGAGTCCTGTAAAATGAGGGTGGGGTTAATGCTCCAAGATCCTTCCCTTGTGTGAGAACGATCTGGTGAAGATGGTCTGGCTCCCTGGGGACACAGGGTCACCTTCCAGGGTCCCGGAAGTTCTCTGTAGACAGAGTCACCATGGCCATCACTTGTGCCCAGCGCACAGTCACCTGATTCTTACTTCATGGGCACCCACAGCGTGTCCTGTGAGGGGAGGTGGTGTCCATGCCCCAGCTTTGAGATAGGGATATTGGGGCTCAGAGAGGCCAAGGGGCCTGCTCTCGCTCTGTCGGCTAACAAGTAGCGGGAGTGGGCTGGAGCTTGGGTCTCCTTATTCTCCGGTGTGGGATTTGGGGGTCTCGGGGGGCAGTCCCTGGACGCGTCTGAAGCTTTCTGGGAGTCTGTTTAAGAGGGTGCATGCTCTGAGTGGATCCTTTAGGCCACACAGTCCTTACAGGCTAAGGCAAGCCCGTCCCACCCCAGCCCCTCTCAGGGCTACGTTTCCCTGTGTCCCTCAGGCTGTCACCGGGCCTACTGTGGAGATGGGCACCAGCACAAGGGCGTGGAGGACTGTGACGGCTCTGACTTTGGCCACCTGACGTGTGAGACCTATCTCCCTGGGTAGGAATCCCCTCGCACGCTATCATGACACCCCTGCCTCCCTCTCTACCTGCCTCCCTCTCTACCTGCCTCCTCCTCTTTCCTTCACAGATATTTTTTTAGTGCTTCTTATGTTCCTGGTACTTTCTAGACAGTGAGTTATGGTGACAAATAGCACAACACATGGCCCCTGCTCACCTGAGGGACACAGGCAATAAACACATAACCACCATGTGCCCTCTCACGGTGCCCGAGTGCCTCTGAGGCCGAGCTGAGACAGTCACCAGCTCCATCCTGCGCCCCTGACGATCAGCAGTCTACATTGGGCTGTTGCCCCTGGGTGAGCAGCTCCCAGCCCCAGTGGCCACCATGACCACATCAGTCTTCTGGAAAGTGGGTCTGGAGGAAGCCCAGTGGAGGGGTGGAGGCGCCAGGGCATTTCCAAGAATCTAAGCATCTGTACAACCTGAATTCTCTGGAGCAGCTCCCAGCCCCCAGCGCAGGACTGTGGGAGCAGATGAGATCACACCAGCATTAACATCTAATTTTGCTGGTTCGTGACTGCTCCAGGAAAACCCCAAGCACTTAGCATCCCCTTCAGGAACCCCTCTAGTTCTGTCTGGGGCTCTCCGGTGTGTGTTCACATTGACCTCCACGGTTGACATCTCCCAAGCCAGCTGAAGGACACTGGCCCTATGAAATGCAAAACCACACCACATTCCCCCTAAGCCCCACAGATGCAGAGTTGTATAGGGCTCTAGGGAAAACGAGAAGGCTTTCCTCCCTAGTTCCTGCTTCTCTGTTGGCTTCAGCACGGATCGCTGGCCCTTCACACCTCCTAGGTCCCTCAGGAGTCCAGTCTCTTCAGCCTTTGCCTTCAACCCTATTCCTCTGGTGAGCTTGGGCCCAGACCCTCAGCAGGGCTGGGGAATAGACGCCAGTCCTGTCTTTCTGTCGCCCCCTCTGTCCGCTCTCTCTTCCAAGGGTCTCCTCAGCACCCAGTCCCCCCCAAACACACACCAGCATCTCAAACCAGGCTGGGAGGACTACAGACCTGTGGTCACCCCAAAACTCCAAGCAGTTTAGGCTTGGCCAGGACCCGGGTGCATCTGTGTGTCTGTATGCACTGCCCTATCCCTGAAGTGCCCTGTCCTCTGGTGTGTGCCACAGAGGTGGCAGGTCTGAGCTGGTTGATGGCTTCATGGAGACAAGTCAGTATAGACAGCTATACTGGAACATGGAACACAGGATTGCACAGAGCCCAGGGCTTACCCACTGGCTCACTGTGGTTACTCAGGTAATCTCTAGAAGCCTCGGGATGCTTGGGAGTATGGGTATAATGTATAACCATTATCCATTAGCACTTGGGCTCACAGGAGTATAGGCTGTGCTATCCAATCTGGTGGCCCCTGGCCACACATTGCTATGTCACTTTAAATGAACTAAAATTAAAAATCAGTTATTCAGTCATACTGACCTTATTTTAAGACCTCAATCGACACATAAAGCGAGAGGCTGCCGGACTGGACTGCACAGAAATAGAACATTTGCATCAGTCCAGTATGATCAGTGGACAGCACCGGAAACCTTTCAGGTCTTGAGAAGGGAGTGATTCTCTCAGACAGGCTGTGTGTGTGTCGAGAACGTGGTTACCAACTCTTTCCACCCAGATCCCTCAGCTGGGCTCAAGGGGAAAAGCCGCAGAGGCCTGACCTCAGCTGCCCCAAGCCTCTTACCCCAAACGAGAATGAGAGCACTCTCTGTCAAACCCCGAGGCCCTTAGTAAGGTAGCAGCAGGGACAGCTGTCCGATGAGGTTGGACCAAAAGTCACCAGAAGTGGCCTCTTAGAACATGCCTCGGTCCTGAGGCCTGGGCAGGAGCTGTCGTGCCCGCTGCCCTGCGCGCGCCCTGACCCATATCTGCCCCCCTCAGGTCATATGGGGACCTGCAGTGCACCCCGTACTGCTACATCGACTCCACGTCCTGCCGCTACTTCACATGAAGGGCCTGAGGAGGTGGGCTGCATCCCACAGGATCGGCAGCAGCTTCTCCACACTCACCGAATTGACTTCGCACCCACCCTGGTCTGTTTCCACCATCTTCGTGTGACAAAAACAAGGACAAACTCTTGCTGCTAAGACATGCTTTTAACTCAATCCAACCGGAAGAACTTAGGACCACTGCACCCTGTCTTAATCTGAAGTCCTGGAGAACCTTCCTCATGCTCCCCCTGGGAACTGTTTCCCGTTGCTACCATCCAGCCAAATCGCCGACCTCCAGTGCCCTTTTTCTTCCGGAATGTTACCAACCCAGACTTGGCTCACAACTGTTACCCACACCTAGACCTGCAGGGCTTTTTGAATTTGTTGTCACCCCATTTGGGGCATCTGGTGGGCAGGCCTGTCCGCTCCTCTGACCTCCAGAAATGTGGGCATTCTCACCCAGGGCAGCTGGCCGTCAGGTCTCTCCAGGCCTGTGAACCACAAAGCAGGGAAGTAAGCCTGCCTTCTTGGAGTGGCTCCCAGCTCTGGACCCGCTGAGGAACCCCTCAACTGGCCACAGCCCAGCACAGCCTCATGTGGACGCAGCTCCCCCAAGAAGAGATCCAACTGTGAAAAAGCCCCGAGAAGGCCACCAAACCGGTGCTCTGCCCCTGGGAGAGGGTGGAGGCCCAGCTGGGGTGCTCAGCATGTGAACAGCAGAGCCGTGGCCTTCCTGCTTCTCAGTGTTTCCCAAGAGGGTAGCTCCTATAGTTTCACCATCCCCAGCAACCCCTTGACCTGGTGGCTTTCAGTACTTTGACCTCTGTCTTGTGAATGCCCCTTCTGTCCATCTCTTGTTCAGGAGATTCACTACCAGAGGGCGTGACCTCCTGAGCCTACACCTGGGCAGGCTTTTGGTGTTTCCAGTCCTTAGGAAAATACCACGCTGGGTTTCCCCATCTGAAGCCCTACGACTGAGTACCTGTTCTAGGCAGAGACTGTTTCTGTCCTGAGCTCCAGTTCCTGGCTGCCTGACTCCTGTGCATACCCTGTGACCTTCCCTTTGTGTCTCTGGAGTGCATAGCGTTGCCCCCATGTGCCTGAGACCCCATGTTTCTGCAGGGTCGTTAGTCTGGCATGACTGTGAGCTGCCTTGTGCCACCATCTTTCCCGAGTGGGGTTTAGCTTTGTTTTGGAAAGAGGTCTCCCCAATGGCAGACCTCAAATGGGATTTGCCTACTTGTTACCAGGTGGAGGGATGCTGTTGGGCTTTTATACCGAGCACTTTAATGTGCCTGAGTCTTGGGGACTCAGCAGACAAGAGCTTCGGGCCCAGCGGGCCATCACTAGTGGTCTGTAGCGGATGGGATCAGCCCAAGGGTGAGGTCTTCAGAGATGGGCACGCTGGCCGGCCAGGTTCCCCCAGGATCTACTGCACACCTTGGGGTGATGTTGCTCCCGTGTAAAGCTGCACCTTCATGCTGGGATCCCCGGATGGGAAATCAAGAAATATAAGCAGTTTGTTTCCCCACTGTGGCTTTCTCTTCCCTGGGGGTTTTGGACCAGAGTCCCAGTATTACTGGTTGGAATGAGGGGTCTGAATTCACTGCTTCCGAGGCTTTGCAGAGGATTCTAGAATGTGAGCAGTCCCACCCCCTCAGGGACAAGGGAGGAAACTGAGGTTGAGAGATATGGAGGGATTTAGCCAGGGTCACAGAGCCTGGTCTTGCTAACCTAGCCCCACCCCGGCCTTATTTTAGGACCATGTTTAGAACGAGATGGAGTTCCAGCACTGCCCTTGGACCTGGCCACGAGGGGCCCTGTTCTGGCTCTCTTGCCTTAGAGGGTACCAATCTGGCCCTTCTCTGGCTGCGATCCTCCCCACAGGGCAGGGAGTCTGTGAGACCAAAGGGACATGCCTACTGGATGCCCCTCTCCCAGACCATGCTCCAGGTACCCAGGAGACCAAAGTTCCCATCCAAGTGGTCCTGAGCCTGAGGCCTCTTCCCCATGTCTGTCTGCCTGAGCATGACCTGCACACACCTGGTAAGCATGAGGGGTGACCAGGGACAAGCTGTGTTTAGGGGTTACCGATGGGACTTGGATATGCGGGCTGGGGTTTCCACATAGATACACACGAGGCCCCCCTCAGTGTGGGCTGGGCCTTGCCCTCCTCATGCTGCCAACAGAACTTTGAGGAATCTAAATATTCCAAATTCAAACTAGCCTTCCAGGTCTTTATGAAGGTGTGACTGTCAGGTAAGCAGAAAGAACATATTTAAGAACAGTGTGTTAGTTTGATTATAACGTAAATACTTAGACATTTGGTGTGTGAGCCTCCGCCTATGCTCTTGTAACCAGATCCCACAATGTTAGAGGGGCCTGTCTCCAAGTATCGCAAGAGCGTTCTGAGAGGCCCCGAAAACAAAAGGGTTCAAAGCCACATGTTTTAAGTTATACAATAATAGTAATTCTCCCTCCGTGGCATTGTGAAATGGAGAGATGAAAGATCAGGGAAGATGGGCTGTCCCCAGCCCTCCCCTGAAGTGCTAACAGTGGTATAGGGAGAAGGTTCCCCACGAACAGGGGCACCTGTAAGCAGGCCAGGCGACCACAGGATAGGTAGCTAGATGTTTCCAGAGAGCACCTGCTGGTCCTGCGGGGAGCTGAGGTGCCGCAGTGTAGGGGGACGAACACTGAACCTGGAGTCCTGGCACCTGGGCTCAGGCTTGGTTTGTCCTGTCTCACAGCCTCCATTTCCTTACCCGGAAGAAACTGTGACAAGGGCTAAATTTTCTTTCAGCTTTAACAGCTTGTGGGGCAGGGGGGGTGGGGGACGCTGTCCTCCAGTGGTGACAGGGCCTGCCTGGGAGTGGTGATGGACTCCCTCAGCTGCTCCTGAGGCTGTCACATGGAGTGGCTGAAAATATCATAGGGACTTCAGAGGTGCAGTTGGGTCACCAAAAAAGGCTATCCCAGTTTAGATGCTTTTGTTGGTAGGTGGCATAAAATCCAACTTAAATATCATATAAACCACAGGGTGGAATTTATTGGCTAATAAAACGTAAAACTTCCAGCGGTAGGGAGGAGATCAGGCATGGTTCAATCAAGGCTCCCACTCCATTTCTCTGCTTGAGCTATCTTCTCTGCTATTTGCATATCTCCTGTTAGTTTGATCCTTGGGGTGGTCACAAGCTGACTGTTACAGTTTCAGGCTTACGTCTGCACCCTACAATATCCAGAGGAAGAGATAACGTCTGTTCCAGTAGCTCCCAAGACATTTTTTTTTCCCCAGAAGCCACCCCGAAATCTTACCTTGAGCCTCACTGCCCGTTTAGGGTCATAGGCCCATTCCTGAACCAATACTTACCCGTCAGGGGAATGCCCCCTGCTAATTGGATTACAGCTGGGTTCCTGAACCCACAGGGGCAAAAGCTACAAGAACGCACCTCGCCCACTCCCTGGGGAGAAGCACATAGGCTGTGTAAGGAAAGGGTGGCTCTTGGACTATATAGTGGGGAGCAGGAACGGGGTCAATGGGTGCTGGGTACACAGTGGCCATCACAGTGGCCATCTCTGGTTTTACTTTTCCTTTTGGCAGGAATAGGTTGCTGAGCCACTGGAGGCAAGCATTTGGGAAGACTCCTCACACCTAAAAAGCTCTTGGCGGATTCTGATAGGTCTACTCAAGAGAGGCTGCCTCTCCCAGGGAGCCATAGGTAGGGAAAGAGGTGGCATAGTTTGTTTTTGCGAAAAAAGGAGAGGATTGGATTTCTGTATTTAGGTTTGAAGCCTGGCTGTCATCAATTCACTGTTTAATTATCCTGCATAATTTACTTAACTTTTCTGAGTCTGTTTTCCTCATCTTTATAGTGGGAATAATAGTACCTTATTTTCAGGGCTGTGTTAAATTTTGGTGATAATATGGATAAAATTTCTTTAACCCCTAGAAACTCTTTAGGGAGGGTTGGATTTTATCTGTGTCATGATTATTTAGTGACTCAAGCCAAATCAGTCCCTCTTTGGGACCCGGGGTCTCTTTCTTCCCCCTTTGAGGCTGGTTACTTGAGTTCACTTTTGATATCAGTTTGGACCACAGCCTTTACTACAAATCAGTGAAAAAGAGCAGTGGTTCTCAAACTTTGCAGCACATTGGCCCATTTGATGAATACCACCAGGGATGAACTAACAGAAGTTTTGTAGACCAACAAAATTAGGTTTACTGACTTGTCGAGGGAGACCGAACAGCAGAGGAATAATGGGGCATTTCATCAAACCGAGAAAGACAAGATTATGATAGGATTTGGGGAAAGGTGGAGTATAGGAAGGATGTAAAAGAATTGTTGGGACAGGCTCAAAGCAGAGCAAGCAGTGCATAATGGGGTCGAGATGAAGACTGGACTGGGAAGTGGACCCAGATCCCGATTCCTTGGAAAACTACAAAGTTAGTTTAAAAAAAGAAAAGCATGGCATGTTATGCCTGAAAATCCCTATCAGAATTTCTGTATCTGGGGTGGAAACTGAAACTGATTCTCTGTGTCAAAGTGACTCACATGGCTCAGGTCTTCCAGGCAAGGGTGGAAAGTTTCAGTCTTACTGATAGGATTGCAAGCTGCAAAAGTGTGACAGCCCGAGATTTTAGTCACAAAGATTTACAGCGATTCTTGTTCAGGTTGCAGGAGTAAAAACCAAGGCTGGGGCCGTCACTAAAAAGCAAGCAGTAGTAACTCAAAGAGAAGAGTGATGATACTGCAGATCTGCGGCGGTGACCTTGGCAGGAAGATTGCTTCCCGTCCGCTTTGCAGCTGGCTTGAGCAGTGTCTGCTCTGGCACTCTGATGAATGACAGGGGACAGGGCTGACTTTTCCTCTCAGTCTGGACTGGTTTTTAACCCTTTACCAGTAACAGAAGCCCAAGCTCTGCTCAACTGATCCCCAAAGATCCAGGTCAGCCCACAGGCTCCTACCAACCAAGAAAGCACAGGGATGGGGTTTGGCCCCACAAGTCTTTATCCACCTGCAAAGCCATTTGAGTGACAAATCTGTGAGCAAAGTGAAGTCTTTAGAGGAACATGGTGACTAATACTTAGCATGCAGTGCTTGGAAAGATGGTAGGACAAATTTTCTGAGTATCATGGGACAGACACACTGGCCATCCATCACTCTAACATGGGCATAGAGGACACATGGATCAAATTGCTTATGAATCTCCAAGCCTCATAATTAGGGCCAATCCTGCTCCAAAGACCGCCTTTAGTTATCTCCCCCAATCCCTCCTCTATAGTGAACCAATTGCAATGAAACTCAGATCTTGCTTTTGTGTGGTAACAATCAGCTCTCAGATCAAGTATCTTGGCAATTCATCAAGGAGACTGTTACACTTCAGCAACTCAGTTACCACCCATGGGCCCGGAGGCTCCAGGAGTGTGGGTTCCTCTCCAGCATCTTCATTTGTAACCATTCTGAGAGGCTGCAAATCACACAAAAGTAATGGGTTAAGGACTGCCCCCACCCCTGTGCCCCTGGGAAATGAGTAAGAGAACTCACATTGCCTTTAGCAGACGGGCTTCCTCTCTGAGGGGCTCACCTGAGTTCTTTTCAGCCTCAGACAGTCAGACAATTCTACAAGAAACAACCTCACTAAGGGAAGAAATGGGCTATCTCCTCTATTCCCCCTTGTCCTACTATGTTTATAGAAAGAAAAGGGGGCCCGTGTAATCATGAAAATCTGCCAAGACGCTAGTATCTCAAGAGAATTGAATTTGTGATTATTTTGGTTCCTGTAATTTCTTCAAGGACAATGAGGAATTATCTTGCCATCTTTCCACTCCCTTAATACCTCTTCTAGATTTTTGTTTTTGACGTTTCAATTCATAGAGTACCATACCCCACTGCATGCACCACTCCAGGTTACCCTCAGTCCCACACGTGGGGTGGGAAGTTGAAGGCAGTTGGCCACAGTCATCTCCTGAGGCTCACCAAGGGCGTCTGTTTCTGTGGGGCAGGGGTTCCAAAGGTTTAGCGTTTATTAGGATGACCTGAAGGGCTTGTCACACAGATAACTGGGGCCCACTTTGGGACTTCCAATTCAGCGGATCTGGGGTGGGCCTTGATTATTTATATTTCTAACAAGGTCCTCCCAGGGGATGCTGATGGTGCTGGACCAGGGACCACATTTTGAGAGCCACTACTCTGGGTAAACGTCTCACCAATGGCCGTAGACCAAATACATGGGAGGAAAGGAGGACTTTGGGTAGGCGGCTTTTTAAAAATGTTCTTCCATTAAGGGTGTAGGATTTATGTCCCTCTTGAATCCAGGTGGGCTTTTGATTACTTGGAGCAATAGAATACTGTGGATGTGATGCTGTGTGACTTCCCAGGCTAGGTCATAAACAACCAAGCGGCTTCCTGGGATGCTCATTCTAGGAGAAAGCAGCCATCATGTAAGAAGACCAGCTACCTTGGGACTGCCATGTTAGAGAGGCTCTGGCTGACAGTCCCACATGAGCCTGCTTCCAGCCATCCCCACCATGGTGCCAGACACGTGAGTGAAGCCAGTCTGGATTCTCTAGTCCTGCCCATCTGTCATCTGAGTACCACTGAGTGACCTCAGTTGAAGCCAAAAGGAGAATTGCCCAGCCAAGCTCTGTCCTAAATCCTAACCAACAGATTCCATAAGCTAAAAATGGTGTTGTTGCTGTTGTTTTAAATGGTTTTTGTTTTAATCCACTGTTTTAAGAATAATTTGTTACTTAGCAATAGTAACGAATGGTGCTTTAGGTTGGAAACGTTAAAAAGGAAGCACACTACTCTGAATAAGGAAGTGTGCCAGGTCCAGAGGAGCCCTTGCTTGGTTTGGGTGCCCTCTGCAGGAACCTTGGACAGAAATTGGCCTTAACTCCTATGTAGACTCTTATTTAACTGGCCAGGAGAAAGCCAAGTTGAGAGAGGACTTAGTGATTATATGGTCCAGTGTTCTCAGCCACGGCAGGGACATGGGAGTACGTGGAGGTAGTAGATTGATCGCAGTAATCGCCCTAATCCTCACACCTCCCTGTATCTACACCTTGCAACTCCTCCCATCACCTGGAAGAATGCGCTGTATCTGCCCACCCCTTGATTCTGAACTTGACCCTGTGACTTCCTTTGGCCAATGACACGTTAGCAATTGTGACAGCAGCAGTGGTTTCCTCTCTCACTCTAGCATCTCTGTCTTTACCATGACAATGTGTAGGGCTAGGTCGCTAAGGGGTAAGACACGTGGAGCCCACCTGAACTGCCCCAGCCGTGCTGGCCAAGGCCATCCTAGATCAGCAGAGTCTGCAAACTGCCAGGCATATGGAGCCCGGTCAAGACCGGATTGTCCAGCCACACCCAGTCTTAATCGCCAATCCAGACTTGTAAGCAAAATAAATGCTTATTTTAAGCCACTGAATACTGGGATGCTTTGTTACGTATCATTGTATGGCAACAGTTAACTGAGGACCATACTCCCTCAAGTGATGAATATACACCACCACTTCCCCATTGAGAGTGCCAGTTCACATCTAACTCCTATTTCCACATGAGGAAATGGGAGCCAGTTATAGAATGAGCAACAGAGGATTCCTAGGCTCGTTCTCTTAACGCATAATTGTATTCAATTCAAATTTATTGAGCACCCATTAGGAGAAAGACACCAGAGAATTTTAAAAAGGAATATGGTCACTGCCCACCTAGAAGTCTGCAGACTATCAGGAGCCAAGACCACAAGACTGCTGTGGGCACTGCTGGGTGTGGAATGGAAGCAGGAGACAGGATCACCTCCAGCCAGTGAGTGTATGTACGCACGTGTGTGTGCGTGCGTGTGTGTGTGGCGTGGCATGCCAGGTGGAGGCAACTGGTGTGCTAAAATCACTAAGATCTGTCTAGGGATTCAGTTTAACCCCTGCATGGTTCTTAGATTCAAAGCCAAGTCTGCCTTTCCAGACCAAGTAATGGCCTCAGATGCCATGTGGCTCACTAAAGACATCCTTTAGTTTTGAACTTCATACCTTTTGAAGCTGAGGTGTTCATACTAATGAGCATAAACACCAAATTAAAAAGGAATTCATTTAGAGAAGCAGGCACAAGCATAAAGCATTCTTAGTAGAACTTTACATTTTTCATTGATTCCTAGTAAGAAAATAAAACAACCAAGACCTATACTGCTGACCTTCATTTTTTACTTAAATATAGTGATCTTTAAGAGAATAAACCAAAAAAACTTTACACGGCAAATATTTTACATAAATGCAAACATTTTACATAAATGTAAACATGCACATCTACTTCATAATTATGCAAAATAAACTCTCAGGCATAAGATTTTAAAAATCATTAAAGAACGAGACAATAAACCCAAGACAGATACAACATAAGCAACAAAAACACATTTCATAACGCTTCAATTGGTCTTGCTTCCAACCTCCTGGTTAAGGCCTGAGTTTCTGAAATCCTACCTTCCTTGCCAAATGGAAACATCCAATTTGGCTGTACCTAAGGTAACACACTATTATCTTTCAAAATAACGTAATAAATACATCTCATACACATATACATACACACACACACACACACACACATCCTACTTGACCAGCCTCTCAATTAGGATAGCAAGGACTTTGGAATTTTCAAGTTTTTCCACCACTGAAACACATACATATCAATATCACACATAGAAAAAAAATGCTACAGAAATAATAAAATAGTTAATGAGTGGCATCATCACAGATCTCTGGTTTGTTTATACTATTTCCCCAAATCACGTCTTTACCGCGGGTTGCCGCAGCTCCTTGGGCACCCTGAATTTAAGCCTTTATATCTTCCCTAATGACTTAATGATATGGCGGAAGTTGCATAGGATAGAGAAAGGCAATTTTAACAATTCAGTGAGAGACTTCAAAACCATGCAAATCAGCACGGATGGCTCTCAGCTGTCTCCAATGCTCCGTGTCTACCCTCTGTACTCCCCTGGTTGGTTTTCTCTGCCTCCTCCCCTCCAGGCTATAAGCATCTGAATGTCTGTCTAGTCCTGTGGACACCCCAGGGAACAGAGATGAAAATGACAGTCTCTGCTTTTAAGGAGTCCACACCAACCAGAGCTCGAGCAAGAGGAAGGTCAGTACAGACAGCACTGCAGCAGGCTGAAAGAGGCAGAGAGTCCGAAAAGACGGCACCCACAGAGCGTTAGGACCGGGGCTTGGCGGGGGAGAGGCAGGGACAGACTGAGAAGGCACAGAGAGAAAGTTCAATGAGGCTGGCATGAGGTAACTCACGGGAAGGAGTCTGTGAGGCCAGATTCTTGATTTCCAAAAAGACAAGATTCCTTATTCTGGTGGGTTAAGGCTGGAGGGCGAGGGGGAGGGAATCGCCGAAGGCTTCATGCAGAGAACAAACCGGAGCCAGGCTGGAGGCTAACCGCGCAGCGGCAGGTAGGATGGGGGACAGAGGAAACGGTCTGAAGTCCAGAGAGCTCAACTTACCAAACCCAGGGCCACATGCAAGCATTTCCTATAGAAACAAACATCTTGACCCGACATGTGAAAAACCACAGTTCTATCTGTATAAATCAAGACTTTAGGAGGAGAAAAAAAAATGAGCGAGGCTTAAATAGATATTTTTAGTTCAAGTTCCTGGAACCTGCCCCAGCTTGAGCAAGTTCAGAGCAGTGAAACAATTCCCACATCCAGTAACAATTCAAGTCTCTCAATCATGAACTTTACCTTCCCTGAGCTGTCATTAGCAAGGAATTATAAAGCAATTATCAATTCACTATGAAGAAATTCCTACCTGCCATCCATTAAATCCACTGAAACCTCATGATGGGTTGAGAACCCAGCACAGAGTACCAGTGTGTCCCGATTACCCATACTTGGTGGGGCAGTGCGAGTGTGTGCTAGAGAGGATGGCTCCCGGCCCAAGTCTCCAGCTCGCTGGAGTCACTGCGCACGAAATAGGTGACGCCGTAAGGTGCAACTCTCACCAAAGCCCCCACCATGAGTCATCTAATTCCTTTCCAGGTCCAGACTGCTTCCATCCGCTAGCTGGGGAAGCAGAGGCCATCTATGAGTGGAAGAACCCAAGGAAGGAAAGTCATTTTCAATGTTCTTGATACCCACTGAGCCAAAGTAAATGGAAATTTCTCAGCACATTCAAACTGCATCCATTCAAATAACAGAAACAGGCTACTCCATACCAATCACAGGATAATTTATCACTCATTCACTCAATATGGAACATTTACTAGTGACCAGTTTCCTGTAACAACAGATTCATTTGGAAACTGCACACTGCAAAAGGCAATCTCGTGACTTTCTTCTAGTTGTTTATCAAAAATACAAATCAGTCTGGGAGTCAGGCACAAACAGTGGTACAAAAGCATGAAGAGAAATACCTAAGAATGTGCTCATTTCGTATTACAGAACTCCTATCTAGATTCTGGGTTTTGGAAGCCTGCTGCTGGTTCTTTTGTTCAGAAAGGTTCCTTCACTCCGCCTCTCTCCCACTCCTACCCCCCTACTAAAATTCGCTGAACCGAGAACATGCAGTATGGATCTTAAAAGCCTCAATTTCACTGAATCTCATGTGTCAGCCAGTGGCTGCTGGTTTAATCTGCTCACCCAGCCTCAGGTATTTAGGGACTTTTTGGATCAGAATTTGAGGCACCAGAAGTACCCAACACTTTGTCTTTTGGAATCCAATAAAAGCGAAGTCCAATGAATAAGAATCTCTGGTTCCAGTTAATGAGATTCAAGGGCAGGAGCAGCAGGAACATCTGGGGCGGGGACAAGAGATGGACCATGAACCAGCTGTGTGCTTCTCTTTCCTTATTTGTAAACAAGGGGGCTGAACTAGCGGAGCTCCGGGTCCTGCCCAGTGGGCGCTCCAGGACTCCCTCCCCAAGTCCATTTCTACACAGGCTTGTTATGCTGGGTCAGACAAAACTTCCTCACCACTTTGTCTCAACAGTTTAAAGTGGTTTTAAAATACTTCTATGCTTCAGTTTGAGGTCTCCCTCTCTCTCCCACCCCTCAAAGACCAGGTGTCATTTCACTGGTGCAGGCCGCTTGGCCAAACTGGTGGCTGCTGAGGTTTACAAATGCGTCACTGGCCTGGTTAAGATAATGGCCTTTGAGTAACCTAGACCATGGCACATTTATCTGTTTTTCATTAACAGCGTTAACCAAATAGAAATGTAATTCTGTTAGTTCTTCTATAGATCTACTTTGCAACATGAGATTGTTCAAAAATTACAGGAGAAAATCACCCATCACCACTAAGTTAAAGACTTGAGTATCGGAGACCTCCAGAGCCTCGCGCTGCTACTACAGTCACGGATGCACAGCGGGTCCCTCTCAGCAGTGGGCTCCGTGCGAGCGCGGCCCAGTCCGGCGGCAGATCTGTGCACCGAGAGGCTGATTTCGAAAGATCCAGCTCTAGTCATCACTGTCACTGCCAGACTCACTCAACTGCAAGTCATTTCCTATAAAAACACAGAATCACACCAAAAGTGCACAATTTAAAAATGACTTCCCCACAACTCTTTGTTTGACTGCCTTGGTTAATGCACTACAGTAAAACCAAGGCCAATTCAACTTAATTAGGGAGGAAAACCGATTTGGCTCAGTGACAAAACTGACGCAGTCAACGTTTTTAAAGGAATGCTACTCTTGATACCTACAAAGCACAGCGATGCTACGTCCTGGGATAGAACAGGGGGAGCAGCCCAGACAACTTTTAAATGTGTTAATAGATAGCAAAAAAATATAAATAACCAATTCACCAACTAGAATTGTTCACATGAAGTTGCTTTATAAAAACCAGAATGACACTGAGCTAAGCTTCCCGTCAACGAAGCTGAATCTTGTTTATACCAGTAACCAGCTAATCCAGTATCCCCTCCAGGACACCGCTGTCCAGCATGTTCATGTTACTTTTTAACATTTATTTATTTTTCAGAGACAGAGAGTGTGAGTGGGGGAGGGGCAGAGAGAGAGAATCCGAAGCAGCCTCCACGCTACGAGCCGTCAACCCAGAGCCCGACGTGGGGCTCGAACCCACGAACCGCGAGATCATGACCTGAGCTGAAGTCAGATGCTCAACCAACTGAGCCCCCAGGCGCCCCTGTTCATGTTACTTTAAACCTCAACTCTCAACTAATGAGCTGCAATTACTTTAGCCTCAGATTTTTGTTCAGTGTACAGAATGTAGGTTTTAGGAGTGAAGAACAGAAGTGCTCGGTGTGTTAATCTAATATGATAGAACAACAGGGCCCAGCTGATACCACGTGGACTACAAGGAAAGTGAACCGATAAATGACTGGACTGCTAATCCCTAGGCCAGGCCTTCTCAGTTTGTGTGGAGGACCCTGGGGTCCTTGAGACCTTTTCGGGAGAGGACTTCCTCTTCTAACTACACACCCGTGTGAGGCCAGATTTTCTTCATATACATCAACCTGAACAACTTATGGCAACAGACTGAATCCAGCTTTCCAGTAAGCCAAATCGTAAAGAAATTTGTGAAATTTTAAAGCAACGTTCCTCTCTTACTAAATATTTTTTGATTGGAAAATTTGTTTTTCATAAAAATGATATTTTTGTTAACATGTGATGGTTTATTGTTACTGTAATTTAAATATTTCAGTTTTAATTTCTAATAGTACTATTAAGTGGATATTAGCCACATACACAAAAGCTCTTTGGGGTCCTCAGTAATTGTTTTAATTAAGAGGTCTGAGACACAAGAATGTGACAACTACCGTTCTAAACTGAAGGAAGTTAAGAGGGGCCTGGCAAGAGCTGGTGACTCCCAGTCAGCTAAGTCGAGCATGATCTCTTACAAAGTAAGATGATGTGCATTTGACAGACCAGCGGAACTGGAGTTAAAAATCTAGCTCTGAAATTGCTTATATAAAGTTAAGGTCTTGCCATTTGAAGAGCTGCAGAACAGGATGACTTGGAGCCATGAAGACCTAAAAGGATTTTAAGGCACTGGTAGGCAGGTAACACCCACTGTGCCATTTCCTTTGCTCTTTCTTTCTAGGAGGAAAGAATAATTTAGCTGTCTGGCACTTTCCCACTATGAATACCAAATTCCCAATATGAAACTTACTATTCCTGGCCAAATGAGAACAGCAGCAAAGCATACCCTGACACCCAGAATGTAGGCCCACAGAATGGGATAGCAGACAACATCTTCGACTGATATCCTAACAGTGTCGAACTCAAGTAGCCTTTCTCCAGCAGGAGTGGTTCTGCCTCCCAGAGGACATCTGGCAATGTCTTGAGATATTCTGGGTTGACACAACTGGGGAGAAAGGAAGAAGGGCATCTACCGGGGGGGGGGGGCAGGAATGCTCTTAGCCATCCTGCAATGCGTTGGACAGCCCCCACGACAAAGATTTATCAGGCCCACAATGTCTGCAGTGGTGAGGTTGAGAATGACCTCTGCCTGGTCCACAGCAGTAGGGGTACTGGGTTAGCTTCCCCACTATTGCCTCCAGACCTTCCAACCTCCTCAAAGGCAGTCACGCCAGACGAAAGCATTCATTAGGATACTGGAGAGAGAAGATATTGGGAACCAACACTTACCCCATCTCCAATACAAAGAAATCTGCTTTTGTTGTCTTCCTCTGCTTTGCTAGTATCAACTGCACAGAGAGCCACCCAGACACTGCAATGCCCTTCCTCTTCCTCTTGCCAAAAGCTAGTTGGTTTCCAAATTACCCTAATGGCTCAGATTCCAAAGTCTATGGGCTGCGGGACACCACAGTCTGGACAACTGTGTTCTTGGGACTGTAAAAAGACCTGGAGGCAGGGGACAGTATAGTGGAAGGCATCGCCCCTAAAGCCTGTAAAGCCTGGTAAATGCAGAAACAAAGAGCCAAGCTGCTCATGTTTCCGTACTTTCGAAAATTCACAAAAACTAATTTGTGTCAGTAGGGGGAAATAAAAGAACAGACTTTTCAGTTTTGTGCTTCCCTGACATCCCCTCACCCTTTTATTTATTTATTTTTTTAACGGTTTGGTAACTTACTCCTTTCTGCTCCAAATTCTCTGTCAGGATGCTTTCTTATGCCTTCAACGTCTTCGGTTTACAGAATTCGGCGTAAGATAAATAGAAACTGCACCCCTAGCCTGCCAAGCCACCCCTCTCTGAGCCAGGGCAGGGAGAGCACACTCACTGAGGGTGTTCATGAGCTGGTTGCTTCCTTGTGGCCGACTGGTCCCGTTGGCGACGGCTGGCCTGCCGCCGTAGGGCTGCTGGAGGGCAGGCTGCAGGGGAGACGGCGGGCCGGTGTCCTCACCCTCGCTGCTGGAGCTGTCCTCATCGCTTCCTGACGAGCTCTCGGAGTCTGAGGAACTGCTCCCACTGCTGCTGCTCATCTGTTCAATAATGTCAACCTCCGCCCTCAGCTCTGGAAGAAAATGACATGATGAGGGTCAGCCGGCAACCATTCCCAAGGCCGCATGCTGCCTTCTGTAAACAGTGAATTGGCAAAACCAACAGCAATGAGGAATGATGAGAATTCCCGCTTAAAAAAGTATAAACAAAATGACTAAAACCAAAATGAACAAAATAAAACTGTCTTCAGAGAAACAGCGGAAACATTAACTTCACCCCAAATAAAAAAAAAAGCTGTTTCAGATAATGACGGTTCTGTGTACATTAAGCCTACTTTCCTTATCTACGTAAAAAAAAGATTGTGAACTATGGGATTAAACACCAAATAAGAGAAATATTATGCTAAAGGGTTTAAAAGTATTTGACTAGGAATCGGAAGATCTGGGTGCTTGTTTTGGATCTACCTCTAACCAGCAGTGAGACTCAGGCGGGAGTCAATGAATTTTCCAAGACACTGAAAAAAAAAAAAAAAAGGCCAGAGCAGACGGCCTCTGAGGTCCTTTCCAGCTTTCCTGTCCCACAAAGAAACTGAGGCATGCAGGACGAACCATGGTAACTGAAGGAAAATGTGCAAACATTTCCTCCTCTGCCCTCTGTACACATTTCACGGACAGCCGTGCCTGTCAACTACTACATTTTTTACAGAGGTACAGCAGGGAAGGAAAGGTTTTACCTAACCTTTTCAATGTCCTTGAATACATTAAGGATACATCGAGAAAGAGCCAGATTTTCCTGTCCAAACACACCATGTGATCTTAAACAAGTATGGTTCCTTTAAGCAGTAACTGGCAATAACTAACCACTCAGAGTCCAGTTCTTGTTCAACTAACATGAAAACTTTAACAAACACCATCCCAATATCCGTGGGAAAACAAAACAAAACAGAAACAGAAACAAAAAAATCCAAAACAAGTGGGTTACCAACATGCAGAGAATGATTGTTTACTAAAAGAAGGCACCTCTATAAGATAGAAAAGGCAAACTTCTCAAGAACAACTCTTTATCTTTCCCTGTTTACTACCGCTACAGATTTAATTTTGTTTCATAAAACTTTACAAATCTGAAACACAACACTTAGCCTCATAACTTCCTAAGAGTCTGGACAACTAAAACCACCCCCTCACTGTATGGAGGTGAAAGTCAAAGTGATCTTGGCCTCCAGCTTGCATTGGAGAGAACCTGATCAGACCTCTAGGTCTTTCTAGGCCATGTCAATTTCCAGGTCCCACGGCACTCTCGTGTTTACACCCTTCATGTGTCAGTACAGAGCAATGGTCCTGGTATTTTAAATGTCCGTCTGATCTAGACCCTATATTAACACTGACACACCTAGTTTGCACCCCAACACCTTGGAATTCTCTTCTCCTAAAGCCTTAAAGGCATAGCATAGAGACTTTTGGATGGCAGTCATGCTTGTTTAAATCCTGGGCCTCTAAGCAGAAAGCTGCAAAGACAGACAGAACTCAAGCCTCTATTCCTGGGCCCCCCTTATCAAACGAGAGAAGTGGTAACAGCCCCCACCCTCATCACCTCTGGAATGAACTCTGCCAAGTATTTGTTCTGGGCAGAGAATGCCCAGGTCATCAGTGCCCATGTAATATCAACATAATAGCCTTGTGATCACCACAAAAGCCTCAACACCCAATTCCAAGTTGCTTTCAGTTCCAGAAAATGCTCTCTACCTCTTTTGATGTCATCCAGCTGAGGTTCAGGTGAGGGATTATCTTTCAAGGGAGAAGTTTTGGGTCCAATTGGAGGCTTTGTCGGAGCTCTGAATGGCATAGGTGGTGGAGGAGGTGGTGGTGGCTGAGATGGCTGTGGGGGACGAGTGGGCTGCTGTTCCATCCGGGCTTGGATTTTACTGCTCCCCTCAGCTCTGAAATGAGATATAGACATTAAATTGGAGGGCCAAAAATAGTGGTCCTCAAATCTGTTCAGGTAACCAAGCACCAAGAGGTCTCTGCACAACCCTGTGTTCTTTACAGACTACTTCAAAATACTGATGCTTGTAATTTTTTATCCCATGAGCTACTCATTCAACAACTGCCTACTGCATGCCCGGACTGCACTATGCACCAGAGATACAGAGATGAATAAAACAGACCTGCTGCCCTCCAGAAGCTCACATTTTATAACCAGCAAATAACACCGACATAGGAGGACACAAGGCGATCACGAGAACCCATTTTACTAGTAGACAGTAGGACTATCTGACTTGTATACGGTATAAAGTTATAGTCACGAGTTACTAAGTGACACCAGCTCTTGAGATACTGGCTAGGTTGCACATGTTTCCATGATCTATTTACTGCTTGTTCATCTTGTCCCTTGCCAGCTCCTGCAGACGGACAAGCACAGCATTCCACCCCAATCGGAGGAAATTCTATTCATTAACACTTTCTTTTGTAAATGGACGAGCCCATTTTGGGCCTTTGAACTTTGGGGTGCACACAGATCACCTGAGGATCCCGTTAAAATGCAGATTTCAACCGAGCAGGTCCTGAAATTCTGCACTTTAAAAAGCTTCCAAGTGATCAAATGCTGCTAGTCCACAGATGACCCCAATAGGGAGAGAAATGCCCACAACCATCAGCTGTTGGGGAATTAACAGCAGCACCTGGTTCGGGGAGGTAGTTAGTACAAATCTATCCCAGGCAGGAGGGGGCGGGGGGCTTGGAAGTGCATGCCCAGAGTAGGGCTCTGCTCTGATGCTAGACTCCGGTAAGTCACAGGCTCGCTAGTCCGCAGTCTCTTCATCTGTTTTTCTTTTTAAAGGATAACAGTAACACCTTTCTAAATGTTATTTGTAATGTTAGGTAGGATAATGCATGAAAGCATTTGGCATAGTATTCAGCACATGATAACCCCTCAATAAATGGTAGCTACCTCTATTTTTTTCTTGAATGAATAAAAAAAAATGGCTTGAAGAAGCATAACCCAAAAAATCTCAGGCTATAACACTCTCTTTAAGATTTTTAGGACTATATTACAATAATTGCTGTATCACAATGTAAAAAACAGAACCACTGGGTTGCTTCTATTCATAGAATGATTTGTGACTTTAAAATCTAATTGGCTTTGTATTACAAATGGGATGCCTGTTGAATTAAATATTAAAGAGAACTCACTATTTAAAAAATAGGCAAAACTTTATTTTGGTGTTATAAATACGTCAAATGCATCTTGTGAAAAATTAATGTTTTCAATCTAATTACAAGTCTGTAAGTTTAAATCCTATCCCCTTAGGTGGTGCAATTTGAACAATCATGAGATTAATAAAATAGATTTAATTATAAAGTGCATCCCTTTCCCCTGTGGTTTCCATGTTTCAGGTCTTAAAAGCATTATTTCTTTTTACTGCATTTGAGGAAGCAATATTTTACTGACTTGTTGAGAAGACACAGAGTTGTTGAGATTATCGATAGGACAGTGAATACTCAGATGCTCATGTCGCTCTAAAACAACTGAAGAGATAATGCAAAGATCTAGAAACCCCCTATCAGTCTGTATCTGGTCATTCACGTACCTTGTTTTCTTGACCTGAATGCTGCTACTGAGTTTTTCCAGCACGTATTCACCAGTGTCATGATTAATAATAAGCACACAGTCTTTCTGATAAGGCCGTTTGTTCCCCTTGAACACAGTCATTGGTGGTGTGGATCCCTAGATGCCACAAAAGTACAAGATCAAACTAGACACACCAGTTATGAATATTAAAACTGAATTTACAAGTGACTTCATGAGTATCAGAGCTACTCAAACAGAACAGAATGAACTGATTTCTATTTTAACTCCTCTGGCTTCCTAGGCAAAAAGAAAAGGGAAATAATAATCTGGCAAGAATCTGTAACTGTGCAACGACTTCTCAGTAATCAAGAAGGGAATATAAATTTTCAAAATTACTGTACATTTTTCTAAAGATTCGAAACATGTTACAAATAATGGCAAGGTGTGAACTGATAAAAACAGATGAACCATTACTTGATACTACACTGAGTAGAACTTTCATTATGAGAAGTAAAACAAATAAGTGATCTCTGTATTTCCTTGTAATTTCAGAGTCCAGGGCTTCCCTTGTGCCAAGTAACCAAGAGAGCATCCTCTAAGGGCAGCTCATTATTCTGCTTGGCTCAGAGTAAGTACATCATGCCACTCACCTGCCTAAGCCCTTTCATTGCTGCCCTGTTGCTCTGAGACCAAAGAATAAAATCTTTAAACCAGATACCTGGCCTTTCTGCCTCCCCCGGGACTCCTCAGCCCTAGGCTCTGCAGGGTCCAGAGCAGAAGGTGGCGGGCCTCTCTCAGATCCTCGCGCTCCTTCTGGCTGGGCGTTAACAAGACTTCTGCCTGCAACATCCTGTCCCTTCCTCTCTTTCAATTACTCAACCCTCAATATGCTCAAAGGTCACTTCCTCAGAGAAACTTTACAGCTTTTCTAAAATAAATGCTGTGCTTTTTATATTTATTTAATTCCAGACTAAGCTCCCCAAGGGCAAGAAATGTGCTTGTTTTGTTCGAGATTGTATTCTCAGTGCTTAGTAACAGGCCAACACACGGTAGGTGCTCAATTAACATTTGACATATATAGGATTTAACTGTATGGAATAAAAAACTGGTTGGCTCCTTGACTCCTTATTCATAGAGTAAAAACTTAAGAGTTGCAAGGGACCTTTAGAGACCATTTATCTAACCCCTTCATTTTACATTTGGCAAACGAAGATCCAAAGGGAGATGATGTAATCTGCCAAAGGCAACAAGCAATGAAATAGCAATTGGAACTGGCAGACAAGTAATTTCTACTCAGCACGAAGCTTCTTGTCCAGAGCCTTTTCATCCTATCACTGGTTACCAAGACCTTATTAAGTTCCAGGACAGGGCTGCGACATCCAATGACCCATGTTCATTAAGAGCATTCTGTCTGATCCTTCAGGCTTTGTGATTATAGTGCTGCCTTGGACAAAGCTTCAAAAAAACACTCTCTCTCTGGAGGGGTTCTCAATTTCGCTTTTTACTGGGTTCCTCATCCCTAAATTAGCTGAATGGTCTGATCCTCTGGTTCGTGGATGAAACTTTCAGCCTGCATTTCACCCTTTGCCAAATATATGAAAAGATGTCAATTCTGCTCCTGCCTGTCTTAACTCCTGGCTTGGCGGTGCCACACGCCCCAACTGTTGTTGCTATAAACCAACATGGCGTCTAGGGCTTTGCTCTTCAGAGCTGCCTGGGGGAAAAGCTAGGATGATCTGATAGAGGGGCTAGAGGGGCTAAGTATCTGGACAGGAACCTTGTCTACTTTGTAGCAAATGGGGGAAAAGGGAGCTTGGGGAAAATGGTAAAGAATCATTTTTACTCAAGCACCTAGGAAACATGAATTCCACCCTACCCTATCCCCCAAATTCCTTTTTTCTTTACATTGGAATTTTAGAAATCTAGAAGTCTTTAGTAGGAAATTCAAATTGCAATAAATAGAATATGAGGATTCACTGTGCTTCCACAGTGCATAAACTTACAGGGATATGTGGCAGTGTAATTGTGACTTCATCTCCTTTGCCAACCTGAAGCTCTCCTTCACAGGAAGTGTCTATAGATGCTGGCTTAAAGTCATCTAAAGGGAAAAGCAAAGTTACTTACATTAAGCCTCCTGGTCATTCTTATTTAAGAATGAAAATTTGTTAGATAAATGGAAAAATACAAATGTAAAATTAAAAAAACCTATTTCATTGTGGAAAACCCCACATAAACAAAAGCAGAGAGAATAGTACAATGAGCCCCTGCTGTCACCCAGCTTCAAGAATTAGGAACTCAGGGACAATCTTGTGTTCTCTATACCTCCTACCTACTTTGCCTCCCATCCCCACTGGATTACTTTGAAGGGGGGGAAAAAGTTAGAATTCATATACCATTCTATTAAGCAAAGATACTCCCTTCTCCCAAGTGACAGATGAAAATTAATGCCTTCTTATCCATAAGGTGTTTTGTTAGGATTGTTGTGTACAAGATCAAAAGCAACAGCATATTAAAGAGAATCTGTGACTGTAAAACCCTATATGAAACAAGAAAGGTCCCAGTATCATATAAGCTGATTTCATTTTGCATAGAAACTGTCAAAATTAGGGTTTGCCACTCAAGTTCTTATAAAAGTACAGAACAGATGGGTGAACCGTATCTCCAAAGGTTAATCCTGCCCATATCTCTCAACTGCTGCTAACTACACCGCGAATAGCCATCTTACTCCATTCTGACATGAACTGGCCTCAAACTGCAGGCCAGGTGCATATATGAAGTGTCTCACTTAAATTCCACATTGCTCTTCCCTCTACTAAAACATCAATTTAGTAAACTGCTCGGAAAACGATGCTCTTATCACATTCCCAATATCTGCCCTCTGAAAGAGCTGATCTGTCAGTAGGAGACACAGCAATGGTATGGCAGGTGACCACAGAAATATGGAACTTCATTATCTAACACGCCCTCTTCCAATGTGTTGAGTCACATTTATTAGCTCCTTAGGCAAAAACAAGTCTTAACCAGCATTAGGGCTGACAGATACCAGAAGCCTGTGAATCACAGAAGGATGCTCAGTCAGCCCATCCCTAACAGCCCAAACTTTACCCAGGCCATAGAGTGGACGTGCCCTCCCTCAACAGAGTCTGTAATCATGTAGAAAAGGAAGGTCCAGCATAACGACTATTTGGACAGTCTTTATGCCTCCTTTCCTCTGCTTCCAAGCATAGATCAAGCTTTAAGGTATACCAGGCTCACGCATTCCGAGTTTATTCTTCACTCACATGGGACTTGGTGCTGAGTTAAAGTCTGGGTAGTACAGGTGACCTCAAAAGACAGCAGAGTCAAACGAGGTACAGAAAACTGGAGGAGGAAGATGGATGGAGCGCACAGAGGACGCAGACTCTTTGGCTGCCAAGCGGAGGAGGCGCAGACTCAGGGTGACTGAGGAACGAAAGCTAAGGAACACGGGGAAAAGGAAAATGTAATAGGAGGGAATCGATAAGGCTCAGGAGCCAACGGGAAGAGTCCTTTAAACGTGGAGGACCCCGGTCGGATCATCAGAGAGGGGAATGGATTACACGGAGAACAGGAGTCTGACGTGGGGTCACAGTCTTTCGGTAACTAAAGAGGGGTCAGTTTCGCGTAAGGAAAGGCTGGGCGGGCGGATGAAAAACACAGGAGCCAATAACCATCGGAAGAAGTATTTGGGACCACAAGGCAGATGAATAGTTGGGAGTGGAGAAGGGTTTGGTTTTGCGAGTGAGCTGGAAAAGGGGGGTGGGGAGGTCGAGGTCCAGGAGGATCTGGGCGAAGAGAGAAGGCAGCTGACGTAGGCAGGAGGTTCCCTGGACTTTGGAGAGCCGAGGGAAGGGAAGAAGGAGTCGGCTTGGCAAGAGGCAGCCGACGAGAACAGAGGGGAGGGCTGACTTACAGCGAATGGTGTGGAAAGAGGCCCGCGGCCGCTTCTCGAAGCTCTCCCCGAGCCGCAGGCAGTGTTCCTCGCGGTCCAGCAACGGGTTCGCGGTCCCGTTCATGGCCCCGCACGAGCCTAGCGCCCGGACCGGCGCTCTCCTGGCGCGGCCGCGGCCCGAGCTTCCGACGCCGGCGTCCGGGGAAACGAAGCTCCGGGAACAGCACTCGAGAGCGCACGGCGAGCGGAGCCGGCGCCCACCCGGGGCCGGAAGCAGATCCTCTCCTCGGCAGCGGGGTGGGGGAGGGCTGCGCGGAAGCAGGGCCGCGGGACTTCCGGCGTCGGGGAGGAACCTCTGGGTTCGTGGCGGAAGTGGCGGGGGCGGTGCCATGGCCGAAGGATTCCGCCGGAAGACGTTCCCGAGGCAGCTTTGTCCCCGGGCCGAACCTCCCTGATTTGGCTTCCGAGGCCGGGGCGGGTCGAGGGCTGAGTGCGCCCGTCCCAGCCCGCCCAGGTGAGTGTAAGAACTGATGACGGTGAGCCCGAGCGCGGCGAACTAGATGAACACGGGCCTGATGGCCAGTGTGGCCGGCTCCCCGCAGGCCCTGGCGGCCCGGGCGGCCTAGTTTCTCCCGAGCGTCCGGAGCCCTACCGACCCTACCCTGCGCGTCACTGGCCTCTTGTCCTTCACGCGTTAATGGAGGAGCGAGAGCCTCAGCCCCTGGAAAGCGACGCTCCCCTCTGGTTCGTGAGATTGGCCTCTTGGGGGTGCGATGAGAGACTGAGGCCGCCGGGCTTAGCTACACATTTCCCCCCGAAACTGAGTCTCGGATCCTTGGGAAACGATCACCCTACTTGACCACCCGTCGCCAGTTCGGGAAGCTCTTGTGGTTGTTTAAGTCACCCTGTCACAGGCACTAAATACGGATGTTTTCCCCCTTAGATTTCTCAGCCAATTCTTGGAAGTGTCCTTTTTGTAAACTAAACCGATTTATTAATAGTTGACTTGTTCTGGTTTGAACTAGAGTTTGGTGCGTGAGAGCCCTGGCCACTGAATGTAAGCCCTCGGAAGGTAGGGACTCTGTCTTGGGCTTCTTTCTGACCGACCTCTTGTATCGTGGGCAGGGTTTTTGCGTAGAGTCAGCGTCCAGAATATGGCGAATTGAACTGTTTGGTGGAAGAACTGTTCTAGAGCCGCTGACCGGAGTCTTAAAAACTGCCCTAGTACCACTAACCGGAATCTCCTTTTTCCTGCAAAGGACCCAGTGCTGCCTGAGGCTTGAGCCCAACATGAAGAACCACATCTGAAAAACAAACAAACAAAAAAACCTTTCCTATGTCTGCAGTATCAGCTTGGATTCCTCAGGTTATTCAGGGCTGGAGATCCTTCAACGGTGTTAAATATATTACCATCAACTTACGAGATGGCTTCTTTGCAAAGGAACGGGCTGCAAGCAAGGATTCTCAGCTCTGAAGAAGAGGAGAAATTGAAAAGAGACCAAGCTTTAATGTCTGATTTTAAACAGCAAAAACTGGAAAAAGAGGCTCAGAAGAACTGGGACCTTTTTTACAAAAGAAATAGCACTAACTTCTTCAAAGATAGACACTGGACCACCAGAGAGTTTGAGGAGCTCAGATCATGTAGAGAGGTAAATTAATATTGCACCTTATTTGAGTTTTTCATTTAAAATGTGAAAAGGAGTGTTTATTGCCTTCCTATGGGGAATGTGAAGTAGAGAATTTGTGAGTCAAAATGCTTCGTTCCTTAGAAATACACTGTTTGGTCTCCAGTGGATTTAGTAGGTCCTGGGTTATATGTAGGAAAGAGAGCTTTTAAGGTCATTTTCTATTTCTTAAAGCCAGTCTGAAAGTCACAAATATTAAATTCATACTGGGTGACTTCAGTACAGATTCAGATTCATAATAAAGACGATGAACACTTTACCATGGCCCTTTTCTAGAACTTTACACGTGTTGTGTAATTTAAGCCTTATAATAATACTGTGAAGTAGGCATCTTTGTTATCCCCACTTGCGGGTAAAAGGGGGCACAAAGCTCTTTTTTAAGAGATGTTTCTAATGATAGAACATGATGAGGGGAGAAATCCAGATTTGAGTGCAAGCGGTTTAGTCCCAGAGCCTGTTCTTTTGGCTATTATGCTGTGTTTTCTTCTTTTTCTTAATGTTTATTGACAAGAGAGAGATAATCTCAAGGAGACCCCATGCTCAGCGTGGAGCGCAACTCTGGGCTCGATCTCAAGACCATGAGATCATGACCTGAGCCGAAATCAAGAGTCGGATGCTCTGGGGCGCCTGGGTGGCTCTGGTTGAGCACTTGACATCAACTCAGGTCATGATAGAGGGTTCATGGGTTCCAGCCCCACATCAGGCTCTCTGCAGTCAGCACGGAGTCCACTTTGGATCTTCTGTTCTCCTCTCTCTCTCTGTACCTCCCCGGCTCCGTCTTGCCCTCTCTCTCAAAAAAGTAAAACATTATAAAAAGGGGGTAAGGAGGTGCTTAACCGACTGAGCCACCTAGGCGCCCCTGCTATGTTTTCTTTATACCAAGCTGCCCAGTGTTGGAGGACAAGTAAGGTATCAGTATTAGCTTTAGGTTCTCAGTTCACTTGTTTACTGTCCGCTCTATAGGGGCAGAGACCTTGCCTCTCATGTTTGGAGACATATTCTTATAGTTTGGTTTCTTTCTCTATGATGCAAGCGACTTTACATTCTCTTTCCCTAGTTTGAAGATCAAAAATTGACTGTGCTTGAAGCTGGCTGTGGTGTCGGGAACTGTTTATTCCCGCTTTTAGAAGAAGATCTGAATATCTTTGCCTATGCCTGTGACTTTTCTCCAAGAGCAGTTGAATATGTCAAGGTTGGTGCCTTGTCCACGTATTCTGTTATGTTGCTGTTTTCTTAGATTTCTTTGACCCGCCCTCTCTGCCCGTTTGCTTAATTCTAGTTCTCTCTTTGCAGCTAACCAGCTATGACCACCATAAATGTGTTTACATACATGTATCACACTTACAGAAACATAGCTTCGGGGCTATGGGTGGCTCAGTCAGTTAAGCATCTAACTCTTGATTTCAGCTCAGGTCATGATCCCAGGGTTGTGGATTGAGCCCTGCACTGGGCTCCATGCTGAGCATGGAGCCTCCTTGGGATTCTCTTTTTCTCTGCACCCCTCCTCCGCTCGTGCTCCCTCTGTCTCTAAAATTAAAAAAAAAGAAACACAGCTTTATTCAGAAAAGTAGAAAGAACTACCATATACTTATACCCAAATTCAATGATTGCCAGAATGTTGTACATTTGCTTTATAGACTTTCTTCTTTGCTGAAGCATTTTAAATTATAGATGTCAAGACACTTCCATCCCAAATATGTCTGCATACATATTAAAAAAATAAGGACTTTTTCTGCATGGCTGCAGTATATGAACTGTAATCCCCTAATGTCATTAATATTCAGAATGGATTTAGATTTACCTAAATAGTCCCAATTGTCTTTTATAGCTGTATTTAATCAAGGATTAAATCTTGTACTTCTTAATGTACCTTAAATGTCCTTAGCCTAAATCATTCCTGCCCTTCCCCTTGACCTTTTGCCCACTGGCATTGAGCTTTTCTGAAGAGCAAGCCATTTTCTATAATTCGGTCCCACATTCGATATTGGTCTGATTGTTTATTCATATCATTGTTCAACTTGTTTCTTTATCCTCTGTATTTCCTTTATTGTAAACTAGAAGTTAGATTTAAACCAGGTAGAATATTTTTGGCAAAAATACTGTAATAAGTGAGGTTGTAGCTTTGATATTGCATCCTGTCAGGAGGCATTAATGTTTGGAAACCACTAGAAGTGATGCTAGCTTTAGTTTTGATCTCTGGCTTAAGGAAGTAACTACCTAGTTCCTACCTAAAAAGTGCCTTCCTTGGGGGGGGAGGTACAAATATTTACCTTTTGCTATTAACAAATATGTGGGAGATACATGAGCAAATATGTAACTTTCCATCAACCTTTCACAGTTGTAGCATCCATTAGAAGTTGTTTTTAATAGTGGTATTACATTGTACTATAACTTGCTTTCTTCACTCCACATCTTATCTTGTAGAGTTTTTATTTATTTATTTATTCATTTGTTCATTTATTCATTTACTTATTTTGTCTCAGTACATACAGGTCTACTGTATTTTACTTAGCTGTTGTAGTATTCCATAGAATAACAGAGTAACAGTTACCCTGATGATATTTGTTTAAATCATTTCTAATTTTCTACTCTTACAAATAGGGTTAATGTAATCAGCATTATGTGCCAAACCCTAAAACACATGTGTGCACTTTTCTCTGTGGTGATGGAAGAATTCCTTGGAGAAACAGTATACACATATAAGTTTTAATATATAGCTACTATTCTGTCTATGCCCTCAATGTTTGATATCAGTCTTTTTTATATCTTCTAATCTTATGGGCAAAAGTGATACTCTGTATTTTAATTTGTTTCTCCCTTATATATGTAAATAAGCATTAGTTTTTCTTCTGATTGTGAGTTTCTTTATTCCACATATATTTATCGAGAGTCTAGTATGTGTCACCGTTCTACACACTGTAAGTCGTGAACAAAACACAAAAAAAAATCCCTCAGGTGGAGCTTGTATTATAGTATGAATTGTCTGTTCATAATGTTTGCTCATTTTTCTGTCATTTCCTTATCTTTAGGGTATATTCTGGATATTTTGTATCGTTTTTTTACAAACATTTCTAGTTTATTTAGCATTGCTTTATTGTTTGTCTTTTGACGGGATTTAAACTGTGTGCAAATTTATTAATTTTTTCCTTTCGAGGCTCTGGGTTTTAAGCCTTGTTTAAGAGTTCTGTAACCTTCTGTATATTTTTAAAGATTTGGTTCTTATGTGTTTTAATCTGGAAAAATTTTGGCCATTATTTCTTCAAATATTTCTTCAGCTCTGTTCTCTCTTCTGAGATTCTAATTACATGTGTACTGTACCATTTTCTGTTGTCCCACAGCTCTTGGATGGTGGTATGTTTTGTTAACTTTTTTTCTCTTTGCATTTTCAGTTTGTATAATTTCTTTCATCCTGTCTTCAAGTATACTAACTCCTTAGGTGGTAAATGTTCATGTCGATGAGCCTTTCAGAAGCGTTCTTCATTTTTGTTACTGTGTTTCTGGTTTTTAGTTCATCTAGTTCTTTTTGTAGTTTCTATTTCTCTGCTGAAATTTTTTGCCTATCTTTTTCATTAGAGTCTTTAACTTATTAATCACAGTTATTTTAAATGCCCAAACTTTTAGTTCCTATATCTGTGTCATATGTGAGTCTGGTTCTGACAATTGCTTTGTCTCTTCAGACTATTTTTTCTTGCCTTTTGGTATGCCTTGGAATTTTTTTTTTTTTTTTTTTTTTTTTGCTGAAAGCCAGGTATGTTCTGTAGGGCTATGGATACTGAGGTAGTAAGATATGTAATAATCTAGACAGGAGTTGAGCTGTGTTTGAAATCTGTTATTATTACAGTTACCTGTGAGGTTTATCGTTGCTATGGACACCGGAGACTTCAGAGTCCTCTGGTGTCTTGGTTTATGTCTCCCCTTTAGGCTTTGGGTCTGCTCTTCGTACTGTTCCTCATAAACATCCTATCTCTTGCAACTTTCCCAGCTGCAACCCACTGTTGTTAGTACCACTGGAGACTTTTGGTAAGGTGTGGGAGAAGGGTTTGTTATCTGATGTTCTGAGTCTCAGTTTTTGAACTATATAGTGGGCCTGTGTCTCATGAGTGTGACCTTCACAAGTGTGTCTGCTGCTCTTGTGTCTGCTGCTCTAGGACTAGAGCTTTCCTCTCCCTTTCCTCCCATAGGAGGTATAACTAGTGTCCTCTATGGTCTTGAGGCCATTCTCCCTTCAGATTAAGACTAGGTCTGTCTATCCCTCACACCTCCACCAAACAAACAAACAAAAGACTAGGTCTGGGGCGTGCTGGTTCAGTCTGAAGAGCACGTGACTCTTGATCTCAGGGTTGTGAGTTCAAGCCCTACATTGGATATAGAGATTACTAAAAAAAAATTAAAAAGAAAAGATTAAGAATGGGTCTGAGCAGAGCAGTTTCCTCCCCTCTTGGCAGTGGCATTCCACCAGTACCCTAAGGCTGCAGGCTTCAGGTGACCTTTCCCCTGTAGTTTAAATCTTTTCTTCCTTACAGGAGTTGAGAAAGTTCAGCACTAGATGGAGCACCATCTTCTCTGTGAGAGCCCCGTGATGTTAGAGGAAACACCTATAAAAAGATGGGAATGTCCCTATTACTTCAGCCCCCAGAGGCTCAGAGGCTTCACAATATCACATTCACACTCAGTCTGCAGCAATTTACCAAATTTCTAGTTTTACCTTTCTAGTCTGGGGGTTTCTGCCTTAGGTAAGCAAATGCTTCGGTCCTGTCTCTCCCAGATTTGGGCATGGCTGATGGTTCTTTCGCCTCTATTCTTTGATGGGTTTACAAAAAAGTCATGACTTGGCCATCTGTCCACCTTTTTTCTGATTGTAAGGATGGGGACTGCTTTTTATACCACTCTGCATCTTTGAACTGAACCTGGAACCTTTAAGTCACCCGGGTAACCAATTATCTTTAAACACAAGTGCATAGCTAGTTGTTCTAACACAGCAAACTGAATGAGAAAATTCTCTTTTCTTCCCTGATAATTACCACTTTTATTATCTACCTTTTTTGATATGTCATCTTTGTCACTTGTCATATGCGATACTAAATTCCTCTGTATACATGGGTCTGTTCTGGGGACTCTCATCTGTCGTTGTGATCTATTTGTCCCCATTCTAAAACCTCATTGTCTCAGTACTGCATTTGTAATATGCTCTGAAGTCCAGTCGTGTACCTCCTCCTTCAGTGTTCTTCAGTTTAAAAATTGGCTCCACCGTTCCTAAAGTTTTTTTGCTTCCAGATTGATCAAATTCACCTTTGTGTCAAGTTTCTGGAAATCTGTTGGGGTTCTGTTGAGATTGCATTGGATTTAGAAGTGGATTTATAGGTAGAATTAACATTTTTTCAATATTGAATCTTCCCATCCAGGAACTTTGTATTTATTGGAGTCCTTATTTACGTTATAGAAAAGTTTGATCTTTTTTTTATAATGCTCTTATAATATCTTAGACTTTATGATACTCTTTATAAGAGTATTATATGTATCTTTTTTGATAATGCTCTTAAACCCACCATCCAAAATGTACAGGAAGACACTTGTAAAAAAAAAAAAAAAAAAAGAAGAAGAAGAAGAAGAAAAGTTAGGTTTATTTAGCTTGCTGTCTCAAGGGAAAATATGCCCAGAACTGTGGGAGCATCTCCATGAATGGATTGGGAAGGACTTCGCAGAGGATTTAGGCTTGTAATGGGTGATTTCAAAGGAGGGTTAAGGAAGCACAGGTCAGTTTTGACTTATCCCTTTAGAAATATGTGCTTCTAGAATGCTCAGGTTTGAACACGTGATAGCCTGTGTTCTCTCCTCAGTACAAGATGATTGGTTAAAATGAAACCTTGCCCCTCCTAGTAATATTGAATACTACATGCGTTAGCTGCAAATGGCGCATTACTCCGTTTTACCCAGTAACGAAGTGATCTTTGATTTTTGTGCAGCAGTGCACAAGCGGAAATAGGATCTCCTTTCATTTTTTCCCATGGGATCTCCTTCTGATGCTGTATTTTTCTATGTGTATCAACGTGAATGTTGCATTAAAATTCTTTTCTTTTTCCCCCTTCTCTAGCAAAATCCTTTATATGACACAGAAAGATGCAAGGTGTTCCAGTGTGATCTAACCAAAGATGACCTTCTGGAACATGTGCCCCCCGAGTCTGTGGATGTTGTCATGTTGATATTTGTACTCTCTGCGGTTCACCCTGATAAGATGCACCTTGTCTTACAAAACATTTACCAGGTTAGTAATTTGGAGCCTGGAGGTTGGACATCCTGATCTTTTGGCTTACCTCCCCTCTGAGGCTCATGTCCAGAGTCACAGAGTCCCCTCAATCTCACGAAGTGTAGGCCATGCGGTCAGTGTAGGGAAGGGCTTCTCTTACATGAAATATTCACTTTGAATTCTGCTTTGTCTGGTAGCCATCACTGCCCTTCAGTTTGGCCAGCTTTGGAGTGAGAATGATTTGGCAATTACCTGGCCTCTGTGCATGGAATAAATGCAGGCAGTCCCGACTGTAAAAGGAGAGGAAGGTATGGTTCGGGGTCAAGAATGCAGTCTGGCTTCGGAGTGCCTAAGGCCAAAACCTGGCTTCCCTGCTCAGGCAAGTTCCTTTACCTCCCTGAGCCTCAGTTTCATAACCTGTGTAATAACTGAGATGCTAGATTGTATGAAATACACGAAATATGTATAAAGCACCTAGCACAATGCCTTGAACGTGGTAAGTGCTCTTTAAAAATCAGCCATTGTTGTCACTGTCACCATTGTTACTAGAATGAGGAGAACCCAGACTGCTCTGGCCATTCAGAGTCTGCTGTAGCCCTTGGGAAGTAAAGCGTCACTCTTAAGTCATGTGACTCAAGACAAATCACCTCATCTTCCTTCCCTGGGCTTCAGTGTTCTTGGCTGTAAATGGGGGTGTCTGTCAGGGTTATTGTGAGATGCAGGTGAGATCATGAATGAGGCTGCTCTGTAAACTACGGTGGAAGCTCTCTAACCTGTGGCAACAGTGATTATTAATTTAAAAGTCAACTAAATCAAAAAATGATGAAAAAGGTACATTCTTACCTTAAACATTTTACTGTAACTTAAAATATGTTAGTATTCTTCTATCACTCTTTTGACGTCGAGCCATGGCCCTTTCTTTGAGTATGGGAGTATGTATCATCTTTCTTACCGTCTTACAAACCACATACATAGTAGAGTTTTGGCTGCTTTAAAAGTGGAGCAAAGACTTAAAAACAATTGGAAAGTAATGTGACGGCAGATTGTTTTATAAATTTACCCAGACTTACCTTTGATTCTCCCATACCTAACAGCAGTTTGTTCACGGCTTCTCCCTCAGGTCTTTTCAAAAGTATTCAGTGTACTTTTCATAGAAAATAAAAATGCTCTTTATTTGCATGGCATTGTTTCTATATTCACATATAATTCTAAATCTAAGTACAGTTGGTGTAAGCAAGTTTGGGAACCAACACAAGTGACCAGTGGTAAGCATGTAGTTCACCTGGGGGCCACTACATGGCAAGGGCACACACTCTAGAAAACCTGTTAAGCTTCACCTGTTCAGTGAGTCAGGGGCTTCAGTCAGTCTGCTTTATAAAAGGGAGAGAAGAACATTCAGCAAGTTGAAAAAGTAGATGTTTTAAATGTTTTTTAAGTAGTGAAACAAATTTCAAGACACTGGAAACCTTTTAGGGAGTAATTATTCTCACTTAAAACAATATTTTAAGAAATTCAGATATTGCCACGGTGGTTTCAACTCCCTTCTCGTGAGGTTTTGTAAGGTTTTTTCCTCCTTACTTCCCCTTTCCCTGCCCCTAGTATCTGAGCAGATGAGAACCCAGCGTATCTCCACAAATGGGCATGGAACTGAAGCTGGGTAAAGAGGGAAGAAAGGGCATCAGGGAAAAGACGGTAGGATCACCTGATTGGAAGGTCCAGGTGAAGGCAAAGGGTGATAAAAGATGGGGAAGGAGAGAGCTGGAGAGATGGGGAAGGGGGGGAATGACCAAGTGATTTGTATGACACTGAGGGACTGGAGGGGTTATGCTTTTTAGTGTTGACAAGACTTTAGGACATTACCATGGGAGTGAGTGGTTTAAAAGGGTAGAGGGACACGATCTTGGAAAAGTTCAAGTCATTAAGAGGCCAGCATATTTGGAGGGATAATCCACATATATTGAAATTACTCTGAACTAAGAATGGAGTAGTATAGGATAGAGTAGGATAGAATAAACCAGAAACATTCATCACGAAGCAGGGAAATGACCCTGGAACTGATAGATGACAGTATTAAGGGATAGCGGATGATACAATCTGATGACAAGAGATTCAGAACTAGGGAGTTTGGGGAGGAAAGAGAATACACGAGAAAGTAGCAATCAGAAGCATGGAGGGCCCCAGCCTCATCTCCAAGCCCAGTGGTACAAAGGTGAGGAGGGGAAACACGGCCATGCCTTGAGAGGTTGCAGGGAAAACAGTGTCCTCAGGGACCGTCTGTTAGCACCAGAATGTGAAAGGGACATTCAGAAGAGGCGGATAGTAGTGATTTCACTGATGAAAGGTTTCAGCGATTGGGGAGAAGTAGGAGATGGGGACAGAATAAGGAGCATCTGGAACTTGATGGGGTGAGAGTACCTACTGTCAGTATTTCTTTTCAGCATTATACTGGCGGTCCTAATCAGCTCAAAAAGACGAGAAAGAAAATGAAAGATGGGGAAAAAAATAAGGATGAGAGACAAAACTCATTTGCAAGTAATGTAATTGTCTAATTAGAATATATTAAAAGACCACAAAAGTTTAAGATGAATGTATTGTACTTGATGTCACAGAGCTATACATTTAATAAAGAGTGACATGCGTTGTGCAATCTTACTTTTCCGTTTAATATACATTTTTAATTTTAATTAAAAAAATTTTTTTAGGTTTATTTATTTATTTTGAAAAAGGGACAGAGAGAATCCCAAGCAGGCTCCGCACTGTCAGCACAGAGTCTGATGTGGGGCTCGAACCGACAAACTGTGAGATTATGACCTGAGCTGAAACCAAGAGTCCGAGGCTTAGCTTACTGTGCCACCGACACCCCCTCCCCCCCTTACATTTTATGTTTTGTTGTTATTTGATTGTTTGGGGGGTTTTGGTAGGGTGTTTTTGTTTGTTTTTTGAGCAAATTGACAAGGTGATTCTAAGTTTACATGAAAGAACAAAGGTCAAAACACATCTGAAGAAAAACAAGATGGGAGAAATCCATACCAGATAAAAAGACTTCTTACTGCTACAGGAATTAAGACAGAATGTGACAGCTTACAAATAGATGCACGCATATGTGGAGATTCGCTATATGGTAGAGGTGACAGCGAAGATCACTGGGAAGATAGGGACTGTTCAGTAAGTGATGCTGGGACCACTGGGTGTCCATGTAGGAAAGAATGATGGTACTCCTCCTCACATCCTATACAAAAATTGTTCTCGGATGAATTAAAGACTTAAGTGAAAAAGACAAAAGTTTAGGCCTTGCAGAAGAAAATACAGGAAAAAGTCTTTACGACCTCAGTGTGGGGAGTTTTCTCAAAAGATGACACAAAGCATTGTAAGCATAAAGATGATTATAATAGAAGTAGGAGTTTCTGTTCTTCAAAAGACAATATAATACAAAGAAACTAAAAAAAAATACTTTGGGAAAATAAAGTCTATAAAATGGTTCAAAGATTAGTACCCAGAATACGTGAGAAATTCCTGTCAAAGAAATACAAACAAAAAAAAAAAGAAGAAATGCAAGCAAATTAATAGAAAAATGGGCAGACGTGAATAGTTTTATTGAAGAGAACACACATATGAAAAGGTCACCTCAGCACCCCAGGAAATGTAAAATAACCCCCCAGTGAGATACCGCTAGGCTAACCGAATCAGAGACGTCTGACAAAGCCAAGTATTGCTGAGGGGATGCCTGTTCTTGATTTTTCAATGGAAACGACAGGGACGCCTCAGTGGCTCAGTCAGTTCAGTACCTGGCTCTTGGTTTCAGCTCAGGTCATGATCTCGTGGCTTCGTGAGTTTGAGCCCCACGTCAGACTCTGCGCTGGTAGTGTGGAGCCTGCTTGGAATGTTCTGCCCGCCCCCCCCCCCCCCGAGCCCCGCCTCTCCCCACTCACGCAGTCTCTGTCTCTCTCAGGATAAACTATTAAGCATTTTTTTAATGGAAACTTACAGTGTATTATTTATAGTTTGATAGTTCTGAAATGTTTTTTTACTGAGTTGAGCCATCTCAGTCCACACCTGGCCCCTGTTGTAACCTTTCTTTAATAACAGATTCCATTTCAGCAGTTACCATTTCTATTTTTACCCCCAGTACAGACCTCTTTTCAGCTGATCCGGAATGAGTTCACAGTGGTAGTAGATTGCCATCCCTCTGCCATCATACGTGCTGCCTGATTCATTCATTTGAAATCATGTGCTTCATCTGAAAATTACAGAAGGAGAAACAGTCTCTCAGCTTCTGACAATAATAAGACAATAAGCCTCTGACAATAAGACCCAAAGGTTGGCAGCTCTGAGGCGCCGCATGAACAACCACAGTAATAAGCTGTTGTAAGATACTGTAGAATGTTAACACTGAGCATTTTTGAAACTAGGTTTCAACTTAAGACAACCTTAAGGTTGGATTCCCTTATTTTGGGAATAGAGTGAAGTAACAATAGACAATTTGTCATCAGAAGACCTGGTTGGTTGTCTGCCAGTGCCACCAACTTGCCTTGAAATCTCAGACAAGTCGCTTTGAGCCTTACTTGCTGTAACATGGTCTAATAGACCTCACCCCTGTCCCTCCCCTCCCCTAACCTACTTTTTAGAGTTGTTTGGAGAATGAAAGAATATAATGGTGAAAAATGCCTGTTAACTGTACCGTGCCATGATCAAAGGAGGCATTAGTATTGAACTTACTATTTTACAGACAAGAAAACACAGGGATGAAATTACTTGCTCAAGGTCATTCAACTAGTTATGGAAGAACTGGGATATGAATCAGGATTTCCAAATTCCTGAGTGAGTGCTCTTTCCACTGTCCCCTGGAGCCTGCCTGCCTTCTACAATTAAGAATGAGCCTTTTTCATATAAACTGAGTTTTTCAGAATTTTCTCTTCATAATCATTCACATTTTTTAAAACTTAGCATTCTAGACTAAGATAGGATGTTTTTTTTTTTTTTACCCAAGAGGCTCTTAATACTGATGATATTTAAAATGCATGCCTTCAGTGCTAAGAATTTACCCAATGAGAAAACTGCAGCTCACTTGGAAATATTAGGGAAAATCTTTCATCCCCTATTCAAGAGGAAATAGGTCAAACTGCATCAAAAATCTAATATTATATGTCATGTCTTAAAAAAATCATCTTATTGTTGTGATGAATCAGAATAAGGTTTAATTGGGGTGCCTGGGTGGCTCAGTTGGTTAAGTGTCCAAGTCTTGATCTCAGCTCAGGTCTTTTTTTTTTTTTTAATGTTTTATTTTTGAGATGGGGGGAGGGGCAGAGAGAGAGAGAGGGAGACACAGAATCCAAAGGAGGCTCCAGGCTCTGAGCTGTCAGCACAGAGCCTGACATGGGGCTCAAACCCATGAACCACGAGATGATGACCTGAGCTGAAGTTGGGACACTTAACTGACTGAGCCCCCAGCACCCCGATCTCAGCTCAGGTCTTGATTTCAGGGTTGTGAGTTCAATCCTTACGTCGGTCTCTGTGCTGGGCGTGAAACCTACTTAAAAAAAAAGAAAATACAGAATAGGGTTTAATAAAAGTAAAGTCCCCTTTTAAGTCCACTCTTATTTGGTAGTGTTAATGCATTTTGAAAGAATTCTCACATAAAAAGCAAATGTCATAGCACGTACCACTTTCTCTTCATTCTGAAAAGCGTATGTTTCTTGCTTTGTAAGATAAGGATGGTTATAATACCCACACCCTGTCTCCGAAAGGCCTTAGTGGGGGACTCCCAGCTGGGCCTGCCCCTGATCCCCTTCCCTCCGCTACTGCACTGGCCTGAGGACCTCTTAGGCAGCGCATGTGGGAAGAATCTTCAGTTACCCCTCCTCCCCTTAGCCTCTCTTCCTGTCAGGAGTGTGAATGGAATTGGAATGACACCTCCCCCCGTCCCCATCCAGGGCTGGCAGGTGTCTCTGATCCTACAATATGATGCCTTTTGACCCAATTGTGAGTCTTGACTCCCCCCACTTAGTGGCCAAGGTGTGGATCGTGGTAGAAATCACTTACTCTTAGCTCATGTCCGTTTCCTTATCTTGCACGAGGATGATGATCACTCCTTTCTCCCTCCCTCCTGTCTGGTAAACTACCCAGTGCTGTCAGTGTGGTGGGCAAGCTATGCATAATTGTAGCAGAGTGAAACCCAAGCTGACACCTAGAATGAGGAAAGCCAGCCAGAATCAGTAAGAAGCAAAATGACATGTTTTTTTTTAAAGGGTCAGTTTGACTTCAGGGTCATATGCTAGGAGATGGCTAATAAAATGTCAGGAGAACATGCCTTAAGATAAGACGTTCACTTAATGTCAGTAACATTTTAGTTAATATGACATTGAACCTTGTAAAGTGCTCAAGAAGTATCCCTCGAATGCATGGGGCCCCGCAGGTCTTGCTATACCTTTGATTAGGAGGCTCTTTTTCCTTCCAACTCTGGATGGTTCAGTCTGGTTCCTTTCATAATTACCACAAATGAAAGTTATTTTAATCCCTAAATCAATCAGATTGTATTTTATTTGAGTAAGTTTTATTTGCCTGGGTTCCCCAGAGTTATGTGCCACCTGCTTTTGTTTCATAGGTATTGAAACCAGGCAAAAGTGTCTTGTTTCGTGACTATGGCCTATACGATCATGCCATGCTTAGGTTTAAAGCTGGCAGCAAACTTGGAGAAAACTTTTATGCTAGACAAGACGGAACCAGATCATATTTTTTTACTGATGGTAAGGTTAATGGAATTTTATGTTTACTTGCTCACATTATCACTGTCGTACTGGTCGGGGGTTGGGGGCAGCTGCATGCAGCACAAGGTCCCGGATGGAATGGTCTCCCGATGCACACCACTTAGCACCTGGGATGACAGGGACACAGCCCCGGCCATGGTGAGCTCACAGGCCTCTTCTGGTGACAGTGTCTAGTTAGTGGACAGGCTCTGACATGCCACGTGGCTACCCTACCAGGAAATGTGCTGGAAAATCAGGGCAAATCAGGATCTTCACTTTGTTACATCACAAAGAAAACAAGTAGAATGGGACGCCAGGCTGGCTCAATCAGAAGAGCATATGTGACTCTCGATCTTGGGGGTTGTAAGTTCAGCCCCACATTGGGTGTGGAGGTTACTAAAAATAAATAAACTTAAAAAAAAAAAAAGTAAGTAGGATAGTATAATGCCTGGAGATTACATCCCCAGGTCATAAAGGCAAGAAACCTTTTTTATAAAGGTTTTAAGTATGCAAATTTACTATAGAGGTCTTTAAAAAGTCACTTTTTTAAAAATTCCTCCTTCACATTTATTCATTTTTGAGAGAGCACAAATGGGGGAGGGGCAGAGAGAGAGGGAGACACAGATTCTGAAACAGGCTCCAGGCTGTGAGCTGTCAGCACAGAGCCCGATCCGGGGCCTGAACCCACAAACTTCGAGATCATGACCTGAGCCAAAGTCGGCCGCCCAACTGACTGAACCACCCAGGTGCCCCTAAAAAGTCACTTTGATAAGAAAAGCATCCAACCACTGAACATTATTTCAGTCTTATACAAGATATTTTGAACATTAGTTTTAAGCCTACTTAATAATTTGGATCACAAAATAATTAACCTTCTCAAACTCTATTTTTACAACCATTTGTGTTTCTCGAAGTATTCTTTTGGATGTAAAATGAAATCAGACATGAGTGATTACCGTTACAACTGCAAAGCTGTAAAAAGGTGAAAAATTAAAAATTTTCATGCTCAGATTCCTGAAACTCTCAATTGTAAATAATTGAGCAGACGCAGTGATGTCTGCAGAGTACGTCAGAGCACATTCTTCGGAGTAGTGCCCTAAGAGTCTTCATTTTCGCTACATACCCACTCTGTTCGTTTCAGTTAACGTAGTGATGTATTATTTGGGTTAAATTTTCCTAATGGAATATCACTAAAAAGGGATACCTCCCCCACTCTGGTCACAGATTTTCCTCCTTCGTATCAGGATAGATGAGATGCTAGGTGAAGACTTTGTATGAATCTAGCCACTTTGAAGTTTGTTTCTTTTTACTCGGACTTTTGTAACTGGGGACTCATAATTTTAGTAGGGCAAGGTGGCCATACTCCAGGTTGTCCTTAAACTTCTCTGATGAAATTATTTACTTGGGGGTTTCTATTTGGGTGTAAGATGAGAAGTAGGAGTGTGTTACTTTCCAAAACAAAACCTTCTATAAATTTTAACACTGGAATTTTTGTTACATCAAGAAAATACCATTACCCCCATCCCTCCCTTTACCACTGCAGAGTAAATGTAGAACCAAGAACACGAGCATTGCAGAGGCACCTGAGTGGCTCACTTAAGCATCCAACTTCAGCTCAGGTCATGGTCTCAGGGTTTGTGAGTTCAAACCCTGTATTAGGCTCTGAGCTGTCAGTACAGAGTCTGGAGCCAGCTTCATATTCTGTGTCTCCCTCTCTCTCTGCTCTTCCCCTGCTCATTCTCTCTCTCTCTCCTCTCTCTCTCTCTCTCAAAAATAAGTAAGCAAACAAAAAGCCATGAGCATTGTTGATCTGCTTCCTTACAGAATTCCTGGCTCGGCTCTTTATGGACACAGGTTACGAAGAAGTGGTGAATGAGTATGTGTTTCGCGAGACGGTGAATAAAAAAGAAGGCCTGTGTGTGCCGAGAGTGTTCCTTCAGAGCAAATTCCGAAAGTGTCCTAAGAACCCAACTCCCGTGACCCCGGGCCTGGGTCACAAGTCCTGACCTTTCACGAGGTTGACATTTGTGCCTCCCCTTGAAGAGGAAAAGCTAAAGTCACTCTATTTTGTATATTTTAACTTTTTAAAACTGAGTTTATATAATTTTTATATTAAAAATGGCAAGTGTGTGTGTATATTATAGAAATGCAAATAAAATTTCCAGGCCTGAAAAGGGAAGAAAGTGTGATGGTATAATGTAGTGTAGCCATGCTGCCAGACTGAAATTCCACGAAGGGGAAAGCGGAAGTGCTTAAAGAGCTCTTTGCCGTCACTCCTGTGGGTCTGTAAGTGGGCCCCAGACAGCATGGCAGCCAATCCTATGGAAAAATGAGGCCAAATAGACTAAAATAACACATCCAGATGTATTTTTAGCCTGAAGGATTGTTCTCTTTTCTTCTTTTTTTTCCAGTGTCTCATATTTGCCCATTTTTCTCCGCTTCATTCACTTATGTGCCTCTTCAAGACCAGTGTTTCACAAATACAGCTTTCGCTAGGACTCAAGAACCCACCACGGCTCCCTGCCTAATTCTTGAGGCCCTCTGTAGTTGAGCCAGGCCCCAGCCACCCTGCCCCAGGGAGAGAGGGGAAGGCCATCTACCCGATGCAGTCTCTCCAGGAAGATGGTGGATGGACTGACCCAAGTCCCTACTGGGATATGAAGCAGTGGCCTGGGAGGTAAATGACTGACATGGCCCAAATCACACAGCTAGTGTTGCAGTGGCATATGGAGAAATTCTTAAATTGGTCTGCTGACCTGTTTTCCAAGTATCCCCAAATAATGCTTTTTTCTTGATGACCTAAAAGCAAAGTGCTGTTGGCTCACTAACAGAAGATCCTGTAAAGCCTTCATGTTTCCCCTCTGCAGAGAGCTTGTCTATGAGAACATTTGTCTGGAGTCTGTTGAGTGTGTTCTGCACTTGCAGCAAGCTAAGGCCCTTCAACATCTGAGGAGGGAGGTCCCCGGCGAGATTGGGCTGCATAATAGTCCTAGCCGGTCTGTACGACTGGAATCCAGCCTCCTGGCTCCTGGAGAGAAGCGGGACAGGCGTTGGGGCTCAGGCAGAGTGCCGGCTGGCATCCTGCCCCCTGGGCCTGACTTCTTGGGAGGGGCCTCTGGGGATGGGGCAGCGGAAGCCAGAGGAACCCCAATGTCTTGGTCTGTTGCTTCATACACTCTCCTTTCTATTGAGGGCTAAAAGGTGGCTGGCTATGCTAGGTGAGAGCAAAACCGATGAGGAATTGTACAGAGTTTGTCTTTTGCAGTGTTTTTTTTCCTTTGAATCAGCTAGTAAAGATGGCTCTCTTGCAGGGCTTGTGGTCCCTTTCCTAGATTTCGGGTCAAGCCTGGCCCCAGAGCATCTGGTACGGGAGAGCCAGGACCAGCCACAGGCTCTCCACTTCCAGTCCAGGGATCCTTCCTCTAAGCCTTCTCCAAGTGAACCCCACTCCAGCTTCAACCCCAGGACGCCCCTTCCACAGAAGTCTTTCCCTGCATGAGATCTGACCAGCGTCACTTGGGTTTCAGTGGCTGAGCTGAATAAAAACAGGGTATTTAAAGTAGCAAGTAGGGAGCTGTGTAGGGTAATAGGATAAGCATGGGCTTTTGTTATCAGAAGTCACTTGGAATTGTGACCTCATCATTTATCCTCATTTGTAAAATGGGGATAAGTGCTAGAAGCACACCTACTGGAGATCACTGATCCAAGGCAGACGTTCTCACGAAAGCTGAACAGGCTGATGAGGACCCCGGCTGTAAGAAAAGGCCTCTCCACCTTTACTAGTAGTTGGCTGAGGGGACACCCTTGAAGAAGACCGACAGTTTCCTCCAAACACAGCTTGGAGTTGTCTCTATCCACAGGAGCAATTATGGCCCCAAAGCCCTACCCCATAAAAGAAAGGCTGCAAAGTTTTCACTTGGAATATTTAAAGTTGGCCTAAAGACAAACCCACCTTTGACAGTGAGCAAGGGAACCTCTCAGCAACCCCACTCTGAAATACATCAGTTGTAGGGGCACTTAGCTGGCTGTTGGTGGAATATGCGACTCTTGGATCTCGGGGTTGTGAGTTTGAGCCCCACATTGGGTGAAGAGATTGCTTAAAACTAAATCTTTAAAATAAAATAAAATACATCGGCTATAAAATATCCTACTTAAATGAATGAGGTGACATAGTCCATCAGGGTTTTAGCTATGAGCTAATGGTTTGGATTAAGAAACAACAAAAATAAGGCTAAGCATAATAAAAGCATGGCTTCAGTCCCACTGCCTCTGTGCCTTCCTATTGATTCTCCCCAGGCAAACCTCTATCATTGCACCACAGGTTAAGGCAGTAGAGCCTCAGGGTTTTCCACAATTTGGGCTCCAGGGACCCAGGAAAGCAAAGCCACAGTTTAGTAGCAAAACTAACAGCATTTGTTGAATCATAGACTACAAGGAGTCCACCAGTATGGCCTTGTCTTCACAGACAGAAAACAGCCTCAGAAAGGTAGTGAGTACTCGTTAACAGTGCTATTGAAAATAATAGAAGTACCATAGCATTATATAGTTAGTATCTATACTGTGTATAGTATATATATTATACTGTCCAATATATACCCTATACTGTACCGTACTAGGTATTTCTTTTGAGTTTTTGATATACTACCTAAAAAATACTAATAAAATTATATTGTTTGGAGTTTGGAAATCTGGGTTCAAATCCAGGACTTGCCCCACACACGTCACCAGCTTTTCAGAGCCTCAGTTTTCACATCTGTAAGGCTGAGCTCCTGCCCCCTATAGCACAGGGCTGCCGCCAGCAGCACTCACTTGGGAGTGCTTTGTTCACTAAAAAGTGCCAGCCAAGTGCTGGTTATTTCTATTAGTTTGCATTCCCCAAGAAAATAACCTCTCCCATTATTATTAAGTCCCAATTTCTCCTCCCAGAAGCCTGTCATTTTTAAGCGTAGGGTCCTCAAAAGGGGCCGGGATTTGGATATGCTGCCGCAAGGTGGTGCTAGATGCTAAATAATCCCATTGACCTTTCCTCTCACCTTAATGGCAGTTCTAGCGTGTCCATTTTTATTGTCATCGAAAAGGAAGGCAAGTGCTGACAAATGTGTTTCCTAGGTCAACTTTATCCCATAAGATCAATTTTGGCCTCATTGTGGAAATAAAGCAAGGATGCTTTTATCCAGCGTCCAATCTATCTTACCTACAGAAGGTAGTTTGTTTTCAACCGAATTTGGGCAACATTTTAGGCAGTAGGTTCTAAGAGGGTCTGCAAGGCCCCACCCCCCTCTCATCCGTGAATGGTTCTGTGGATTCAATTTTACTGTTGCTAGGGATTAACGCAAAGCAAGAGAAGGGAATGCAGCATGGATACTTGTTTGCCTCACACATCATTCATAGTTGTCTTTGACAGCATTCGGCTCCCTATTCCACAGTAGTCAACCAAGGACGAGAAAATTGTGAAATAAATCATGTGCACCAAGAGAGTGAAGCAGGACCATGTTTGCTGTTGGGAAGCAAATATTGAATATAAACGTAAGTAGACTCTGCTCCTGAAGCCAAATGATTCATTAAACACAAAATTAGCTACTTTTTCACTTTTCTGCCCTTCTCACACTAGTGGCATTTCAGTAGATTGTGTTCATTAGGTACCAACTGGAATCAGGGCGCTGTAGGGTCACCCTGGCTGGAGTATAGGAGTGGGACAGCGTGGGCACACACGGAGGTAGGGGACTTCACTGAGTCAAAGTGGGGCAGCCAAGAAACCAACCACAAACACTCAGCACCAGAGGAAAGAAAAAGAGGAAGAGAGGCTATGGAAAACCTGAGTGTGACAACTGTCACCATCACTTGGAAGGAATATTTCCACACTTCTCAGTAGAGGCGTCATATGCCCCTGTGTAGGGCATGGCTGTGGAAATGAGAACGTGACGCAGAGCTCCTCTACAGTATCTTTCCAAGCATGTCTGGAAAAACATCGTAACTAGCAAAATGAGACCATTCCTAGAGGAAATACAACTTCTAACAAAATGGTCTAATTAGTTAAAAATAACTAATTAGAAATAGTTACTAAATTGAGACTCCCTTTGTCACCTTTCAAATGAATAAAATTTTATACATGCTCATACTCAGGGTGCCTGGGTGCCTCGGTTGAGCGTCTGACTCTTGATTTCGGCTCAGGTCATGATCTCACGCTTTGTGAGATCGAGCCCCTCGTCGGTCTCTGCGCTGATAGTGCAAGCCCACTCAGGTTTCTGTCTCTCACCGTCTCTCTCTGCCCCTGTCTCTCATGCATGCTCTGTCTCTCAAAAATAAGTAAATATTAAAAAAAAAAAACCAATAGGGTAATAATGCTGGTAAAGGAATGGAGAGACTGATTTTGGAGGTACAAAAATATGACTTCTCTAAAACAGCACTGTCCACTAGAACTTTCTGAAATGATGGAAATGATGTCTAGCTGCATTTTCCAATATGGTAGCCACTACCCACATGTGGCTACTGAGGACTAAGGCTAGTGGCCAGTGCAACAGAGGAACCGATTTCAAAATTGCATTTAAATATAAATGTAACTAGCCACATGCAGCTAGTGGCTACCATATTGGACAGTGCAAGTCTAGAACACAAGCATTGTGTAGCAGATTTCATAAATCTGTACATAATCTTTGATCCAGTAATCCCATATTTAGGAATCCAATTTAAGGGAATAATTTGAGGTATATATATGAAGATTGTCATCAAAAATTCTATTTAGAATAGTGTGAAGGTGACAACAGCTTAAATAAATATAGGAGATTGGTTATATAAATTAAACCATAAATTACAATGTAATGAGCATGGAACATGCTCATTATATAATGTAAGTAAGCAGGAATATAAAACTGCACAGAAGCATGGTTTCAGTTATGTTTAATACTAAATATTGTAAAAGGATAGGTGGATACATATTTTTTAAAAGCCCACCTAGGGAGGAACCAATTTAAAATGGTTACAGTATTTAGTTCAGGGTCGTACAATTACAGCTGCTACTTTTTCTTCTTTTTACTTTTCTAAAATCTACATGCTTTTTTGTAATGAGCATATATTGCTTTTGAGTTAAGAACAAAAATGTAATCTAACATCCCCCAAACTCCTTTCCAAAACTCACAAGTTAAATGAACTAAAATCCTTTTGGCAAATCTGCTAGAAATGCCATTTCAACCTCTCATATTCTTACCCACCAGGAGCTAGAGGACACCTCCTGAGGGAGAGAATGGGTGTCTTAGGGATTCTTTTTGTTCCTAATGCCCTGTCATTCACAGTGAGGTGCCTCAGATTGGGGGGTTTTCATCTGTTCAGCTGGGCCATCCACCTGATGGCTATGAATTTGGAAATGCAGATCCTTCAGTTTGGGGAAATTTACTCCAATTATTTATTTAATGACTTCCCTCCCCCAGCGTGCATGCACTCACTCACACACACACACACACACACACACACACACACACACACACACTGCTCATTCTCTTCCTGGAGCTCTTACTATTAAAACATTGAACTTTCTCTAACAATACCATAATTTTACAGTCTGTCCTCTCTTTTTCCACCATCTCTCTTTTTTCACGTTTTGCTTTCTGGGAGCTCTGATTCACAATCCTTCGCTGAGTTTTTAATTTCTTTCATATTTTTATTTTTTATACATTTTTTAAAGTTTATATTTATTTTGAGAGAGAGAGAGTGCCAGTAAGGGGCAGAGAGAGAGGGAGAGAGAGGATCCCAAGCAGGCTCTGCACTGTCAGCACGGAGCCTGCTGTGGGGCTCGAACTCAAAAACTGTGAGATCATGACCTGAGCCAAAATCAAGAGTCAGACGCTTAACTGACTGAGCCACCCAGGCACCCCGTCTGCTTTCATATTCTTAAATTTCAGGAACCCTTTTTTATTCTTTCATTGTACATTTTAAAAATAGAAACCTAGTCTTCTTTCATGGATGCAGTGTCTTCTATCTCTCCAAGGCATACATTCTCCACAGGGCCACTACTGTCCCCAAAGGCACAAAACTTGGTCCTTTGGGGATTGGCAAAAAAAAAAAATTAGATATCACAATGATTTGGGGCCCTTCGAAACTCATCCCTATCTGACAAAATCATATCCTTTAATATTTAATTTCTCTCATTAGGGAAAATAAAATTGAATTCTATTTTTTCTCCTTAGAGTTGTACTTTAGGCTATCTCCCTGTACAGTGTCTGTGTATTAGTCTGTGTTCTCCAGAAAAACAGAACCTATATATAGATATATAGATAGATACATACAACTTGAACAACACAGGGGCTAGTAAAAAATCCGCAATAACTTAACCCTACTGTTGACTGGAAGCCTTACTGATGACATAAATGGTCAATTAACACATATTTTGTATGTTATCTGTATCATACACCCTATTCTCACAATAAACTAAGCTAGAGAAAAGAAAATGTTAAGAAAACCATAATAAAGAGAAAATACATTTATAGTACTGTGCTGTAAAAAAATCTGCATATAAGTGGACACAGTTCAAACCCATGTTCAAGTCTCAATTGTATAGTTTACGTATACACACACACACACACACACACACACACACAGTTAGAACTACTATAAGGAAATGGCCCACACCCTCAAGAAGGCTAAGAAGTCTAAGATCTGTAGTCCCAGGTCAAGGACAGTCAGGCAGAGAGAAAGAATTCATCTTACTCAGCCTTTTATTCGATTCAGGCCTTCAACAGATTGGGTGAGGCCCACCCACATTGGGGAGGGCAACCTGCTTTATTCAGTCTACTGATTCAGATATAAATCTCATCCAGAAATGCCTTCACGGACACATCTAGAAATAATTTAACCAGATATCTGGGTACTCTGAGATCCAGTCAAACTGACAAATTAATCGTCACACTGTTTTTTTTTCTCTTTTTTCCCCTTTCCTGTTTCGGTCTCTCTATTTTTGGGCGCTTTTCTCAGACATGTGGTGATCCTCGGTTTTCCATTTATATTTTAGAATGGGGAGCTGCTGGGAAGCTCTGAGCATGAGGGGGAGCTGTCACTGTGGGCTTCCCTGTGTGGTGATCTGACTAGGCTGTTGCTTAGTATAACCTCTAGTCTGCTATCTTTAGGTCTCTCCAGAAAATAATCTTTCAGCCTCTGACTGTGGATACGATTCTCGCTACTCGTGATCTAGAAGGCAAGCCGGTGTGGAGTGGGGAGAATCTCAACATCTGGCACGTAAGCTTTCACGGAGTTTCCTGGGAAAGTGTTTAGGAGCACTATTTACGGTATAGTGGTACTTCCTGTTTTGCCTGGTGGCCCCTTATGCAGAGACATTCTGTGTTTAGCCTCTAGTCTTGTTCTGGGGTGGGGACCCTACAGTTGTCTGGCCTTGTGGACATGGGGAGGGAGCTTGGGGGTATAACTGCTCCTCAAAAACTGTCAACCACTGCACCCACACTTCTAGAAATAGCTGGTGCTGCCTGATCCTGAGGCACAAAACCTTTGGGAGTTCTCCACACAGACTGAGTTGCTTTCTTGTCTTTCATCACTATCGGCTTCAGATTCAGCTTCTCAGGTACACTAGGTCAGTTGTTACTCATCCTTCTGCTTTCAAGTCCTCCCCCCGTTTTCTCATGTCTTTATGACTTTATCTTGTACAAAATCCCTTTTGCTATCATTCTAGTGGCGTTTCTAGAAGGAGCTGAAATAAGTACATGTACTTAGTCTGCCATCTGCAACCAGTTGGGTTGGGCAGGAAAGGGCAGCACATAGACTGAGGGACAATTTGAGGAAAGAGATTGGTGTGATTGCCAAGCGCAAAGGGGCTGAAGGATTTGGAGGGAGGGAGGCACCTCAGGGGAGCTGAACTTGTGGCATGCGCTTAGAACGGAAGATAGGCTAGTTCCAGGTATTCCCTTGGGCAGAGGCCAGGAGGTTACTGAATCAGGGTCAGGTCGCATTCGGAGAGCTGCTTTAACCTGTGTCCCAGTGTATGTATCAAAGGCCTTAGAAACGGCCGTACTTTTTTCGCATTAACTTAATTCGTAGGATTCTTTCCTCAGAGACAAGCTAACATATCTATAAGGACTTCTTTACGAAGGTGTTTCTTAGCAGCATTATTTGGAATACTAAATGTTAGAAACAGTCGAAACCAGGGTTCAGCCGCTATGACCCATGGATCAAATCCAGCCTTTCTCCTATTTCGGTAAGTAAAGTTGCTTGAAGCACAGCCACACCCGTGTACACATTGTTTATGTTTCCTTTCGTGCTCTCACAGCAGACTATGGCCAGCAAAGCCTAGAATATTTTCTAACTGGTCCTTTAAGAAAGAGTTTGCTGACCCCTGGTCTAAATGACTAGTGAGGGAATGGATGAGCCAACGAAGGTACATCATACGACAAAATAGAACATAGTCAATGAACACTATATATAGGAAGATATTTTTTCTTTTTAACTGGTGAAAAATATGTGTAACATAAAATTTATCATCAACCATTTTTAAGCGGACAGTTCAGTAGTGTTAACTATGTTCACATTGTTGTAAAAGAGCTTCACAACATTTTCATCTTGCTGGGCACCTGGGTGGCTCAGTCGGTAAAGCATCCGACTCTTGATTTCGGCTCAGGTCATGCTCTCACCGTTCATGAGATCGAGCCCCACGCTGGGCTCTGCACTGACAGCATGGAGCCTGCTTGGGATTCTCTCTCTCTTTCTCTCTCTCTCTCTCACCCCTTCACTGTCCCTCCCCCACTCATGCACGTGCGCTCTCTCTCTCAAAGTAAACATTGTTTTATATGAAAAAAATGAACATTTTCGTCTTGTAAATCTGAAACGTTGTAGCCACTTAATACCATTTTCCTTTTCCCCTCCCCTCCCTAGGCTCTGGTGAGCACCATGATACCTTATGTTTCTGTGAATTTGACTACTTTAGTTATCTCACATAAGCAGAATCATATCAGTTTTTTGTCTTTTTTTGTGACCGGCTTATTTTATCTAGTGTAATATCCTCAAAGTTTATCCATGTTGTAGCCTGTAACAGGATTTCATTCCTTCTTAAAGCCGAATAAAATTCCACTTTGTGTATATGCCACAGTTTGCTTATCCATTCATCTACCAGTGGATATCTGGGTGGCTTCGACCCTTTGCCATCGCGGATATGCTGCTGTAAACACAGGTGTACCAGTCTCTCTGAGACCCTCCTTTCAACTCCTTTGGCTGTATACCCAGAAGCAGAATTGCTGGATCGTATGGTACTTCTACTTGTAATTTTTAAGAAACCTCAATGCTTCATTCCATAGTAGTTGTACCACGTTTCAGTCCTACCAGTTGAAACAAAGGTTCTGATTTCTCCACATCCTCAGCAACACTTGTTAATGTGTATATTTTTGACAGTAGCATTCTAATGGATATAAAGTGATATCTCCTTGTGGGGGATTTTTTTTAATTTTAATTTTATTATTTATGTATTTGCTCTGAAAATGTAGTCATTTTTATGTAGAAGTAAGTTATTTATATTAACATGTAGTGGGTTTATTCTCATTCTGAAATGAATCCACAAACGTTTTAGACATTTCTCAGTTTTAATTTCTAATATGGTACACATCAATAGCTAGAACTCGCATAAACGAAAGTTCTTTGGAGTCCTCCACAATTTTAATAATCTCTCTCTTTTTTTTTGGAGGCCAGCAGTCTGATATCAGCTTTATTGGGCCAAAATCAAAGTGTTAAGTACTGAAAGTACTTATATTTGGGGAAAAAATACAAAATCATATTAGAAAGCATGCCAAGAAATCAGAAGTATTTAAACAATTCAATGGTGGATGAAACTCTTAAATTTGGTTCTAACAAGGATGTCGAGATAGGACAGTTTGGTAGCTGATTACAGAATAAACTATACATGTAGGGGAAAACTGTTCAAAGGGGTAGGAAGGCAGTGAGCAGGCCTATAAGGAGTTGCTGTAAAGGACCATGTGGTTAGTAAACTGAGTTTTTTTTTTAAGTAATTTATTTACATCCAAGTTAGTTAGTATATAGTGCAACAATGATTTCAGGAGTAGATTCCCTAATGCCCCTTACCTATTTAGCCCATCCCCCCTCCCACAACCTCTCCAGCAACCCTCTGTTTATTCTCCATATTTAAGGGTCTTTATGTTTTGTCCCCCTCCCTGTTGCTTCCCTTCCCTTATGTTCATCTGTTTTGTATCTTAAAGTCCTCATATGAGTGAAGTCATATGATGTTTGTCTTTCCCTAATTTTGCTTAGCATAATACCCTCTAGTTCCATCCACGTAGTTGCAAATGGCAACATTTCATTCTTTTAAATTGCCAAGTAATACTCCATTGTATATATACACCACATCTTCTTGATCCATTCATCCATCGAGGGACATTTGGGCTCTTTCCATACCCTGGCTATTGTCGATAGTGCTGCTATAAACACTGGGCTGCGTGTGCCCCTTCAAAACTGTATCCCTGTATCCCTTGGATAAATACCTAGTAGTGCAATTGCTGCGTTGTAGGGTAGTTCTACCTTTAATTTTTTGAGGAACCTTTATACTGTTTTCCAGAGTGGCTGCACCAGTTTGCATTCTCATTGTGGTTTTTTTTAATGTTTATTTATTTATTTTGAAAGGTGGGGTGGGGGGAGAGCATGAGCAAGGGAGGGGCAGAGAGAGATTGAGAGAGAGAGATACACAATCCCAAGCAAGCTCCACACTGTCAGCGCAGAGCCCACTCTGGGGCTCAAACTCACGAATTGTGAGATCATGACCTGAGCCGAAATCAAGAGTTGGACACTTAACTGACTGAGCCACCCAGGCGCCCCATCTCACTGTGGTTTTAATTCACATTTATCTGATGATTAGTGCTGTTCATAATCTTTTCATATGCTTCTAGGCCACTTATATATCATCTTTGGGAAAATGTCTATTCCAGTCCTTTCCATTTTTGTTGTTTGCCATTGTTATTGAGTTATAGTTCTTTATATATCGTAGCATCCCTCTTTTGCTGGAGTCCTTTCCTGGTTTTCTAAGGGCCTGGGTGTTGTAGTTTTCAGCTGGTCTGTACAGTTCTCACAGAGGTATTTTGGTCCATACATGAAGTTAGCTCTGTGTCTCTGTGGGGGAAGGAAAGCCTGTGCCTTCCTAGTCTGCCATCCTGCTGATGTGACTGTCATAGGAAAATGTTTTTAGCATTTTAGTACAATGTTTATGTTTCAATGTTAAGCTTAAAAATGATCCAAATATAAAATTATACAGTCTGTTCTAAACTATATAAAAATATTCTTAGAAAAATACGGGTGAGAAATGTAGTACAATAAAATGTTAATTCTTTTCTGTGCTCTCCAAATACTTTACAACAAATATTTATAATCAGGAGGGAGAAAGGCAATTTAAAAAAAACAACTGGAAGCTCAGAGGTAGACCAGGGATCAGATTAAGAAAGGGGTCTTTTGTATTCAGGGACCCAAAGAGCAGAGAAATTCGGAAGGCATGCAGGATTGAGTTAGAGAAAAGAGAACAGAACAGTACAAAGAGTAAGAAAAAATGAGTAGAAGTGAGGCAGCACCTCTGGGAAGGTTGGGTGGGGAGACAAGAAATAACCTTACAAGTCAACCAACATGTCCGAGAAGCTGACCCTGGAACGCCCCCGGTGGATGCATACTCTGCCTCGGAAGACTTCCTCCCGCTGTGACGTGGCCTGTACCCTTTAAACATGAGGGTCAGCACGAGGCATGGGAACCACAGGGGAAGAGAAAGGGCAAACGCTAGGAATTTCAGTCCTTCACGTAATAGCAGTCCAAGGTTGCCCAACTTAGGGGAATTCCCAAAAGCAGGGTGAACAGTCATCTCAGTTGGCCAGGACAGTCCTGCATCACAGGAGACCCCTTCATTCCAGACACACCTGGGCATTAGTTCCCTGACAAGCCACTCTCTAACACACACACACACACACACACACACACACACACAGTTACCTAGCTTTGGTTTGCCCTTGCGAGGTAACTGAGAATGGATTCATCTTTCTTTAAGTGTTTTTTTTAAGTTTATTTATTCATTTTGAGAGAGAGAGAGAGAGAGAGAATGCTAGAGGGGTAAGGGAAGAGAGGGGGGGCAGAGAGAGAGGGAGAGAGAGAGAATCCCAAGCAGGATCCTGCACTGTCAGTGTCAAGCCCAATGCAGAGCTTGAACTCATAAACCATGAGATCATGACCTGAGCTGAAATCAGGAGTCAGACACTTAGCCAACCGAGCCACCCAGGCGCCCTTGTTTTTTTAAGTTTTTAATTTTAATTCCAGTGTAGTTAACCTACAGCGTTATATTAGTTTCAGGTGTACAATATAGTGATTCATAAGTTCTATACGTTACTCAGGGCTCATCATGGTAAGTGTACTCTTAATCCCCTTCACCTCTTTTGCCCATCCCCCCATCCGCTTCCTCTCTGTACCATCAGTTTGTTCCCTATAGTCAAGAGTCTGTTTCTTGGTTTCTCTCTCTCTTTTTCCCCTTTGTTCATTTGTTTTGTTTCTTCAGTTCCACATTTGAGTGAAATCATATGGTACCTGACTTTCTCAGACTTACTTCACTTAGCATTATATTCTCAAGCTCCGTCCATGTCATTGCAAATGGCAAGATTTCATTATTTTTATGGCTGAATAATATTCCATTATCTATGTGTCTATCTGTCTATATCACATCTTCTTTATCCATTCATCTGTTGATGGACACTTGGGCTGCTTCCATAATTTGACTATTGTAAATAATGCTGCAGTAAACACAGGGGCACATGTGTCCCTTTGAATTAGTGTTTTTGTGTTTTTTGAGTAAATACCCAGTAGTGTGATTACTAGATCATAGAATAATTCTATTTTTAACTTTTTGGGTAACCTCCATACCCTTTTCCACAGCGGCTGCACCAGTTTCCGTTCCTGCCAACAGTGCACAAGGATTCCTTTTTCTCCACATCCTCACCAACACATGTTTCTTATATTTTTTGGTTTTGTTTTAAGTAGGCTCCATGCCCAGTGTGGGGCTTGAACTCATGACCCTGAGATCAGGAGTTGGATGCTCTACCGACTGAGCCACGCAGGTCCTCCTGTTTCTTGTATTTTTTGTTTTAGCCACTCCGACTGCTGTGAGGTGATATCTCATTGTAGTTTTTTATTTCCCTGATGACGAGTGATGTTGAGCATCTTTTCATTTGTCTATTAGGCATTGGGATGTCTTCTTTGGAGAAATGTCTTTTCATGTCTTCTGCCCATTTTTTTTTTACTGGATTATTTGGTTTTTTTGGTGGTAAGTTGGATAAGTTCTTTATATATTTTGGGGTTCATCTTTTATTAGACATTTCTCCAGTGGACAGTTTGGTAGTACCCCATTAATGAATGAATACTTTTATGCAAAATAGAAAACAGTCCTGCTCTGGGCAAGTACAGCTCGATCATAGCTTGGTGGAGCACCTTGGTGTTACAGCTTGAGAGGGTGGGGTCTGAAAACCAGCCATGGCTCTGCTGGTCACGGTGTGTCCTCTGGCTATAGGCACTGTGTCTGCCGGAAGGCACCTTCCACGCCAAGGTGCTCCACAAGCTATCATCGAGCTGCACTTGCCCAGAGCAAGACTGGTTTCTATTTTGCATAAAAGTACTCACTCATCAGTACATTTGTGCAGTGCACAAACCACACAGTCATTGGCAACAGGCCTGCCACTCAGACTCCAAAGGGGTTTGTTTCCTGTCCCAGATGTCTCTAACATCAACAATGCCAGAAAAAAGAAAACACTTTCTTATTCAGTGAAGTATATATTTTTGCCTGAAGATTGTCTGCCACGAATGTAAAATCCAGAATAAACACTGGATTTTTAAAAAATTTTTCACATATAGAATAAGGACCTGCTGGAAACAGATGAAAAAAAAAAAAAAAGACAACTGGGGGTGAGGCGGATATTGTAGCCAAGGATGAGACTGGAGGTGGAACTCAGCCCTTTGATTCTGCTTCTCCAGTTCTGGGGAGGAAGAAAGAACCCACCACCAGGCACACGCATGGAGACCATCTGTTTCTTTTCAGCAGAACTTTTACTCGTGGTCAGTGCTGTAAGGGTCACCTTTTCAGACCTTCACTACATCTTCAGGATTGCCTCTGCCCTCCTCTCTCACTCCTCCTTCCGAGTCTCTGATTAAACATATGTTAGACTTTTATTTTATTTTATTTTTAAATGTTTGTTTATTTTGAGAGAGAGAGAGCACAAGCTGGGGGGAGGGGTGGAGAGAAAGAGAGAGAGAGAGAGAGAGAGAGAGAATCCCAAGCAGGCTCCATACTCAGCATGGAGCCTGATGTGGGGCTTGATCCCATGACTGTGAGATCACGACCTGAGCCAAAATCAAGAGTCAGACTCTTAACCAACCAAGCCATCCAAGTGTCCCAAAACATATGTTAGACTTTAAAAATATATTTTTTATGTCTCTTATCTTCCCTTCTGCATTTTCCATCTTTTAAAAAAATTTTTTTACCCATTTATTTATTTTAAATAATCTCTACACCCACCGTGGGCCTTGAACTCATGACCCTGAGATCAAGTGTTGCATGCTCCTCCAACTGAGCCAGCCAGGCACCTCTGCATTTTCCATCTTTTTTATCTGTTGGAATGTTGCTCTGAATAATTTCTTCAGAGCTATCTTCCAATTTTCTAATTCTGTCTTCAGTTGTATTTCTTTTGGTGTTAAAGTTATCCATTGAGATTTGTATTCTATGTCTTTTGGTTATTGCATTTTTTTCCCCTTAGAAGGTCTACTTAGTGCTAGGAAGACCGTATCACTTGGTATAGTTTCCTGCTCCCAAAGATATCAACAAATGTGCCTTATTGATCTGCCTTGTTGAATTATTTGAGGCCTCTATATTGAAAGTAACTTCCTTCAAGAAGTATTTGCGTATGCTTTTGTGAGGTGTATAGGGTACCAAGAATCTCAAAACACCTTAAACCAATTTCAGGGATAGTCCCTGACCCAGATAATTGGCAGTGGCTACCACATAAAGAAATAAACTGGGAAAATACAAAACAGAGACACACATTGAATATGGAAGATGGGAGCACAAGGGCCACCTGAGGCTGTCACTGGGGTCCCAGGTGCTAGGATGAACTTACTATCTTCTAGGCAGAAGCAGCAATGGTGTCAGCAAGAGCAGGGAGAATAGTGAACTCCCAGGAAAATACAGACATGCTGGGAGCCTCCCAGAGAGCAGTCAAGAGCATCCCAAACAGGAGGCAGAACGACGTCAACTGAAGTAAATTGTTGGGGTCCCCCCAAGTTCTCACCTCATGAGTTAGAATTACTAACAAGCCCTCCAAGGGCTCATTGAGTGCAAAGGTCAGCATCATAAAGTGACGTAAAAGTCTCAGGTGAACTGGTAAATATGTCAGTCCATGGTAGGAAGTTTGTTTGCAAGTCAGGGGCTTAGATTTGGGACTTTGTTGTTGTTGTTAAATGCTGTGTCATCTTAGAAAGACCATGTCTTCTTTCTGGGTCTTGGTTTTTCCATCTGTGAAACCATAGTTTTGCATTTGATGAGTGTTTCCCAAATTTTAATCTTCACACAAACCCCCTAGGGATCTTGTTAAATTGTGGATTTTGATTCAGTGAGTTTGGGATGGGCTCCGAAAGTCTGTTTCTGTCTAACGAGCTCTCAGGTGATTCTCCGATTCCTGAGCCAGTGGCCCAAATCTTAAGTAGAAATGTTGTACACGGTCTCCACGCTCCCTTCTGGATGGCTCTAGTCAAATAGGGACCCTTTGGAGCTTTCGGAAGGTTGCTGCTTAATCAAATCCCCTTCTCAAGCAGATAATTCCATCTCCCATTTCAGGACTGGGCTCTAGTGTCTCCTCCTCCAGGAAGACTTCCCTGGAATCTTTGCCTACACTGGCTCCCACCAACAGCCTAGGTGGGGAGCTCTCTTCTGGGTGCCTGTGCCCTTAGCACTGTGAGTATGCCACTGTCTCTCTGTAATCATCTGCCTGATGTCAACATCTGTGTCTCCAGTACTAGCCAAGTGCCTACCTGTATAAATGAACAGTAGGACAAAAGAAGTTTTAACTGGGGGTAAAGGGATGGGGGTGATTCGGCAGATGCCTGACCAGGACTTAAAAGCCAGGTCTCTGTTTCTTCTCAGAGTCACAAATATCCACTTGCTCCTGTTATGGACTGAATTCTGCCCACCACCCTGCCCCCACCCAGTTCTTGCCTTGAAGCCCTAATCCCCAATGTGACTGTATTTGAAGATAAAGCTTTTAAAGAGGTAATGAAGATTGAATGAGGCCATAAGGGTAGGCCCTGATCCAGTAGGTCTGGTGTCTTTCTAAGACGAGGAAGAAACACCAGGAATGTGCGCACAGAGATAAGGAAGGCCGTGCGGGGATGCAGCTAGAAAGTGGCTGTCTGGAAGCCAGGGAGACAAGTCTCAGTCCTACTGAGTCCCACCTGAGCCTTGAGCTCAGACTTCTAGCATCCAGAACCGTGAGAAAATAAATAGCTGTTGAGCTGCCCAGCCTGTGGTATTTTGCTATAGCAGCTGAGCACACGATCCCAGCTCCTGACCCCAGCTCCTCACCTAGGAGAACGGGGCCTCTGGCGTCTAGGCTGTTTCCACGTCACAGAAGACTCTCAGCACATACAGCTCTCCCTCAGGGAGGACCCAGCAACCCCCAGCTGCCCCCCTGAGGCCAGTGGAGGAGGCTGGCCTCTGGGCCAGGCAGCTTTCATGGAAAGACCAGAGAAGAAGGGCCGTGCCACATGGAATTTGGACCACCTCTGCCCTGCTGAGCGCTACTTGGTGGGACGTGTGTGAGTTTCAAGACTTGTCGTTCAGATCCCACCTCCTTGCCTCAACCACTTCCTCTTGGGAACTACACCCGGCCATTGCCTGGAAACTACATTTTCCAAACTTCCTTGCCAGCTGGGTTCCACACTGGTTAGATTCTGCTGGTGCAAGGCCCTTGTGTGAGTTGGTTGGAAGGTGGGAGGGAGAAACGCCTTCCCCCTGGCCCCTGGGTGTGACATCAACAGCAGCTGTGGAGGGGTTGTGGGCTGTGCACTGCCGGGGTCCTGGGGTGGCGGCACCAGCAGGAACTGAGGGTCCCAGCAGCTCTGATGGCACCTTCAGTGGCATGAACAGGTGGGCCTTGGCTTTCTGCTCGAGGGCAGAGCCTGTGGAACTCCAAATGCGTTGGTGGCGAATGAGTGCGTGCTCATGGGCTCTGGGGAACAAAAACACTCCCTTTTGCCTCCAGGTTGTACATATGTCAGAATTTCCTTCCCTGTTAAGGCTGAAGAATATTCCGTTGCACGTATATACCACATTTTGCTTACCTGTTCGTGTGTCGATGGACACCTGAGTTGCTTCCACATCTTGGCTATTGTGAATAATACTGCTATGCATGTGGCTGTGCAAGGATGTCTTGGAGACTCTGCTTTCGTGTATTTTGGATATATGCCCAGAAGTAGAATTGCTGAATAATACGATAATTTTATTTTCAATTCTTTGAGGAACAACCATACTGTTTTCCACAGGGGCCATACCATTTTACGTGCCCCCAAACGGTACACAACAGTTCCAATCGTTGGTTTCTTATTTACATCACTTTCTTCTCAGGGTTATAGAAAAAAGGTGTGAACATGACAAAAGTGGCCTGAATATCAAAGGCCTTGGGTGCCAGATAAACACCCTACTGTATATATCATTTCACATTTGGTGACCGTTCTTAAATTGTTGAATTGTAGGGGCCACGCTAAGGTTATGATGGTGATATGTCTCCTATCCCTGACTGGATTCCTGGACGTCCTGCCTTCTAATTTCAGTCTTTCCGCTACAAGTGAATAAGTCATACTCCCCTATGGGCCTCAGTTTCCCCACCTGTAATATAAAGTGATTGAATTACAGGGCTAACTATAACCAGCTCTGGAATTGTTTCTGAGATTACTTCTTCAGTAACTATTTTGATGGAATCTTCTGGAGTCAGCAACAACTTAAAAGCCAGAGAAATGGGGGAGTCATTGGGGGGTCTTTGGCAGGATCTCAAATTGGAGGTCCAAGGATCGGTCAGTCACAGATGTTTGGGTGATTGCCTTAATATTTTTCAAACTTTCGAATTTGAATTGTAATTACAGGTATAGGAGAGCTTAAAATGGTAAGAGACTAGTAAAAGTCACATGTCACTCTGTGGCAGTAAATTTGAAAATCTAGAAAAAATAGATTTTTTGAAAAATGCAAAATACCAAAATTGACACAGAAAGAAGGGAAGATGGAAATAAATCAATGACTATGGAAGAGATTAGAAAGATAATGAGATTTGATGTTGAAAAAGCCATTGGGGGCACCTGGGTGGCTCAGTCTGTTGAGCATCCGACTCTTGATTTCAGTTCAGTTCGTGATCCCAGGGTCATGAGATTGAGCCCCGCATCAGGCTCTGTGTTGAGCATGGAGCCTGCTTGGGATTCTCTCTCTCTCCCTCTGCCCCTCTCCCCTGCTTGTGCATGGGTGCACACTCTCGCTTGCTCTCTCTAAAATAAAATAAATTTAAAAAAAATGAAAAGGCAGTGGGGTAAAATGGCTGCATCGCTGAATCCTATCTACCCTTTGAAATACAGATAATTACAATGTTATTCAAGATCTTGTCACTCGAAGTGTAGTCCAGGGACCAGTGGCATCAGCATCCCTGGCCGCTGGTTGGAAAAGCAGAATTGCCACCCCCTACTCAGACCCACTAGATGAGGCTCTGCATTGTTTAAGAAGCCCTAGGCTGGGGCGGTGATTCTCAGTCTTGGCTGAACATGGGACTTATCCGAGGAGCTTTTAAAAATACTGGTATTTGAGCCCCACCCCCAGAGACTCTGAGTTAATTAATCAGGTACATGGCTTAGGCATTTGCATTTTAAAATATTCCTCAGATGATTGAGAATCAGAGATTTAACCTGAGCCATAGAGAAACATGGAAACCTGACAAAGGACATCCCCCCCGCCAATAAAAAAGAACTGCAGACCAATCTCATTTATGATTAAAAATAAAATCCAGTAATGATAAACAATATAATAAGGGACGCCTGGGTGGCTCAGTGGGTTAAGCATCTGACTCTTGGTTGCAGCTCAGGTCATGATCTCACAGTTTGTGGGTTCAAGTCTCAAGTTGTGCTCTGTGCTGATGATGCGGGGTCTCCTTGGGATTTCCTCTCTGGAGCTCCCCTGCTTGCACGCCTGTGTATGCACGTGCTCTCTCTCTCTCAAAATAAACAAACTTAAAAAATAAGAATACATAAGTCCAAGCACAGTTTATTTCAGGAATATAAGCCACAGGGTGGTAGTTTAACAACCTGTTCTCTGGGAAAGATTTAAAAAACAAAAAACAAAAGCCCTGATTTGTAGCATTTGTCAATTCCAATGGTGTAAATACTCCCACCATGACTAATTTTAAGCATAGTTAATTTTAAGCTCATTTCACATCTAGCAAAGAATGGTGCTAATTTTAAGCTACCAACATGACTTCAACTAGCTTGAAAACTCCTGAAAATTAAACACTTGGCTCTCACAAGCTGCCTCACGCCACTAGAACTTGATCCAAAATTAGGAAAGTCACTGATGAATCCATTCCATCAATACATTAAAGAGAGAAACCACACTATCCTACTGCAAATACATCGGGGTGGGACGCCTCGGGTGGGCTTGATCTCCACTCAGCAGGGGTGTCATCCCCGTGCCTTGTCTCTCACCCAGCTGGCTTTCCACATTTCCCTGACCCACTGGTCCCTGCAGGCATGTGACTTTGTGACACACGCTTTGCTGCCAGGCCGGGCCCAGCCCAGACTTGCTGGGGCCACTTTGCCCGATGGTCCCGGCAAGGCCTGGGCGTAATCGTGTCCTTTGGAGGTGAGTGACGAAGGTGTTGCCGTCACCCCTTGGTTTTTCAACAGGCAGAGCTGCCAGGGGAGAGTGCGCTGCTTCCTCAATCTGTGGATATCCTGCTTCAGACAAGAGTGCCCTTTCTCAACCCTGAAGGGAACGGAAGAGGGAAGGCAGGGGCCCACCTCCTGTGCCTGGGAAACGGGATGGGCTTCCTGCCTCTGCACCCTTCTTGGCTCGCATTCCCATCCCTGGTGGCTCACCTGCTCTGCCCTGCATTTCCTTACTTCCTTGACTTTACCGTGCCAGTCCCTCCTCCTGGAAGCACACATCTTTCATATCTTTCTGGTAAATCCCCATTTTGTTTAGATATCCAGAGTCCATTTTCATTGCTACTGAACTTTTTCTAAGCAACAGCATTACTCTTACCCAAGAGGGCTGACTAGTACAGGCATCCAACTTGGTGTTCATGTCAGCAGTGATGACAGTTACCAAGCAAACCCATGTTTGCTTGTAACAGGATTCTGGGGCTGTGGAGTCATTGGCAGCTTCCAGATTTACTAGCCCTTCAGCGTTACTGCAGTTTCAGGGATTCCTAAAGAGCTTCTCGGAACAATTGTGTTGTGCAGGCCATTGCCCCTCAGAGGTTAGGTTCCTAGGAGAAGCCTGGGGCAGCCTCTAAGCTCCTTGCTCCAGACACTTCTCTCTCCTCCCTGCAGGGACAGTTGCACCTCACTTTCTAGCAAGTGATGGTGAGAGTTTGGCAGAGACTCTGCTACATGAGCTTATTTATTCTCCGTGGAACAGATTTTATTTATTCACCTAACAAATCACTTTTGAGCACTTATCATGGTTGCTTTGTTCTGGGGACAGATGGATATAAACCCCTAAGCCTTATATGCTATCAGGAGAAGGGAAAATGAACAAAAACAGCCCTAAAAGATAAACTAATAAGATGATTTTAGGTAATCATAAGTGACATGGAGAAAATAAGCATGTAGAGAAGCAGGGAGACAGGAAAAAGCTACTTAGCTCACAAAGTCAGAGAAGGGCACTGTGGGAAATGGAAAAATCTGTGAGCTGAGAGGGGAGGAAGAGCCTGCCTATGGGGAAGAGCAGGAGGAGCCTTCCAGAAGGAAGGAAAGACCAATGTTGAAAGGCCAGGAGCTGGGCATGGGCTTGGCACACTGGAGGGGCCACGGGAGCCCCGTGTGGCCTCACAGGAGGGGAGGCGTTGGAGGACTAAGCACTCAGGCATTTGGATTTTTGTTCAAATGGAAATAGGGATAGGAAGCGTTAAGCAGGGAGGTTCCTAAGATCTGATTTGTGATTTGGAAAGGTCACTGTGATTTGTGATTTGGAAAGGACCGTGATGGGGAGATGCTGGAAACAGGAGACAGGCAGGGAGGTTGCTGCTGAGGCCAGAGATGGCCAAGGGCAGGAAACCATCTGGTGAGGCAAAACCGAGCTTAGTCATCTAAAGTCATTCCTCCAAGACATCCCCAACAGTCACAACCTACCACTGCAACCCAGAAACACGGCAATTATGTGCCAGAAAAAACCGCATGTGTTTATGCTCAAACACTAGTAATTACGGGGCCCCTCCTTCTCATGCCTTCCCTGCTAACTCCTGACTGCCCTAACAATTAACTCCTGCCAGCCAGCCACCTCCTTAGTCCACCTGATCTCAAGGCTTTGTCACCCTCTGCATGCCCCCTCCCCGCCACGTGGTGTGCTTTCATCACCAACTTGTTATTAGTGTCTCAGGAATCAGATAGATTTTTGGAAATAAGATTCATGTATTACAAATTATTTGATTACTTTGACATGATTTAGTTATTCATCTCAAATCCTTCATCATTCTAGAGGATGTATTCCCTCATCCCGTTGTCCATTTATTCACTCATTCAGTCAACAGACATTTGTCGAATCCCCATGCTGGGTGAGAGCTGGAGATATCAAGACAAAGACATAGATCTAGGATCCCACTTCCCAGCGGGGAGTTGTCATCTGCAGCACACCCTCCGCAGCACGCCCTCCGTGACTAATTTAAAAAAAATTTTTTTATCGTTTACTCATTTTTGAGAGACAGAGGTAGAGCGTGAGTGGGGGAAGGGCAGAGAGAGAGGGACACACAGAATCCGAAGCAGGCTCTAGGCTCTGAGCTGTCAGCACAGAGTCCAACATGGGGCTTGAACTCACAAACCATGAAATCATGACCTGAGCTGAAGTCGGACGCTCCACCAACTGAGCCACCCAGGCGCCCCTCTCCATGACTCATTTTAAGCAAATTTTGCTTCCAGCAAAGAATGGTGCTGATTTTAAGCTCTCAGATTTTATTGCGACTGGTTCTTCGTCAGGGGCCCACACCACCCAGGTTTTCCGACCACAGAACCAGATACTGTCTCTTTCTGGTCAAAGGAAGGAAATGAAAATTCACATTTATTGAATATTTACTCTGTGCCAGGTTATACTGTTTGCACGCTCTTCTATAGCCAGTGAGTAGCAGGACTCAGACTGAAACCAACTCTGCCTGACTCGAAACTCCACACTCTCAGGGTGCCTGGGTGGCTCAGTCAGTTAAGCATCCGATTCTTGATTTCAGCTCAGGTCTGGATCTCAAGGTTCTTAAGTTCAAGCCCCGCATCGGGCTGCGTGCTGACAGTGTGGAGTCGGCTTGAGATTCTCTCCCTCTTTCTCTCTCCGCCCCTCCCCAATAAATAAATAAATATTTAAAAAAACCCTTCACATTTTCTTCACTCCACAGCTTTAAGAAGTAGATCAAATTCAAAGAGAAGAGAAGAACTTGGATACATGCTCAGGCCCTCCTCAGTCAAAGAAAAGCCTGCCCTGTAAAGATAAGAAGGAAGTCACATGTCAGGGATGATAAAGTCGAAACAGCAACAGAAGAATCACAAAAACAATAACAAACGCAAAGAGACATCCTGGAAAAACCCAACAAGCTGTTCTACTTCACAGAACGAGTCATCCCTGAAAGGCACTGGAGAAAGACTAGAAACTGGAAAGGTTGAGGAATAATTCCTCACCCGAACTGTTTGCTGGGAGGCTAGGTGTGCCAGATGCAGTGTACTTAGCATCCAGCTGCCTGGGGGGAGAGGGGAGGGGGGAGGGGCCGCTCCCTGGACTTCCAGTCAAAGTCAGCCAAATGGTGCCCTCACTCTGGGGTCAGGAGCCTTCCAGGTCCCTGCCTCTCGACCCTGGTGTCTGTACCCACGGGTTTATTGGCAGGCCAGAGAGAGTAAGAAGCCACATGAGAGAGGACAGATTTTTTCGGAATGTCTTCTTTAAAAATGTCAACAAAACTGATAACATCACTTTGATAACAAATGTTAAGGTAGTAAGCAAGAGAGAGCCAGTTTTACATGAAATTTTAAGAGAACACAAGTCTTTAAGGGAACGTCATGATTGGGGTGGGCCGCTTCAAACTTTGTTCCCAGATGCCCAAAGATCCATGACCTTTGGTGGCAGATAGTGAGGCATTCAGTGCAGGTTATCTCATACTTGTGTCAAATGAACTACCCGTCTCCTACCCTCAAATCAGTCTTAACCACCATTAACTAACTTTCATCCCAGGCTAGATGTTCTGCCAGGCTCTGTTTGAAGATTAATAAGACAGTGTTCATGTAGTAGGCCTTCAGATATATCCACAATAACCGTATAATGTGTTCATCACGCTAGACTGGAGGCCTGTGCAAAGAGTAATGGGTACTCGGAGGAGGAGTGATTAATTTTACCTGGGAGAGGAGCCATCATGGAAGACTTTGCAAAGAAGCTGAGGGGGAGGGCTCTGCTTTGGGGCTGTCCCTCATTCCTGGCAGAGGAAGCAGGGAGTCCCGGGAAGTGTGTAGTAGATTCCAGAAGCAGGGACTTCACCGTGGCTGAGTGTAAGGAACGTGGGTGGCACCTGTCGGTGGTGAGTATGGTAAATTACTGGACTCAGATCACATAGGCCTCGAATGCCATCCTGGGCATCCTAGACTTTATTCTGGGGACAATGGAGAGGGGGCACTGAGAGTTTCAGAACTGATAAGAAATACTATCAGATCTGTGTTCTAGAACATTAATGGAGTTGGGATTGGCTTGGAGGGAAAGGGTCTTGTAGTTCAGGTTTCTTGAGCCAACCATTGATGCCTACCCTGAAACCAGCCACTAGGGCAGCCACTCCTGTCACAGTCTAAGAACAGAGATTCAACACATTTATGGAACCCAATGACAGAGATTACACCCATTTATGGTATAATCTCCCCATAGGATAAATGCATATATTGCTAGATAACAATTTAGGGTATCTTTAAAAATTTTTTTTAATGTTTATTTTTGAGAGAGAGAGAGAGAGAGGGAGCAGGGGAGGGGCAGAGAGAGAGGGAGACACAGAATCGAAAGCAGGCTCCAGGCTCTGAGCTGTCAGCACAGAACCTGACGTCGGGCTCAAACTCACGAATTGCGAGATCATGACCTGAGCCAAAGTTGGACGCTTAACCAACTGAGCCACCCAGGTGCCCCTTGGGTACTGTTTTGATAAATGCATTTTAATACAATTGGTTTCCTCTCTGTACTCCTCTGTGTTTTCCTTTGTGCACTTAAAAATATTGTTCTGGGAAAGACTCCATGGATCTCATCAAACCACCAAAGGGATTTACAGATCAAAGCCCTCAAACATTTGAAGGTATTAGTGGGCCATCTTTCCTTTCCTTACCTGTAGTAACTTTCCAGCATTTTAACCAACACTTCACATGCGCTCAGGGCTGTGTCAGAGGCTGTTCTCCGGGGACCTGGAACCAGGCTGCCTGGGCTGGAATCCTGCCTGGCTTTATCTCTTCTGGCTGTGTTCCTGGGACCAAATTCCTTAATCTCCCAGTTCCTCCTCTGTAAAACTAGGACAGTAATGGCGCTCATTTCATGCGGTTGTTGTGAGAATGAAATCAGTTCATATGCAGGACGTATCAGCACGGTGTCCAGCTCCCTGTCCCCACGGGTCTAGACCGAAGTTTGTTTAGAGTATAATTAGGGAGGCGTGATAAGCTCAGGTAAGACTACTTGAGAACCACAGTTTGGTACAGCTCTTTCTAGTGGTTACTTTTCTCTGGGTCTTCTCCAGGATGACCCAGGAAATTCTGCGAAAAAGTAGTAATATAGTCCCTTTTAAGTCCATACTTACCTAAAATTTCAATAGATGTTTTAGGTGGAGTCCTCCAAAAAGTGGGCCCTGAAGCAAAAGATTTGGGGCAAGTAGTATATTTGGGAAGTGATCTGGGAAACAAGAAAGTGGGGAAGAGAGCTGGGGAAGGGAGAAAAGCCAACTGCCCAGGTTTCCTTGGGGGGCAGCTGGGCCTCAATTCTGCTGGGGCCCCTCTGCAAGGCTGTACAGAACACACCTCCAGATGCTCCACGAGGGCTGAGGGGGCTGGTGGATTTATCCTCATCCCTTGAGGGGAGTCCTGGGGGTGCTACTCCCGAGCACTCCTGGCCGGCCTTGATTGTGGGCCCAGCATGATGCCAAAAGCCCACAGGAATGGAGACACGGTGCCTAAGGCAGAAAGCCAGTGTGCTGAAGGATTGCCTCCTAACAACGTCTGCTTCGGGGGAGGGGGGTGAATGGAGTTGGGATTGGCTTGGAGGGAAAGGGTCTTGTAGTTCAGGTTTCTTGAGCCAACCATTGATGCCTACCCTGAAACCAGCCACTAGGGCAGCCACTCCTGTCACAGTCTAAGAACAGAGATTCAACACATTTATGGAACCCAATGACAGAGATTACACCCTGGCCACAGTAAGCAAAGAGGAAGCAGATTCACTTTGACTTTATTTGATTAAAGATGTGATTTGACAGGGGCACCTGGATGTGGCCCATTGGTTAAGCGTCTGCCTCTTGACTTTGGCTCAGGTCATGATCTCACAGGTTCATGAGTTCAAGCCCCTTGTCGGGCTCTGCATTGACAGCAAGGAGCCTGCTTGGGATGCTCTCTGCCCCTCTCCCACTCTCTCTCTCTCTCTCTCTCTCTCAAAAATACATAAACTTTAAATAAAAATGTGATTGAAAGAGGTTCAACCCCAGCCTGGATCTTCCAAATTCTACCCCTCCCACCCCCACTTGTCACAGTCTGTGATTTTCACGGGTGGTTTTCCTTTAGCAACTTATGTGTGATTCAGTCTTTAAGGGTGTGTTTATCAGAAATTCTCACCACCTACTCTTTAAAGTCCACATATTATTATGGGTAAACTTTCAGTGATTTGAGAGGGGGGCAGTGTCAGAAGATATTCATTATTTTGGTATCTGCTTATTAGCCAAGAAAATTGAGTTCCTGGAGTGTTTCTCTTTAGCTATTGTCTGTTAATCAAACAAACACATTTTGCACTGCAAAATCTTAGGACCGTGGGATGTTAGATTCATCTGGTTGGATTTCGGTGTAAGCACAGCCATAAGAGCTTGTACTTCTTTGAATACATGAATGACTGTCACAGTGTTAAATTCCATAAAAAGCAGTTACATCTGCTCAGTTTCCAGGTGAGAGAGGGTGGATTCTGGAGAGTAAATTTATCATCATTATTTCGAAAAGGTATTTGATGGTCGGGCTCCTGGGTGGCTCAGTTGGTTGAGCGTCTGACTTCGGCTCAGGTCATGACTTCGGCTCAGGTTATACTCTTGCAGTTCGTGAGTTCAAGCCCAGCGTCAGGCTCTGTGTTGAAAGCTCAGAGCCTGGGGTCTGCTTCGGATTCTGTCTCCCTCTCTACCCCTCCCCTTGCTTGTACTCTCACTCTTCTCTCTCAAAAATAAATAAACATTAAAAAAATTAAGTAATTTAATTTATAAAAAAAGAAAATTATATTTGCTGGTAAAGAAAATGTAGAATGCCACATCTTTGCACAATGAGTACAATAATGTATAAATTATGGAAGTTTATAGACAAGAACAGGAAGGTTAAATGGGGAAATGAAATGAAAAACTGGAAATGTTTTGCCAGTACAATTTTCTTTAAAAACAGAAGAGAGATGAGCAGTGTCCTATACTCAAATCCCAGTGTGACATGAAACTTTTAGCATGCTTTTAATTAGCCTTTACAACTTTTCTAGGCTCAGACCGAGCTAGAGAGAAATTTTCCCCAAATTTCCTACCACCAATTTGTGTTTCCTCTACAGGTAGGCAAAAAAGGGACATGTTAGTAACAGAAGCACTGTGAACATGGATGAACTTCAAAAACAGTATGCTAAGGAAGCCAGAAACAAAAGACATTCTATTGTATGATCCCATTTATATGAAATTTCTAAAGCCTGACTGGCTCAGTCAAAAGAGCATGTGTCTCTTCTTATTTTAAAATTTTTTAAATGTTTTATTTATTTTTGAGAGCAAGAGAGACAAAGCATGAGCGGGGGAGGGGCATAGAGAGAGGGGAAGACACAGAGTCTGAAACAGACTCCAGGCTCTGAGCTGTCAGCACAGAGCCCGATGTGGGGTTCGGACTCACAGACCACGAGATCGTGACCTGAGCAGAAGTCGGACACTTAACTAACTGAGCCACCCAGGCACCCTGCATGTGACTCTTGATCCCGAGATCATGCGTTCGAGCCCCACATGAGGTGTAGAGATTAATTAAATAAAACTTTAAAAAAAGGAAATTTCTTTTAAAAAAGAGACAAAACTACATATATAGAAAGCAGATCAGTGGTTACCTAGTGGTGGCTGGGAATAGGGATTGACTGTAAATGGGCATGAGAAAAATGTTCAGGGTGATGGAATTGTCCTAAAACTGAATTATGGTGATGGTTGCATACTGTGAGTTTCATGAAATGTAAATTATACAGTAAAACTGTTAGATGCACTGCCACACTGCTTCTAAAATACAAGGAAATGTTACAAAAATGATTTCTGGTTACTGTGGGATAGAAAAGCTTCTTCCCTCACAAATAACCTCCACCAGCCCCCACAAATAACCCCCCAAACATGCACGGTAGGGGTAAACAGCACTCGCTTTTTCAAGACAAGCCTCCTGGCCTCCCTTCTAACAGATTGCCCCCTAGCACCTCACCCCTACCACAGACAGGCCAGACCAGCACCGTCCGGCAGAAATACAATGGAAGCCACGCATCTGGACTTCTGAGTTTTCTAGTAGACATGTTAAAATGTAAACGGAAACAGGTAAAATTAATTTAAATATTTTTATACCTCAGTATGTCAAAATATTATCATTTCAACATATAATCAATATAAAAAATTTACTAATGAGATGCTTAACATTCTTTTTTCATGCTAAATCTTCAAAATCTGATGTGGGTCTTACACTTAGAGCACATCTCAATTCAGAGTAGTTACGTTTTCAAGTGCTCGGTAGCCACAGGTGGACAGTGCAGGCCTAGAGGCATCTAGCTTACTGACGATAATCCAAAGACTTCAGATAATTTGTAAAGAGGGAGCGGTTTCATGCAAACAGCCACTGCTATAAAAAAACAAACATGAGGGGCACCTGGGTGTCTCAGTCGGTTGAGCCTGTGGCTTTGGCTCAGGTCATGATCTCATGGTTCGTGGGTTCTAGCCCCATGTCGGGCTCTATGGTGACAGCTAGCTCAGAGCCTGGAGCCTGTCTTCGGATTCTGTGTCTCCCTCTCTCTCTGACCCTCCCCTTTTCACGCTGTCTGTCTCTCTCTCTCCCAAAAATAAATAAAACATTTTAAAAAAGTAAAAGTAAAAATAAAAACAAAAAAACCCACAAACATGTAAAGGTATAGAGTTGTTCTGCGGGAGCACACTCATCTCTGTGTGCCTTACTTTTTTTTTTTTATTTTTTTTCCTTAAGTGTAGATCCTCTCTTGGAATCCCCCACCTCCTTTTTTCTGTTTTATTTTATTTTATTTTTTTATTTTTAAATTACATCCAAGTTAGTTAGCATACAGTGCAATAATGTTTTCAGGAGTAGATTTCAGTGATTCATCCCCTATGTAAAACACCCAGTGCTCATCCCAAGAAGTGTCTTCCTCAATGCCCCTTACCCATTTAGTCCACACCCCCACCCACAACCCCACCAGCACCCCTCAGCTTGTTCTCTGTATTTAAGAATATCTTATGTTTTGTCCCCCTCCCTGTTTTTATATAATTTTTCTTCCCTTCCCTTATGTTCATCTGTTTTGTATGTGAGGAAAGTCATATGATATTTGTCTTTCTCTCACTGACTTATTTCGTTTAGCAGAATACCTTCTAGTTCCATCCACATTGTTGCAGATGGCAAGATTTCATTCTTTTTGATTGCAGAGTAATACTTCGTTGTATATATAAACCACATCTTCTTTATCCGTTCATCCCTTGATGGACATTTGGGCTCTTTCCATACTTTGGCCATTGTCGATAGCGCTTGCATGGGGTGCATGTGCCCCTTCCAAACAGCACACCTGTATCCCTTGGATAAATACCTAGTAGTGCAATTTCTGGGTCATAGGGTAGTTCTATTTTTAACTTTTTGAGGAACCTCCATACTGTTTTCCAGAGTGGCTTTACCATTTGCATTCCCACCAGCAGTGCAAAAGAGATCCTCTTCCTCTGCATCCTCGCCAACATCTGTTGTTGCCTGAGTGGTTAATGTTAGCCATTCTGACAGGTGTGAGGTGGTATCTCATTGTGGTTTTGATTTGTATTTCCCTGATGATGAGTGATATTGAGCATCTTTTCATGTGTCTGTTAGCCATCTGGATGTTGTCTTTGAAAAAGTGTCTATTCATGTCTTTTGCCCATTTCTTCACTGGGTTATTTGTTTTTTGGGTGTTGAGTTTGATAAGTTCTTTATAGATTTTGGATACTAACCCTTTATCTGATATGTCATTTGCAAATATCCTCTGCCCTTCCTTCTGTGGCCTTTTAGTTTTGTTGATTATTTCCTTCACTTTGCAGAAGCTTTTTATCTTGATAAGGTCTCAATAGTTCACTTTTGTTTTTATTTCCCTTGCCTTGGGAGACATGTTGAGTAAGAAGTTGCTGTGGCTGAGGTCAAATAGGTTGTTGCCTGTTTTCTCCTTTAGGATTTTGAGGGCTTCCTATTTTACGTTTAGGTCTTTCATCCATTTTGAGTTTATTTTTGTGTATGGTGTAAGAAAGTGGTCGAGGTTCATTTTTCTGCATGTTGCTGTCCAGTTTTCCCAGCACCATTTGCTGAAGAGATTGTCTTTATTCCATTGGATATTCTTTCCTGCTTTATCAAAGATTAGTTGGTCATAGGTTTGGGGGTCCATTTCTGATTCTCTATTCTGTTCCATTGATCTGAGTGTCTGTTTTTGTGTCAGTGCCATACGGTCTTGATGATTACAGCATTGTAATACAGCTTGAAGTCCGGGATTGCCATGCCTCCAACTTTGGTTTGCTTTTTCAAGATTGCTTTGGCTATTCGGGGACTTTTCTGGTTCCATACAAATTTTAGGATTGTTTGTTCTAGCTCTGTGAAGAATGCTTATTCTGATAGGGATTGCATTGAATATGTAGATTGCTTTGGGTAATACCAACATTTTAACATTATTTGTTCTTCTTCCAATCCATAAGCATGGAATATTTTTCCATTTTTTGGTGTCTTCTTCAATTTCTTTCAAAAGATTTCTATAGTTCTCAGTATATAGATTTTTCACCTCTTTGGTTAGGTTTATCTCTAGGTATTTTATGGTTTTTGGTGCAGTTATAAATGGGATTGATTCCTTGATTTTTCTTACTGCTGCTTCATTATTGGTGTATAGAAATGCAACCGATTTTTGTGCATTGGTTTTATATCCTGTGACTTTGCTGAATTAATAGATCAGTTCTAGCAGTTTTTTGGTGAAATCTTTTGGGTTTTCCGTATAGACTATCATGTTGTCTGGGAAGAGTGAAAATTTGATTTCCTCCTTGCCAATTTGGATGCATTTTATTCCTTTGTGTTGTCTGAGTACTGAGGTTAGGACTTCCAATACTATGTTGAGTGACAGTGGTGAGAGTGGACACCCCTGTCATGTTCCTGACCTTAGGGGGAAAGCTCTCAGTTTTTCCCCATTGAGGATGATATTAGCGGTGGGTCTTTCATATATGGTTTTTATGATCTTGAGGTATGATCCTTATATTCCTACTTTCTTGAGAGTTTTTACCAAGAAAGGATGCTGTATTTTGTCAAATGCTTTCTCTGCATCTATTGAGAGGATCATGTGGTTCTTGTCCTTTCTTTTATTGATGTGATGTATCACATTGATTGTTTCATGGATATTGAACCAGCCCTGCATCCCAGGTATAAATCCCACTTGATTGTGGTGAATAATTATTTTAATGTATTGTTGGATCCATTGACTAGTATCTTGTTGAGGATTTTTGCATCTATGGTCATCAGGGAAATTGGTCTGTAGTTCTCCCTTTTAGTGGGGTCTTTGGTTTTGGAATCAAGGTAATGCTGACTTCAGAGAATGAGTTTGGAAGTTTTCCTCCATTTCTATTTTTTGGAACAGCTTCAAAAGAATAGGTGTTAACTCTTCTTTAAATGCTTGGTAGAATTCCCCTGAAAAGCCATCCAGCCCTGGGCTCTTGTTTTTTGGGAGATTTTTGATTACTAATTTGATTTCCTTACTGGTTATGGGTCTGTTCAAATTTTCTATTTCTTCTTGTTTCCATTTTGGTAGTTATATGTTTCTAGGAATTTGTCCATTTCTTCCAGATTGCCTAATTTATTGGTATATAATTGTTTATATATTCTCTTATTATTGTTTGTATTTCTGCCATGTTGGTTATGATCTCTCCTCTTTCATTCTTAATTTTATTTGGGTCCTTTCCTTTTTCTTTTTGATCATACTGGTTAGGGGGTTATCAATTTTCCTAATTCTTTCAAAGAACCAGCTCCTGGTTTCATTGATTTGTTCTACTGTGGTTTTTTAAATTTTGATAGTGTTGATTTCTGCTCTAATCTTTATTATTTCCCCTCTTCTGCTGGTTTTGAGTTTTATTTGCTGTTCTTTTTCTAGCTGGTTAAGGTGTAAAGTTAGGTTGTGTATCTGAGACCTTTCTTCCTTCTTTAGGAAGGCCTGGATTGGTATATATTTCCCTCTTATGACTGCCTTTGCTTCATCCCTCAGGTTTTGGGCTGTGATGTTGTCATTTTCATTGCTTCCATGTACTTTTTAATTTCCTCTTTAATTTCTTAGCCCATTCATTCTTTAGTAGGATGTTCTTTAGTCTCCAAGTATTTGTTGTCTAAATTTTCTCTTGTGTTGATTTCGAGTTTCATAGTGTTGTGGTCTGAAAATATGCATGGTATGATCTTGATCTTTTTGTACTTGTTGAGGGCTGATTTGTATCCCAGTATATGATCTATTCAGGAGAACGTTCCATGTGCACTTGAGAAGAATGTGTAGTCCACTGCTTTAGGATGAAATGTTCTGAATATATCTGTTAAGTCCATCTGGTCCAGTGTGTTATTCAAAGCCATTGTTTCCTTGTTGATTTTGTGTTTAGATGATCTGTCCTTTGCTGTATGTGGGGTGTTGAAGTCCCCTACTATTATGGTATTCTTATAAATGAGTTTCTGTATGTTTGTGATTAATTGATTTATATATTTGGGTTATTTCACATTGGGGGCATAGATGTTTACAACTGTTATGTCATTACTTTTTTAAAAATTTATTTATTTTTGAGAGAGAGAGAGAGAGAGAGAGAGAATCCCAAACAGGCTGCATGCTGTCAGTGCAGAGCCTGACCCAGGGCTTGATCCCATGAACTGTGAGATCATGACCTATGCCAAAATCAAGAGTCGGATGCTTAACCTCAGCCACCCAGGTGCCCTGTTCCTCATTTTTTAAAAATTAATTTCTCATGTGATCCTGAGGAGTTTTTTAATGTACTCAATGGGTTTCATTTTTAGGTCTTTGTGGTTAAGTTCTATGGTCCGCTCATAGAGCGGTGTTTGAAATTAACATTGCAGAGCCATTTCGAGACTAGGAATTGAAACAAGATTTTAGTTCAGGTGAAAGATTATATCCTTTATCAGGAAACTGGGTACTGTCCTCACCAAGGAGCATCTGTGATGATCTAAAGTAATGGGTCTGTCTGGTTATCATAATTATTGAACTAAAGCTACCAGCAGCCATTTAGAAATTATGGTGTCACAGATAAAGACTTAGCAGCTTGGGAGAGTCTCGGGTGAGCTTGTTTGGTTGGGTCTGGGTGGAGGGTGGAGGTTGTCCAGTTTGGTATAATACAACCATCTGAAGTACTGTCAAGATTCTTATTCTATAGATGCAGTGATGTGTTCTGATCTTCTGTCTCCATGACAGGCGAATCTGGTTTATTCTACAGTATTCTGTGTTTAACTCTCACACTTGTAACCTACCACGCAGCTTTCTTGTGGAACTAAAGTTGTGCTGCAGCTGTAGCCCCTGGAAAAATATTTCTTTCCTCAGAAACACTGCATTTTCTCAGTGGACCCACAAATCCAAATAAAAAAACGAGCTCATAAAATCAGCCGGAAGGAAGGCAGGTGATCGTTTGATTTCTCAGTTCTTGTTCATTGTTCTTGGAAGTGCCCCTTTACTCAAGGCGACCTTTTCTTGTACTCTTCCTTTCCTGTGGGTTAACATCGTGCCCTTGGAATGCAGGCGTCTCTATTGGGCCCAACTGGTTTTTACTCCGTCTCCTTCTCTCTGTTGCCATTTCTTTTCCTCCCATGCAGATAGATTCGCAGCAAGGGAAGGTGTTTTTCTTAGAGCCATGGGATTATTAGGGGCATTGGACCCTGAAGGATCCACACATAAGTTGGGATGGGACAGAAGCTTTTACCTTGGCCTTCACCTTTGGTCCCTGCAATTAATCAAGACCACTTTCGCTTCACAGGTCTGCTTTACTCACTTTGTTCTCTGACTATGTAGCCTCAGTTCAGGCTTCTAGGCCTCCCTGCTCTGCTTTGAATATTTATTTGTCTCTGTCTCAACCCACAGTTTTTTCCCACTTACACATCTGCCTCCAGCCCCCAGCACTACAGAATCAGAAATACTTCCACACCCAGAATCAGCCAGACTACTCTTCCCCCAGCCACCTGGCCTATGTTCACACTCAACTTGAAGTCTTAGCATTGCTACCAGTGGTCAGAACTGAGTTCCCACTTCCTGCGCTTCTAAGCTTCCCTTTTTGTTATTCAGCAAAGGAGCCCCTTTATTTCTGAATGTTAAAGAAAAGTAAACTCCCATCATCCTCCTTGATGTATGTTTTACTTTAGGTTCTCTGTAAAACAAAACCTCAGATAGACTTGGGTCTTGGTACAGGTAGCCATTTTGGGAGGGGAGCCTGGGATGCTGGAGTGAGGGATCGGGGAGGGTAAAAGGAGAAAAAAGCTAGTGAGGGATGTGTTAATCCACTGTTTATTGTTGTAGGCAACTGGGCTCACTTTTACTGGGGACCCTCTGAGGAACTGATGGAAAATACCGTCTGAAGAACCAGAGACTGGGGCATTCTTCCACTGAATCTCCATTCCTCCAGGGGTTGAGGGCTGCCCTAGGGATGTTAACTCCCCCTTGAACTTTGGGCTGCCTGTGTAAGGGCTAAGGGAACTACCAAAGCTTTAAACAAAACAAAACCCTGAGGAAAAGTTGAGGGGCTCCACCAGTACTTGAGGTGGACACTGCCAGTGTGTGTGGAGGATGTCCACCCTGGCCACAGCTAGAATCCGAGGGGCCGAGGGATGTGAGCACAAAAAGTATCAGCTGCTATTCATGAATGATAATTGAAAGCTATCCTCCTCACCCCCCTCGAAAAACAAAAACAAAATGTGCTGAAATGGAAATATCCCTAAGACCTGAAATAACCTCTACAGCTGTTTCTTCATGTCAAGAAGGTAGAAAACTCAAAGACAGCCGGCTTCCATATGGGCAGGTCAAGGCCAATGCAAGGGATCCTTTCACTCACCTTATCTTATAGAGCCTGTGTTTTTCTAGCTCGTGAGCTAAAGTCAGGTGAAAAATATGATCATCCCCATGCCCTCTTGTCATTCTTTGTCAGTCTTTTTTTTTTTTTTTTTAATGTTTATTTTTTGAGGGCTGGAAGAGGGAGAGGGAGAGAGAAAGAGAGAAAGACACAGAATCCAATGCGGGCTCCAGGCTCTGATGCACAGAGCCTGATACGGGGCTCGAACTCACAAACTGCAAAATGATGCCCTGAGCCTAAGTCAGACATTTAACTAGCTGAGCCACCCAGGTGCCCCTTTTCATCAGAGTCTTCAAGGAGCCAACTCAGAGGTGTGTTGGAGCTTGGGGATAGAAACTTTCCCCTCCTCTGCAATCTGAGACTTTGGGATCAGGCTGCAAAATGCTAAGTATGGGATTCCCAAAGCATCAAGATCATTCAAACAGACAGGCCAACAATCTAGACCATGAAATAGGATAACCCAGGAGATTTGAAACCATCTAGTAGTTCATGACATAGGCTGACCTTTTAAATAAGGATTGGTATCATAGAAAATTTATTCTTCATAATAGTTACCACTTATACTCAGAATAGGTATACAGACCTTTATTTACATTAGCTTTTTCTAACTTTTAAAAGTTTATTTATTTACTGAGAGAGAGAGTTGGGGGGCACAGAGCGAGAGGGACAGAGAATCCCAATTCTCCCAAGAGAATCCCAAGATACAGGGCTCTATCCCACGAACTGTGAGATCATGACCTGAGCTGAAACCAAGTTAGACACTTAACCAATGCAGTCACCAGGCGCTCCTACATTAGGGGTTTTCTTTTTTTGGGTTTTGACAAATGCTTATTTATTGACTCTGAATCATATATTATACATTATTGCTAAAATACATTAGCTTTTTCTAAAAAGTTTATTTATTTATTTTGAAAGAGAGAGAGAGAGGGGCAGAGAGAATCCCAGGCAGGCTTCGTGCTGTCAGTGCAGAGCTGGATACAGGGCTTGATCCCACAAGGCCTGAACCGAAATCTAGAGCCAGAGGCTTACCAGACTGAGCCACCCAGGTGCCCCTATGTTAGCTTATTTAATACATAACAGCAAAGTAGATCTATTACTGTCAGTTGACAAATAAGACAGTCATGACTCAGAGGTTAAAGTCTCAGCTTTTCACAGCCTCATAAGGCACAGATCCTGGATTCTAAACTAGTTCGTGGACAAAGACAGCAATATGGCTCCTGCGATGATTCCATATAGATCCAGGAAGACAAGTGGCCTAACAGGCCAGCCTGTACCTCTATAAAATAGAATAGCAAATGGTTCAGAGCTCAGGTTTTGTGGTGAGATGATCTCTTTTGAAGACCATCAGGGAATAGAATTAGATACAAAAGTATCTCCATGTCTTCCTTATAGCCTGTGATTACATAGACTTTAAAAAACACTTTTTTTTTCTAAATAACAGTAGATTCTATGTGCACGATGTGTTTTGTCCTAGATATTTGTCATGAGAAACTCAATGTTTTCCAGAAAAAGTAACACATTTTTGAAACAAAAATGATAACTTGTATCCTTCTACAAGACGCATTTGTTCCCTGATTCCAAAAATCTGCTTATTCTTTGGGTTTATATTTATATTTGGCAGCAAATTTCAGAGAATTGCATGAACAAGCTTCCTTGGGCAAGTGTGGAAGGAAGAGGGTGTGTGCACACCCAGCAGAAATGAAACTGCTGGCTTTATGGGTTTGGAGGTCTTCCTACAACATGGAGAAACCATTTGAAAGTCTACACTTGCCTCTCCATGCCTGCAAGCTTTCTTTCCCCTTTTGTTTTTTTCTTGAAGCTCTAAGCCTGGATTTCTGTTGTGCTCAGTCCAACTTCTGCGTGAGCCATCAGGAAGAAATTTCTCATCAGGAGTGCAGATGAGTAGCGAGCTGGCACATAGTAGGTCCTTTGTGGAGTCAAAGATTCTCAGGATTGAAAGGGACTTTAGAGATCACGAGCCTGCAATGGACATCTGTGGGTTTGACCCATTCATTTTGCAGCAAAACTTCCCCCAAAAAGGTCTCTCTTACCTATTGGCTGTGTCCACTTACCCACATCCATGTTTTCCTCAAACCTGCCCAGCCATGTTCGGTACCCCCACTCGCTGAAATTGCTCTAGCCAAGGTTTCAGAAGGACCTCCTCTCACCCAACTGGGTGGTGATTTCTCTCTCATACCTCTTCCTTCACCACTCAGAAGCATTCAACCCGGAGACTACTCCTTCCAGTTTGAAATATTCCTTTTTTCTAGCTTTCGTGAAACCACAGTCTCCCGGCTCCTCCTGCCTCACCAGCCTCTCCTTCTTAATCCCAGTTATTGAATTTTAGGTTTTGCCCATCCTGGGGCTCTATCCACACCATCTCCCTGCTGTTACTCCTTCCAGGCTTCTGGTGTTCAATACTGTCTTTTACTGATGATTCTGATTTATGTTCTGAACTCCAGACTCAAGTATTCAACTGCTTACTTAACGTTGCCTTTTGGACGCCTGACAAACATCTCAAACTCACTATGTGCAAAACCCTCTCCTCCCTGGATCTTTCTCTTTTCAGTTAATGGGACCAACCATGAACCCAGTTGCTCAGGCCAAAAGCTTACAAGTCATAATTGATTTCTCTTTTACTCATCTCCCTATGTGGTGGCTCAGCAAGTCCTGTGGGCTTCCTCTCCTCAGTATATGTGCTGAATTCATCTACTTCTCTCGGCTTTCCACTTGTCCATCTCTCATCTGGATGACTGCCATAGCCTGCTACCAGTCTCCCTGCTTTCACCTCTATCTTCCTCTAACCCATTCCCAGAGCAGATCTTTTATACATGGAGGTCAGATAATGTGGCTCACTAGTTTAAAACCATCCAGTGGTTTCCCATCACTCAGAATGAAATTTAAATCCCTCAACAAGATTTATAAGGCACCCGTGACTTAGCCCTGGGGTCAGCAAACTTTTCTGTAGAGGCCTAGATAGTAAATATTTTAGGCTTTGCGAGCCATATGGTCTGTGTTGCAACCACTCGGCTCTGCTGTTGTAACAAGATAGCATCCGTAGACAATATGGTAAACAAATGAATGTGGCTGTGTTCCAATAAATCTTTATTTACAAAATCAGGCAATGGGCCAGATTTGGCCTGTGGGTCACAGTTTGCTGACCCCTATCTAAGTCCCTTTCTACCTTTCCAACTCCATCTCACACCACCCTGCCCTCCACTATGGTGTCACACTGGCTGGGAAAGATAGCCCCCCAGGGTGGCTGCCACCAGTTCCTTTTGTCCTTAGATACTGATGTCAGACCCCTTGAATATGCTGGCCCCGTGACTCCTTTAGCCAATGGACTGTGGTAAAACTGGTGTTCTAAGACTTCTGAGCTGAGACCTTGAGAAGATTGGCAACTTCTGCTTCCTGTCTTGGAATCCAGCCACCATGCTGCGAGAAAAAAAGGCCACACAGAGAAGCCATGTGGAGGAGAACTGAGAAGTTCGGGGCCATAGTTGAAGATGAGCCCCTGGCCTGCAACATCGACTGCCCAGCCATGTGAGTGAGCCATCTTGAAGAGTCTAGCCTAGTCGAGCAGTCAGCTGGAATCACATGCAACAGAGAATTGTCTAGTTGAGTCTAGTCATTTCAGAGAGCTGTGAGAGAGAAAATGGTTATGACCTTAAGCCACTAAGTTTCCGTGCTTGGTTTTACAGCAATAGGTAACTGAAACACCAGTCTTCTTTCTGTTCCTCACACCCACTTTGGTCATTTCTCCATGAGCATCAACCACTCTCTCTGCCTGGAACACTCCTCCCCTGAGATTTTCACTTGGCTAGTCTTCCTCCTCATTCAGGTTGGCCCATAGCAACTCAGAATTTTTGTCTGGTGTGTTTGTTTTTGTTTTTGTTTTTGTTTTATTTGCAAAGCTACCCTTGCTTTACTCTAGGCTATGTGGCTTACCACCGACCTCACCCCTTCTCATTCCACCCTTATCTTTACTCCGGGACCAACCTGTAACGAAGGCCAAGCCAATCAGTAATTCTATTCCTCTCCACCCCCATCACACCCAGCCACCCAGCCTCAGTAATGGATTCAAGGATGGACATGGGACTCAAGTCAGTTTAGTAAGAGCCAGTCCCAGAAATTATTGGTGAGGAAGAGACTCTTGGTTGGGGTTGTTAAGCTGGTTTAACCCACTCCTGGAGCTGCTGGTCCCCAACTTCCACCACAAGGGCAGGCCTGTCTGAAAGTAGAGCCAACTCAGAGGAGGGCAAGGAGGAGGGATGGAGAGAGAGACTCCTGGATTCAGCCATACTTGAAGTCAGAATTTCCTTGGACTTTTAAGTTACATAAACTAATACATCTCCCACTTTACTAGCACCCCTCTCTTCCTCTCTTTAAGCCAGTGTGAGTTGTATTTCTGTCACTTGCTCTTAAAATATCATCATATTTTAAGAGTGGCTTGACTCTCCCTCCACCATTTTCAGCACAGGACAGGTTGAGCCATATGAAATTGCTCTTCTTATAGGTCAAAAATAACTGAATATCAGTAATTTTATATGACTAACTTATTTGAACACCTCCAGAGATGGGAAACTCACTATCTATTGTGCCAGTTCAATTAAAAATTAGACATACTTAAACAAAATTTATTTTTCTTTAAAAAAATTTTGTTTTACATTTATTTATTTTTGAGAGACAGAGAGAGACAGAGCATGAATGGGGGAGGGGCAGAGAGCGAGAGAGACACAGAATCCGAGGCAGGCTCCAGGCTCTGAGCTGTCAGCACAGAGCCCGATGTGGGGCTCGAACCCATGAACTGTGAGATGATGACCCGAGCTGAAGTCGGATGCTCAACTGACTGAGCCACCAGGTGCCTCCCAAATTATTTTTCTAAAACTAAAATTCATGTTTCTGACCCTTTCATAGTCCTGGGCACTCTCCTCTGAACGTATTTTATATCTAATGTAGAACTTGACTGAGAAACTCCAGAATAGTCTCCCTTAGGTAGAGAAAAGTGGCATCATCACCTCTTCATTCTAGACACAATACTTTTGGTAATACAGGCTAAAACATCTAAATCTTTTGTAAAAATGTGATGTCTTAAGTCATGTCTTCTCTATCTTGTTCTAGTGTATTTCAAACCAAGTTCAGGACCTTATATGTAGCCCCAGTGGATTTCACTATGTTCTATTTGACTCCCTGACACTTCCTTTAAATGCCAAGCTTTGCCCCTGCCCATCGGGCCAAAGTCTTTGTCAATTATTTTCTCTGTGGTTGTCATGATACAACAACATAATGAAAATTTAGTGCCAAGATCATGATTGTGCACTCTAGTGTATCCCTTCCAGGACCGTGTTTTATGCAAATTTGAGAAGTGTGCCTTCTCTATATTCATCTGAGTCATTACTACAGATGTTGAAAAGAACAGAGCCAAGAATCAAGCCCAAAGGAATGTGTACGGTTGGACAGTGACTCATTAGCCTTAGGTTGGGTTGTCTGGTCAGTCACCGCTTCTCTGACGTGGGCTAACAACCACCCGTGTTTCTCAGCTTCTCCATAGGAACTTGCAGGATACCAGCTAAGGGTGTGGCTGAAATGCATAAGGGGCTCCTCATTACTGGGTATTCAGTATCCTGTTCTCGAAGTTAGGTGGAGCAAGGTGCTATTTCGGATAGGTGACCCACAGTAACAGATAGACCCAAGGTTTAAATGGCTACGCACGATAGAATTTTATCTGTAGCTTAGATAACGATTCAGAGCTCTCAGGTTGGCGGAGCATTCTCCTCCATGCAGCCTCGGCGATCTCGGTTCTCTCCGCCTCTCTCTCCTGAAGCCATTCTCCAGGCTTCATTGCCCTCTGCTTCCAGCCACAGAAGAGGAGAGAGCATAAAGCAGCGCACATGGGACATTTTCATGGGACAGGCCTGAAAATGGCATATCCCTGCAGCTCACTTGGTCAACTAAGCTGTACCTAGCGAACGATAGGTAGGAAAATGCTGTTGAGTCAAGTGCTTAAAGAAATGGAGCAGAGAGTCGTTGAACAACCTGTGGCCTCCGCTATGGGCAACGACCATCACCACGATACAGAGTTAATCACTAAAAAACTGACTACACAGCACATCCCTTCCTTTTAAGCTTCTGCCCCTTCTTATTCGGTCAAAGTCTTTGTCCACTATTATCTCTCCAGCTGTCAGACTTCAACCACATAATGTAGATACAATGCAAATAACATAACAATTGATGGCAAAGTGAAACCATCAGTCTTGTAAGATAAGCAAGATTTCAAGGAAAGCAGTTTTGGGAAGTGCCCTGGTCATTTGCAAAGCCATTGACAAATGAGGAAATGGCAGTGTTAGATCAGAGACAACCTAGGACAGTGAGGACCAAAAAGAAGTGAGAATGATTCGAACATCAGAGGTACAAGAGACACCTGGGACGATTAACAAACACTTCAGATATTTTTGTCAAATTATACTGTCTCTGTGCTGCGAAAGTCAAATCTTAATTGAAGAATTTCACATTATATGATCTTCAATTGTATCAGTAAAATATGCCAAAAGAGAAATCATCCTCAACAGTTGACTGATGGTTTTTGTGCTGGTGGTTCTTTGAAGAATGAGCTGCTGGCGGGCCTCACCTGGGCCCTCCTGTAAGCCCCAACCTCTAAAATGTTGTGCCCAGAGACTCATCCTGGGCCTCTTCCCTCCAGGGTCCCCCCTTTCCTAAGTGGTCCATAGAGTCCCTGGGCTTTAAGTATCATCTGTCTGCAGCTGGCTGACCTTGAGATGTATATCCTACCATCTACTCAACATCTCCACTTGAGGGTTTAGAGCTTCTCAGGCTTACATGTTTAGAAACACACCTCTTGACTTCAAACCTGCTCCTCAAGTCCTCCCTGCCTCGCTCAGTGAATGGCAGTGTCCTTCAGACTCTTCTCAAGGCAAAATCTCAAGAGTCATTCCTAATGTCTCTGACCTGCCTCCTCCCACATCTAATGTAGTAGCAAGTGCGGTTGGGCGTACCTTCCCAATACGTCCTGAATGGACTCCACGTCACCTCCTCGCCATGTCACCACCTCTCATTGGGGACCCCCATGACAGCCCCGTAACTGGTGTTCCTGCCCCTGCCCTTGCCTTCATGGCCATCCCATTTGAATGTGGCAGCCACAATCAGCCTTTAAACATATAGAGTGGGTTGCATCATTCCACAACTGAAATCCCTCCAATGGCTTCTCATCACATTTATAATAAAATCCAAACGCCTTCCCATGGCCTCCCTGGCCTCACATCATCTGATTTGTGCCCATGTCTGGCATGTCAATTTCAACACCCCGTCCTTCTTGCTCAGTTTCCAGCCACTGCGTCCGCTGTCCGGCAAGCTCCCTCCTCAGGGTCCCCCACTGTCTGGACATTATTTTTCTGCCTGACACCTCCTTGTCATCAAATCTCAGCTAGAAGGTCATGTCCCTAGAGGCCTTCTCTGCCTCCCTTCTAAGGCAGCCCCACCCTCCAGCCTTCTTTATTTGGTTTTCTGACTTTTTCCCTCATAGTGCTGTCATTATTGCTAACTGCAACTATTTTGCTTATTTATGGATTTAAAACATTTTCTCTATCTTCCCTTAGACTATAAACCCCAATGAGGGCAGGGATTTTGTCTAATTTGTTCACTGCTGTATCTTCATTGCCAGAGACCATCACCTAATAGATGTTCAGTAAATATCTATAAACTAGTTTTTAGAATAGAAGAAAAAAAACTTATTTCATAATTTTAAGTTTCATTTTGCAGGCTAAAGTCCCAATAAAAACCTTTCTCATGATTTAATATGAATTTTTGGTTTCCTTTATAAGTGGATTTATTTAAGGGGCCTTTTCCTGTATCAATTATCTTTGAACAATGAAGATCTCCTGTTTTGCGTATTTCCTTCCTTGCATAGACTACTAATAAACTCGTGGAATAAGTAAAGGAGGGCAAGGCTGACATGATTTGTTCTTGGTTAACCCAAGCTGGGTCACAGTGATCAATCACTTTTCTTCCAGGGACACACGAATGCCTTTTCCCCTTTATAGTCCACTCTAGAATCATGCCTGCAGTTTGCTCTACTTACTGGTTCCCAGGGTATGGAACCCTCTTTCTTCTTCTTAATGGAATACTTTTTCTGTCTCCAGGATTCCAGCACCATTTAATTAATTAATTGATTTAAAATGTTTATTTATTTTTGAGAGAGAGAGAGAGAGAGAGAGAGACAAGAGTGCGGGTGGGGAGGGGCAGAGAGAGAGAGACAGAATCTGAAACAGGTTCCAGGATCTGAGCTGTCAGCACAGAGCCCAACGTGGGGCTTGAACTCACGGACTGGGAGATCATGACCTGAGCCAAAGTCGGATGCTTAACTGACTGAGTCACCCAGGCGCCCCAGCACCATTTTAAATATCTGCAGGTCCCCTGAGATCACAGATAAACACTGAAAGTCTCTTTCCTGGGTTCTGTAAGTACTCTGGCCTGTAATTCATCTGGACCCAGACGCTTGAGTGTAATTCAATTCAGGATACAAATAAACATTCTCATTAGAGGGGAGTGGCCACAGTGCAAGACAATTTGGCAACACACTGATGTCACTGAGTCGTGGAATTAAACAGATGCCTTGTTAATGCTGAAGCCCTGATACCTTTCCAAGAACAGCCTTCTGTAGCTCCTTGAGTTCTGACAACCCCTCATCTGGGGCCAAAACGTAGTGCTGAAGGGTTTGGAAGTCTCCTTTAAAATTTTCTTTCATCTTGCCACATGCCATAATCCTTTGTGGTCCGTGGGGAGAGAAGAGAGAGTGGGAGAAAGGCAGAGGGAACCAGCTTCCCACCTGGCTGCTGGGGAGGGGTGGGGTTTCACCTGTGTGCAGCTTGCTGGTAGAAATAAGTCTGCCGATAGGGCTCTGAGGTTCGCTTGAGAGCGCATGGCCTTTTTAAAAGGTCACCCACTCCTCATGTCCCCTTCAGACTCTTGCCAAGCAGAGAAGTCTGATTTTTCATTTGTATTGCTTGAGTTTTAACTGTGGGCTCAAATATTTAAAGCACTCTGTCAGCCAGACCACACATGCCCTAGGGTCCAACCAGTAGCTCCCAGTTTGCAATCCTTGGTCGAAGGCACCATGGAAAGATTACTGGTTGGCACAGAGAAGATGCTGATTGCATTGCTTCAGTCACTGCTACCAGAATGTGGTGTGAGTGCAGATTCGTTTCTTTTTTTCTAATTTTTTTAAGTTTATTTATTTTAACAGAGACAGAGACAGTGTGAGTGAGTGTGTGTGTGTGTGTGTGTGTGTGTGTGAGAGAGAGAGAGAGAGAGAGATAGAGAGAGAGAGAATATTCCAATTCCAAGCAGGCTCTGTGCCGCACAGAGCCAGATGCGGGGCTCAAAACCATGAAACCATGAGATCGTGACCTGAGCCGAAACCAAGAGTCAGATGCTTAACTGACTGAGGAACCTAGGCACCCTGGAGATTAATTTCTTTTTAGTTCAGAAGAGCAGTTTTCTATTTTATAGGGGTTAAGAAGCAGGTGCAAAGCATATGGGGGGGAGGGGGGAGGGGGAGAGAGAGAGAGAGAGAGAGAGAGCGAGGGAGCGAGTGAGCGAGAGAGAGACAATCCTAAGCAGGCTCCATGCCCAGCACGGAGCCCAACACAGGACTCGATCCCACAACTCAGGATCATGACCTGAGCTGAAATTAAGAGTCAGATGTCCAACTGAATTTGCCACCCAGGTGCCCCTAGTTTCGAAGAGACATTTTCTATTTTATAGAGGTTAACAAGCAAGTGCAAAGCATTAAAAAAAATTGGCATTTCAGGGAATCTTTCCTTAATGGCACTGAAATATGACAGAAAGTGCCTTAACTTCACACTGAGGGACTCATATGTTTGCAAAATTTGGGGGCACAATTTTTGTGGGGGTTCTGTCTCCCCAGATAGGAAGACACTATGACTTTATCATCTACATGTTTGGGGCCCTCAAACTGGTACCTGGAATAGCGTGTATAGCCGGTGCTTAAACACATAGTGAACTAATGTAGCTGACCACTTTAGCCCGCAAATTTCACTTTTAAAAAACATTAAATAAAATCTCTTGTGTAAATACCTGATTCTCTTAGGCTTGAGGCACGGGGCAGAGGAGGAGAACAAAGACAAGAGAATCACCGCAAATTAAAGTTTTCTTATGTGCCTGTGATTCTATAAATATCATTTCATCTAATCATTAATGTCTGACAGAGAAACATCAGTGTTATTATCCTTATCTGACAGGTGGGGATACTGAGGTTCAGAGAGAATCAACAACTTGTCCAAAGTCAGCTCACAAATGGTACAGGCTGGCATTGGAACCCAGTTCAAATATAATTCTTGTTCCCATAACCGTCTGTGAGCTTCACAAAAATGTTTCCCCCGTGTGTCTGCTTCCGGGAGGGCACCCACTGTCAGAAATACAACCTTCATGATCCTCAAAGAGTAGACGAGCTGTAACACACTGGCTCAGGCAGGGAGGTATATCAAGGTAATGAGAAAGAACTTCAGGTGAGTTTTGTTCAACCCCCGGATCACCTGGGTCCCAATTTCCAAATACAACAGAGAGTTGAACTTTCAGGGTTTTTCTTTTCAAATCAGTGGGTTCTAGAAAACCCAAATTGGTTATCCTCCCAACCAAAGCCTCTATAGCATAGGTTCTAATTATGGTGTCATCCAATCAGTCAAACCAGAAGCTCTGGAATCACCTTGAACTCTTCTCCCTCTGGGTATTGTTAGCCACCAACTTCCACACAGTCTCAAATTCATTACCTCTTTCTAGCCCTTGATTCAGGGCTTCATCATCGCTCCCTGGTATTTTAATGATCTCTCCCTCACCCCCTCATGCCTGCATTCCCTATTTGATCCAGTTTCCATTCCATGGGCCGTCATTAAAGTTGTTACACCTGTAGTCCTCCTCACCCCCCTTAAGCTTCTTTCCCGCCCCTCCCCCCCGCCTTTGTCAGAACTTGGTTAAATAACCTCAACCCTGGTTAAATCTGGTGTTCCCACTACTTTCCACCTGTGTCTGGAAGCTGAGCTTTTGTTGTTGTTGTTGTTGTTCATTTATTTTTGAGAGAGAGAGAGTGCAAGCAGGGGATGGGCAAAGAGAGAGGGAAACACAGAATTGGAAGTAGGCTCCAGGCTCTGAGTTGTCAGCACAGAGCCTGACACGGGACTCGAACTCAGGAATTGTGAGATCATGACCTGAGCCAAAGTCAGAGCTTAACTGACTGAGCCACCCAGGCACCCCTGGGAGCTGAGCTTTGATGGGAAAAACCACTCATCCTTGCTGACTGGTTGCACTGAGCATCCCAAACCACAGGTGAGTCCTCAGTACAGCCTGGAAATTATAACATATCCCCCTAGTCAACCCACTTTGAGCTCTCCTGGACAGCTGTTTCAGCGTCTCTCTGCCAGCCTCCAGCGTTGCTCCAAGCTCACCCTTAGTCTCAGCTGCTGACCGTACTGACAATTCCACTGGGAAAGGGAAGCAACCAGTGGGGGCGGCTCTCCCCTCCCACTGCTAGACCATCAGCCTAACTCATCTCCTTGTGTCCCGGGTCCAGTCCCCACACATTAACCAGAGTGACTACGTATTGCTCACTCAGTGCAACCCAAGCTCCTTACCATGGCATGGCCTTCCTTGATCTACCCACCTCCATGTCTCAGATTCCATGTCCCTGGCTTGCTAGCACCTGAGGCACAGTTTCATCCAGAGGGTTCTGCACACCCAGCTGCAGGGGCTGGAGTGCTCTCCCTGTCAAGGCACGCGGGGTTCACTTGCTTGTTTCTCTCAGGCGGTGGTGCAAAGAGGCCTTCCCTGTAACCATAAAAGCCCTCCACAGCTTGTCACCCTCGGTTCATTCCCTGCCTCATCTCTTATGCACTTATGTGCCAATAAAAAAAAATATATATATATATAGTAGTGCTATGATTTATTTTCTTTATTTTAACTTCAGAACGCTACTGGGATTAACGCTATGACTGGCCCAGGCCTCCTAAACATACAACAAAAAATGTTCTAGAGCAGTTTCCCCATGTCCATGGTGGCATTTTGAATCATTCTATTGCTCTTAGATCTAAGCTTAAATAGGAATGTAATTTGGAGGCTGTTGTCTGGAACAGTAAGGCTAGGGTTCCACCAACTGAGAAGCATTTAAAAATGAGTCAGGACTGACCCCATTTTTTTGGTTTTCAATCTCTGTCTCTCATTTTATTCACAGCTAGGCTAGACCTGCTCAGTTATAGCTCAGCTCCAAGCCACCGGGACACATTGGTGCCTCTCATGTCCCAAAGTGCTCCTTAATGGCCATCTTGTCCCTGTCTTCATCCATCCCTGAAAAATCAAAAGCAACTATGTTTTTAGCAAGGGGTGTCAGGACTTCAAAGAATTGTTGCCTCTCTTTTGATTTTAAGAACAACGAACAGGTGTGACCATCTCAGACCCCCCCCCCCGGCCCCCCGCCCCCTAACCTCCGGGGTACACCTGTATTACCTCCAGGAGACAGAACCAGTCTCCTTTCCCAGTGGACCACATTGCCAGCACTATGTGCAGGCTAGTCCCTTGCTCAAGGAGTTGCCCCCCAACATAGCTTCTGATGAAGCCATCATAAGCAGGCTTTCCAGAGGTGGCTTTAAAGATAGGCTGTCCGTAACCTTTTTCTCAAGCAAGTTTACCCTCCAAACTCACAGAGCTAATGGGCCGTAAGCCTCTGTGTAGAAAGTGTACACATTCTGCGTTTTTGTGGTGAAGGAGACATGAGCAGTGGCCAGTGGCAATGTCTTTGCCTGCTTTGCTAAGGTCACCTGAACTTGTGCTCCCTTGACATCACAGTGGTCCTGACATTTCATAAGAGCACAGAAATGTCCCTTCCTTCTTTGGCCTTATGATGTTGAGTTTGCCAGGCAAACTCAGCCTCCCTACTTGTTCAGAAATCGCTGGACAAAGTGTGTCCATTATCAGGGGGTTACACCTGCCACCTTCTGAGGAAGGCTGTACCCACCCGACCACATCCATGATCATCGCTGGATTTTCCGTGCTTGGTGGCTATTCAGGTAGGCCAGTCCCACAGCGATGAGGGCACAGGTGTATGGAGCTCTGCCCAGCGGGGGTCACCGAGCCTTTGGACAAGGAATCCCTGCACGCACGTGCACCTAGCTTCCCCCTTAGTACTTTTGTGTCTATGTGGGCATGTTTCGTTTCCCGTTTCTGGGGGAACCCTTCGAGTACACACAATTCCCAAGGTTCACCCAAGGGGAGAAACGTGCTTTGGAGGTATACAGGGATTCGAGTGAGTCTTGAAACTGGTCCAGGATCACAAGCTTCCCAAAGTGACTTCAGACCGCTGGAAATACCCCAAACTTTCCTTCCATACAGTCAGTTTGCCTTGGCTGAGGAGGGGGGGTGGGAGCTACCCCGAAAGCAGGCGGCCAACGTCGCGTACTTTGTGATCTACCGGGCCGCTAAGCTGACAAAGGGGGTAGGCTCTCCTATTTCACCACCCCGAAGGTTTTGAGGGAGCTGGGGTTTTTGTGACGGAGACCTGGGCGACTGGGACTGGCGGCGGAACAGTCACGGCGCCGAGGGCGGCCCGCCGGTGCGAGGGCGGAGCGGGCGCCGCTGCGCTGACGGCCGCGGCAGAAAGGGGGCGGCCGCGCCCATTTCCTCCGCTCAGCCCGGGCCAGCGGGATCCGCAGCGGCGAGCGGCGCCTCCCCGGGGTCGGCCGCGGCGCCTCCGGACTGTGCCGGGGTTGGGGCGAGTCGGCTCTGGCTGAGCCTGCGGCGACCGCCGCCTCTCCGGACGCCCCGAAGTCCACCGCGCGGTTGGCGTTCCGGCGGCCTGCATGGACGCGGCGCTGAAGCGGAGCCGCTCCGAGGAGCCGGCAGAGCTCCCGCCGTCCGCCCGGGACTTGGAGGAGGAGGAGGAAGAGGGGATGGAACAGGGGCTGGAGGAGGAAGAGGAGGTGGACCCCCGGATCCAGGTAGGGCGCGCGCGGGGCGTCGCGGTGGTGGGCATTTACCCTCGGGCTCTCCTGGCAGCCCCCGGCGCCTGCGGTCCGGGGGGATGGTGGCCACGTAGCTCCGGGGGCGAGAAGAGAGGGTCTGAATTCCCAGTTTTACCGGGTTCATGGGGAGGCTGCAGTGCCCGCGTGGATGCGGCCTGACTGTATGATGGGGATCCCCCGCAGACCCCCGGCAGGATCTGGGGGTCGCTGCAGCGTGCCCAGCGGTTCGGGCGGATGTGCAACAAAGGGAAAAAGGGGGCGGGGGCACCATGCGGGTGTCGGGGTTCCCCCCCCCCCAGCCCCGGCCGGCGGGCATCGAGCGGCCTCGGGACTGGGGGCGGAGGGGTCGGCCGGCCCGCGTGGGCGCTGGGCACCGTGGGCGTTGTCCGCCCCTGCAGCGAGGGCTGGCACCCGTGTCCGGGTTGCCAGTCCTCACCTGGCGGAGGTGCCCGGCCTGAGCCATCTTCCACCTCCTCTGATTCATTGTTAGCAAAGAGCTTATTGTCAGCGCAGGCTCAAACCTCCGCTTGGCTTCCAAGGGTTGAAAACCCAGCGTTTCCTTGTTATGAGGTCGGGGTGTGAACAGAAATCAGTGACAACTGATGCGCAAAGCTGACGCGGGGAGAAGGCGAGGGGATTGGCCTGGCTCTCGGTGCCTCCATTTCTGAGGGAGATGATTAAAAAACAATTTCCAAGCCAAGATCTAGGACTGACAGCTTAACCTACTCACCCTCTAGGCAAAAAACACATCAAATCCCTTTCCAAGACTGATTTTTCTACCCTTTTCATAAATCATTTAATATATATATATATTGCTTTTAACCATGCGCTGTAATTTCTGGAGCCCTAATTGGTTTTTCAGTGCACAGATCAATTAAAAGCTCATTTAACTCAGCTGTTGCCATTTAAATGAATTGTTTTGGCAGATTAGCAAGATAAAGATCAGGTGGAAAAATCTTTGCGTTCGGATTCTATTAATTAAACTCACTAGTTTGGACTACTAAATCTTGTGTTCCTGGTACAGGATTTCTGTTAACAAGATCCTTTGTTTGCAGAGTAAAATGAGTTAACTTGTGCTGGGTACTTTTTACAAAGTGTCAGTTTATAAATATTTATTTTAAGGATCAGGATGAAAGCTATTTTTGTTTTGTTTTGTTAAAAACAGCTAGGTAGCTTTAATAATTGGCAGTTGGAAAAATAACCACTAATGGGTTAATGCCAGAATTCTAGCTTGATTTAATCATTTCTCTGGGTTTTTAGTTTTGGCTTGGTGTTGTTTATTTTCCTTTATTGTCTTTTCTGCAAAGTTCTTGCTCTAAGGCAAAAAGTACTGTTTTGATTTGACTCCTAAACCATTTGTAAACAGGTGGGTTTACCTGAAGGCACATATCTGCAAAGATACTTGACCTTCTAAGAAAAAAATTCCTAGCACCTTAAGACACTTTTGAAAGGGACACCGTCGAGAAAAAGGTTTTAGAAATACATTCATTTGCTCTTCCAGCCAAGGCTCAACTATTTTCCTTGAGAATTAATACTGCTTCGTCCCTCTTCCTACAAACTGTGCTGGAGTTCTTTCTCAGAGAATGAGCTCAGTCCTGGAAACAAAAGACAAATCCCTTCATCTTTAACCCTCCTCTTTTCTTCACTAGGGAGAACTAGAGAAGTTAAATCAATCCACGGATGACATCAACAGACGGGAGACTGAACTTGAGGTACGGAAGGCTGGGTCCCTGTTCCTGGTGAGATAGTGTCAGTCCTGCTGACATGAGGCTGCTTGATTTTGTTTTTAATAGCTGGGGGATGCTTGCTGGCGTGCCCTCCATGGAGTTGAGCAACAGCCCGCTGTCTGACAGAATAAAATACACCGCTGAGCCCAGCGTGTGGGTGGAACACATGTGGATCCTATTTCACATGTTTTTCATCATGGGAGCTCCGTGGGGCCAAAACCAGGGGTGTGTGGAGCCCTGAAGTTCATGTGTCTGTGGAAAAGCTGGAAAGGATTGAGGGGAGAATTAGCTGCATTCTTTCATAGAGAAGAACGACTGAGTTTACAGAATCCCTTAAATATTTTAGGAGGTTCCTTACGTTGGTACTTGGAAACATTGTGTATTTCCTTAGACTTCTGCCGGTTTTGATTTCTGTCCTAAAAATTCGCCCCCCCTTTCTTTTCCCTGCTCATTTCTTTATTGTCTGCTTGCATGTAGAATATAATTATCTTAATGGAAACGAAAAGCTGTTTAGACTGGAAGGGCTTTCCTGCTGGGAAGAATCTTGGGGGAGACTAGAACTTGATTTGAATTTCATGAGCATCTTCCAACGTGAGTGTAAACAGATGAGCATTCTTCACAGCTACCGATTAGTTCCCGGCCCCTTTTAGTAGTGGTTGGCTTTACCATCCATCAGCAAAGTTGAACAAGCCCCGCACGTATCTGAGAGCCTGTGAATGATTCGGTCAGAGAGTTGAAGGGATGCAGGGAGCTGTTGGGAGGACCTTTTCTATAGCAGAAGAAATAGCAGGGAAGGTCACCGGAAAGGGCAGGAAACATCTGGTCCCTAAGAATGAGGGTGGGGGAGATAGGAATCATCTACTGGGAATACACTGGCAGCCTTGATTTCTGACTGCATGGCTAGGCCCCCGAGGCACCAAGTCTGGGTGGGGAAAAAAAAAAAAGATTAAAAGCTTGTTTTCCGAGCTGTATGTGAAGGGTTAGCGCCAACCCCTCTATTCTGATTGTACGTATCCATGAACCCTGGCTGCCTTCTCCCCCAAGAGAAGTGAGGCCTGCATGTTTATTTAAAATGTTTTGACTTCTGATGAATCGAGGCTCTTTAGGCAATTGAAATCTCTCAGAATCTCACATTTCTAATAATATTCAGTGACAAAAACCCTACCATTTCTGTAGGGCTTGCGAGTTTACCAAGTGTTTTTACAAGCTGTATCTCCTGTTATGGCAGCCTAGCACGGTGCTGTCCAGTGTGGTAGTCACTGGCCGTGTGTGGCTATTTAACTTTAAATTAATTAAAATGAAAAAAAAATTAAAATGATATAATATTAAAAATTCAGTCCTCAGAGTAGCCGCTTTTCAAGACCTGGTAGCCACCATATTGGACAGAGCAGAGAACAGTTCCATCATGGTAGAAATTTCTGGAGAGCACAGTCCTGGAAGGTGGGGGGTCTACCTTTTCTCCAGATGAGGATGTGGAGGTACAGGGTCTCCTGGTTCAGTGACGTGACAGAGCCACGTCATTTCCCACATGCCTTCTAGCTCTCCTGTTCTTCCATTCTGAGTATGAGCAGACAAGTTGGAAATAGTCTTTTTTTTTTAAATTTTAATGTTTATTTAATTTCGAGAGAGAGAGGGACAGAGCAGAGCAGGGGGAGACTCAGAGAGAGAGAGGGAGACACAGAATCCGAAGCAGGCTCCAGGCTCTGAGCTAGCTGTCAGCACAGAGCCCGACGCGGGGCTCGAACTCATGAACCATGAGATTATGACCTGAGCTGAAGTTGGATGCTTAACCAACTGAGCCACCCAGGCACCCCACCTTTTTTTTTTTTTTTCTCGCAAAAGATTGCTTTCTTCATTTGACAAAATTTGTCTGCCTGTACTCCACTTTTTTGGGTCATGAACAAGAAAGCCCCATAGGGTGCTTACCTTCTGAGTGTAAAATTAGTTTGCCTGATAAACTTTGAGCTCTGATTTCACAGTCGTCCTTCTGAATACACTTAAGTATTTGTCACAGGAAGCTGCAGGACAGGTGTTTCCTGCCTGGCTCTGGAGATCACCAGGCAGCAGTGAAGAGAGGTGGTCAGAGCTGGCTTGTGTTGCCGGCTGACCTTTTCTTGGTGTTGTTATAACCGAGATGGACTCACCGAAGTCTAATGCCAGCTATGTAAGGCATTAAAATTTCCCTGGTGGCCACATTAGAAAGTAAAAAAAAAAAAAAAATGGCTGAAATGAATTTTGATCTATGTTGTTTAGCCCGGAATGCCCAACATCGTATACTTTCAATATCAAAACAAGTAATGAGGTGTTTTACATGTAGTTTTGTAGTAAGTCTTCAAATGCTCGTGCATATTTTCCACTTACAGCACATCGCAATGGTGGACTGGCCGCGTTTGTGTGCTTAGTAGCTGCATGTGAACCAAGTCTAATAGATGTTTCCTGTCGACTCACTAAGGAGCACTGAGATTTCACCCTCCATGCGGGCACCTTGACACTTGTCACACTGCCGGAACCTGGAGGGAGGAGGATGTGTCTGTGTCTGGGGTGGGGGGGCGGTGGCTGTGTGCCTTCGGTCAAGCACTGGGCACCAGCCTTGGGGTGGGCACTCTGTGGGCCGCTGCAGAGACGTGGGTGGACGGGACAAAGGCCTTGCCCTTGGGGAGTTTAATTTTATCGGAGGTGAGGACTGCGGAGGTTAATCATAATTGCTGATTGTAGTAACCGCAGTCAAAGAGTGATGTGACAAAGAGTGATGTGACGGAGGCTCTTGGGGAGGAGTCGCTGGAAGACACCTGAGCCGGAGCCTGGGGCGCGGGAGAGTCCCTGTGCAAAGGGAAGCAGATGGAGTGAGCAGTGGGGGTGGTGGAGGGGACTGTGCCAAAAGATGTGGGACAGGAAACAGCCATTTTAACATAGGGGTGGTTCTCTGTAAAGTCGCTGTGATCATTCACTTCCGTGAATACTGAACCCTTGCTCCTAGTGGGGTGGGGCGGGGGTGCAGAGTGTTGTGACCAGAGACTCACAGGAACCTAGCCCTGTGTCAGCCTCTGGTCGCAATGTTTTTTGTCAGCCTATCAACATATTACCTTGTTTATGTGCGTTTCCGTTTAAAGACAGTCTGTTTAATGTGCATTGTTGACTCATTCATGTTGGACTCAGAGGCAACAGCACTGTGGCTCGTGCCTGAACAAAGCTTGCCTAACACACGAATTTTCTCCGTAAGGCCCCGTCGCAGCCTTCTTGGGGTCCAGAACGCTCGCTCTCTCGCCAGCACTTCAGCACTGCGCTTGGAGGCCCTTTGAAACTGCTGACTGCCTAGGGGGCATCTGACTCATCATTTTGGCTTCAGGTCATGATCTCAGTGATCGAGAGTCTGAGCCCCACATAGGGGACAGTGTGGAGCCTGCTTGGGATTCTCTCTCTCTGCCCCTCCCCTGCTCGTGCCCACATGGTCTCTCTCAAAATGGTTAAGTAAACTTTAAAAAAAAAAAAAAAAGAAACAGCTGACTCCCCAACACAAAGTGCAAAGTGCAAAAAGCGTGGCACTAAATGGACCGTGAGAGGACGCTTGTTTACAGCATGAGAGCTGAAACCAGGCAGAGCGTCCCTTCATTCGGCCTCCCTGGGAACATGCATGTTGGGCAACTCCCAAGTTTGGTCCCTGGGCATGTCCATGAATGACTGCGGAAGCCCCAACAGTATTGATTTTGGAATTAACAAATTTTAATGAGTATGGAATCTGCAAATAATGGGGATTGATTGGACGTAATTTCAGAGCCTCTAGGGGAGGGTCTTAGGCTTCTGCATTTCCTTTCCCTTTGCTTTTTAATTATGGTCTGGAGCGCCCAGCACCCCTCCTGACTTTGACTCCGATGAGAGCAAATTGGTGATGAGGTTTGTGTTAGCGGCTTCTTCACTCAGAGTGTGGCACAGTGGTCCCTGGGCCGCTGTGGGCTGAAGCGCGGGCCTGGATTCACCTCCATATCCCGTCCCTTGTGCTGGTTGTTGAAATCAGAGAGTACCAAAAGGCCTTTGGATGCCAGCCACCCGCCATGCTGTCACTTGGATATCTTGGATATCTTCCTGCAGCCATGGTTTACCTCTGACATTGTTTAAACAATGTCCTATCCCCTTTGCACTCTGATTTATATCAAGAGGGCCAGTCCTTCCAACCGTTGACGGGAGTAACCTTTTAACCAGAGAAGCCCTTGGATATAAGCCTAATATTTCAAATTAAGAAGCTGTATTTTTTCCCAGACGTGTTGACTTAATGGTTTTTTTAAATTTATTTTTGAGAGAAAGAGACACAGAGTGAGCAGGGGAGGGGCAGAGAGAGACAGACAGACAGGCACAGAATCCGAAGCAGGCTCCAGGCTCCGAGCTGTCAGCACAGAGCCTGATGCATGGCTCGAACTGGTGATCTGTGAGATCATGACCTGAGCCAAAGTTGGGCACTCAACTGACTGAGCCACCCAGGTGCCCCCCAAACGTGTTGATTAGTCAGCTTGACTCATTGAATACTTACTGACCACCTGCTGTGAGCTGAGAACAGCTAAGGAGAGAGCAGTGGAGAGAATGGGCAGAGAATTCCAATTAAACAATGAAAATACACAGTAGGTTTCATGGTGATATGCCCTGATCAGAAAAATAAGGCAGGGAGGGGCCTGGTAGGGTGGGTATTTGGGAGCCCGGAGGATGCAGTGTTACATACAGTGGGTTTGAAAGGCTTCCCCCGAAAGCGTGTCTGGAGAGAATGCACCTCAGGGCCACTCAGGGCCATGTGCGGGAAGAGCATTCCAGCCAGAGGAAACAGCCAATGCTAAGCTGGGAGTAGGGCCTGGCCTGACAGTGCACCAGCAAGGGGTCCCAGTGTCCTGGGATGGGGTGAGCCGTGGATGCTGGAGTCAGAGAAATGTGTCATTCAGTGTGTAAATGTACTTCTGCAATACATGTTATACAGAACTTTTTTCAAGAGTGTTTTTTTTTTTAATGTTTTATTTACTTTTGAGAGAGAGTGTGAATGGAGGAGGGACAGAGAGAGAGAGAGAGAGAGAGAGAGGGAGATACAGAATCTGAGGCAGGCTCCAGGCTCTGAGCTGTCAGCCCAGAGCCCGACGCGGGGCTCGAACCCATGGGCCATGAGTCATGACCTGAGCCGAAGTCTGATGCTTAACCGACTGAGCCACCCAGGCACCTCTCAAGTGTTTGTTAAAATGAGGATTTCTAAAGCATTGTAATCAAGATTTGCAATATTCCATGCCAGTCATTTGTTTTTTTACCGTGATGTGTGGGGTTTTCATGATCTCCCTGCTTGCGGGCTGTTCTGGGGCTGGGAAATGGTCAGAGAGGAGGAGGAATGACATGACCAGGGCGAGTTGCCTGTGGACAGCTTTTCTGGCTCCAAGTAATCAAAAGCTGACTTTTTCAGCCTGCCCTTCCCCCAGGGAGGTAAAGGCAGTTAATTGTAAATGTTCAAGCTCTTTCTCTCACTGCTTGGGTGGGGTGCTTTGAAAAAGCATTTGATCCTGGCAGCTGTGTTCCCCAAATTTGCATAAGGCCTGCACCTACAATCTGCCTTTTTCCCCCTTCCAGAAACCAGCAGATACTTTCTCTTTAAATATAAAACAAAAAACCCAGCTGTTTTGTCCTTGGAAACTCAAGGGTGGGAGAGGAAAGGCGGAGGCGAATTGGAAGCAGCCTGGCCTCTCTCTAATGAATTGTTAGCACAAGTCAGGGGAAGAGAGAAGGTCTTTTCTGAAAGGACAGTGTTGTCACATCTGAGCACTTTCTCCTTCAAGGTGTGTGTGTGTGTGTGTGATACATGAGTGAGTGCACACGTGTATTGGGGAGAGCACTGTGAGTCTCCAGATGTGCGTTGAAGGTCCACACCGGGACTTCTGTACCTCGGTGAGATCTGGTTCTAGTAGACATTGGCCTGGAGACATTTGTGGGCACCCCCCCACACCCGTGGGTTGAGTCCTGTGTGGGACCCTCAGTGCAACCTCACACACGCCCCTGCCCTGTCCCAGCTTGTGTAGTACTGAGTGAGAGGCACGTGGCCTTTGGGGAGCCAGGGGCAGCTTTGTTGGAATGGAGGGGCATCAGAGTTGCAGCTTGGAGACCCCAAGTCCTCTGGGAGGGTCAGTTAACATCCCAGGAGCCCCGGCAGTAGAGGAGGAAGAGAGCTGACCGACCAGACATCACCTCAGCTTGGGCGGCGCTGGGGAGTGTGGGGTGGCTGGTTGTAAAGATAAACACACTTGAGGACTTTTCTGGGCGCCTCTGGGTGACTTGAGCTGAAGCGGCTGCTGCCCCCACAATTTTGGCTTAAAGTTTGGCCACCAGCATGGTAGGATTTACAGCTTCCTGCTTCAGTGACGGTCCCCCACATTGCTGCTGGGATGTCAAGGGACAGTAACTTTTGACCCAGCCATTGCACATGTAAGAATTTATCCTTAGGGAATAACTAGGCAAAGACATAGGTCCATTAATGTTCATTGCAGCGTTGTTTAAAGATGTTGGAAATTATGAATCTAAATGACTATCAACAGGGGATCCGTGACATGAATACAATGCACAGGCAGTGGCTGATAGCCTAGGCCTTAAAATGATGACACAACTTGTCATTAACATGCTAAGAGGTTTGGATGGAAACAGGTTCCGAAAGAGCACACAGTATGGTCCTATTCTAAAAAAAACATGTTTATAGGCATAAAAATGCCAGGAAAAGATTATACATGTTCTCTCTGATGAGAAATGAGCAATCCTCATACTTTTCTATATATATTTTTTAGTTATTTGCATTGAATTTGTGTTACTTTATAGTCAGGAAAAAGACCAAACCCAAAGTCATGGGGAAGTCGTGGGCTGAGGGAAGACTGGTCTTGGTATCAGGTGACACGGGTCGAATGTGAGGACTGGTGACGTTTAGGGGCACTTGGCTCATTGGGAACTGAGTCGCCTCATCTGTGAATTGAGGTGGTGATTCTTGCCCAAGTCTCTGGGCCCGGAGGACAAGAGGGAGTGCTTTGATAGCCACACAGCCTGGATGAAGGAGAGGCCTGGTGCAGGTGGGACTGGCAGCACCAAGGCCCGCTGGGTGCCGGATGCAGAGATGTCTCTGACGGGATGTCCATGGGAGCCAGGCCTGCCCCAGGCTCTGCCGTGGCTTTGTTCTCCTCCTCTATGCCCCCCTGTGACATTTCTTTGTCAGAGGCTGGCTCTGGCGAGGGGCCAGAGAGGACTTATACAGGCGGGCCGGACTTTGCTCACTGGAGCAACAGGGCTTTGCCCTGTGGCTCGTCCGCTGGGGTGTGGGGGTGAGTTTCCCAAGGGAAGCCCTGCTTTGTTAGGGCGTGTCCCCTCCTGGGGTCTGTCTGGTACTACTTATGGTGCTCAGTAGCTATTTGGGTGGGTGATAACAGATTGCCCCTTCATGGCTTTGGGCAAGTGACTTAATGTTTCTGAGCCTCAGTTTCCCCATCCCAACCATGGTGCATAGTAAGCCATCAATGGATATTATTGCTGCTGTTAATGAAGCAGGACGGATATGGGCTGTAGTGTGGTTCGTACTTGCAGGGGAGACTTCGGTCCATCCTGGGATGTCTTCCCTGCCTGTTTTTGTCTCCTGACTGCTCTTCAGTAACCATGACAGCTAATCGTGCCCAGGATGGGCCAGACCCTGTTCTAAGCACTTTGTCTACATAAACTCACTGGGTCCTCAGAACACCATGATGCAATAGACATTATCATCACCATTTTGCTGATAACAGAGTTCAAGTGTCTTCCTCTAGATTAATTGCTCTGTTGACTGCCAAGCGTCCTCCAGGCTTGAGAATGGCCCTGGGGGTGCAAAATGGCCCCTAGTTGTGAACCAGTGTAGAGCAGTGCCATCCAGGTGTGGCCCTTGCACCAGCTGCCTTTGCCTGACGTAGGACTTTGTTAGAGTTGCAGAATTTTCGGCCCTACGCAGACCTGGGGAATCAGAATTTCGGGGAGTCGGGCCCAGGAGCCTGTCTTAAACTGTGCCTGTCTCATGCATATTCATCAGGCTGTATTCCTGGCATTTATTTACTTGTCTGGCACCCCCACTAACCTGGGCACTCGGGGGGGGGGCGGGGGGGCTGGGGCTCCCATCTTTGTGCCTCAGCATCTCATGCAGCACCCGAACACAGGTACCATGCATGTCAGAAGGGATGGATGTTAGTTGGTGGTTAGAATCAAACCTCCTTGTGGCCTCCTGGCTCATTGGGATTGTCATACAAAGCGACCTACAAAACAGCTCTCCTTTCCCTAGTGGCCACTCTGGAATTGCGTTCATCCCCAGGCTGTTCCTAGGCTGGGCCCAATTTCAACACTGGTAGCACAGAGCCTGCGCTCTCTTCCCGTTCCCGAAGTCCCTCACTTAGCGAGGTCTTAGCTCGTGAAAGTTTACGATTCTGCCCTACTTAGAGATGCTAGAGGTTTGTTTGTTTTTAATTGAAGTACAATTGATGAGCACTATCCTGCCAGTTTTAGGTGTAAGATGCAAGGGTTTCAAGAGTGGCCTTTCATCGTAAGAGGAAGGCATGTGTGGTTAGAGACAAGTGGCTATGATCGATTCAGCGGAGAAAAATTCAGTAAGAAAACTATATGTAGACCATATGTACAAGGACAGACACCTCCGGTAACAGAATCTGTGCATCTGAAAGAAAAAAGGTCTAGAGTGGTCCATAGACTGAACTGCTTGTTACCAATTAAAAGGAAGCAAATAGAGATATTGAGGGTAAGACTTTGGAAACTTTTTTAAAAATGCAGTTTGACATTGCTGGGACTGTCACATAGCATTCCACTTTCCTAGTTTGTTTTTATTCTACAAAAGTGTTCATTCCCGGTGGGTTGGGGGAAAAACGAAGATCCATTACCGTATTGTTTGAGAAGCCTGGCTCTAGAAAAATGGACCCACAGATGTGACTAGTGGTTATTGCTAGTTGCTAAGAATGCTGGTGATTTTTATTTTTCATTTCTTGGTATCTTCTGAATTATTTACAATGACCATATTTTATCACTTTCATAACCCTTCACAAGCAAGGGTGGGGGTGGAGAATGAAGCGCAATTATAAAGCGATGTCTTTATGAGTCAAAGAAATGAATTTCTATGGAAGGAATTTTAGGAACTATGAAGGCTGGTGGGAAGAAATGTTGAGACTGGTAGTCCCTGCCTTAATTATAGATAAACCCTGATGTTAGTGGGTTTGTTGATGAATTACTGTATTGTTAAACTGTCATTGTGGTAATTCATGGAGGGATGAAAAGTGCAATATAGGCATTTTAGGATTCTCTATAGCCAAGAAACCCTCATTTATATACTTACAGTAAAACACAGGATCACCGAGATATAATGGTGGGAAACATTTCAAGTATTAAGGATGTTTAGATACTGGAACTTAGTTATTACATGAAGTTGAGTTACTATATGAATTTTAAGTGGATGGGGACTGAGGGCACATGGAGGCTATCTTGCATCTCACTCTCTGGAGCCCCATTAGCAAGCTGCTGTTTGTATGGGCTGCTGGCTAGAACACAGAAATAGCTAACTAATATTGGAACGGGCTCTATTGCCTTAAAAAAATCTGATCTGTCTTCCTTTGAAGCTATAATGACCCGTGAGATGATACATAAACTTTGCTGGCCGTTCAGCTGGAACCCATCATAGGAATGTGGGCCCTTGTTATGGTACAAACGAACTTTTCCATAGTGACATGACTGTATCCTTAGGTTTTTCCAGGATGCCATCCCTCTGCCTCTGAGCTGCCGCAAAGTGTCTCCACTTCAAAAGAAGAAAGGCTCTGGGGGTTGATGGATTCGTTGCTGTCCCAGTGGTTGATAGAAGCGTCAGGTCACCTCATCAGCAGAACAGTGGTCACCATGGACTGTCCGTTGCCTTTTCATACAGAGCTGTTATTTTTCCTTCTGAGCATTTATTGTAGGGATTTCTAATGTAGTGGGTGTGGGTGTGTGTGTTTTGGCTGGATGAATTAAACATCTATTGAACCTTATCCCTTGGCAAGTATCCCAGTTATCTTTGCCCAGCCCTCCTCTTTGAGGGTTAATCTTGCCTGGCCTCACTTAGAGTGTTCCAGCAGTAACAACTGTATGCTTTTATGCAGTGCATCTTCACCAGTGGTCTCATGATAATTTGCAAAGCACGTCTTCGAGAGCTTGGAGAATCCTCTCTCTCTTTCTTTCATTCTCTCTCTTTCTTTCCTTCTTTCCTCCTTCCTTCCTTCCTTCCTTCCTTCCAGTGAGGGAGAGGGAGAGAGGGAATTCTAAGCTCTGACAGTGCAGAGCCTGATGTGGGGCTCGAACTCATGAACTGTGAGCTCATGACCTGAGCTGAAATCAAGAATCAAATGCTTAACTGACTGAGTCACCCAGGCGTCTCTAGGATCCGCCTCTTTCACTTCCTTAAAAGAAAATGGAAAAACATTTTTTTCTATTCTTGCTTGATTTTTCCTTTTTCGTGTTTTGCTGGATTATTCGACAGATATTAACGTTTGCTCTGACAGAAAGAAACTGCTAATGGGGAGACCACGAGAGGAACATCCGCCGTTTGTTAGAACTGCAGACAAGCCCACTTAATGTAAACTCTTCCATTTTGGACATCAGGCTCCGCCGAGGCATGACAAATGGGGTTTGGTTGTCTTCGTCCACGCTACCCTTTCGGTGCCGGCCTGCAAGGGTTCTGCTTCATTCTGATAGATCTGAAGCCTGCAGACTGGACATTCCCTTCCCCAGTTTTTGGCTTTACTGGAAGAAAAGTATAATGGGGTGTTGTCCTTCTTCATTGTTCTGGTTACCATTTCTACCTGACAGATTCCCCCAAAACTTCATTGCTTAGAATAACTGCTTTGTTTTTCCCATCACCGTGGGTCAGGGATTTGGAGAGGGCCCAGCTGGGCGGCCCTCACTTGAGGGGTCGCATGCAGTAGCAGTCCGATGTCAGCTGGGGCTGTGGTCCTCTGAAGGCTTGACGGGACAGGACCTCTGAGGAGGCCCCCTTCTGTGTCCGGTTTTGGACACTGGCTCTTGGCTGAGAGCTGAGCTGGGGGTCGTGAACCAGAGTGCTGAATCTGACCCGTCTGGCGTGATGTCTCATGCACTTTGACCTCCTGATGGTGTCTGGCTCCCCTGACGGCGAGCATCCAACATGACCGGGCGGAAGCATCCTGGCCTTTTCTGTCTAAGCCTTGGGAGTCCCGTTGCAGCACTTTTGCCACATCCCTAGGTCCCGGCAGTCGTGAGCTCACCCACGAGAGGAGGGGACACAGACTCCATCCCAGTACCAAAGAATTTTGAACCACGTTTTAGGGGCACCTGCGTGGCTCAGTCAGTTGAGCATCTGTCTTTGACTCCGGTCATGATCTCATGGTTCATGAGTTTGAGCCCTGTGTTGAGTTCTATGCTGACAGCTCGGAGCCTGCTTAAGATTCTCTTTCTCTCTCTCTCTGCCTCTCCCCTGCTCACACACTCTCAAAAATAAACATTTTTAAAATAAAACAAAATACACGGAGTTTTGAACCACATTTTAAAACTGCCACACTCCTGGTGGCCGTACACAGGGACTCATGTTGAGGCCTGCAGGACATCAGTTTGCATTGACTTCCTGACATTGACTTCCTGAACAACCACATTTCATAGTGCCTCGTCGAGTTGCTTTAATGGTTAACCAGCAAAGCAGGGACTTTGGTTAGCATTTTCAGTGTCCTTAAACCAGCAACAATAAAAGCAAAAGGGTACCGTTTTTGGCAATGCTGTGAGTCTTGTTTTAGGGAACTCTTTGCTTCCTAGCCGATGTCTTACACATTTTGTCTGAGAGAAAATTAGGCTATGGCTTCAATGCCTGTTAGAAACAATTGGTGGACCCTAAAACCAAATGCACAGTACAGGCACTTTGTAGGTTCAGGGGGAAGGTTCTAAATCTTCTTGGGCAGCTCTCGACATGCTGCTTTCTTTCCTTGCCCCTGGTTTTGCTAGCGTCTCCGCTGGGGGAAATAGAATCTTGGTATTGCATGCATTGGCTGGAAATTGGATCCAGTCCCCAAGTTGGAACTTGTTAAAGCAAACCACACTTGAACGCTATAAAACGTAAGGTCAAAATGGGTATGAGAACTTGCTGCAGAGCAAATAGATGCTTAAACGGCGTAGCCTGGGATCGTGGAAAGCATGGGCTTTGCAGTTCAGGAGGGCTGGATGTGAATTCTCCCTCGCCTCTTCATAAGCTGTGCAGTCTTTTCTGGGTTGGGTTTTCTTCTGTCTAAAGTGGGAAGGGCTTTAAAGTCGTGCAGGGCTGGCAAGGAGTAAATAAGGTGATGTTTATGATGTGCCTGCACGATACCTAGCATGTAATGTTCCACAAGTGTTGGTCCTTTCTACCTTTTGTCATTTGAGTAACAGCACCTGCATAAAGTCATTATTTATGGAAAGCTTATTATATGCTCAGTATTGTGCTAAGTGCTTTGTATGGTTCATCCTGTCCTCACAACAGCTCTTGAGGATGTTGATGACAAATGGAGGCCATGAAAAGGTTGAGCCCTTCTCCCAGGTCGCATGGCCAAGTGAGCCGGTGGGGGAGCCGAGATTTGAATCCAGGAGTCTGAGGCTGGAGGCCATGCCCTTGCGTAGTTTGGGGATATGTATTCAGAGGTTCCTACCAAGACTACAGGTGGAAGAATGCTGGTCTAGGACTTAGGGGACCAGGTTTCCAGCCTCTGCTCTGATACTTACCAGGTACACATCTTTGGGAGGGGAACTGTATCTCCTGAGGCCTCAGTCACCTCATCTGTGAATGGGAGCATCTGAGCTGAATGATCAGCAAAGTCCTGAGATTTTGACTTTGATCTAGCCACATGCTGAATGAATTATGACTCCCCCTCTGTCTTGATGACAGGGGAAATACAAAAGCTCTTTGGTCAATCTGTGCTGCAATAGACTTAAAATTTTATTTTTACTGAAGCGCTACATGCACGCAGTTAAAGAAAAGCCCCTGAGAAGTTTTACTGAGAATGTCCTCTGCCTCTTTCCTTCCCACCCCCAGTTCTGCTCCCCCAGACAACCACCTGTAACGTTTTCAGCCATTTCTTCTGGTGGATTCTTCTGTTTGTCTGAAGTGATAGCATTGGATTTTGACTTTGGTGCTTTTGCATGCTGTTCTCTCCTTTCTTTGCATCCAGAGGAGCTGTGGGCAGCAGGGAGGTTATCCACAGGAGGCAGGAGAGCCAGCTTGGCCAGCATGCTGTGGCGGGTGGAATCGCACTTCCCACAGAGGCTGCATGACCTCTAGAGCTTTCCAAGGATATGTGAATTCACCATATTGCCCTAATTCTGAAACTCATGTTCGGTACAGAACAGACATGTATCGCATTCTGGCTTAGGTGGTGGTTGAAACATTAGCCCTGCCCAACATGCGGATCAATGGGATAGTGTGTCCAAAATGTAAGATTTGTGAATTTTTGAAAAAAAGTGGGTCTTGAGGTTGAGCAAATATGTGAAGGCTTTTGGTGTAAACATGGAAATAGTTCTCTTGTGGTTGAACCCAGGAAAATGCCATAGTTTCAGCAAGTCTCTCTCCTCTTACACAAAGAATCCTGTGAGTTTAAAAACCGATGTTTGGCCATGAATGAAAAAGCCCTGGGACCCATCAGTCTTCCTAGGTGTGTGTGTGTGTGTGTGTGTGTGTGTGTGTGTTTAGAGTTGTTATTGTAACTTTAGTCTTTCCTCCAGGGCCTCCTAGGACTGAGTCTTCTACCCCAAGATTTAAAGGCTGTGGGCTTATTTCCTTTATGGTGCTTATGGACTTTGGGCTGTTTAAACATGCTTTTTTGGTCATTGGTTAAATTCCATTCTGGTGGCTCATGCACTTTTCATCAACAGAAAAGATGAATTGAAAGTGAGTCGCTTCCAAATTGACATTCTACAAAGTAACTGGCTCATTTTATTCAAAAATATCAAGGCCACGGAAGACAAAAAAAAGACTGCAGAACTGTTCCAGATTAAAGGAGGCTCGAGAACCATGGCAGCTGAGTGCAAGCTGGCAGTCCTGGGTTGGATACAAAGATTTTGTTCCTTTACTATAAAAGACAGTCGTGAGACAGTTGATGCAATTTGAATGAAGTCCTAGACCAGATGAATTGGATTGCATCCGTGTTGATTTTCAGATTTCCATCATGGTACTCTGGCTATGTAAGAGCGTGTCCTTATCTTTGGGAACCTTGGGCTAAAGTATTCCAGGGTAAAGGGACATCATGTCTGCATCTTACCCTCCGCTTTTCCAAGTCGGAAATTATTTTATTTTTTGGGTTTATTTATTTTTGAGACTGAGAGAGAGCAAGGGAGGGGCAGAGAGAGCGAGAGAGCAAGAGACAGAGAGGGAGGGAGAGAAGCCCAAGCAGGCTCCATGCTATGAGTGCAGAGCCTGATGCAGGCCTTGAACCCACAAACTCTGAGATCGTGACCTGAGGTGAAATCAACAGTCGGATGTTTAACCGACTAAGCCACCCAGGTGCCCCTGAAATTATTTTAAATTAAAAAGCTTCTCATTCCCAGATCTGCCAACTGCCTTAACTCAGCCTCCAATGGCAGGGCCTTTGGGATCTTGACCTTGGCTGGAGCGTCAAGGGAAGCTGCATGGTGGAGGCTGGCAGGACAGCTCTGGCGGGCTGTGGTGTCTTGGGAGAGGCGACTGGGTGCTCACCTGTGTGTCTGGAAACAGTCTACAGTCCCATCAGTGCTCTGAAACAGAGCCTTCCTGGGTAGGAAGAACTTGGTTCTCCTTGGGCCTCAAGAAAGCTCTCGGACCTCTGTTAACCTCAGAAGAGAAGAACTTGCAGCAGGAAACCATATTGACCACCATCTTTTCTTACTTTCCTTTTTCCCCCTCTTGGTAGAAGGAACCTCCTGGTAATTCAGACCCAGGAAAGTGCGGTGCTGTGAAAAGAGGAAACAGCATTTGGTCTTGTCACCAAGGCTGCACAGAGCCTGCCTCTGGGTCGGGAGCTGGGCAGTGCCCGAACTGGGGTTAGAATGAATCCCTTACGCTAAGTCCCACAACCACTCCAACAGCTTGAGTAAAAGGAATTTCTGCAAGGTTGTAATCTTTCCTGGAACCCAGGGGAGAGAAGCACCATAGAGCCTTAAGTGTAGAGAGACCAAATGACCCAGTTTGGCCTGACAGACTTGGTTGATGCCTGTTGTTCCAGCATAGTTGTTAATGGTGCTCCACCTCACTGTCAGAAGAGCCTTGGTTTGATTAATAAATTGTCTGGCCGTGTTAATTGCAGGATTAGTCAGGGACCCGGATAATCTCCCACAAGCCTTCCTCGTGTTCTCTCATTGACTTTTGCTGTCTGCCCTCTTTTCGTGTCTCCCTCCTCTGGCTTCCTCTGTTCCCTGAGAGAGGGTCTTGTATCAGAAACCTGACTGCAAGGTTCTACCTGACTCGGTGGTGGGATGGGGTGGGGTTGGGGGGCGGACAGTCCCCACAGAAGGAACTGGTAGGTTTGGCAGACACCCCAGCGGGCCTCTGATGCTGCAGTCAGGGTTCGAGCCAAAAAACAAAAGGAGTCAGAAGGGAGGGGAGTTAGGTACCCGGTCCTCAACGATGACTAGCTTCTTCCAACTTGAAGGCCCTGCTATTTTCTTCCCCTTTCTTTTCTGTGCATGTGTCCATTCCATTGGAGCCGTTTTAACCAGGTTCTTCTGGTGGGATGAAACTCGCCCATGTGGGCTTGGGCCTGCACAGCGAAGGGGAATGCAGAATGCCGGCTCCAGCTTCCTGCTGGTCTTCTGCCCTGACGCTCCCCTGTCCACTCTGCTTGCTCCTGGGTCCTGCGTGCTCAAGCCTTTGCCTTGCTGGTGTGGCTCTCTAGGTCCTGGCTCTACCCCAACACAGTCTTTCCAGTTCTGCCTCTGCTGCAAATTCCTGAAGGAGAAATGAGATTGTCTTTCTCCCCTCCTCACAGGCCCGTGAAAGCCACTCCCCATGGGAGCTGGGACTGAGGGAAGGAAAACCGGACAGAGGCAAGGAAAGAAGGCCACTGGAGGGCCCGGGGGGCGAGGCGTGGTCTCTCAGAGTTGAAAAGTGGCGTGAAATCCAGGGTCAGGAGCTAGGCCTCTGCAGTCCTGTGTCGCAACCACTAGTTACATGTGGCTGTTCGAATTACAATTTCATTGTAATTTAACATTGACATTTAATTAAAAATCCAGTTAGTTGTACTAGCCGCATTTCGAGCTTTTATTTAGCCATGAGTGGCCAGTGGCTTCTGTACCAGACAGCACAGATACAGAGCATTTCCATTCTTGCAGAAGGTTCTGTCAGACAGCCCTGGAGAGCACTTATCCCTTTTCACCCAAGAGCTATTTCAGGTGCTTTCTTTGTGTGTTTTAGTAGCTGCCACAAGTACTCTTAACGAACAGATTGGAGGGGGTGTAAAGAAAACATGGCATGTAGTAAACATAAAAACATTTCAGGTGCCATATAACTGGTAAGTCAGAATGTTTCCAGTGCCTTTGGTCATGCAATTCTAGAATGTTCTGCAAACGGAGACTTTACATTTCTGACTCATTCTTCTGCCACTGTCATAAGTTTTGCCTTATCCTAGTTCTGTATGTACTGTTTGTTCCTTATTTCTCTTTAAATTGGTTCACATTTTTTACTTCACTTTGTTTGAAGTGGAGACTTCATGACTGTAAGTGAAAAGCCATCAAAGAATATACTTTTTTTTTTTTTTTGAGAGAGAGCACATGTGTGTGCATGTGCATGAGCAGGGGAGTGGCAGAGAGAGAGAGAGAGAGAGAGAGAGAGAGAGAGAAAGAGAAAGAATTCCAAGCAGGCTCCATGCCCAGCACAGAACCCGATGCAAGGCTTGATCTCAAAACTGATCTCATGACCTGAGCCAAAATCAAGAGTTGGATGCTTAACCAACTGAACCACCTAGGCTCCCTGGACATAAGTTTGTTTTTTTTTTTTAAACAAGCTTTTTATTAAGTTTTTAAAATTTTAATTCCAGTATAGTTAACATACAGTGTTATATTAGTTTCGGGTGTACAACATAGTCACTCAACAATCCTATCCATTTCTTAGTGCTCATCATAAGTGTACTCTTAAAGGAAGCTTTTTAATGAAGAATTTTCTGTGTATGTGCAAGTGCCCGACTCGTAAGGGCACAGCTTGGTGACTTTCAGAGCAGTGCTGTTTTACTTCCAGTGGATTTGTTTTGCTTATTAAATTCTAGCAGATTCCCTTCTCTATGGAAGGCTCTGAGCTAGATTAGCTCCCCCTTCCTCAAAATGGAGATTAGCAAAGCAAATGTAAAGATCTGCGAGGGTGCTATGGAGACATGGGAGCACCCAACAGGGCCCTCTCCTTGGACAAAATCAGAAGGATTCAAGAAAGATCTGAGCAGGAACACCTGCTTCACTGTTACTGAAAATATATGGTGTTCCTAGTTTGTGAATGTCTGCAGGGCAGGCCCAGGGGGAAGAGTATGGCTTAGTCTACATAGCAGACCTGATGCTTCTGGTCTCAGGTTTCCTTTACACTTTTTTTTTGTTTTTGTTTTAAAATTTTTAAACGTTTGTTTGTTTGGGGGTGGGTGGGAAGGGCAGAGCAAAAGAGGGACACAGAATCTGAAGCAGGTTCTAGGCTCTGAGCTGTCTGCACAGAGCCTGATGTGGGGCTCGAACTCAGACCATGAGATTGTGACCTGAGCTGAAGTCAGACACCTACCCGACTGAACCACTCAGGCACCCCTGCCTTTACACTCTTGTAATCACTGAGTACCCCGGAGAGCTTTGTGTTTGTGGGTAACATCTATATTTGCTGTGTTAGACGAGATTGGGCATGTTCAGGGTGGGATGGCGTAGACTTTGCTGTGTTAGAAAAGTTAACCTAGGTGGCTCGGTTAGTTAAGCATCTGACCCTTGATTTCAGCTCAGGTCATGATCTCACAGTTTGTGGGTTTGAGCCCCACATTGGGCTCTCTGCGGTCAGCGCAGAGCCCCCTTCAGATCCTCTGTCTCCCTCTCCCTCTGTTCCTCCCCTGCCGCTCGCACTCTCTCTCTCTCTCTCCCCGTCTCTCAAAAATAAACATTAAAAAAAGGTTAAAAACTTGTTTTTTAGTTTTAAAAACTTGTATTAACTCATTAAAAATTACAATAATAAGCCTATTACATGTTGACATATATTTTATGAGAAATAACTATTTTCCCAAACCAAAAACCATTCATAAAAGGAAATTAATCATTTAATGGGTTTTTGTTTTGTTTTTTGTTTTACAAGTTTCTTTCTAGTCTGGCTTCTTAGAAGCACTGAGTTGTCTGCTTCTGCATTCCGTCTCTTACCATGTCTCATACTAAGGAGTTTCTGGGAAATCCCACTGAACACTCGTGAGAGAACGAAGGTGAAAAGTTAAATAAGTCCAGTATGATTAGGAAAATGTTTTTGACCTTGCAGACTCCCAGTGAAGGCCTCAGGGATCCCTATCATGGTCCCCTGGACCACACTCTGGGAACCTACAGGTGAAGTAAAAGCTACTGGACGAAAAGACTAAAGGTGTGTGCTTTTGTCTGAAGTCTGACACACACTGGCTCATACCCTCAGGCTACGTAGCGCTTCACTTAAGTTACCTGTAGACTGGGGACCGTCATTCTCGTTCAGCCTGTCTTACAGGGTCATTGTGAGGCTCAGATAATGCCTGTGAAATCTTTCTTCAAACAGCAGTGTATTTATAAATGGCATTACTAAGGCTCTTTTGAAGCATGGTGTCATCTTTAATTTGTAGGACAGTTATTTTTAAAAACTGATGTCCCGTCTTAATCTCTCTTGGTTCTGGGGACATGTCTGTGGAGGAGAAAGGCCGTCATTCTCAGCTTACAGGTGACGACATTGCGGCTTAGATGAGTGGATTGGCCAGAAAACAGACTCGTCCCCAGTGGGGTGACACCTGGCACGCTGTTTCCAAGGCACACTGGCCCTGGCCAGTTTGGTTTCGCTGGAGTTCTTACCTGATACCGGCCTGTATATATAACACACACCTTTAAAACAGGGAGTCTGTGCCACCCTCAGCAGTTCTTTGAATAAATTGCCCTCAGTCTGAGTCACCTAATGGAAATGACACAGTTTTCAGATTTGTCGATCTGAGGGATCCCAGCTGAAGGAACCAGCCCCGCCTGGTAAATGGCTTGTTTTTCTCCACTGGTAAAAGGTTTTCCTGGTTCTCCTGAGATAAGTTTATACAGAAGTACACGGATCGTTTACCATAAGGAAAAGAGTCCACTTTCTCTCCTCCCTGGACATTCCTGGAAGCAACCCTCCGCTCTGATCTTGGGAAACACGTCTGCCTGTCATTGTAGGAGATAGGACAACCACAGTGCTTCTGTCCTTGAACTAGGAAATAAGGCAAAAAGCACAGTCCTGTCCTTGAACTAGGAAATAAGGCAAAAAGCACAAGGTCAGTTGCGGCAAGCTGTCTGAAAGAGGTGGCCAACTGGCACTCGTGGATTTAGAGAAATGCTTTGTATAGGTTCCAGATTCTGTTCCATATAAACATGGCTTTGCTGTCAGGGGGAAAAGCCTCCACACTTAACCATATTTAATTACTAGTGCTTTGCCGTAGTATGACTGTAGATTGGCCCCCTCCTCCCTGTCTACCTTAATTATGACTACCTTAAGGCATACTTGTCAATCTTTTTTATTTAAAGATTTCATTCAATTGCAAATGACTGAAATCCAATTCAACTACCTTAAGCAAAACATAAAACAGACAGCTGGAGGTGTGTGTGCTGTTTTGGCTCTGAGGAAGGTGGAGTATAGGGTAGGTGGAGTATAGGGTGAGACTGTAAAGCATCGCTACTTCCGGAAGCTCAAAGGATCGCTGGCTGGGACTTCCTCCCTCTCTCAGGCTCTCTCCTCATGGTGCCAAGATGGCTGCCATCTGCTCCAGGCTTTCATTCCATTCTCTCAGCCATCTCCTTGGAAAACAGTTCCTCTGACAATTTCAGAAAAGTCCCAGAATGAAGTCTCATTGGTCCTGATGGGTCACATGCTCTCTCCTCAGCACTAGGTGTATCCAAATCTCATTGGCCAGGCCTGGGTCACATGACCCCTTCTGGGACCTGGGTGAGGCCCAAGAAAGTCGGGGCTGTTATTAACATTGGGCTGGCAGAAAAGATGGGGGTTTGTGGGCCCTCACACTCTAGTATTTGTGGAGAGTTGTTACTCAAATGGCTCTGATTTCCTGTGGAGTGGTAAAAGAACTGGGTCAGCTTTATCTTCTCAGGGAGAAGACTGGCTCTGTGTTTAGCTTTTAACACGTCTTGGATGAATAGGCTTGTTGGTGGTTGGACGTCAGCCAGGCATGCATCATCATCCCCAGCAACACAGCTTCATTTATAGAGGAAAACGCTGATGTCAAATCAAGACCTTTGGGTGCAATACCCTTTGATGGAAGCACACTTACCCAGGCTGGTGGTCCCAGGATCTGCCCACCAGCCTCCCCTGAGAAACCCTGTTCACTCTTTGGTAAAACCCACATCTAATCCGGTCATGCCTCTGCTTAAAAATTCACCATAGTATCTTCCCACAGTTTTTAAAAAGGGAAAAAGAAAACACACCTGTACTAGTGGCCGGTCCTTCTACCCCACGCCCATTTTTCCCTTCCTTAAGGGCAGTTTGATCAGATGAACATATTTGAGCTGATTAGATATTAACTTCTTTGACTTTGAATGGGGGGCTTTGTGTGGCTGCTTGTTGATTTGTCAGTAATAGTTACCATCTGCCAGCATTCCACTTGGAAGATGAGATTTTAATTTCTTTCCTCCCTCTGTCCCCCCCAAACCACCTCCCTTTCTCACTTCCTTTCCTCCCAACAGAACTATCTTGTACGTCACTGCAGCTATGGAAGTGCTTCCCAGTGGAGCCTCCCAGTAAACTAGGTTACTTTCCTTTTTGTGGAAGAATGCATTCTCTGGTCATTTCTGACAGGGGCTTATGGAAGTAAACTGAGATTTACGTAAAAAGGAAAAAAAAAATCCACATCTCCCCACTGTGCATGGGATAAAGTTCGAATGCCTTAACTAGCACACACACCCTTTCTTGCTCCGGCCCCCTTCCCGCCCTCCTGCCTGCCATTCTTTGCTCATGCTCCTCCCCTTGCTTCTAGTGCCCCTGTCTGGTGAAATCCCCTTTCTTCTGGTCCTGGCTGGGATGACACTTTGGGGGGCCTTCCTGGTTGTGTGTCTGCTGCGCAGGGTGTATAGTGAGGTCTTAGTATTTATCACGCTGCATTATACTTACTTATTTACTGCTTGAATCTAAATCTTGGCTCTGCCTTTTCCCAGCTCCATGGCCTCAGGCATGTTACTTTTGTGCCTCAGTTGTCCTCTTTGTAAAATGCAAATAACAGCACCTGCCCGATGAGGTTGTTAGTGATTGCACAAACTGATGGAATTAAAGCATTTGTGGTCGCGTCTGCCACATAGTAAATTGTCCATCTGTGCTCTGTGTCCCTCTCCCTCCCTCACAAAGGCAGACTTGGTGGGCTATATTCACCAGTGCCCAGAATAGCTCTTGGCAAATCACAAGTCTCCAGGGACTGGGCTGGGCACCTAAATGAATGATGCAGGCTGGCTGTGATTCAGGCAAAGGGCTGGTGGGGACTGGAAAGGGCAATCAGTCTCTTTCTAAGGGGACGTCTCCTTCTCCACTTCCGGCCAGTGGTTGCCAGGTAGAACGGGAGCCCAGTGTTGCTAGATTATCAGATTCTTTTTATGAGAAAATCGAGAATCCACTTTTTTTTTTTTTTTAATACGTATTTTCCTGACTTTTAGTACCCAGCATACGGACCAAAGGCACTAAGGCTACTGGCCCAGCGTCCACTGGTTTGGGGCCCGATTCTCATTTTAGAAGAGACCCAGAATGACAATGCGATCTGCCCTGGGTCACACGCAGACTGACGGCCCTCCGTTTTCTCACTCGTGGTCTGGACGCCCCACTGGTGCTACGTCTCATCAGGGCGGGGACTTTGAGGATTCAGTCATGCTCATGAGCGCATTTGCAAAGCATCTGTCTGCGCGGTGTAACAGGTTGTTACTTCCGTCCTGTCGGCTTCCCCCGCCTCAGAGAGACCTCCCGGGTGTTTTTAAAATAGGATCGTGGGTCTCTTTTTATGCCGGGTGGTGATGGGTGGTTGCGTGCATTTAACTGAGCATGTGCTGTGTGCCCAGGAACTATTAGTTGTGTTACATTTGCGTTCTCCTTTATTCCTTTTAACTGCCTTCCCTATGAAAGTAACTATTTAATTGGTAGGAAAAATGATTAGTAAAGAAGTTTCCTGATGAGGGCCTCACAGAGGATTTTTGGAGATTGGATCCATCTCTCTGATTAAAGAAAAAAAAAAATCCTGGGCTTCAGACGACACGCTGCCTCCGACGTATTGGGGGTTCAGTCTGGCAGGAGCTCACCGGGGCTAGTCCCTGGACTGCCCTATGCACCCGCGCCACTTCCTCTCAAGGACAAACCTAGTGTCGTTCTTTGTCTCCAGAAGCTGTAACAGGTGACTGCAGGCCTGGCCAGGTCAAAGAGAAGGCAGAGATGATGATGATGATACAGGGCTAGCGGAAGGGACCAAGGCCAGTGTCAGGAGTGGGATGGGGCTTGGGAGCCGAGAAGCTCCCATGGGAGACAAAGGTGGTACTCTCGTAGTGCTGGAGTGCTGGCATCATTTTCAACCCACCCAGCAAGCCGTGGTGCAGTAAGATAGAGGGGAATGAAACAGAGGTGGGCAGAGGCTCCTTCACCCCTAGGAGCCATGCCATTGGCCTGGGAGGCCCCTACAATTCGATGCTTAGAGATAGTCTTCAGATAGCTGCTTGTGAAGGGGGCCCTCTTCAGCCAGTGGAGCACATGTGTGTTTATTTTTTAAAGTTTTTTCAAGTTTGTTTATTTTTGAGAGAGAGCAGAGCAGGGGAGGGGCAGAGAGAGAGAAAGAGAGACACAGAATCCGAAGCAGGCTCCAGGCTCTGAGCTGTCAGCGCAGAGCCCAGCTCAGGGCTCAAACTCATGAACTCAAGATCATGACCAGAGCCGAAGTCGGCCACTCAACCAACTGGGCCACCCAGGTGCCCCAGCACACGTGTTTTACCAGCAGCATGTCTGCTTGGTCTTGGGGCAGCCCCACGCTGGTGTTCATGCATTGTTCCTTCTTCTCTAAGTATTTATTTCACCTCTCAGTTGTGTGCCCCCACCCCACCCCCATGTGGCTGCTAGACAAATGCCTAAGAGAAAAGGAGCAGAGGGGTGTGGGGTGTGCGAAGTACTAACCCAACCCTCCAATAAGTCCTCTTAGACACTGAACTAAGTTTCTTCTTTTTAATTTTATTTCCTCCTCGTGAAGTCCGAGGATCTGGGTTTCTTGACTTTGACAATGTGGTTAAGCCTAGAATGGCCCACCTGCCTGTTCGTCCCTTCCAAGCTCTTACCAAGACCCAAGGTGCTTATAGCTGCCTCCAGGATGGGTGGCCACCCTTCTCTCTGCTGCCTCCCACATTTCAGAGGCTAGCTCCATTCAGACCATGCCACCCCCTCTCCCCTCTTGGCTCAATATGGCTCCTCTTCCTGCTCCGGGCTCGGTATTCCCTCTCCCCCAAGTGACCATTCTTGCTCTGGCTTCTGTGTAGATATTGCCCCTCTGGATGTTCTCCAAGTCTCCCTCTTCCCACCCTCTCTTGCCTCACCAGGCCTCCTGCGGTTCTCTCTTGCTGGGTTCCCTGGCACCTGTACCAGTCTCATCCTGGCATGGACTTTTCCGGAATGGCTATAATGCCTGCCTCACCCACCAGACTGGAAGTGCCCTGTAGGCAGGGACCAAGCCCCACGCCCAGCATAGGGTCTGGCATGTGGGAAGTTTCCACTCCGTGTTTAACATGGAGTACTATGGTATACGGTTGAGGACTCCATGGGAGCGTAGGAAATGGTGCTGTCATAATGGCTGGCTGCCAGGGGTGGCTGGACTGGATGTCTTCTGTTGAGGGCATAGAGCTTTTAGACCAAACCTGAGCTGTCCACCTTCATATAGTAGTCACCAGCCACATTTATTTTTATTTTTGTTTCTTTGCATTAACAATTTTTTAAACGTTTATTTTTGAGAGAGACAGAGCATGAGTGGAGGAGCAGAGAGATCGGGAGACATAGAATCCGAAGCAGGCTCCAGGCTCAGAGCTGTCATAGCCCCATGCCGGGCTCAAACTCCCGGACCCCAAGATCATGACCCGGGCCAAAGTCGGCCCCTTACTCGACTGAGCCACCCAGGCGCCCCCATGCTTATTTTTAAAAAAGAAATATACTTAATTAAAATTAAATAAATTGGAAACACATTTCATCAGTCTCATTAGCCAATTTTAAGTGCTCAGTATCCTAATGTGGCTAGAGGCTACCGTACTGGACAGTGTGAGTGATAGAACATTTCCAGTATCGCGGAGTTTTAGACGGTGCTGCTCTACACCCTGTCTTCTCACACAGGTATTAATTTAGGAGCTCTTAGGTTGCATGGAGGCCCTCCTTGGTGCTTTTGGTTGGGGAAAGTGGATTTTCACAGATTCCTCCTTAAGCCTCATCAATTTCCTCGTTTTCTCTTGGCTGCAGGATGCTCGTCAGAAGTTCCGCTCTGTTCTGGTGGAAGCAACGGTGAAACTGGACGAGCTGGTGAAGAAAATCGGCAAAGCCGTGGAAGACTCGAAGCCCTACTGGGAGGCGCGGAGGGTGGCGAGGCAGGTGGGACAGTCCCGCTGACCGTCTCCCCTGCATTCACCCCCAGCTATGTTTTGGAGGTGCCTTTTGACTTCTGTGTCTCGGTTGAAGGTTAGAAGCATGAGTCCCCTAGGATGCAGAGCCACCAGGACTTTGTATATAGCTTCATTTGAAGACGGCCTCTTACTTTTTCCTTCCCGCTACCCTAGCTGCTCCATTCCAGCTCTTGATGCTATTAATAGAGTGTGGGTACTGGCATTTGGCTGACCCTGTGCTTGGGTGCTGCCTGGACACCGAGTTGGTGCCCAGATCTGCCCCCCAGGCAGCCGGGCCAGCTGGTGTGGATGGGAGGACATGTCTAGAACATAAGGTGTCTTCCTCTGCCCTCTCCGGTCATTGCCTGGCAGGCAGCAGGCAGAAGACTCCCTCCCTTGCAGTGTCCTCTCTGGTTTGAGAGGAATTTGCCATTTGCTTCTCTTGAGACATTGGTTCTTTGCCCTGAGAGCCCAAATAGGCAGCTGAGGAACCGACACCAACAAAGGGGCAGCAGAGGGGAGCTGTGGTCAGGCGACTGCTGGACGGCATGGGACCTGGCTCTGGTTTCAGAGTGTGCCCTCCTTTGTCTCCACTGATGTGGTGCAGTGTTCTGCTTGCGTCCCCTCCCAGCCTCCGATAGCCAGGCCCCATGAATAGGGGAGGGAAAGAGCCCCCAACACTCACTGGTGTCTGCTGGGTGCCAGCCCTGGGGCTGGGGCTTTCACACACCTCCCCTCGCTCTGGCTTCCCGGCGCCACCCAAAACAGGCCTGAGCAGTTGGTCCAGAGTGTAGGTCCTGTCCCTGTCGTGTGTGTATGTGATGGAAGATGCGGTCTCTACTGGTAAGAAAGGGTTCAGTGAGTGACAGGTATGTGCGTGCCCATGTGTTCACGCGTGTGTTTGGGCAGGGTGGATAAGGGCAGGGTGAACTCTCGGGAGACGAAGCCTCAGAGATCTAGGAATGTGTTCAGACCAGACCTATTGAGGGTCAGGGGCCAGGACTCGGGCATTCTTCCTCTTTGCCCTGCCCCCGAGGACCTCTCAAATTTCTTCTCAGGGGCTTGACTTGATGCTTTAGTGGCTCTGCTGAGATCCTAGCTGTGTATGTGGGTTCATACTCTGAACCCTCAGCTGAGCTTTCTGTTTGGACCAGATATGTTGCCTTATTCCTAGACAGAATGGCCCCCCAAACCCTTCCTCCTTCCTTGGCCAGCTGAACTGGGTTGGTCAGCATCTGATGCCAGGTACGCACTGGTCTGCAGCAAGCTCTGAGCAGCTTGCTGCTCCCTCTTTCTACCTCTCTCTGGGCCCCACCCAGGCCTCTAGGTCTCCTGGGAGATGAAACCCTTCTCTAAAGGTGCTCCAGAACCCTGAGGTACTGTCTCCAAAGTGTCTGTGTCTCACTAGTCTTTAAGGGACACCCCAAGTTGGGGATGTGTCACCCCACCAGCAGTATTCTTGACCTAAAATTGCAGTAGGAAAGGTTTGAGGAGAAATTTCTGATAATTTAACATAAACATTGATCAGTACCAAGGAGGTCATGAAATCTCCTTTTCTGAAAGTCTTCAACACTTGAGTTTATTGTCCTCTGACTCTCTTGAGCCCATAAATACCTGTTAGAACTGTCTATGTGCCCATGCCTTGGGATCATTAGGAGTGGTCTGTTAAGACAACCCCTTGGAGTTGTGGCAGTGGTTTCCTCACTTGGTCCCCTGAGCTCGGGCTTTGACACCAAGATGGCGAGCAGGACCTTTGTGTTCAGGGACCAGTGGAGGTTGGCCCATCAGGTCACTGGCCCCAGCAGGTGGGAGGTGTCCATCTTTGGCTGTACTTGTGTCAAATGTGCTCCTACCTCAGAGTCTTGGAATTTGCTGGTCCCTCTGTTTGGTATGGTCTTTTTCAAAATACTTATTTTGAGAGAGAGCGAGAGAGAGTGAGAGCCCCAAGCAGACTTCCCGCTGTAGCACAGAGCCCAACATGGGACTGGAACTCATGAACCATGAGATCATGACCTGAGCCGAAATCAAGAGTCAGACACTTAACTGACTGAGCCACCCAGGCACCCCTCTGTTTGGCTGTTGTCTTAGCCCCAGAATCTGCATGGTCTGCTCGCTCAGTTGTCTCTACTTTTCTGTTCAAATGTCACTTTATCAATAACAAGGCCTTCCTGGGCCGCCATTTAAATAACTGCCACTTGCCATCCCCATCGCCCCCATCCCTTGTTCCTTGATGGGCTTTTTCTCCATGGCACTCTTTCCATCTGACTTGTTATTGTTTGTTTGCTTGTAGTCATGAAGCTCCATGAGGAATAACTGGACAAATAGGTGAACCGTGTGCCTTGAGAGGCCTCCAGCAGAGCCAGTGTTCCTCCCGGCCCTTCCTTGGCATTCTAAGCAATTCCTTTGTTGCCCCTGGACCGCGTCCCGCCCCCTCCGGCTTTCCTGCCGAGGGGCCACATAAGTGCAAGGACAGGAACACAGCTGGCAAATCTGTTCATTCAAATCTCATTCAAACCGGGTAGGTCCCCGATTGTCTGTGACACATCTGGGATAGATTTCACACCACTCTCTTCCTTTCCCTCCCCAAATCCTCTTTGATGGGAAAAGAGGTAGGAGGGAGCTGGGTCAGCAGAGTCCCACTGCTGGGCAGCTGTGAGCTATGGCATTGCTCCTTCCTCTCATCCCTTCTCTTGGCTAGTGGGGCTAGTGATCATGACAATTAGGGAGTCCCTGGGGTGAGCCGCTGAGTCATCAGGTCTCACAAGATAATAGCCAGACCCTGGGGGTGACTAAGTGACTCACTGTCAACTAGCAGAGGCCAAGAAGAATGTGAAGGGAACCCCAGCCTTCTTGCAGGTGGGGCAGGAAAAGAAGGGTGGAGAAGGCCCAGCGTGACCTCTGCCCTTTGCCCCCAAGGGGCCGAGGAAGTGGAAGGATGCTCAAAGACTGAGGCCGGGCACGGATGTCACGTTTCATCTGTGCACGTGGTGGGCTGTCTGGGCTTGGGCCAGGTGGCCAAGGCTGTTTGTGTACCACTGTGACCCTCCCGGTGGTGAAGGGCGTGGGGCCCACCTCCGGTGGCTGCCAAGTGGGGCTTCCTGTTTTCTTCCTCTCTCTGATCTCCACCCCCTTCCCTTCTGTATTTATAGACCCCTCTGGCTGTGTACAGCAGGGACGGTCTCTGAGAGATGCCTTCAAAGCATCTCCTTCAAGTGTGTATCTCGAGGCACTGCGTTCCCAGAGCCTCTGCCTCCGCCTCTAGGAAGCAGGGATGGTCATGGGAGCAGCCTTTGCTGTCCTGGGAGGTTGTCTCTGGGACTTCAGTGAGGCACCGTGTTTGACAGTGGGGTCCCGGCATGAGCTTAGGTTTCAGCTTCATTAAACAACTTTTCTGTTGTAGAAAAATTCCAAAATAGACGAAATGAAGAAAATAAGTCCCCGTATCTTTTGTTAATATTTGATATATATCTCCTTTTGCTTTTTTGTATGAGATCATCCTGTAGTGGTGGTTTTATTATCTGCCTGAATGCCCATGTCCATCCATCCAGAGCCCCAGTGCCGAAGAGACTTAAAGAGCTTGGTTTTCCATAAAGCGTTTACAAAGATTTGTAATTGTTGGGCCAGTAGAAATTGTATTTGCTCATCAAAAATTTGCGTTAACTTTATTGTCCCTGATGTCAAGTTGGATCAGGAGTGAGTGAGATCCAGTTTTATGATTGTGAAAACCCAGCCCACATTCTGCCAAGAGGAGGCAGAACATAGCCCCCCACACCCAGCGGGGGTGGGGGCAGGGAACTGGCTTTCATTTATTTGAGGAGTTTTGTCCTTGAGCCAGAGTGTGTATTTAAGGCTGCTTTGACAAGCCTGTCAGCACATGTGGCCTTCAGTGTGTGGCGAGGACGTTCTGATGAGGGGGTGGGGTCATGTGACTCAGGAAACCTGAACCGATGAGCATTGCCTGCTAGCTTTGCTCCCTGGGCTCTGACTGGTCTAGCAGTGGCCCTGAACCTGTCGTTTTTGTCACTGCCAGTCCCGATGCTTCTGCTTTTTTTTTTTTTTTCTTTTTAAAGTGTGGTAAACTATAGGGAACATACATTTGCTCATTCGAGCCATTTTGAAATGTATAATTGAGCAGCGTTAAATACATTCATACTGTGGGGCAGCCCCACCACCGTCCATCTGCAGAACGTTTCCCTTTCCCCAAATTGTGTTAGATGCCAACTCCCCACTCCTCCCTCCAGCCCAGCCCTTGGCAGCCATGGTCCTACTTTCTGTCTCTGGGAGTTCGACTCCCCTACGTGCCTCATATGAGTGGAATCGTGCAGTATTTGTCCTTCTGTGACTGGCTGATTTCACTTTGCATAACCTCTTCAAGGTTCGTGTTGTAGCATATGTTAAAATTTCATTCCTTTTTAAGGCTGAGTAATAGTTTGTGGTATGGATATAGCACGTTTTGTTCATTCATCTGATGATGAACATTTGGGCATTTCTTTTTAAGTTTATTTATTTATTTTGAGGAAAAGAGAGGCAGAGACAGAGACCACGAGCAGGGAAGGGGCAGAGAGATCCCACGCAGGCTCTGCACTGTCAGCGCAGAGCCCAGTGTGGGGCTTGAACCCATGAAGCACGAGATCATGACCCGAGCTGAAACCAAGAGTTGGATGCTTAACTGACTGAGCCACCAGGGCACCCCAACTCTTATTTTTAAATGGTTGCAGTATGTCAGAAGACTTTGCAAACCCGAAGAGTGATGTAAATGCAAAATAGGGTCATTCAGTGCTGGATGTTGCCTGTATTGTGTTTATGGGGCCACATAAGTCCTTGTCCTACACTTAGCCTCCTTTGGGGATGTAGGTGAGAGGAGAGGCATTCGAAACTTGTAGAGTGACAGCAGTAGGACAACTGGCAAATCTCGGCCTCTGAGCCAGACAGATGGGCTTTGAATCCCACCTTACCATCTAATAGGTGTGGGACTTGGGTGGGTTACGTAATCTCTGTGCCTCAGTTTCTCCATCTATAAAATGGAGCCGTGTATGTTCGCTTTTGCCGTGAAACAAACCACCCCAAACCTAGCGGCCTAAAACATTTATTTAGCTCGTGGTTTTGCTGGTCAGTTTTTCTAATGTCAGATGGCTTTATCTGTTAGGCACTTGGCCTTTTGTCAGCAAAGGCATCCTGGGTGACTGGACCACATGAGTCTCAGCCAAGAGGCTGGCTTCTTCCCGTGGTGTTGGGATTCCAGGAACTAAAAGGACAAGCCCTTTTCTAGCCTCTGCCTGCATCGCATGCGTCAATGTCCTGTTGGGCAGAGTAAGTCACATGGCCGGTCCAAATTCAAGAGGTGGGAAAAAATAAACTCTACCTGTAAAGCACCATGAAATATTGTAGCCACTTTTGGCAACTTACCATAGTGATGAAATTAGTACGTGTAAAACATTTACATCAAAAAAAGAATCAAACTTCTTATTCCAAATGTATTTTGCTATCAAATATTGTGTCTCTATGGTGAGTCAGCTGCCTTGAAAACAAAAGACTACCATACCAAAAACCTCTGGATGGAAGAAACAGTCCTGGGCTGGCTGAGAGGAGGTAGGGAAAATGTCAAGAATGTGAGGACAGGAGGGTGACCCCAGGCAGTGGAGGAAATGCCGAGTTGTTTGTGGAGGTAACATGTCCCAGAGGATCAAAAATGATGCGGAGGCAGCCTCTGACTTAACCTTTTCACTGATCACAAACACTCTGAGCCCTCACAGATGGTGTGGTGAGGGCCTTGGATGGATGGATGGAGAGTCCTGTTTCCCACAAAATGAAACCGGTCAAGTGCATCAGATAATCCCTTGAATTCTTAGGTTAATCATAGAGGAGCAGAGCATTGTAGTCTTTTTTGGTTGGGAAATTCTAGACGCTGATTTTGCTGGCAGAAGACCTTCCGTATGTGGAGAAGGAGAGGGCCGGGTTCCACACACTTGGGACATAAACTCGAGGATGTGTCAAGTATGGGTTCTTGCTCTCTTTACTTGTCGGGGTTTTTTTCCTTCTAATTTATTTTCTTTTATTCAACAAATGTTTACTGGGTTCCTACTAATTGCCAAGTGCTTTTTGTAGCCATTGTAAAGAACAGAACAAAGACCCTAACTCTGTGGAGGTGGCCTTCCCCTCTTAGTCTTCTAAAAGCATGTTGGGTGGGGTGTTTTGGGGCAAAAGTAGAATCTTTTTGTTACTAATCTGATTTAAAGTGTGGGGTTACCCCTCCCCATTTGAGAAATGGAGTAAGACCATGGATTACAGTGGGCTAGTGGATTGGCGAGTACAGCTGTTACTGAAAGTGTTTTCTGAGCATCCTCCCTTTGTGCTGGCCATTGTGGAGCATAAAATATGGCCTGTGTCATCTGGTAGCCCTGTCAACGCATATGAATAAGATGATTTTAAGGCATAGGAAATTACAGTCCATTGTTATTATTCATGATAGTTATGTTCTCCAAAGCCCCTACCAGGTGACTGGGTGGCTCAGTCAGGTGTCTGACTCTTGGTTTTGGCCCAAGTCATGATCTCACGATTTGTGGGATCATTGGGATCTGTGCTGACAGCAGGGAGCCTGCTTGGGATTCTCTCCCCTCCCTGCTCATGTGCATGCTCTTTCTCTCTCAAAACAAACTTAAAAAAAAAATTGCTACCCATGCTGAATTAGGCATCCTATTGAGGCATTGCTCATACGCGAAATAGAGGGTCAAGTTCCTGAGAGCCTCTGGTCACATTTTCATCAACTGACCCACACATAGCCTTGTTTTATGTATGTTTGTCTTTAAAGGCACCTTATTTAATACATATTTTTTAAAAATAACTAATTACATACAGTACTGCTTTATAACAAAACACTAGCCAAAGAAGGTCAAACATTTTTCTGACCCTGGGTGACATGATTGTAAATTTACTTGGCTTTGAGCATCACACAGTGCTTTTCAAGTTGGTCGTGACCTCCCATGCATTGATACCAAAGGGGGTCCACACATTTAGCTACTTTTCCATAGCTTCCTCATGCACTATGGACTTGACTTTAGCACTTCTTGGAGTAGCCTCTTGTAGAAATCTGCAAGTTTCCTCTTTCTTTTTCTAGATGTACTGTATTGTTGATTCATTAACATTAAACTCCTGGCCAACAGCACTATGACTCATACCTGAATGAAACTTATTTAAAACATGTATTTTCTCCATAAGGCACGTCGGAGCCTTCTTGCACTTAGAAACACTAGACAACACTTCAGCACTAGGCTTGGGGACCAATTTAAACACCTGAATCAAACAAAAAGCACAAAAATGTGAGAAATGTGGCACTAAGTAGACAGAGATGACAGTTGTTTACAACACAGAGTTGAAACAAGAAGGTGGAGTGTTGCCTTGTTGGGCCTCAGCTGGGAACGTGCATGTGAGTGACTGAAATGTTTTGGTTCTCTGGGTTTTGCAAATATGGGATCCGTGAATAATGAGGATCATTTGTATTCAAGTGAAGAGGCCGATGGGCAAGGCTCGTTGGTTAGAGAACTGAACCACATGGCACAGAGGTAGACATCGTGTGGAAGAAGCTAGGGGGGTGAGGTCACTGTAGGGGCCGGGAGTGGAAACCTGGGCAGAAAGGCACACCTGAGCCCCAAAGTGCAAGAGAGAGAGTCTGGATAGAGAAGACAAAAGGGCTGAGGTCTGAGGGAGAAGTCAGTGTGGGCATAACCTGGGATAAGTGCATCAGCTCAAGGAAGGAGAAAGGAAGACCTCCAGGAGCTGAAGAGCCAGGTAGGGAAGGAAGGGTGGCCAGCTGAGCGAGTACCTGACACCCTAGCCTGTCCTCCACACTGGGTTGAGATGCTGCACAGCAGCCACAGTGGGCTCTTATGTGGGGGGGGGGGGGTTCTAGTGTTTGAGATGGTGATTAAACATTGATGCCACATACTGTGTCTTCCATTAATAGCGTCATCTTTTGAGATCTAACTATGTGCCAGGCACCATGTGCTGCTCTGTGTAGGGGAGAGCATTTATCTTTCCTGGTTGTCCCCATAGTACAGCTGAGGAACCTGGTCTTAGGTTCCATTACTTGGGTCTATGCATAAAGCCTTCTGGTGTCGTGGCTTAGTCTGAGAGAATACGAGGGGAAGCTTTAACAGACAGAGTGGTTAACGGGTGGTCAAGAATGAGTCACCGGGAACTCCAAAGTTTTAGCCTGAATGCCAGTAGGAAGTTGACAGTGGGGATCCAGCTTTGGGAGAAAGGGGTGCGCTCACCCTCCTGAATGTTAAGCCATGATGGGTGGGGATATCATGGGTGGGGACGCAGGACAGCTTGGAGGTGGGGAGATGGGAGTCGACTCTGGACAGTTTACTGGAAGCGTGTGTGTGGAAAGAACTGAGTCAGAGATTTGGGATGGAGGGACGGAGGGAGAGGAGAGGAATTTTGGCCCTCTGTGTACTGGGCACTTTTCAACATGCAGGCAGGGAGGTACTTTTTTAGGTTTTGCAGAGCGGGAAACTGAGGTTTAGAGAAGTCGAGTTATTCAAGGGGCCCCCACAGTCCTCCTTTATTGACCATCTTCTGGGTGCTCAGGCCTGCAGTAGCAGGTCCCTGTGTACATTCTCTCATGCAGTCCTCCGCAGAGTTAAGGTGATATTCCTGCTGTCGTCATTCGGAGGGGGTAATGACTGAGGCTTGGGAGGTAAATCGTGTCCCAGATCACCGACCTTGTGAGGAGAGGAGTGGAGATTTGAACCCAAGTCTACCTGGCTCTGGCTGCTTCCCAGTGCTTGGCACTTTGGAGACATTTAGAGAGCGTTGGAAAGCCTGCACCGTACCCTGACGCATTTTAGGGGAAGGAGTTTGAGAAATCACTGACGTGGAGGGCTTGAAGCAAGATGTTGAGCTCATCTGTGCAGTTTCCCTGCCTTTTCTGCTCAGCAGGTAACTGAGAGGCTCTTGTTCCAGGCAATTTGGGGCCCTTGGAAGCCCCTTCCTTCTGTGGCACGCCCTCCTGGTTCCCCTGGGACTCGGGCGCAACCTTGTCTTGGCCCCCTTCTTCCTGGTCACTTTTCATTTCCTCTGGGCCACTCGCCTGCCTGGGTGGCCGCTCTCACATAAGACTCGGGTGAGGAGGTCTGGGTCACTGACGTCCTTCCCCATGGCCCTGATCACGTTACCACTGGGGTGGGGGGGGGAGTCACAGGCCAGTTCCTGGGAACTGCGTCATCCCTGCTGCCCAGGGTAAAGGCAGGCAGTGAGTAATGGGACACCTGCCCCAAGGCAGAGCTCCTGGAGATTTACAGCCAGAGAGGAGAATGGACTGCTCACTCGCCCTCGCCTGTAAAACTGCATCCTGCTTTGCAGTCTTGCTTGGAAATTCTGGAGAAGCAGCAGATGCATTTTGGAAGCCTAGATGTTTGGCCAAGATGGGGTCAGTGGGAGGGTCGAAGGCTCCAGAGTAGGTCTTGGGGCTTAGGTCGGAAGGACTCACCTCCCTGGAGTCCCTGCACCTCGAGCTTGGCTGGCTGTGTATCAGGCCTCTTGTGCTGGGGCTGCAGCAGGGCGTGTTGCTTTTCTTGAGGTTTTCTCCTCTGGTGGTGCAATGGGCCACTGCCCGGGAGGTGTCAGGAAGCTACCAGTGGGGGTCTGGTGGCAACAGAGTCTCAGCCCAGCAGTATTAGCTCCCATTACCTTGTAAGTTGGGAGTGTTGTCAGGGCCAGTTCCCTTTTCCTTGTCCCCTTTGCCTTTCATTGGGACATGGCTGATGCCCGGTAAGTGCTGCTTGGCAGGCAAGGTGCTGCCTGAAGTGGACAGAGATGGTTTGTCACCACCGTTTAAAGGTTAGTGGGAGGTGTAGAGTTTTGTACCATGTCCGAAACCATGAAGCTCCATGGATGTTTTTCTTCTTTTCTCTTCTTTCCTTCGATCTTCAATAAAATTACTGCATTCACCCGGATCGTCCCTTCCTTCCCGCCTCTGTGAACCACTCCGGAACGAGTGGCAGGGTGACCGAAGTCTCAGCTGAAGAAAATCAGACCATGGGATGTATTTTTGTTTTGTAAATGGGTTAGGCATTTGTCTGCTGTCAGGTAACAAGGTTTGGTCCCAGACAGATGGTGATGTTTTGGTCCCAGACAGGTGGTGATGTTTCTCTTGAGCGCTTTCGCCTCACCTTTCCGCGTCCTTTCCTCACCTCGTGGATACCCTCTGCTCACCCTGCTTTCCTTCTTTTCTCTTCCAGTCCCCCTCGCAGCCCTCCCAATGTGACTTCATAGTCTCCCCCTTTCCTTCTGTGACAACCTACCCTGAAGAATCGGATGGCCTTATTCACACTAAGAAGTAGATGAGCAAAATCAGTCAGAGAAAGACAGATATCATATGACTTCACTCATATGTGGACTTTAAGAAACAAAACAGATGGACTAGGGGAAGGGTGGGTGGGGGAGAGACGGGAGGGAAACAAACCACAAGAGACTCTTAAGGACAGAGAACAATCTGAGGGTTGATGGAGGGAAGTGATAGGGGATGGGCTAGATGGGGGATGGGCATTAAGGAGGGCACTTGTGATGAGCACTGGGTGTTACATGGAAGTGATGAACCACTAAATTCTACTTCTGAAACCACTATTGCACTGTATGTTAACCAACTAAAAAAAAAATCAAAAGAAAAAATTAAAGCATGTAAACACATGAATCTAAGGGGGGGGAAAAAAGAAGTAGATGAGTGATAAGCCTTAGAGATTTACGGACTCTGGGGACATGTTTAGAAGCATTCCGCTCTGTTGAGATACTCTGTGTCCTGCGTGGGACTGCGGATTCCCAGCTCAGGGTCTGTGGGACAGCCGGAGCTTCTTGACGTGTGTGTGTGTGTGTGTGTGTGTGTGTGTGTGTGTGTGTGTGTGAAGGAACCACACCCATTCCCAGGAGGGGAGGGTCTGGTCATTGCCACATGGTGGAATGTCCTCATGGAGCGTAAACCAGAGGTAGAGGCAGCAGTCCGAATGTAGGATGCTCGGTTACATGTGAATTTCACATAATTGTTTTTAAGGCTAACTCTGTCCTGTGTGATACTTGGGACTTACGTAACTAAAAAAAATTATTTGTTGTATACCTGAAATTCAAGATTTCACCGGGAGTCCTCTGTTTGTATTTGTTAGATCTGGCAGCCCTCCGAGGTGGAGGCTGTGTCGTCAGCAGATGGGTAAGGCAGTTTTTGGAGTCAGCCCCCACCCCACCTCGGGTTCCTGAATTCACAGCGTGTGCTGCTGTGGAGCGATTCTGGTCCCTGCTGTGCCTTCCTTAGCCTGTAGCCTTGGGCAGGTACAAGTGAACAAATATACAGGAGTGTTCAGTACAAATATGCTCAGGAGAGCACTCAGCATCTCACACTCCAGCTCTGCACGCCTAAGCCTCGTGTTTGTGGGAAGAAATGGGGTTTCTAAGAAAAGTGACTGAGTCTACCATCACTGCCCCCCTCAACCTTACCAGCTTGATTGCTGAGAACTGGCCAGCTCCAGACAGAATTCTGAAGGGCTCCGTGAACCGGGCCACACAAACTAGGTCTCTTCTTTTTTTTTTTTAATTTTTAAAAAATCTTTTTATTTATTTATGAGAGAGAGGGAGAGGGAGACACAGAATCTGAAGCAGGCTCTAGGGTCTGGGCTGTCAACACAGAGCCTGATGCGGGGCTCGAACTCATGGACCGCGAGATCAATGACCTGAGCCAAAGTTGGATGCTTAACCAACTGAGCCACCCAGGCACCCCCTACTAGGTCTCTTCTGAAGGATCTTCCCAAATATGGGCCCTTCAGCCACTCTTTCTCCTGACTTATCCAGGCACCAATTGGGATCTGCCTCCCTCGAACTTTCTTCCCTTTCCCGTGCTTGAATATCTTTATTGGTCTGATCATTTATTTATGTCTGTGTATTCATTTTTCAGTTTAAAACTTTGCTGGGCACCACGGAGCTTACATTCTTGCAGGGGAAGGAGTGCCTCTTTGCTTCACTTAGGGTGATGATCTGCTTATGTTCAGGAAGCCTCACTTTGTATGTTTTCAATTGGAGGAAGTGGATTAAATGGAAGTAAAATGAGGAGACCATTTGTTCATCAATTCGTTACCAGCCTCAGCACATTTGTGTGGCAAAGCATTGTGTGCACTGCAGGGAAGATGGCGGGTCCTTTTTATTTCTAAAAGTCATGGTGTGTCCATCTTCTCTAAGGTTTTCTTATTCTTTGAATTGAAGTCTCTTGATCTCAGGCTTAGGCCAACTAAGAGAAGGTTCTGTCTACACAGAGGATACTGGGAAGTCTGTTTTCAGACTGGCCTGGGCACTCAACCAAGGTGGTTGAAGGCTTCTCTAGTGAGTTCTTTGGGAACAGTTGGAAGGAAATCATGAGATGAAGGCGCTGTGTTGAGTTTATGTAAATTCCTCTCCTGTCTGGCCTCATTGCAACACCTACGGCCATAAGAAGGTATAAAGTTGCACAGCCCGGAGTTCTGAAATTTACCTTGCCTTATGCACAAAATAATGACCTCATCTTCTATCAACCGGGAGTTGCATTATGGTTACAAGTAACCAAGGACTCAACAGTAGCCTACACACACAAGGATAGTTTCTCCCACTTAAAGGAAGACCCGAAGGAGGCAGTCTGGGTTGGTGCTATGACCCCATGGTCATCTGAGACCTAGTGACTCAAGTATTGCTCAATCTTATGTGACCCCCAGCCTCAAAGCCACTTCATGGTCCAAGATAACTCCAGGAGCTCCAGCCATCACATCTGCCTTTCAGAACAGAAGGCATAAAACAGGAGCAGGGAAGGGACATCTGCTCCTCTTTTAAAGAGTCTACTTGGAATTCTCAGACAACACTCTGCTTCCATTTTACTGCCAGAGCCCAGTCACATACTCATGGGTAGCTGCAAGGGAGGCTTGGCTTGGAGTTGTTTTTTAGCTAGCAGGGTTGTTTCTAAGGGTGGAGGAGAGGATAGATATCGGGAAGCAGCTAACCGATGGTGCCATGTCTGCGCTGTGGTTTACCTGTCTCGTAGAAAGGCTCTGGGTTGGAAGGAGTTAGAGGTGAGCAGGTGTGACCCCCCCAGAGCAGACCAAGGACTCCTTGGAGTAGGGAAATGTTAAACCCCCGTTTCCCTCTGCTATGTCACTTCCCTCCCTTTGTGGTGTGTGGCGAGATTTCCTGTCCTTTATATTGTGTTGGAGACCTAGGAGGAAATTGTAGCTTCCCATGAAGGTGTAACTGTGTGTGTGCGTGTGTGCGTGTGTGTGTGTGTGTGTGTATACTTTTAACAAATACTAATCAAATGACTCATTTCCTATTGACACTTCTTTGGTAGAAGCCCTGATGTCTTGCTGGGATGATTGAAGTAGCCTTTCAATTGGTATTCCTGCCTGCCGGTGCCCCTCCCCTGCTTATCCCCACTGAATCTTGCCAGAATCAATTCTGCTGATAGTTTTCAAAAATTTTAGTGTGTGTGATGGTTGATTTTATGTGTCAACTTGGCTGGGCCACGCAGTGCCCTGGTATATGGTCAAACATTATTCTGAATGTTTCTGTGAGGGTGTTGATTAGATGAGATTTACGTTCAAACTGGTGGGGTTGAGTAAAGCAGATTGCCCTCCATGATGTGGATGGGCCTCATCCAATCAGTTGAAGGCCTGGATGGAACAAAAGAGTGACCCTGCCTCAAACAAGAGAGAATTCTGTAGCAGGTGGCCTTTGGACTTGATTGAAGTACTAGCTGTTCTCTGAGTCTTCAGCCTGTTGGCCCATCGTGCAGATTTTGGACTTGCCAGCCCCCATAATTACATGAGTTGATTACTTAAAAAGTTTTTCTTTATAAACAGACATACCCTGGAGATATTGCAGGTTTGGTTCCAGACCACTGCAGTGTCGCAATAAAGCAAGTCAAATGATTTTTTTTCACAGTGCGTATATAAACTGTGTTTATCTTGTACTGTAGTATGTTAAAAGTGCAATAACATTATGTCTAAAAAAGTATATGCCTTAATCAGTAGGTTGAGCATTCTACCCTCGATTTCAGCTCAGGACATGATCCCAGGGTCGTGGGATTAAGCCCTGTGTCAGGCTCTGTGCTGAGTGTGGAGCCTGTTTGGGGTTCATTCCCTCTCCCTCTCTCTCTCTCTCTCAAAAAGTACATGCCTTAAATTAAAAATATTTTATTGCTAAAAAAAAAAAAGTGTTAACCATCATCTGAGCTTTCAGCGAGTTGTAACTTTTTTGCTGGTGGAGCATTGCCTTGATGTTGGTGGCTACTGACTGATGAGATGGTGGTTGCGGAAGGTTGGGGTGACTGAGGCAATTTCTTAAAATAAGACAGCAGTGAGGTCTGCACTTCAGCTGATTCTTCCTTTCGTGAATGATTTCTTCTCAAACCCTGCTGCTGCTTCCTCAGCTAAGGTGATGTGATCATTCCAAATCCTTCATTGTCATTTCAACAGTGTTCACAGCATTTTTACCCGGAGTAGTTTCCATCTCAAGAAACCGCTTTCTTTGCCCATCCCTGAGAACCAAGTCCTCATCCTTTCAACTTTTATCCTGAGATTGCAGCCATCCAACATAATAATAATGAAAATGTTTGAAATATTATGGGAATTACCAAAAGGTGACAGAGTCACGAACGGATGCTGTTGGAAAATGGCACCAATAGGCTTGCGTGGTACAAAGTTGCCACAGACCTTCGATTTGTAAAAACCTCAGTATCCTTGAAGTGCAGTAAAGCGAAGCACCATGGACAAGGGACGTCTGTGTACACGTCCTTTTGGTTCTGTTTGTCTGGAGAACCCGGACCAATACAGCACTTCTGTGTCCAGTGTCAGGCCCAGATCTGAGCGCGGCACACAGGGCTTTTCAGTCTGGCCAGCGCTCATCCACTGGCACCTGTGTTCTCTGTGCTGGCCTCCATGTGCACCCTCCCTCGTCCCGCCACCACCCCCCGCTGCTGGGCACATCCTGTTGTTGTGCTCCCGGCTTCTGAGCGCATCATGGAGTGTTATGCATTGTTGTGTCTTCTGTTCTCTGCCTGTGGTGTCTTCCTCCCCACACTGACTGGCTCTCTGATGAGCAGAATGGCAGCCATTAGCCACATGGGACTACTTCAAGGCCAATTAATAAAATTAATAAAGCTAAAGGTTCAGTTCTTCAGTCTCCCTAGCTGTGTTTTAGATGCCCAAAAGCCACATGAGGCTGGTGGCTACTATTTTGGGGACAGCGCACATAGAGAACATTTCTGTCATTGCAGAAAGTTCTCTTGGGCAGCTCTACTTGGCTTTTCCCCTTTGCCCGCTTAAAATGAGGGCACGGGTCGCTGCTGCAATTGTCCTGCAGTCCCCTCCCTCACTAAGCTTTCCTTCAGGTTTGCTTCTTGAGAATTTGGTGAAGGCCACGGGTATTATCCTCTGAAAACCTGTGCGCCTGGCTGCATAAGTTACAAACATAATTTCAAGGTATTCATCAGCTTCCCTTAAAGGTCACCGTGTCCTGTGGGTTAATAACTGTGAGCTAATACTGCTCGTGCCGCTTGCTTCTGTAACAGCTGACACTTCTGTACGGCTTACTGTGTGCCCGTTCTGAGCGCTTGGCATGTGTTAACGCGTTCTCAGAGCAACCCCATGAGGGAGCTTCTGTCGTTACCTGCATTTTGCAGATGAGGAAACCGAGGCACAGAGAATTACAGTGCTTGGGGCCACCCAGCCAAGGAGTGGCCTGGCCTGGCCAGGCAGTTCTGGGTTCCACGTCTGCGTTCCTCACCTCTATACCTAGGGCGGAGAACCCTGCCCTAGACACCAGAGCTCCTTGAGGACAGAAATTGCTCGTTATCCTTCGCAGATCTTCACGATGCACAGTGCACAGTGAAGGTGAAGTGAATTCCTGATGAAAGGAATGCTTGGAATTGAGTTACACAGGCTTAAGGCATACTTGTCTTGGCCCTGGGACGTTTGGATTCTTCCACGGGGCGTCTTATCCTTTTTCTTAGTTTTACTGGCTGCAGTTTGTTTCTGACCCCTTAGAGTTTGGAGATGGCCTGAGTCCCCAGGGGAGCTTTGCTTGGCACTAGCAGGCGGAAAGGAGAGGGTTTGCCAGGAGGCCCCACTCACTTGGAACACCCCTGCCACTCCAGCTAGTGCCGCCCTGGCCCCCCTGAGCTGGGGACCCAGCTGCCGCCACGCCCTGTCACAAGGCCATTCCTGTCTTTTTCAGAGATCCCTAGGTGACTCAAAGTGGCACCGCTCCAGCAGCTAGAGGGGCCCTGGATGCCTGTGCTCTTGTGTCCCCGTCACTTTTTGACCGTCAGCTCCTGCTGGGGTTTGCTGGCCTTAACCTTGTTGACATCTTTGCCTTGTGCTGCAGCAGACCCCCAGCTTTCCATACGCCGAGCTAAGCAGGGAGCTATGTTGTGCTAACTCTGGTTTATGTTAAGCGCTCCTTTTTATCTGTGGCCCCCTGACCTTGAGTTCTTTTAGAGATCTTACTGCAGGTAGAAGTTAAAAAAATTTTTTTTAATTCTTTTTTTAAATTTTTTTTTTTTTTTTTTGAGAGAGCGCGAGCAGGGGAAGGTCAGAGAGAGAGAGGGAGACACAGAATCTGAAGCTGGCGCCAGGCTCTGAGCTAGCTGTCAGCACAGAGCCCGATGCAGGGCTCGAACCCACGCACCGTGAGATCATGACCTGAGCCGAAGACGGACGCTTAACCGACTGAGCTACCCAGGTGCCCCAGTAGAAGTTAAAATTAAGCCAAGTCATGCTGACCCAGAGACAGAAGAGGGGCTGGAGGAGGGGGGGTTGGCGTTTCAGTGAATTGGTTGTTCCTCTGGCTGGACTTAGGTGTACCTGGCAGGGAATAGTGCCAGATGATCCAGGAAAGCCTGAAACTCAGAGAAGGTGGGACGGGGCAGCCAAGGTCTTTGGCTCAAGAAGGGTTTGGAATAGTCCCTGTTTCTAAGTGCAGAGTCTTCATTATCCTGGTCGTAGTGACTCAGAGGTACAGAACTTGGTCGCCACCCTCAAGGAGTTTATAAAAATCTTGACAAGACCCAACCGAAGAGCAGAACGACTCAAGAGACGCGTCGTCCATGTGTTCAGATATTGGGCAGTTTTCAAAGTGGTTTTCCATATATCCACTATCTAATGATATGGCAAACTGCTGCCATAAGTATAGAAACTTGGTCCTGTGGATTCAGAGGGGGTAAAGTTTCACCCAGGAACACATTTTCTGAAGATCCACCGGGAGTTGGGTTATCTATCTTTTGGCTTGGAGGAGGCGCGGTAGAGTGGAGGGGGGAATTATTTCCATGTTGAGAGAATGGCATTCATGACATACAGTTTAGCACAATGTAGTATATACAATTAGGTCATTCAGATGAGTTTTCACATCATGTAAATGGACATTTCCAAGGATAATTGCAACCACAGAGACATTAATCTGATTGTGTGAGCCGTAGAAGAAGAAAATCACGAGGCGTATTAAAAGATTGACCACAACGGAGTTGTGTGTGGCTTATCATTTGTACCCTAGCTTGGTACCTTAATTAAACACGTATTTCTTAAATAATTGCAGCCACAGGCCACTAGGCTAGGTTTGGGGAATTTAAAAATTCAGTAACACAGTCCCTGTTCTTCTAAGCCTCCCTGGGTCACTGGTGATGGTGCTGTAGAGGTCATAGAAATTCCATGCACCGTGCAGAAAGGAGGCTCTGTGGGTCCTGGACCTTTTCTGCTATGACACTGAGTCCAAGGATACTGGGTCTGGATCACTGAACAGGTGACTCTTGTCACTTAGCACGTGGCAGTGGCCCTGGGGTTGAGCTGTCCTACTGTCTCTTCTCCTTCCTTAGCTCCCTTCAGGCCCCCTTGGTGGGTTTCTACCAGGCTTTCAGATCAAGAATAGAAAACTTTGATAACCTTCTTTCGAACCATCTGTTCCAGGTTGCCAAGTGAGTTAGTGTTAAAGGAAGTCACTTCGTCTAGAGTGGGCGTGTCCTCTGCCTTGTTCATGGCAGCCTCTTGGGAGTGGAGCCCAGCAGCTGTGGACCGCTGGCTCGTGGGAGACCAGTGCTGATAGAAGGAAGCTCTCCAATTGAGAACTTCTTTTTATAGATGCCAGCTGGCAGGGAAGGGACCATCAACAGATACTCCCATTATTTGTCTCCAAGGCAGGAGGAATGTTCATGACTTTAAACCCATTTATTTTATTTATTTTTAAATGTTATTTATTTTTGAGAGCAAACAAAAATGCATGAGTTGGGCTCTTAATCTACTGAGCCACCCAGGCGCCCCTATTTTAGTCGTTTTAGAAAGCAGCCTCCAAATGGAAACAAGTGGAGCACAGGTAGCTGGTCAAAGTTTGGCATGTGGCATATGTAGCAAGCGGGCAGGGGGCGAGGAGGATGAGTGGAGCTCTGGCAGACTCTGGAATCCAAAGAGTTAGCCTCCCTGCAGTGTGCTTAATGATGTCACACTCTGTCATTGGTTGTCTGCATCACCTTAGATTAGTTTCTTAATGGTCTGAATGTGACTTGAAGGAGTTGGGAGTCCTTATTGTTTTGGGAATGGTGGGCGTCTCCGGAACCAATCAACGGTAGACTGCTAATCAGTCTTCCTACCTATGTCAGCAAGGCAGGATCATGGCCTTCCTTAGCAAAATGGAGTACAGGAGCCAGGGCTGGACAGTATAACCAGAGTGCCTGGGAGAGCGGCTCTGGGTGGGGATGGGTCTTCATCTCTGTGCTAGTCTTTGTGCGTAGTAGGGTGTAAACCACACTTCCTGCCCTCAGGAAGGTTTCGTTCTGCAAACTTTCATATGCCCAGCTGCTTTGGGGCTGTGCAGGTCAACCTGAATGAGATCTCCGTCAAGGGTTGGAAAATGAATGAGTGGGGGTTGAGAAAAGAGGGAAACCTGTACGTCCTAGAAGAATAGGACTGTTCACTGCGAGGAAGAGGCTGAAGGATGACAAGGACTTTTTTTTTTTTTTTTTTTTCCCTATGGAGTGTCATAAGAAAGAACATATGATTGTTGAACAAACGAGTAGTCCAGCATGCTGTAGTGAAAAAAGAATGCACAGAAGATGGGGTATTTGAGATGGGTTTTAAAGGATGAATAGGAGTTCCCTAGGTGGAGACAAGGACGAAGGGCATGTGTTGCTGGCGGAAGGAATGGGACATAAGAGCGAGGAGTGTTGAAGGAGTGGTGAGTGGATGGGCGTCACTGGGTGGATGGAAGTGAGAACCTGGACCGTGGCTGGTTTTCTCGGGGTGGGGAGAGTGGTAGGGAGTGACGTCATCAGATAGCACTTCAGACAGATTACCAGGTGTCCTAAGTGCTATTGTGTGAGACTACACGGATGCCATGCAGAGTTTCAATGGCTATATGAGACTGGAAGCCAGGAGACCAGTTGGAAAGCATGTAAAATAATCCAGGTAAGAACCGATGCTGGAAAACATCGTCGAGGTTTCCTTAGGGCGCATTTGTTTCTTGGTGCAGAGCTTGGGGTGGGGGAAAGCTGGGCAGGGCTCATCAAGCCTCTGGACGCTCTACAGAGAAGACATCTTGGCCACAGCGCTCGGCAAAGTGGGTGTGCAGATGGTGTGGGGGAGATTGTTTACCGAACTGAGGGGGGCCCACGGGGTCCTGTGATTTCTCATCCGGACCTAGGGAATCTGTTTTGGAAGTTTCCCTGCTGGAGAAGTGAGTAATACAGGGCTCTGTGTTTGTGCTTTTCCCTCTCCAGGTCACTGGAGTCAGAGGGTTAGGGTTTGGGTTTCTTGTCCTTTCTTTCAAGCACGTGACCTTGGACCAGTTTCTTAACCTCTGTTTCTTTGGATGTGAAATGGGTACAACAGTACTTAACCCATTAGTCCCAGCAGGGGCTATAGGCTAGATTCCGTGACGGGGGACGCCTGGCACACATCAGGATTGAATAAACACCCCTGCCCCAGCTCCTCTGTCCTCCCCCTCTCAGGGCAGTAGAAACGCAGGGAGGGACAGGACTTAGCCAGACACCTGCAGTTTGGTTTCAGCCCTCCTGATGTGTGCTTTGTCACAAGTGGGTATATGTATTTATTTTCTTCTCTGTCTCTGCCAGAGTCAGAGAAAGAGCTGAGGGCTCTGAGTTCTAGCAGATGAGACAGAGACATGAGAACTTCTGGACACTCAAGAGATTTGGCCACTAGCAGGATGTTGGGGGACCACGTTGGACCTCCACGTTTTGGTGCAACTTAAACATTGCACATGGGCAGGGTGGGCTTTGAGGGATCCGGAGCCCTTTCAGTCTTGGAAACTTGACTCTCGCTTGGACAACATTCTGACTCTTAACTTTCCGTCTTTGACAATCTTACTGATACTTCTGTGGTTTTATTTATTCTTTCACGTAAATTTTGCCTTCAGTGAGGACAACCTTTGACAAATATCTTTGGTTTCTCTATCGTTTCAGTGAGTAGTGTTTTCTTGAGTTTTGTGATTATGTGGCAGGTAAATAGGCAAGCCTTCAGAAAACATTTCTTTACCATTTTTTATTATGAAATGTTTCAAGTATCCAGCAAAGGGGAGAGAACAGTCAGTGAACCCCCTGTGCTTATCACCAGCATCAGCAACTAGCATCTTGCCGATCACATCTTCTCCACTCTCCTGTTTTCTTATTTAAGTTTGTTTATTTTTATTTTTGAGAGAGAGAGCGCTAGCGCGAGCGAGCGGAGAAGAGGCATGGAGAGTGGGAGAGAGGGAGAATCCCAAGCAGGTTCTGTGCTGTTCTGCGCAGAGCCCTATGTGGGGCTCGAACTCAAAAACCCATGAGATCGTGACCTGAGCCGAAATCGAGTCAGATGCTTAACCGACTGACCCACCCAGATGCCCTTGTTTTCTTATTTTAAAACTGTTTACAGATATCCTATGACTTCAACCATAAATACTTAAGTATTTTATTTCTAATTCATAAAAACCTATGAAAGATCACATTTCCACACCTAAGAAAATTAAAGTTCTTGTAATATTCTCTAGTACCCAGTCCTTTTTCAGATTTCCCCAGCTGTATTAAAAGTTTTTCTCACCATTGTTTTAAATCACCTGACCTGAAACAGCTGTTCTATTTTGGCTTGACCATGGCACCTCCCCGTAGCCCTTGCATTATGCTAATTCTCAACCCAGTGACATAGTTTTGAGATAGAAAGAATTATGGGGTAGATAAATAGCAAAGTGATAGCTGAGTAATGCACAGAGAAGCAATTTTGTAAACTTTTTATTTTGGAAAATTTGCAAACATGCGCAATAAAAATGATGGCAAAAGTGAAATAGCTCGGTGGTTAGCCTCCCTGCTGATCGACTATTTGCACCTATTTAGGCCGGACACTGCATTCTAGGATGACCTCACGAGTCCTGCTGTAATTATGTATCCTCAATACTGAGAACACAGCTCCCTGGGCGTTAACAGAAGCCTTGGCATTCCAGTCTGAGAAGTCTGATGACTTGTTCAAGGTTGCAGACCCAAGACAATGGCCATTGTCAGTGCTAGGAATTGACCCTATCGCTCCTGGTTCTTTGGACATGGTGTGCTGCCTCACAGTGGCCCAACCATCCTGTTTAATCAGCTCCAGCTCTGTGCAG